>OX485803.1:70945079-72145079 GCA_950295325.1 Polytrichum commune
GGTGATAAGATACCACAGGCCTCGGACGGGTAAAACGGGACGTCAGAACACGAGCTGACGTCCGAAAGATTGGCTCCTAAACTTTCAAACCCACGGTGACCAGCAATCGCGCCTCACCAATGGGAACGACAGAAAACAACCTTGCGGGTCATTAATCCCACTTCGTTGTCACAAACATGAAACAACCTTGTGGGTCATCAATCCCACTTCGTTGTCACAAACATGAAACGGGGGTTTGTGATTTCCCACATAACCCGCAACAAATTTACGATGAAAAATACAAATGCAACTAACCTCCAAAATCAGCTTGGAATCACAAAAAAAAACACAACGAACAACGCTCTTGAGTCTTGTGAAGTTCTCAAATCTTCAAATTTGTCCGTCTTCTATGGTCGGTCGAAGCCTCGGCTCTTCTTTTTTAAGAACCAACAAACCTCCCTCCACTCAAACTAGCACAGATTTCGATTGCTAACTTCAAAACAAACAACTGATATTTGAATCACAACTCCTCCGTATTTTATTTCAAATTCTTCTCAACACAACACACACCATGCTTCAAATCAAGTCCCTTCTTCTCTACAACCTCCTCAATACAATAACAACACCACAACTTTTGTCTTCACAATGCCTCTCTCCCCTCAATGCCCGAGACAAAGTTCCATCTTATCCCTATCACATGGCTTCTAATCACCTATTGGTCCAAAGTAACTCAAGATAACTAAAAGGCAAGAGTAAACTATGAGTAAACAAAAAGGTAATCTATTTCTATCCTTTAGTAAAGGTAACTAAGAGTAACTATGAGTAAACATAAAGGTAATCTATTTCTATTCTTAAGCATAGGTAACTAAGAGTAACCTAAGGGTACAAAAATCACAATGCAATTCTAAATACGTACACATCTATACAGTGTATGTATTTACATTACGACAATGTAGCGGGGCTCCTCAGATACCATACCTAGTACATAATGCATTGAAATGTCCACACTTCTTTTAGCAAGCTTGGCAAAGATACATTGTTTTCATTGAACCCATGCCATTGACTTCAAATCCTATAATAGCTCAAATCCCTAGTTCCACAACCAGGCTACAAAGGGGCACTCCATAGCTTGTGGACACTGTATTAACATAGCAGTTTTGACATTTATTATTTGTTAAGGAATTTATTTTCTATTTTCTTGTCAAAAAAACATGATAGTTCCATTTAGTCCATCCAGTAAAATATTTTCTTTGTTAAGAAAGAAAATGGGATCTTGAAATAAATTATAAATTCAACAATGGTTTGCATACAACCATCATAGGATAATGATAGGCATATGTAGAATGTTGGAGTAGAAAACCCAAGAGGGTTCATTGAGGTTGTCCAAAAGCTCTAAGGCAAAACAACCCTTATTTAGTTACTTTTCTTATTGGGCACCTACATTTGAGTAGTTTGTGGATTGGTGTGGCTCCAAAAATGAATACTAAAAAGACATGTGTTTAAAAGAGATTGGATTGTGAGCTCAAAATATGATAACCATTTTAGGTGAGCAATATATCATATCTGATCATTTAATGAGGATGAATACATTCACTTTGATAATGATTAAGATATTCAAATGAGCTCCAAAAATCATGAGGAGAGTGGTTATCTCGCACCTCTCCATGAGGAGTGCTCGCAACACCATGGGTACAAGGGACCCCAAAGTGACGCCTGGGACTACCGGTGCCATAGGTAAGAGGGCCCAAGTGGTCCTAGTGTGGGCGAGGGCTCCGGGCGTTGAGAACGCCTCCCACCCATGGAGACTAGGAGTCACAAGGATAAGGCCATGGGCTATGAGTAGCTTATGATGTCCGTATTCTAGAATGCTCAAGAACACCCTAATCAGAGGTGCGAGCTAGAAGATATGGCTACTTGAGGGGGGTGTTGCCTAGGGGCATCGCCCAACACTCCAGGGGGAGTCGTGGTGGCACAACAATAACCTAGGAGTGGCACCCAAGACTGTTGAGGTTAGAACATCTATAACTTACGCAATACTTGCCCGAATGGGGCAAGTGAGGAGTCTATCGGCATCTACACAAATAGTATATGTCAATGAAGTGGCCGCTTGTTAGATTCAGTGATCAAACAAGAAAGTCATGAAGGTCTAAAGCTGCTAAAGGATTGCACTGCAACGGCTAAGGGAAAATGTCTCTCTGGACCCATCTCTTAGGAGAGGGACAAAAGGTTATTTGACGGTGGGGTAGGGGCCGTGCCCAAAGTCCTAGAGGCTTATATGAGTGAGGCGGTGTGGCGGGCTGAACCCACCCGAGGCCAAACGGCACATCCTCCATAGGGGTTGGGCCAATGTGAGGGCATAGTTGCCTAATATGGTTTGGGTTGTTGTAGTGTTGCTCCGGCAACGCGATGATCAACTAAATATTAGACTTTCGTGGATGGAAGTCCACATCTAACCATTGGCTACCTACTAAGGGGAGAGTCCCGAATGCAAGTGTAGGAGGGTTGGTCACCCACCTATGAGCTTGAAGATCCAAGGTATTGAGAGCTAATCATTTGCATGGGTGAAATGGGAAGGGTTAGCACTCGTGACCCTTGCTAGAATTGAAAAACGGTCAAGATAATTAAGGGGAGCTAGCAAGGGTTGCAATAGTGGTTGTGGCCTGGATTTGGATTTGCTAACCATCATGTATCAATCACATGTTTCATATCTTAAGAGGAGTGAACTAGTTGGGAAAAGTAACCGTAAAGGACCCATCTACCTTATGCAAGACACACCACATTAACCTAGTTTCATGTGAGCATACTTGGGGTCCTATATATTTTTCAAACTAAAATAAGTGGGCCGAATTTGGTTACTCATCTGTTTCCGACACCTATATTTGAGTGGTGTATGGTTAGGTGTGAATCTACGAACAAACACAAAAATGACATGTATGTATTGAGAGTGGATAACATGCTCAAATTTTCTCAACTATTCTAGGGTCAATATTCAATATAATTGGTGTGGGGGGATCAAGAAGTGGGTGCAAATTTAGAAGTGTATGTTTAGGCATGATTACCAAACTTGGATCAGAGGGTCATGAATGTTGCGCCACTTAGAGCAAGATGCTACAATGGGGACGTCAGTGCCAATAAGCAAATGCTAGCCAATTGTAGCTTGGGCCAACAATGCACTACAAGTTGGATACCATTCTAGAAGGCTATTATGTTCATAAACTTTGTGTGCTTTTGGAGGGTAGCTAAGGCATGAGTAATGAGTGATTAGTGGTAACTTGTGAGCGATGAGCAGTAACTTGTGAATGATGAGTTCAAATATGATAAAATCCCTCAAGTGAAGGGATCAAAATATGAATTTCACAATGTATTTTTTATTTAAATAAAAAATAATCTCATAATGCAAAGTCAAAAATAAAGGTGCCTATTACCATGGGGTTATGCAAATTTTGTTAGACAATTTATTATAATTATCCAAAACATTGGTCTATGTAACCAAAGTAGACCATAAACATTCAATGTCATATAGTGACATTTTGAAACATAGTATGAACTCTACATCACTATCACTATGGGATCACTACTTGTGTTCAACAACATTGGCAAGCCCAAGAAGTCACATGACCTCATTGGTATACAGTAATCTCTTGCTTAAGTACGCACCCGTTTAAGTACGCATCCCGGCTAAGTTCCCAAATTTTTTGAAAAAAATCAGGGTTCATATTTTATTGTTTGAATATGTCATGCAAAGTCATTTGCCGTGAATGCATGATTTTTTTACGCTTGACATTCAATGTCAGTTTGTTAACATTTTGCTGAAACATCTCAAACAATCGTCGCCGTTCATCATACATCTATCCATCTTCCGTTTGAACACCGGAGCAAAGCCATTGGTCTTCGATGTTGAGTGCGTTCGAACCCACGTGCCTTTCAGCCCCGCCTTTCGTTGGGGGAAGTTACCTTACTCCTATGCGTACGAATATTGTTCTTGCGACGAAATGCGGATAGTACCCATGCTATGGTCCAGTGCGGTTGTGTAGAGCTTCAAAACCTTTGAAGTCGGTGGCACTTTCAGATTCAACAACTGTCTCAATAGGCTAGATTTCGGTCAAGCAGGTTGCCTTAGGTTTCATCCATCTCCCATTACGATTCATTAAATAAGAAGATCTAGAAAACGATATGAGTAAAGTACGCACCTACCAAATAAGTGCACACCAACGACTCTGGTTCAAAGTGTGTACT
The DNA here is from genome assembly GCA_950295325.1 of Polytrichum commune. NCBI lineage: Eukaryota > Viridiplantae > Streptophyta > Polytrichopsida > Polytrichales > Polytrichaceae > Polytrichum > Polytrichum commune. The sequence continues at coordinate 70,949,295 of OX485803.1, forward strand.
TAAGCGGGAGATTATTGTACGTTGGAGCGTGAACGGATTTGTTGTTGTTGTAATCCACCTTGCATAGAAAATGAACACATAATAAAGGTGTTTGATGTACACCCGCTTCCTTTTTCCAAAGACAAAGCTGACATTTTGGTGAAGGGAAGGTATGTGGTATATTTTGAATTGTAGCCCGACAATAGTTATCTTTGTTAGATAGTCCTTTATTCTACCCTTTGGTAGAACCAATTTTGTATTTTATTTTATTTTATTTTATTGGAATTGTTGAGCTACCTTAGGCCCCCTCCTGCCATTACTAACTAGCCCAAGGCCATTGACCTCCTTTTGCTTGGTGCAATCTATGCTCTACCCAATTAGTTTGCTCCTCAGTTCCTCCTCTTTGTCTTTCAATGCTTGTCGTCGTCCTTTTAATCATGGTGCTCTTCAACTTTGTCATCGTCTTCATCTTCTAATGATTGTCTCCCTTGTTGTGCGGGCGTCCAAATCCTTGTTTTCATGTTGATTTCCTTCATCCCCACTCTAGGTCCTCATTTTTGTAACCGTGTTTGTGTTCATGCGTTGGTGTTGATCGTCGCCTTCATCTTGGTGTTAGTCTCCAAGTGTTGATCGTCTTCCTCTTCCTCATCGTGATGATCTTCCTGCTAATTGCCTTTGTGTTGATGCCTTCGTCATGATCATCTTCTTCGTGATCACCTTCATGTTGATTGCTTTCTTCCTTATCATCTTGTGTTGATGGTATAGGTGTTCATCTTCGTGATCGTGTTCATGTACATGTGATGTTGTTGAGCGCCACCTTCACCTTGGTGTTCATCTACAAGTGTTGATCAACTTCCTCCTCTTGATTGCCTTTGTGTTGATGCCTTCATCATGATCATCTTCAACATGATCGCCTTTGTGTTGGTACATCCAGCTCCTCGTATGTTATTGATGATTACCTTTGACTCGGTGTTGATCTCCTTCATGCAATTTTTCATCATCTTCCTCCCTATGATCGTGATTGTGTTGGTGTTGATCACAAGTCCTAATTGCCTTCCTCCTCAATGCCCATGTCCTTGGAGATCTCGTTCATTGTTATCTAGGTCCTCATTCTCTCCTTTATCGTGTTCTTCTTTGTGGTCCATAGTCTAGGTCCTCGTCTTGCCTTTCATTTGGCCATCCAATTCCTTATGGTTGCCCTCGCATTGCCATGGCGCCCTTATTCCAAGCCTTGCCTCCCCAATTCATAGGCTTAGCTATAGCCATTTGCTACAACGATTTCAATCCCGTCCAACAACAAATTTGATGTATCCTTCATGCATATTTGTACCTCGACTCCTTGCCATTGTACACACCACACTAAGGACTACATCAACACCACTATCTTGGGGGATTTTGTGACAATGCCATGGCCACTACGAATCGTTATTTTGGATTGGAATCCACCTTGTATGTTTTTTTTCCTATCCTCATTTCTTTATTACTGTTTTCTTTGCTTTGAGTTTTTTTATTGAGCATTTTTCTTTGAGTTTGTTTTCTTGGGTGTTGTGGGTTTTGCCTAGGGTGTATTCTTCCTCATTTCTAACAATCTTTTTTTCTTTTTTTCTTTTTTTCTTTTTTTCTTTTTTTCTTTTTTTGTAGGTTTGAGTGTTGCACTTAGCTTGGGGGCAAGCTTTTACAATTCATATAGTTCAACCCTTCTCTTCTTGCCTTATGTGTTTTGACAGTTATTTTAGAAGATGGCCGTGTTCAAGGCCTCTTTGTTGTATTTTGAGGTGGAATAATTCTTAATCTTAAAGGTAGTAGCCTGATATGGTCACTCTCTTGGTCTTGGTTTCTTTTGTCATTGCTTTATTGGAGTTAGTCATACTTGTTCCAATGTTTCCTATGTTTCTAAGTCATTTTTTGGCACTTAAGTGCACATAACCTTGCTAATGTGATTTGTTGCTTTTAAAAATCCTTGTTGGTGTGGTTTTTGGTTAGCTAGACCCTTGTTGGTGTATTCCAAAAGTAGCTGGAATCTTTTTGGTTAGTTTATTGTTTGCTCCAACCCTTCCTTGTATGCTCTTTGTGTCTTTGTAAATTTTGAAGATCATAGTTTTTTCTTTTTTCTTTTCTCCCCCCCCCCCATTAGGTGTGTTTTGTTTAGTTTCACTTAACCATTTGGGCATAGTCGTAGCCATAGCATGACTCCACCTCTGGCCCCTCCAAAGGGTTCAAAATTTGTAGGTTCTTCTCTACACCACATCCGAACTTTGCTAGCACAAGCTAAGTGCCTCATGTTGAAATTATTGTCCCTACCACAAATCTTGAGGTGGTGAGCAACTAACAACGCCCATTGGTAAGAATACCCCCCAAAAAAAACCTAAAATAAAAATTGTTAATTCCAACTTCTTTGGTTAACTATTTTTTTCCTTGGGCATAGCCTACTTACAAGGAAGAGGAACTAACCAAAGTGATTTCCAACATATGTTTTACGATTTATATAAACTTAGTGGTCTTTGTTGCCAAGAGTGATAATTTGTGAAAACACCAAGGAAGACAATCGAAAGACTAGGTCATGGGGTAGCAATTGGGAGAGAAAAAAAATACATGAATCATACTCCAACCATAGCCATAATTAAATACTATTTGTTGCCATTTCCACTGATAGCATCGAACCAAATGTGTAAGTCCATGGTTAGAGATAGGAAGAAGAAATGGATACAAATTGCCACCCTTCTTCACTTGTTGAGTTGAGGTAGACCAATCATATACTATGAGCAAATGTATGTTTTCATTGAAACCTTGAAACTAAAGAGCAATCCACACCATCAGAGGAAGTGACAATTGGTGGGGAGATGGCAGAGGCTATAGATTTTGTGGTATTGAGCAAAACCAAGGAGGCCATGCAAGGTGCAAAATTATTTAGCTTGTCTTGTGGCAAGATCACTTTGGTAGATTGCCAATGATGGAGATTCAGTGTTCATGGGTACATAATAAGAGATTGGAAATGCATCCCATTGCTCCTTACCTTAATGAGGGTGGAACATTGGATAATCTTATTGATGTCATTGTGAGTGTTGTTCGCACTTATGGTGGTCTCTTTGACCAAAAGATTAAGGAGGGGTTGATCACATTTGGGGCAATGGAGTCTACCTTTCAAGGCAGGAAATCCAATGTTACAATGCAACTCATTCACATGCATGCACCCTTCATGGTGCGTGTCCATCAAATGGCACATTGAACTAACCTTGCTACTTAAACTCTCTTTGACTTTGGGGTGGTGAGACATGTAGAGGATCTCCTAGCAATGTCATCTTCCTACTTCAGCTCTTCTCCTAAACACAATGTGATGTTGTTTATTTTTATTTTTATTCCAATGTAAGCATGCCTATATATGAACTATAAACTTCAATGAGAAAGTATAAACATGCTATAGGCGTGAGATATCAGGAAATAAGAACTGAAAGGACTGTAGCCTAATTGTAAGAGACATATGAGTAAGTTAGGATGGACATGTGCCCATTAAAATGATATATAAGAAGGGGGCAGAGAGTTGAAGAGAAGAGAGACAAAAAATGAGAATTTGTAGTTTTCAAGCCCAAGGAGAGTTTTTTTTGTGTAACGAGACTAAGGCCTTCACATTCGATAAGATCAAGGATTGATCTTGCTGAGTGTTTGTACACCATAGTTGGGAGAACTAGAGGTTGCATATTTTTAGGTAAATTGCGGAGACCATTGTCTTAATCCATAGGACAAATTGGAAGGCAAGTAATGATTTATTTCTTGTCACTAAGACTATTGTCTACAAAGTGATGGGCATAAATCATAAGTTTGTAATCCTATGAGAAGATATTACTTGCTAAATGAGTTTTGTGCTCATATGCAATTGTATACAAGACATTGGAAGTTATTTAATTTACGGTATGAAGTAACTTCGATTTGGATAAGTAGAATTCATTAAAATTTTATGTTGAGACTATTGCCTCTCACTTTTGTGAACGATGCCTACAACTAAGCATTGACCATTGCCTTAGAAACCTTTGGAATGGAATCTCCTAGATAAAGACTCAATGTTTCCAAAATCTTTTCCTTGAAAAGAGCTCATAGTCAATAGTATGTGAGACGATATACTTAATTCAAAGTACGAGAGAGACAGTAATGAGGAACAAGATTGGCAAACTAAGGATAATTCTTAGAATAATTTGAGAAGTAATTATTGGTAGATAATTATAGGAATATTAATGGATGTACAAGTGATCCAATTGATTATTAAATTATCATTTGAAGATTATAGCAAATAAAATAAAATAACTTGATAATGATTATTTGTTAATAGTGCACATATTCAATTAGGAAAGGGTAGATTGTCTTGACTCTATAAAAGAGTGTGATTCCAAAATGTTATTTAAATTTATGAAGTTATTTTAAGTCTTTCATTGATGTTATAAGAAGAATGACTTAATCCAAAATTGTATTGCTGTAAAGGTTGGCCATAGTCTCAGTGTAATTGTTAACCAATTAAAAACAAACGCTATACGTCATTGTAGTAAATTGTAGGCTATGGAATGTTTGTTGCAAGGAAGTTGGGGGGGGGGGATGAAAATGAAAGGTCAATCACCTAAGTAAATCAAAAATTTACTTGGTAAAGACTATTGTCATTTGAAGAGTTGTTGGAAGAGCCCAAGAGACACTAAAGACCATAGATTGGTAAGCTCTCTTGATTACCAAAGTACTTATGGCTTGAAATGGTATAAAATTGGATTAGCAGAAGGTGCTTGACCATCACATGAAGTTTTTTTACTGGATAAAATAATTAAGGATGGATAAAGATCATAGCTTGATCACATGACGGGTACTCCTAGGACGAACACTATACTCACTTCTCAAGTTACACTAAAAGGATCAATTAATTCATGATTATTGCTTATACCAAAGTGCCCTTGGCTTTGGTAAGCAAGACTCAAATGGCATACTTATGCAAGATTGTTGCATATGCTTGTGCACCACACTTGGTCCTAATGAAATAAACTCACTGCCAAACTATTGCCCAGATAAATAATCTAAGTTGAGTGATTGTCACAATTGTATGTACTGTGACTGGATGATTTTACGATCTTCATGCCAAAAGGGTTCAATGATACACATAACACCTGGAATGACTTGTGTATTCTTGTAATTGACCTAATAAAACTAATTTGTGACACCTAGATGCCATACAAATCACCTTTTAAATCTTTCTTGAGTGTTTCCCTAATTATTGTCTTATTGAAAAAACTAACTACATGCACGCTTAAGTTCCCAAAGTAATAAGATCCTTAGGAATGTCGAGACCCGTTGAATATCTATGTTTGAGCATGCGAATAATGTGTTTGTGGAGTACAAACCCTTGGTAACAAAGATGGTAGTGGACGCCCCAAAGGAGTCAACAACAAAGAAAAATCTTTTCATGCTCCGAGATTGACAAAATATACTATCTCTACCTTGTTTGCCGTCCATGGTACACTTTGTAAATTCCTTCATTAAGTTTGCACAAAGTCCAACATGCTACATCGTAGATTTCATCTCTACAATAAAGATTTTCCATAGTGATCCATATCAATTGTACATTGATCCAACCTTTGTTTTCCATGGAGATGGATTCAAGAACTTTAGATCCTTGGCATCCATGATGATTGAGCAAGATTGGTTATTTTGTTACAATTGTGAGGAGGACTACTTGGTCATCAAGATTGCAGGTGTTTCCCACATGGTTGTGATAAGATTTGTACCCTTCCTAGGACAATGGGAGGAGGTGAACATGATTAACCATGAGGGTCGCAAGCACGGTCAAGTACACAACTCCATTACTTTGGATAGGTTTAAGTGAAAAGTGATTCAAAACTACATACTGGCTTTGAATTTTGTGAAGGAAAAAATCATAAACATCTGAAAAACACATTGATCTACAAAGCCAAGCAGTTTATCTTGACAAAAGAATTGCACAAAAAGTTTGCATATTCTAAAAGACGGTGCAAGTATTGTGCAAATAGATGTATTGGACACATAATCGTCTAATCTTTTAAAAAATATGATAAAGTTACATCGAATTGATGTTTTTCTATTAAAAAATTGTAATGCTACCTCATGTTTATAATGAAAACAAGAAATATGAAAAAAAAACCTCAACATATTTAAGGTCATAAAAACTATGTTCAAAACCATATGTAGCTATCATATTTAGCCATTATCTTTTGAGCAATATTTATAATGATAAGTTTTGAAGAACTCATCTTGATATTTTATATATAAGTACCTAACACAACTATAGATGGCATCATAAAAGAAAATCCAATTTAAACAACACTTTGCTACTACTTTTAGGTGATTGACCAAAAAAATGATGGTTTTAATATACCTGAGTGTTTTTTTGTATACTTGACCATGCTTTCTATCAAACTTTGCGGTGGAGCATCCTTCGGAGTTTTTAGTTGATGATGTGATGAGCATGCAGTCTTTTATGAATACATTGAGGAAGATGTCAATTTCCAACATCAACAAACATCATTAGAAGACAATACGTTCTTACTTTCATAGTGTGTGATATGGTGAAGACATCATCGTAGGACTGTTATGTTTTAAACTCAATATTGTGTGACATTGTGAGCATATTTCTTTGATAAAAATGTTCTTTCATACTCATGAATCTTCATTGTGTATACATAATGACGTTTTACGTTGAAATAAGCCATTATTTGGAAAACCTCGATAGTACAAGATTTGAGGCCAAACTGTCATATTATGCGAAAACATGACATTCGGATAATACGACACTTTCTTGCACGACCAAACGTGTCATATTAAAAGGGGAGAACAATCTAGAACACACTCATGCCAAGATATTAGTACACACAATTGAACGCCAAGTGTCATGAGATGATACTTGTAGTGAAGTTGTTAATGATCAACGTAACCTAACGTACGCCTCAAAATAGGGTAAGTGATTCTATGACGCATGTAACACTAAATACCATAAATAACATTATCTAGTGCACCTTACCAGGGTCAACCACTCCTTCTGTGGGTAGGTTTGTCCAATACCGGCTTCTCCCAATACACCAAATATGATATTTAGTGTGACTTACTATTTGGATTTACACGGTGCTATATCTTTTTACTATTGAAATAATTTTTGACCAAGTAAAGTTGTCAATGTTCTATAATGTCCAAACTACCAATTCAACATTTGTTGGTAAAATATGAGATGTACAGTAAATAGACATAGCACCATGTAATTCCAAATAGTACGTCACACTAAATATCGTATTTGGTGTAGCTGATGTCACTACCTTATCGACTGGAGGCAGAAACAATGAACCCCTTGTCATGTGGTAATAGTGCTTTGATCAATTGAGCTGCCAAATCTTGATCACTCGTAGATTTATCGTGGCCAGTTCTAGAAGCACGTCGCTTGGTGCTTGTAATTTGGCTACCACTCTTTTACTAAGCAATAAATTATTAAGTGGTCCTTCCCTCCTCCTCACAAGTTTATGCAGAAAGTTGGCTCTATGCAACCAATCTACGAACGGTCTAGATTCCACGTGCTTCTTCAAGAAAGTAGTCGTTTGGAATTGTGTTGGCACTATGTAACCAATCTTCGAACGGTCTAGATTCTACGTGCTTCTTTAAGAAAGCAGTCATTTGGAATTGTGTTGGCGCTATGCGACCAATCTACGAACGATCTAGATTCCACGTGCTTCTTCAAGAAAGCAGTCGTTTGGAATTGTGTTGGTGCTATGTGACCAATCTACGAACGGTCTACATTCTACGTGCTACTTCAAGAAAGCAGTCGTTTGGAATTGTGTTGGCACTACGCGACCAATCTACGAACGGTCTAGATTCCACATGCTACTTCAAGAAAGCAGTCGTTTGGAATAGTGTTGGCGCTACGCGACCAATCTACGAACGGTCTAGATTCCACGTGCTACTTTAAGAAAGCAGTCGTTTGGAATAGTGTTGGCGCTACGCGACCAATCTACGAACGGTCTAGATTCCACGTGCTACTTTAAGAAAGCAGTCGTTTGGAATTGTGTTGGCGCTATGCAACCAATCTACGAACGGTCTAGATTCTATGTGCTTCTTCAAGAAAGTAGTCGTTTGGAATTGTGTTGGCACTATGTGACCAATCTTCGAACGGTCTAGATTCCACGTGCTACTTCAAGAAAGCAGTCGTTTGGAATAGTGTTGGCGCTACGCGACCAATCTACGAACGGTCTAGATTCCACGTGCTACTTCAAGAAAGCAATCGTTTGGAATTGTGTTGGCGCTATGCGACCAATCTACGAACGGTCTAGATTCCACGTGCTACTTCAAGAAAGCAGTCGTTTGGAATTGTGTTGGCGCAACACGACCAATCTACGAACGGTCTAGATTCCACATGCTTCTTCAAGAAAGCAGTCGTTTGGAACTGTGTTGTTGGAAACCACGTTATCCACTAGCCCAAGTCGGAAAGTGGTAGCTAGCCAAACAACATGTTCCAAAACAACTGTTCTGATGGGCTCGACGTGCCAGATCTTGACCCTTCGTAGATTTGTCGCGGCCACGTTGGAACTGCTTGCATGTTGTGTTATTAGCTCGCTAGCTACCTCCCCTCACTCTTGTACTTATCAGCGAGGGGTCCTTGAGAACAAGTTTGATGCAGGAAAACAAACTGGCAATGAACACGACAAAGACGATGATTCAAGGAAAGCCATGAGCACTTGGAAAATTGTTGGCTCGATCGGCCTCAACCGAAATCAATCAGACTTATCCACATTTATAGTACCCACTGGCCGGATGCCTGCAAATATGAGTCATCCTCTCAGCAGACACGATCATAGCTAGGTAGGTAGGTGGGAGCTCACACACATCTATCTGATATATATGTCGATAATAAGATACATATATGTATATATATCTTATATATAAGATGCAAATGCCGAATAATTGACGAGATAGCTAGAGAAAGCTAGCGGATAAGCCCATGCAGATACACGGTTCTTTCTTTCTCCACATCATCATGAATGTGTGTCTATTCACTTTGCATGTGAGATGAGTGGGCAATGGAAGAGGGTGGGGGCCAGCGTGCGTTGATCGATCGCTCATTGGGTTACAGTAAAACCCCGGACAATAATGACACTGAAAAGCTCTTGGTAGTATGAACAGAATGTGATATTTAGGGTTTGATTACATTTGGTGTTGTTACCACTCTACCATGCTCAACACTAATTTTCAATTCTTTGACAATTAGTGTTAGACATAAATGTGCCGCTACTTTCCCTACTGCCACCTCTCTTATTATATCCTTCTTTTCCATATCCTTACTAACACTAAATTCAAACATGTAACTTCCACGTATTATCATAGTTGACATTTAGTGTTTGAGTTTACATTTAATGGTACTTACTTTCATAGGGTTATTGATATTTAGTGTATGCGTTCGTATTTAGTGTATCAAACACTAAATACCATATTTTGTGTAGTATGAACAGAAAAGCCACAGGCTGCAGTGGCAAAACCCTCCTCTATTGTATAAAAACTTAACTCTCTCACCACTGCATGCACCGCGGCAAATGAAAATTGTTGGGGTTTTAAAAAGTCCCTGGAGGCGAGGCACGATCTTCATGTGCCTAATGCGACACGTGAGCTCGCTTTTTGTGGAGTTATATGATCGAACCACAGCAAGGCAGTAGTCTTTCGGTACCACATTGTTTTTGTTCTTTGTTTTGGGGGAAGGTCAAGCTGTGTGTACAAGACTGGCATGGGCAGCCCTAAACGATGTTCACGTTTCAGCGGTTCTCTTAAGAAAGGCTCCCAATCAATCAATGGCTTGCTTTTGGGGATGGATAGTATCTTGTTGCACGTGTTGCGTGAATGTTGAGGGGGGCAAAGATGGTGAAACGCCTTTCGAAAGGTAGGAAGTGAAACCTCTACCAATGGCGCTTGGTGATGTGTTCATTTGAGGAATCAATAGTTTTGATGATCATATCTAACGTAATGGGAGATCTTCTTTTTTAAATATGAGTTTTGTTGGTGTTTCATCATGCGTCCATTAATGCAACCTACGTTCCTAGACGTAGATCTAATTGATAGGAAATGGAGGACAAGAAATATAATATACAACTATCACCTTAATATTTTAGTTCCGTATGGTAGGTGCACTTCATTGAGGCCTACCATGGAAACTCGATGGAGCGGAGCAAATAGGGTTTGCACATGTAGTTATGTTTCAAGATTCATGTAGGAAGTCTTACCTCCGAATTGCTCAAGCAACCAAAATTTTGGTTAATTTTGAGCTCTGAAATAAGGTTTGAAGTATTGAAAAACCAATGAAGCTGAAACTTGGAACATTGTTGTTTTGTTGCTTTGTATATGCCATAAGCTTGAACCTTGTTGGGTTTGCACCTAATGTTTAGCTAAGGGATTTTCTTTTCAGGGAGGGGAATCATCCACTCAAGTGGGCAAGAAACATGGACACAATAAGTTTGAGTTGCCACATGGTCATAGAGGGGGGTTGGGGGATTTAGCTTGCAACTTGCTTTTTCTATATCTTGCAACCACTCCATTTGAGACTCTACAAAATATATATGTATACAATGAACATGAAAAGTTGCATTTGTGTTTCCCTATTCCCCCTCTTCTAATCTACCATATGGATTGGTCACTTAGGCCATTTGTATTATGTTTAAGATATTAGGAGGAGGCCATGCAACCCCCCCTATAAATTCGTAAAATTGGAGCACAATTTAGCTGAAATTAGGTATTCCATGTTCATAACCTCAAACTTTATACACTAATGGGCATGCATATAACATCCCAACTCAAGTTGTTTCACATACAAGTTCAAAGATGAGGTTGGTCATTTGCACCCCCTCGCCCACCCTTTGGCATTTGTAGCTAGCAAATACTATTCCCCATCTTTGTTATAATATGATGCGCACCAATAGATTCAAAGTTTAAAATGTTATACACGAGGCGTACCACTATCTATTGTTGAAATGTGTACAAATGCCTCCCAACCCTCATCATACAATTTGATACTATAAAATATCTCAAACAACATTACAAGACTGTTGGACATCATGAAAATTTTGGATCTGAATGTGCACGGGTGTAGTGTTGACCACACATGTTTGGATTCATTTTAGCATGATCTCATTTCGAACAAGCCGAAGGTCGGTGGTAGGGTTCATTTTTTTTCTTCAGTATGATCAGAATGATGTATGAAACAACAACCCAACGCAACTTCAGGTGAACATAGACTAGGATGCAATCCCCTTCGCGACACTTGTCTTACACCAACTACACAAGACCAAGGAAAAAGAAAAAGAAAAAAGCAGCATCGGTGGTTTCCACCAACGCATCAACTACACATATACAATACACACATTGGGCCAAATTACAAAGTCCACACATAAGTAACTTGGGTATAGATAGTGGCCCTAATCGCAAAGTATATTACATTGCATGGAAAACATGTGAGGTGCTCAATAGGTTAGTTATTAGCTCGCTCTCACAGGCAGTAGTAAAAGAAGTTCCTTATGCATTATATTGTGCTCCTTAATTAAGTTAAGCCCGGCCTTGACTCCATGCCTTAATGCCGCCCGCAAAAAGCTCCAATGCATGAATGAAACCTCCAGGCAGCGACGTATAATAAGTTATCACGCCCTCCCACACAAAAGTTCTTTGTGAACAGGCCCTTTTCTGTCAACTTATCAATGACAAATGCCTTGCCTTATCGATTATTTAAGTCCCGGTCAGTCAGTCAAACACACGGAAAACAATGGAAGCTCATGTGGCACAAAGTCCGACTACTGACCCAGGCCACAGTAGTCCCGAACAGTGATCAGGGAGATTTTTGTGTGTAATAATCAGTTTGAGATTCTAGGGTTTGCAACTCCAACCGGTTACATGTTGATGACATCCTTCGGGTTTCCTTTGTTGAATTGGGGTATATTCTATAGATTCCCCTAAAGTCATTGGTAATTTTCCCTGCAGTTTTGAACTTCAACTGGTTATTTTTCAAACTCAACCGGTTCATTTGTAACTGACTGCCGGTCCTCCCTGATCATAGGTGTTGAACCTTGTTTTTAAACAACCCATAATCCTAAACCCAGGGCAATATCGGGGAGAACCTACAGGTAGTTACGGATGAACCGGTTGATAGCCCACCCACACTTATTGGTGCGGGCGACCAGTGAACGGTGAGTACCAGCATTGGTTGCATCCAGTGTTTCTCACTAGCTAAACCGGCTTTAAAAACAGCCCCTACTGGTGGGAACCGTTTAAGTCATGGGGCGCACCAGTTTGTGTGGTGGCCTATGAGTTTGAGAAAATAACCAGTTGAAGTTCAAGACTCCGGGAAGATTATCTTTCATTTTGGAGAAATCCATGGAATATCTCAAATAAATAAAGAAACCCAAAATATCACAACACATAGCCGATTGGACTTGGAAACACTAGGATCTTGACCGATTATGCCTAAAATCTCCCCGGACAGTGAACCCAGGGCATTTTTTAGCCCCCACCTCCCCCGCCCCCTTCCCCAAAGTGCTAACAACAACAACAACAACAACAACAACAACAAAGGTGCCAACCACAACCAATAGGGTTGTATTCTAAGGTAGATCAATCTCAAATGGTTACTTTCCAAGGAGCCCATGCCACTTCTCATAGTAAATGAAGCGTGTGAAATAACACGAGATAGTTAGCAAATCCAAATTGACTATAGTCATCAACTTTTCTCATAATCTTTGGAGCACATATGAATATCTTACTCAAGATCAAAGCGATGATTCTCGTGCTCACGAAATGGTCATGTAAGTTCCTTTGATTATGTTACAAGTTGAGCCTAAAATGATATCATAACTGGCTTGGAGTTGTATCTCGCCTATCGTGGCTATGAGGAAGTCGATTATAAGACAATAATGATTACTCGATGGTGTGTTGGGTAGGAAAGAAGGATGCGGCAAGCAGTTGCTGGCTTGATACAACCCTATCGCCAATTACATACGTTATTAGTTTTTTGGAGGACATGTATCAGTGTATAAATGGTGTCCCTCATAGGCTTTGGGCTATTGGCCTTGCCTATAGGGGGGGGTGCCAATTACACACCGGTGCCCATCCTCAAAAAAACTAATACCTAATACATATCTTGAATACGCAGTCCATCTTCTTTGAACACATGTCTTTTTAGTATCCGTTCTTGGAGCCACACCAAATTACATACCACTAAAAAAAAATAGTGTCCCAAAACAATGCCCTGGGCTAGATCACATCTTCATTCGGGTAGGCCCCCGCACCTCCCATGCCTCCTTAATTGCCCGGTCTTCTTGCCCACACTTGCACGGGAACTCTTACTCGTTGGGAACCAATGCGACCATACCCTGTCAAAATTACAAATATTCAAGTTGATATCACTTTCATTATTCCCAAGTTAATTAATGGAGTTCCTTCACATGCCAAAGGGGGCTTAATGGCTTAAGTGACCAGGTATCGTCATATTGGTTCCCAATGGGGAAGAGTTGCCACACAAATGCGGGCAGGAAGCCTGTGCAATGAAGGAGGCGTGGGAGGGACGGGACCCACCCGAATGAAGATGTGATCTCAAGACTGGCACCACACGGTTTTTTACAATTGGGATACTCATTTTTTATTTTATTTTTATCAAAACCCAATCATCTGAGGTCTAGCAAACTATGGTTTTATTCGGTTTTATTACAGATAAGTTTAGATTATAGGGCAGAGGGCCCAATGTCCACCGATGACGGTGCCAAGTGTTGAGTGCTCGAATAAAACCATGATTTTATCCGCAAAAATCATGTTTTTTGCATTAAAAACCATAAACCCAATACATTAGCTGGAAAAAGTTGGGTTTTTTCCACCCTAGTGTGATCTAGCCCGGGGCCAAAACCACAAGTAGCCGAATTAGGCATGTCTACATTAAGTACGGAAATCCAAATCCGCATTGGCATAAAAGAGAGCTGACTAATCTTGTCCTGATTTGACTCATGTCATAATAGGTTATGTTATGTATTGTAGAGTCATGTTAAGTATTGACAACATACATCCCTATTCGAGAAGGGTCCTGATAATCTTATGGTATGTTCTTGTTATATCTCTGTCCACACATCCTTGGTTGTAGAGAGACATATCTATAGTATACCCTGTTTGATATTGTTAAGTATCCAGTCTGTGATCCTGTCAGGACCTTCTTCTTGGATATAAACTAATTTCCAAAGTGCAGCATAGCGGCTACTGTTTTCACTTATCCAACCATCTCTTTATACTATTCGTTGCATAAGTAATGTCTTATGCAGATCGTTCCCTTTCCTTAGTAACTGGCATCCTTGATATACAAGTTCCCTTAGTATATCTGCCCTTTGTGTTTATCAATTGCACATGTTTGAGAGCATGTGGAGACTGATAACTTCCCTTTGGGTAATAACAGACAAGACCTATTATTATAGACAACGGTTTACTGTGCGGCATAGCCACCGCTATTATATGGGAATGGTTTAGATAGCTATATGACCTTTCTCTGAGGGAGACTTTTCGTAGAAACAGGCTTATCAGAAAAGACTCTTTGTCGTAAATACCATTATTAATCTATCTGTATTACCCAGTGTTTGAATGTTATTTACAGACAATGTGGGTAAAGAGATCCCATGCTATTTGTATATAGCTGCAACTTTTTCCTCATACGGTTGTCATGGTGACCGTATATGGTCCCAGAGTAATTAGACTTGTTTTAACTCTCAAGTTATTCATATGTAAACTACATCAGTCCTTGGCATCCTCAGTAATTCCGAAAGAGAATCTGAGTATTTGAGTTCCCGGACTTGTATACAGAGTTATGTCAAATACATTTGACGTTTCACTCCACTGGTCAGAAATTCTTTAAGGAATTATATACGCTACTGATCAGTGTAAATAGTATTGTAACTATGTACCCTGAAATTATAGAGGTAAATAGAGTTGCATCATAGATATATGCCTTTGACAATAGTATTATTCGAGGACCACATATCTATATCGATAGATACCTCTCAGAGGGTCAATAAAGTATTCATAAGTCATCCAGCCGTGTAAGTATACTGTATATTTGTTAGTCTGTAATAGACAAAGCTCTCATTAGTATGATCAGTGCTATATAAAATCATGCTAAGCATCAAGATGAATCGTAAGAAACACAGCATAATGGGTTCAAACGTCAGAAAGACAGAATGCGTTCCGCAATCTGTTTTATAGCACTATCCTTCGTTATCAGTGATACTTTGTATATAGTTTGTAGTATCAGCATATGGGTAATTGAAAGTAACTCATAGCAGTGATAGTCATATATAGCAGGGAAATATCATGGAACTCCTCTGCCGCTACTATACTTGTCACAGTGTATATGTATCTCCTGACTCCCTTGTTACAGAAACAGAAGCAGGTATTCATCAGTTTGTAGAGTATTTGGAATGATATTACCAAGAACGATAATAGTACTCATTATTAATTTCCTGGGTTTCAAGAAACTTGTAGAAAGATAATAATGAGTGGACATTTTCTTCGGAAGGTGCGCAACACTTTGTAGAAGAGGTCCTCACTTGTGGCCATGCTCCCCAATATCAAAAAATGAATTAGTAGAGCGTACAACAGGTGTAGGCGGACCATCTTACTTGTTATCGATGTCAACAAGGTACGGCATCATCCATATGAATATGTATAAATCAATATTAATCACAAATACACAAAAATACTCTTCAGAACTTTGCATAGAAAGACAGTATGTAATTCTTTAAGTCAAGAAATACTTGTCTGTAAGAGAGCAAACTGATAATCCCATGTGAGTAATTCAAACATCAAGTATAATCATAGAAGACTCATCCACTCCTGATTCTACACCTTGAATTCGTCTTGCGGTGAACTGTTCTTGTTCATCTTCGACATTGTTTGAGGGATCCTGTGACACTGTGTATTGTAGTCTGTAACGAAGAACCTCTCTCAGTGGATTTCAAGAAATCGCTCACACTTTTTGACAGTTCTTAGTCGACTAAGTACTTCGCTGGACTACAGCAGTGCTCCTTCACTCATGGGCAAGAATTACACATCCAGTCGAGACTGTCTTACTGCAGGCTCTCTAAGTAGAGCACTCAAGCTTCCTATCTCGCAGAGGCACATTCAAGACGTATATGATAAGTCTGTACAGAGGTGCTTTCTGTGATTTCGGCCCTCATATTTATATTACCCGTATTTTTCCGGGCAGCCCGTAGGTATTTTTATAAAGACGGAGCTCATAAATCAAGAAGTAGAGAGAGAGAGAGAGAGAGAGAGAGAGAGAGATGTTGACGAATTAAATAAAGCCCATCCAGCATCACCACAAAAGGAGGAAGCCAATCAAATACTGTCTCACTTGAACTGAAGTACCTCTACATAGGTCCTGCGTTCAGGAGCCCCGCACACGTGGTGTACGGACCCCATCCTGGCCCTTGGATCCTCCAGGATGCTGGGAGGTTGACACCTGTCAGAGAAGTGGATAAGGCAGACTGCCCACGTGGGAAATGGAGGTCGACCTGTCCTGTCCTCCGTGGCAAGACTTGTGTGACATGGGATTGCATCCACGACACAAGATGAGCCTGCATTCATGGTGAGGTGGTGTGAATGGGGCTTAAACGGATGCCAGTTGTAAAAGTGGCCAAACTTCGTTTGAAATGTACCACATCTCTTCATTTTAGAATGCAAATCTTAGAAGGAGTTTATATCATAGCATGCTTCAATTGGATTGTACGATGTTTTGGGTAGAGAGTGTGAGTCACGCAATAAATGTGGAAACCGACATCAAAAGTTATATTGGGGATACACATGTGGATGCACACTATATTTCAACCCACGATTTATAACATCAGCATAACATTACTAAGCAAGCTAGGTGAGGGGTCTGTTTCCAAAAGAAAGAGGCTGCAATTAAAACAAACTATGGATTTATATGTGGTTGTCACAAACTCCACAGTAGATAGCCTACGTGGCTCCTCGTGAATGGGGGACCCCGGAATTAAAGGGGAATCATCCACACCCAATATCGAGTCCCATGGAATGTAGCTCAGGAGTTGAGTGATGTTGTGAAGATGTAGGTTAACAGGAATAAACTATTGCATGCAACATCGTGTTCATTTGAGAGACCTTCAACAAGTGATGTCCATTTCAACATAGGTATGTGGAGAGCTTGACGCAAAAACCAACGCCCCCAAGTATAACATTTTGTGCTACTTTCATGCATGATGGTCAATAGCATAGGCTAGACAACAATGCAATATTTAAGGCTAAGTCACACTATAAGTTTGCCTACAATATATAACATAAAACATCATATGTGTTCTAGGTTCGCACATAAATATCCGGTAATTTCATTGCGAATATGAGCTTGATTGCCTCTAAGCATATACTAAGAGGCATGATCTAGGCTTCATTTGCATAAAAAGATGGTTTTACCTACATGTTTTATTTAAGCCAAGCATGTCAGAAGTGACCCTATGCACAATTAACTCATATTTCTAGTGGATTTTTTAGTAATGGGTTACATACCTCGATGATATTGGAAGCTTAAGCTAAAACACATAGCTTGGGTGCCCTTGGATGCCAATACATACTTTTTGTATTGATTATCAATATCACATGTGAGTAAGTTTCAATCCTCTCGTTGACACAAGGCATAGAATCAAAATTCAAAACCATCAAGTATTAAAACTTCAATTTTAGACTTTGTGATGCTTGTAGAAATTGTGTGTAACATTAATGAGCATGTTGGTCGTTTGAGGGTTCATGTGATGACGTGACCTCTTAGCAAGCACCATGTCTTTATTAGGATTGGCTAACTAGTCACATGACACACCTTGGCCTTGAATTAGGTGTCCTAGCTCATATATTGGGTTTGGGGAGTTGGAACTAGACATGGTGAGGTCATAGGCATTTATAGCCCCCAATTGCATTTTTCTTTACTGGAAAGATTGTTCTCAACTATAAAATGTTATGATTGGTAACCATTAATTCCGCTCTCCATACCTATGCTTATGCGATTGTCCCAAGCCTTCCACTTAATCTTTCTATTAAGAGCCCTTAAGGTACAGTTTTGTTCCCCAAAAATCCATATCACCTTATTTATCTCCACAAAACTAAGTGGATTATTATCCATCATGTTTGTATATTCTTAACACCAACGTGGTACTGTACGGGCTATGTTGAGTGCAACCCCCGAGTAAGAGAGGTACACACATCATCCAACCAATATACTTCTCTACATAAAGCATATGAAATCCAAATTTGAAAATTCAAAATCTCACGTGTATGTTTGAGAACTGTACATAGTCGTGTATTCTTGTACATGACGATCATCTCATCTATAGTGATCTAAACATATTTAACTACACTAAATATTGCATGTAGTGTTATATGGTATTTCATGTCAATGTGGAAACTTTTCTAATGATACTTCTTATGAATAAGTTTTACAAATATTGTCGTTCCAACTTACTTTAGTTCATCCACTTTTGGTATATTATGCATCATAAACATTTCTACAATGATTATATTGTCATGAGTGATTGAAATTTGGATGAAAAAGCACTTAGTAAATTGCAAAATTGTAAATCTACAATGTCCAACAAGTTTAGGCATCACATTTAACAAGTGATGATAATAAAATGTTAAGTTGACATTCAATTTTAGTAACACTACACATGTGGTTTACAATTAGTATTGAGCAAGACAATTAGAATTGGTGACACTAAATCTAATATGTAGTGTAGTTGCCCCAACTTGAAAACTCCATCTTTGAAGTTAGATCTTCCCATCTTTCATTATGTATTTATCAACACTTTTGGTGATGATCGCTCAAATGCATTTCATGTCAAGGATTGATCTAGAAAAATCCAAGATCATTGACATGGACCCTTGGGAAAGAAAAAGGTTTAGCTAGTCTGTGGACTAAGTCTAGAAGCAATCCAAGGCAAAGTCTAAAGCTAAGTCCAAGAAGATGCATTCACAAGTCTCCATTTATCTATGCTCTATAAAAAAACAACAACAAAATCCCTCTTCATTGGATCTCATTAGGAAACATTTCTGATTGGACATAGCCTCTTGTGACAAAAACCCGCTTCTTTTGCTCTTGTTGGATAAGCTTTACATGCTTATGTTTAAAGTTTATGAGAATGATGCATCACAAGCTTCTAGATTAATGCGAAATGTTCTCTTTGGACAACACAAACCAACACCGCTTGAACGCTACTTAAACAAATGTCAAAAGTGGGTCAAAATTGCCTTCATACCAAACCATAAGTTTTTGGAATATTTTAAGAAAACTCAAATGGATGATGATGTTTAGAATACGACAACACCAAAATGGCATAATCTACACCTACATCAACATAGTCAAATGTCCTCTTCTTTGTCACCTCATTCATAACATTATTAAGCAATGTGCGTTCGTTCATGTGGGCCTTGAGAATTTAAACATGGGATGTCCCAACCTAGTGCAAGGAGACTCACAGTAAGTTTGAATTTGCACTAGGTTGGGGCATCCCATGTTTAAGTTCCCAGGGCCCATGTGAACGAACACACATTGCTTAATAATGTTATGAATGAGGCGACAAAGAAGAGGACATTTGACGATGTTGATGTTTTAGAAGCCTGAAACTAAAAGTATACATCATATTTCAAAGGTGGACATGAAGATAAAATTCTCATTTGTGCATATTTATGGCCTAGGCTAGACACCCACTTCTTTGAGTTGAGCCCCCACCACTATTACTCATTCCTTTGAATTGATATCACACGTATTTTTTGTACTTTACATAGGCTTACATACAAGATTTAGCACAGTTATAACTATTGTCATCACATTTGATTAATGATTAGTCAGTTTAATTAGTAATATTGCCTCCAACACGAGTCCTTATAAATTTATGATTTTTTTTTAACATGCTCATTTTCTAGGTGAAGTTCATTCCATTACAAGAAAGTACCAATTATATTGGATGGAGTCTAAAAGTCAACTTTGATTTTGCTTGATAAACGTACAGCTTTCTTTCTGCAATTGCATACTGAGATTATGAGATAGGCCTTCAGCCACTGGAGTCTCTTTATCAAAATTATATGTCTATCTCAATTACTACTCCTAATCTAACAACTCGCCATGTAAACAAATTAGAGTATTTGCATTGGATGCAAGTACATTAATCACGGTGTTTATTGTGGTTGGGAAAACAACGTGTGTGAGTAAAAATATAAGCATATGCATGTAATCAAACTCCAAATTAATGGACCACAACTAATTTGGAACCTACTAAGCACAAGTGTGGTCTAGCTCAAAGAGGTGGGCGTCTAGCTTTGGTTGTGGCCTTCACATGAAATCTTAGTGTATGATTAGTGTGGCTCACAACCAATAAATTCAGTTCATAGAATTACGCGAATGTGTTAAAAACAACTGGTTTTTTATGTTCCAATTTTGTAGTAAACCATCATTTTCGCATGTAACCATAAGTCACGGAGGACATCTTTGAGTTTCTTTTCTTCGTTTTCTTTTTGTGAACTTGCCATTTTTCATATATATATGTACATATACACATATATATTAAGGAGTTGTTAAATCAACCACATACCGGTTAACACGACCATAAAGACGCATACAAAAGTGTTGGTCAAGTTTCTTAATTCTAACACAACGCTAATACATTGCTCCTCTCCATGTGTGCAATGAAAAAACAATTTTTGGAAGGTTGTGTGACCATGTGACGCATCTTCGTGGATGTTTTAACATACTACATGGTCGATTTAACAATCCCTTTTATAGATAGATAGATAGATAGATAGATATGGAGAGATCTTGGTTTCCTATATGTTGCACCTACATGCACATGTTGTACTAGACACTCCTTGCACTCCTCGTAATGCACAAAATAAAAAATACCTCAAGACATGCAGCTTGTTGTTTTTCTTTCAAAGTTTTGAACTTTTTGGGCACAAACTGAATGCATTTCATTGCAAGAAACATCCGCAGTTGAACCACCAAAGGAAGCACCCATCACGAGACCCAAGGGAATCAAGATTCAAGAACTAGTGCCCACCTAAGGCTTGACCTTCCAAGTATCCATTAAATTACTTCTAGTGACAATAAGACTTTCAGCACACGAAACCGAATCAAACTCATCAACAACATTTTGGTAAGCCACATCACGAGCCTCAATTGCATCCTTAAGCGTTTGTTGCCACTAAGATTCTCCCATAATCCGTGATAGAGTCCCAACCCACATACTGTGCAGTCTCCCATGACCATTTCATGACACCAAGGAACACCAAGGATCCCTTTGACACCAAACAATCCAAGGCAACCCACTCCTAAGGAAGAACCAAACCCTACAAAACTTCTTAATTGGACTTATTCCACCTCTTATCATAAAGACATTTTTATGTCATATTTTCGTAACCTCCAAATCTTTTTTTTTGGTAAAAGAAAAGAAAAAATTTCAAGACAAGCTTTCGCCAAGTCACCACCACGTGTACAACAAATGACAAACATGAGACATTCCTTCAAAAGCGAGGATTGAATCTCCACATGTTGGTCAACTCTAATATGCAAGTTGAGGTTTGACTACAACTTGGCACCCCCTCCCCTTAACCCCCCTCCAACCTAAACAAAAACAAAACACATAAGGCTGGCGACGCCCTATCCCTAAACCCTAAACCCTAAAGCACCACGTCTAAGGGGGCACTTAGGGGCTCATAATTGCCCGATGTTCACGAAATCCAATCGACCAAGCCCATGTGTTCATGCACCTACTTATTAAGTTCGATAAACATGGGAAGCAAGTTGCGGATTATTACACCACAAGCAAACGGAGCTCAACAAAAGGATGAGATAGATCGATAGATAGATAGATAGATATACATGCTAAAAGGTCAATGGTGATCCGGATTCCAAAGCACAAGATTCTTACAATGGAAAATATCTTCCCTTCCCTTCCCTTCCCTTCCCTTCTTTTCTCTTCTCTTCTTCAATAGTGGTGTTTGAAAATATCAAGCAAATGAACATGGTGTCACAGGGCGGGTGTGTGGTGTGGTGGGCCTTCCTTGGAAATTTGATTTGGGCTGCTAGGGTTTGATTGGCAGCATTTTCGTGTAAGAGATAAGAATGAAGAAATCATGGTGACTGGCAAAGTCACTATTCCGCCTCCTGCTGCTGCTGCTGCTTATTTAGAAGTCCTCCCTCAAAAGGGCTGGATTCCGGAAAACGTTACTGTTAGTTCTTCACCACTTAAGTTCCCTTTTTCTTCCTTTCCTTTCTCGCGTCAAATGTAACGGACTGGAATTGGTTTTGAGAATCCGGTCCGGGCAGCCAAAAGGAAGGTTTTATTATGGGTTCACATGGGGTGTCCCAAGTCCCAACTTTTGAGCCTTCGAGATGCCGTTGTATATGGTTAAAGTATCATTGAAGTTGGATCTTGATTGTTTCATGCAGTAATATTTGTGGGGTTTGTGTTGAGAGTTGGGTTTTGTTTTGTGTTCAACCCAACTCTCGACACAAGTCTCAAGCCTCGCTTTTAAAAGTGTTGCCATGTAGGAATCCATGTCATACTAGGATTTAAGGTTTGGGGTCCCGTGTGGAGTGGTAAGTCCCCACTTCCATGCTCTCAACGGCTGAGATTGCACGGATGGACCTCGAGTGACTTGGGACTTAGGACTTGGGACAAGCAACTAACTCTCAACACAAGTCCCAAGCCTCGCTTCCAGGAAGTGTTGCCATGTAGGAATCCATGCCATATTAGGACTTAAGGCTTGGGACTCCATGTGAAGTGATAAGTCCCAACTTCCATGTTCTCAACGGCTAAGATTGCACAGATTGACCTCAAGTGACTTGTGACTTAGGGCTTGGGACCCCGTGTGAACCGGCTCTAAGAGTACGTCAACATGGTGTCAAATTGGCTCATTCCCAAAAGTGGCGGAGTGTAAGTAGCCTCCGTGAGATAGAGATCAACTCGTTGGTCCACATGGAAGAAAGACTTGAGACTCCAGAATATGACGTTCTCAAATAGTGATTGAAACATACCTCTAACGAAGTTATATAAGAAACAACACTCTAGCATAAAGTGTGCCTTGTTTTCAACTACATAATAAGAACAAAAATGACATAATCTATCATCTCTAAAAATAAGGATATTCAATGTCAATTGAACATTCAATGTGAATGTTCAATGTCAATTGACGAGTTAGTTTCAAATGCATAGTTAGTACGACCCAACCCATAGTTATTTTTCCATATGCAAGCTTTAAATAATCAAATAGTTTTATATCTCGGCCTTCATCTCTAACATATCCAACACTCAATAAGCACAACAAAGGGTTGGGAAAGCATTCTCCATGTAATAATGAGGGAATAGTTTCCGGTCCCATGTTGCACATCAATGCGGTAGTGTGATGTTATATGTAATCTGGAAAGAAATTAACTAACAAATATGAAGTGAGACCTACTTCTTCTTATCCTAAAAATAATTGAATAATTCCTTCCATTTTCATGTCAGTTGTGAGAGCCTATTTGCTTCTCCGAGCGCTAGTTACAAATGGGTTGGTTGAGTTTGAGAAATGATCGAATCAAGTTCAACACTTCATGCAAATGACCAATCCTTTTAGAGGAATGCCTTGGAAAAGGCTCTGGACGTCGCTTACAACGATGTCCTTATATAATGAACTTGATTCAATATGGGGGGTCAAAGGTCTTATAATGACTCGTAGTAATTTAGTGGTCACATGGAAAGTTAGGCTCCAAATGGGCATTATTTCTTGATCTCCCAGTGGGTTGTGTTGGTTCTCCCAAGGTGGTTGTGCTTCGTTCCTCTTTGCAATTGATTTTTCAATGTGTGTTAAAATAAATAAATGAAAATAAACCTTGGATTGATAAAATAAAATAAGTAAACACCAAAAGATATGAACATGCAACCCGTTGGACTTGGAAACACTTGGAATCTCGACCAATTGCACCCAAAATCTCCTCGGACACATGCCTTCTTCTTCTTCTTCTTCTTATTCTTCTTTCCGGTGGCCTCTATCCTAGGGACCGGTAACCAAATAGTCCAAGTAAGCACAAGTAAGCATTGTTGGGGGCGATTGGTCAAGGTAAGAAATAGTTGATGGGAAAGGAGTGTGTGTTTCTAAAAAGTATGTGTGGGTTTTAAATTTATTTATATCTTGTAGTTGTGTGGGTTCATAACAATATTAAGGAATGTGCATTCGTCTTGTGCGCCCTAATGATACAACCACAGGATGCACAAAGTCTCCACAAGGAGATTTGTATTTAGACTGAGCTCCTAGAATCCCATGGTTATATTTTTAGGGCCCACAAAACAAATGCTCATTGTTTAATATTGTCATGTAAAGGCTTGAGCTTAAAACATAAGAATTTCTTAGGTAAGTCAATGGGGGCGGGGGGGGGAGCACTCATCCCCAAAAGGAAGGCATACAAGTGTACCTCGCAATCATCCAATATAAAAACTTGACTTTTGATAGTTTTATGGTTGACTTGGACTAGACTAATTTTGGGGTCTTTAAAGACAATTTTAGTGTCAAATAAATTAGACTTAGGTTGCATATTATTTGAGGGCTTTTGTGTTCAAGAGAAATGAGTCTCTCTCTCTCTCTCTCTCTCTCTCTCTCTCTCTCTCTCTCTCTCTCTCTCTCTCTCTCTCTTGCTCTTGTTTAAAGCCATATGTTGAGTTTAAATTTGTATTCCTTTACTTTATACCTATCATGTACACATGGATGAAAAAAATAGTTACTGTATGGACTAAGTTTTCATAAGTATAGATGAATGGTACAAGGTGACTAAGGTTAAGGATGTAGAACACATCCCTAACACGTGGTAAAATTAGGGTTGTACATAACTTACCTTGGGTAAGATCTCCAATATAAACCTGTAAACCCTAAAAGAGGCTCTTTTTTACCATTCGCACAAGAGCTTGGTGAGGTAACTTAGAGCACACTTACTGGGATACTAGATACGTGTGCTAAGTGAAGTAGAGGATACTAAGGCTATTCACCAAGGAGAGCATTCTACTTGTGGTGATACAATCATGGCTAAAGAACAGGTTTGAACACCCATTTGACATTTTGTAATGAGTGTTACTATTAGAAATACTACTATGCATGTAATGTAAGTTTAATGTGTGTGACATGGATAACAACTGGGTCCTGTTGTTATTTACCTCGTGTACGTAACTAATCCTCAATTATTTGTTGGTTGGTTGCATGGGCACAGGTGAGGTAAGCCCTTCACACTCTCAATACTACGAAGTATTGTGAATATGATATTTTATGCATTTCTTTTGGTTGATACTACAAGGCATATCTCCTGGTATGTTTTCCATATATATAATAGTTAGGGTACATCCTTGTTGGAGCAATGCATGAAGATAGGCAATTAGATCTACAAAGGTATGACGGGGTCAGCCACAATTTGTTTTTGGGTACTTAGGAACAATGTATGAGTACTGAAATCCTAAGTATGATACAAATACTTATGAAAGTACAGTATATCGTATTATTACATGTTTGTATTGTTTACATACAATTAGACATGAGCATTTGCAATGAGCATTGAACATACTTAGCCTTAAAACGATATGATGAGAAGGTTAGATTTGAGGTAATGAGGGTTATGAAAAAGTTCCCACCCACCCACCCTTGCATTGCAATGAAGAGGACATTGAAGGATTAGGCCTCTGAAAAGAGGAAGTTCAAGCTTTGCAAAAAGCATTGAAAAGTCAGCTTTCTTTCTCTTAAAATTGTGTGTGATTTCAAAAATATTTTGTATCTAGGTACTATATTCTAAAAAAATGTCATAGAGAAATTGTGCTCGTTGACCTTCATCCACATGTCACATAATATACACCATTGGTACGGGGCCATGATAAATTGGTATGTTGCACCCATGCATATATGAATCATGTCCCAGGTCATCCTTGCACCATTTTTTCAACATGCAAACATTGATGACCAATTATTTTGGAAAGGTTGATTGTTGACAACCTCACTGCCCATGTGATCACCCTAAATATCTCCAAAAATGTTTAGTGGACATTTTTTAGGTGATATTCTGACACATTCTATCACAAGGAATGCAATGACACTGATGTGCTAGAAGTTAGAATGCATTTAAATTATGCTTTTAGTTCTTATGCATGAATTTGGACATGATGAACTGTTATATGTGCACTTTTATGGGCATACCCTATGATAGATATGACAACAACTAATCCTAGAGGTAGACTACATATCATGTTGTAGCACGTGTTAATTGCATGCACATTATGTTATTTGACCATATTGCTTCTCAAAATACGTATATTTGGGGACTTCATCATATTCTTTTGGTTTAGGGTTTAGGGTACCAAAAGAATATGATGAAGTTCCCCCTCATGCAAAATGCATTATTAATTGTGTACGTGTCTTTTGGCCATGATTTCCTCAAATCCTAGTTATTTGTTCTTGTATATGTCCACTTTTATGTCCCTCAATTCATGCCCTCTTGAACTACTTACATGTGATAAGTCACTTGGGTCTTAGTGCAATTCATAAAACTAATATTGATTTCCTCACCACCTGGTATAAAACTTGCCATCTCTGGTTCCTTCTTGCAATTGAATTTTCAATTTGTGCCAAAAGAAAAGAAAAGAAAAGAAAAATAGAAAACTTGCCATGCCTCTTATGGACAGTGATGATATAAGTAAAACGATTTATAATGAATATAACTTTTGTCAAGAGGAAATGAAAATATGGTCATACTAAGTAAATTGGTTGTAGAGCTTGGAGAGACGACACCATTTATGTTGGTATGACCCATAAGAACTGGGAATTGAAACACAAGGAACTTAGAAGTGTTGAAAATCAATACAACATCACTCAGCGACGTGGGCCCTCATAATATAATAATGGGAGATTGGGAGCTCAGTCTAAATCTAAGTCTCCATGCACAACTTTTCGAGCATCCAACTATTATATTACGAGGGCCCACAAAGCGAGAGCTAAACACTAAGTAATGTGATGAAGCAACTCTCGTGACTAAGTTTGTTAAAATTTGGTGTCCATGTGATGTGCTTTATTTGCGCAACCTCAATCACTTCCAATAGAAATTGTCCCCCCCCCCCCCTCCTCCATACCCAAATAGGCTCCCCAACCTAGGGAACTTCGCTAGGTTTTATGGCCTTTTCTCTTTGATTTTACAAAAGTACTTTGATTAACATAATAACATGACGAAGAGAGGGAATTCTTGTATACGAGTGTACCTCTCATTCATCCAACATTGAAAGCCCTAAAACCAAAATGCAGCCCAAAAGTTACTTTTTCTAGTTGATTTGACACCGGAGTTAGTTCAAATACCCCAAACTAATCTACGCAAAGCCATTTGAGATGCTTGTTGGGGATCAAGTTTTGATGTGGAGGGATGAGGGGCATGCTCGTCTACGATATAATCCCCTCCCTCCATACACACATACACAACAATGATGATAAGAATATATTCAATAGTTTTGTTTCGATGTGGATAAGAGTGCATTTGAACCTTGGCTCTATTGAGCCAACTTGCTGACTAGGCCGTGACCGAGCGAGTGTAAACTAATTTTGAGATGACAAGCCACTTTGGGATTGGGATTGGCAATGCCACCTAGCTTAGTAGTACTAAGGACACACACGTGTTTTGTTAATTTTTTTTGTGAGGAATAAAAATAAAAATAAAAATAAAAAACCTCCGCAAAATTTGAACTTGTGGAACTTAATGTCACATATTGCTTACACAGGCTTTTGTGATATGGCAGCTGCAACTCATCCCCAATTTCCAGGAATCCAAGTGACCTCCAAAGTTATAAGCTTAGGGCCACTTCACACACGAGACTGAGAGCCCGTGACCATTATACTTCAAGCGCTCTCATTGGTGGAAAAGGTGGAGCTGGTCCAAGTTCGCTACTTCACACTACGCTTGAGGGACCAACAGAGTATGTGCATGCAAGATGGATGTAAAGTTTACATGGATTCCTACATGGTATTGAATGGATCATGTTTCATGGTCACTTGGATTGTTTTCAAAAACCACTTCTTGGAGGGAGGCCTAACACAAAACCGAGAGACCATGGTACTCCGAATGTTCACAACCGTTGGTTTATTTTATTTTACAATGTGTGAGGACCTACATGAAGAGACATTCATTGGAATAGCATTTGGTTGAGGGCCCGGTCACATATGACTTCACACTACACTTGAGGGTCTGTGACCACACTACATGATTTTGGAGGTGTGTTGGGACGGCCTTTGGACACTTTCTTTTGGGCTCTCACAAATTCATGGTCACGGCTCTTGGCTCGTGTGTGAAGTGGCCCTTAGATTGTCACCACCTCTAAGTTATTGGCATTTGTGCTTCACACTCATAATGTCAATCAATAGTTATGCCCTGCATTTCAAACTTGAAGCACAATATTTTTTTAATTTCATCTTCTTTCTTTTTTGGGAAAGCACAATATTAAGCTCTGATTCTAGGCGATCTGCCACAGAAGTAGAAAACCAAGATACAGTGGAAAATAAGCTGATTTGGCCAGAAAAAGTGGCTTGAAACCTGCATATTGAAGTAGAGGAAATGATGAGGACTGCAAGTTGTTTCGTCATTTTATTTCATGTAAATAACCAGTCATATTTTCTCAAAGAGGCAAGTAAGTCAAATACCATGTTTGTACAATAGAGTCTCCCTAATGTGAGCATCAAAATATCATACTCTGCGTACAAAAAGGTTAACTCAATGACACCCAAAAGCGATTCCCAAGGGTGTGAAACATGACCTATCCAACCAATCGCTCCATCCAGCCTAACATTACATCCTTTTCGGACCACCACTTTTACAGCTAGTCAATTTGGACCCCCACAACAATCATTCTACTCCTAGTCTAGTGTAGTAATAGTAGTAGTGGTCATTCCGTGTTTCCCGTTTTCCTACCTTAGGCCAATGTCCAAGGTCAAAGTCCTCACGTGCGTTTCAAATTGAAAGGCTGCAAAATAATTGCAATGCACGTATATTTTAACTTCTTTGAGAGCTCTCCATCCGAAAAGAAGAAGAAGAAAAGAAATGAATTGAGAATGACTTGTCAACATTGCATCAAAGCTCTCAAAGTATGGGCTTGTTTAGAGTTGACACAATTTGATCACATGAGACTATGTGTACTTCAATTAGGAATTCACTTCTAGAGATGCATTGCCTACAGTTTAAAAACCCTTCTTTGAAGCGCAATTTCACATTTGACAGACATTGAAGGCTTCTTAACACAAAATTTGACATGGAATTACCTTAACCCACAAACTTACAAGAAACGTGTTCTTAGTTCTCCATTTGTGTAAAAATAACAATAACACTAAACACATAAGCAAAACAAACACACACACACACACACACACACACACACACACACACACACACACACACCTTCAATGAGAAATACTATAAGTTGCTCGACAATTGAATTGGGGGAGAGAGGAAATTATTGTATACCAGCATACCTCTCATCCACCCAACATAAAAACAACCATAAAACAATTCACAACCTACAAACTAACTTTTTAAAATTGATATGACACTGAAATCGGCTTCAAAGACTCTGAATCAGTGTACACACAAGGCCATTTGAGATGAAACAACCACAAACTTATAATAGTCGAGTTTTCATGTTGGATGGATGAGAGGTACACTCGTATACAATAAGTCCCCCTCTCTCTCTTTCTCTTTCTCTTTCTCTTTCTCTCTCTCTTCCTCCTCACCCCATTGAATTGAGTCACGAGAAATACATGAAAACTCCGAGGATCGCGATGCTTTTGAATGCAATCCACGTGGACAAATTGAATGGTCGGCCGAAATCCGATCATGTGCATGGCCATGATTGATGATGATGGTGGTGGTGATCGGATGTTTGGGTGTTTGTAAGGTACCCGTGTTTGGTAAAGGAGAAGACAAGGGGGGGATGTTTTTTGGCCTTGCAAAAAGTGGACTCACGTCTTCACAAGCCACAAAGCCACATCATTCTAGTTCCGCTTGTCCCCCATTTGGTCTGCCCCCGCCCCGCTTCTTCAAACCGGTTCCTTAAAACACTCAACCTTGCTACACTAATGCCCCCTTCCCACCTAACTTTAGGGCCACTTCACACATGGGCCACGAGCCGTGACCTTGTAATGGTGAGGACCCTTGACTCTCATCCAAGGGCCGTACCATGGGTGTTGGGAAAGTTGTTTGATGGAGTCACGGGCCCTCAAGCATAGTGTGAAGTGAGAATGGACCATGTTGTGGGACCATTGCATATTTTGTTGGTAGAAAAAAGAGGGGAGGATTTGGTTCGAGATAATATGTCTCCAATTTTATCAATTTTAAGAGAATTATTTCGTGGTGTTTGTTTGTCTGTTCTAGAACCTATTATGGAATTTGCCCTGCAGTCTATCTTGAAATTTATCCTGCTGGAAACATATATTAAAAAATTCATGGTTCTGCGGAATTTGCGTCAGGCCCACCTCTTGGAGATGGGCTTGATGCAAATTCTGGTAGACCACACACCCTCATCCATAATCTGCCATGTAGGACTCCATGTAGACTTTTCATCCACAAACTTTTCTTTGGGCCTTTAGGCTTTCACCTCTTAGTGTGAAGTGAACTTGGACAGTCTCCGCCTTTTTGATCAATGAGAGCTCTTACATTGCCATGGTCAGGGGCCTTCAACCTTGTGTGTGAAGTGGCCCTTAGCTAAGACTAAAAGTTGGTTCTAACAACCCGGCCTTCACACCATCGACATTATCTAGTGCCAAGCCTAGTTGGCAAATGATGTGGCATGGTTTGAAAGTGGAGGTTTAATAAGCCTCAAGCACCCACCCTCCCATCGGTACCTAAACATGAGGCAAGAATGTAGGACCTTTAAAAGTGTCGCCTCCCGCCCTTGTGATTGGTTGCTTTTTAGTCTTAGCTATGAGGATACGAGGAGCTTCATTAACAAAAACCGATGGTAAGATAGGTGAGTAGTAAGGCATTTGGGGATGGGACAAAAATTACCCAACATTTTCATCGCTTGGTAGATAAAACAATGACCATGTGTGAAAGCTACTTAACTAAAACCTACTTGAAAATCTTCGGAGCAAGTTCTTGTAGGTGCATTGGGATAGCCGGATGCCTCCGCGATTATTAGTCTTAGCTAAAGTCAGGTGCGAAGGGGGCATAAATATGATATGGAGTGTCATATGGTATTTAATGTCACTGTGGTGATTCTTCGGATGACACTTCTTGTGAATACGTGACCGGATGTTGTCATGGATGATGGGTGAGTTCATCCGTTGGCCAAAAACCCTACCTTCTCTTTGTCGGCAACTTGGGATGAAAGATTGTCATGGGTGGTTGAGATTTGGATGAGAAGTCACTTGGTAAGTGACGGTGATCGCAACACCGTGAATCTACAACCCCCCGGGATTTTTTACAAGGGATGAGAAAGAATGTTGGGTTAACATGTAGTGTTGGTGACACTATACCGCAGTTTACAATACCACTAAATATCATGTTTAGTGTAGTTACAGATGAACCGGTTAAGTTTGAGGAATAACCAGTTGAGTTCGAGGAATAGCCGGTCAAAGTTCAAGACATTAGGAGAATCACGCATCATCTTAGAGGAATTGATGGAATGTTCTTCAATTTTAGTAAAGAAAGAAACCAAAAGATGGCAACATATAAACCCCAGGTTTGGACTTGGAAACACTAGGATCTCGACCGATTATGCCCAAAAATTTCCCCCAAAAAAACTTCATTTCAAAATCGTCGCTTTTGAACGCATATAACCCCCCATTGAAGCCAACTCTATGAAACGCTCCCACAACTTGAAGTTTTAGTTCAACAATACCCAATTTCCATCATGAAGAGATTGTGTCAGTCACATGAAGGTTCTTAGAATGAACAACGAATTGAATCACATCCATCTCATTCTTCATAATCCCACAAATCTTTAATCACGTGCATAATTTGATCCCGATGGAAAATCACATAAAATAATGGCGATTGGGAGGACCTAGCTTGTGGTTCATCCATTGGTCATTCTTTCATGCCCACAAAAAGCTAGGTATTGGTTCACCTATATGACAACATTATGAGCATGAAAATCTTTGCTTTGACAATAGGTCCAAAATTTGATCAAATCATAATTAAAGTCATGTAGGGTAACTTACTATATTTCCTTCGACAATACGGTCAAGAATGATTTGATCGAGTGAACACTAGAAGGAAACATGGTCCTTTTCCACACACAAAAGGACACTAATCTAACACTTTTAAGTGACCAACACACATGACGTTGAGGTTGCAGCCACTGTGGAGAAGGTGTCATCGTGGACTAGTCCAATTCTTTAGTAGATGAGATGTCAAAATCGTGTCGTGGATTTAGCATGTACAGACTTTGACCGCGGCGGTAATTAAGTTTCTAATTCTGGGTAAAATTCAGTAGTAATTTAATGTCGAAGTTGAAGTGATCATGAACTTGGAGAAGTAATTTTCAAACAACACGTGATATATATATCAAGCCTTTTAATTTTGGATTCATGAGAGGTACGTCCTTTGTACATCATAATTCCCTTTCGCTCTTACTCATGTCGTGACTCTGAGTCCGACAGAAGTGAGACCTCTGAATTCCAACGCGTTTTTTTTTGTTTTTTTTGTTTTTGAAATAAAAATTTTAAGAGTCCTGTCAGCCAACTTTGCTGCATCAGTGAAAGAAAGAGTTCGATGTGGCACTAAATTACTAGTACCATGAAAGCCCAGTCACGGATACTAGTAGTACCAAAGTGCAATGAACCTCTCACTGCAAGTGACTTGGCTAAGTCCCGGCCAGACCATTTTTAATAATAATAATAATAATAATAATTTCAAGTTGATGATGGGAGTTGTTGATGACTACTCAGGGCCACTTCACACATGAGCCAAGAGCCGTGACCATGAAATTGTGAGAGCCCAAAAGAAAGTGTCCAAAGGCCGTCCCAACACACCTCCAAAATCTTGTAGTGTGGTCACGGATCCTCAAGTGTGGTGTGAAGTTATACGTGACCAGACCCTCAACCAACTGCTATTTCCATGGATTTATATTCATGCGGGCCCTCACGCATGATAGAATAGAATAAATCAACGGTTGTGAGCGTTCGGAATGCCATGATCTCTCGGTTTTGAATTAGGCCTACATCCAAGAGGTGGTTTTTGAAAATAGTCCAAGTGACCATGAAACATGATCCATTCAATGCCATGTAGAAATCCATGTAGACTTTACATCCATCTTGCATGCACATACTCCGTTGGTCCCTCAAGCGTAGTGTGAAGGAAACTTGGACTAGCTCCATCTTTTCCACCAATGAGAGTGCTTGAAGTGTAATGGCCATGGGCTCTTAGTCTCGTGTGTGAAGTGGCCCTCAAGCTCAAACGAAATGGTTGGGAAAACGGAGGAGTTGTAAGGTAGAAAAACGGAAAATGATGAATGACCACTATTACTGCATTGGTTGAGGAGT
Organism: Polytrichum commune; assembly: GCA_950295325.1. Classification (NCBI taxonomy): domain Eukaryota; kingdom Viridiplantae; phylum Streptophyta; class Polytrichopsida; order Polytrichales; family Polytrichaceae; genus Polytrichum; species Polytrichum commune. The sequence goes on from OX485803.1 coordinate 70,982,847, forward strand.
AGAATGATTATTGTGTGGACCCAAAATGACTGATTGTAAAAGTGGTAGCCCGAAAAGGATGTAGTGATAGGCCAGATGCAATGATGGTTTCACACCACTTGGGATCACTTTTGCATGGCATTGAGTTAACCGTTTTGTGTGCATTCATATGCAAAGTAGGATATTTTGATGCTCAATTAGGGAGACTCTTTTTGTACAAATAAGGGGCTTGGTCGATTTGCCTTTTTGGGAAAATGCAACTAGTTATTCACAACATCTTGCATTCCTCATCATTTCTTCTACTGCATCTTTTCAAAATACTACACAAATTTCAAGGCACTCTTTCTTGCTGATTCAACTTATTTACACCGTTTTCCATTTTTGCACCTTAATCGGGTTTGTGTTGATGACCTTTATTTTTCTTTATTTTTCTTTTCTTATAGCTTCAAGTTTCCATGGTGTGTTGCTCGTAGGCTACATTGTGTGATTAGAATATCTTTATTTGATGGGATAGTACTCTCCCTTTGCACTCTCGGGTTTTGAAGGTATGCATGTGTTATTCGGTTACTTTTCTTAGCCCAACCTCTACATTGGATTGGTTTCTAGATTGGTGAGGTTCAAAGAACAAGCACCTTGAATACACGTGTTCAAAGGATATTGGACTACGTCTTCAAATTCTCCACATCCAATAGTGAACTTAATTGGGAGGACCTATATATTCACTTAAGGAATCAACAAACATGCCCTGGTAACAATAACTAAATAAGAAGAGGTTTTTTTAATTTCCAATCTCATATTTCTTGATGTTTCATTGCAAATTTCTAACGCAACACAAGTTTCACTATGTGCTTCGAATGAACTAAAGTTGGAGAACATGAAAACCGAACCAAAGACCACGCACATATCTTAGTCTAGGTATGTGCGTTGGACCCCTAAATGCAAAAATGATTCATTAGCACGACATTATATACATGATTTGTGAAAGCATAGGCAAAATGTGGTGAAAGAACATTGTACGCTATTGTATTACATTTGATGTTCATGTTTTTCATTTTCTTTCCATAAATATGGTTTAGCGAGGCATTGTAATTGTTGAACCATGTTACTAAGTTGGGTCCCATGCCACATTCTATGGTTGTCACTTGTACCTCAATGATTACAAGATCATTTATATGCGTTGATAAACGCATAGTGTGGACCATAGGAAAATAGATGTACAATATAGTGTTTCAAAAAGAAAATGGAGGAGAGGGGGATATGTTATGGCAAAAGCAAGCCATAATTTAAGTTGCCAACTTGGGATTGCACTAGTGTAAAGGAGCTATATTCCTTTTGGAGATGAAGGTTCCCTTATTTAAATAACAAATCTTCTTATCTCAAGCATCTAAGTGTTGCAGTGATTAACCTACTTGGATGTCTCAAATTTTTCAACATCTAATATTGAGGTGACTAACATATATGGAAATTGTTTTCCCTACTCACATGGAGAAATAATCACATTTGTTCAAAGTCATCCGCAAGAGGGATTTGATCCATTGGTCACCAATTATACATGTTTTGGTTGTTTATGATATTTTCACATGGGTATCTATATCTATATCTATATATCTATATATCTATATATCTATATGTGTGTGTGTGTGTGTGAAGCCTTAATATAGCCCATAGATAGCATGGCAACATGTGTATGATATGAAACATAGTGCTCAACATGTGTGTAGTACCTCCAATCTTATAATAATTAAATTGATTAATATGGTTGAATCAATGGCATTTTATTGAGATAATACTTGAAAGATATAATTTTAAATTTAATGGCTCACATTGAATACAAAAAAAAACAATCATTTGAGATTAATAGTTGAAGTTGGGAATCACCGGCTATTGATCTCGCGATATTTTCATAGTATTGATCAAGAGATTAATGCTTATGTAACAAAATTCATAACTTGGAACGAACAACTTCTTCATTATTTTCACAACTTATAGCAATGACTAGGACAAGGACTTGATATTTGACCAACACTACCACTATATAGTGGCAGGTACATTGCTTACTATATCATTTTTAAGATGTTTTGAAGAATTTAACAATTATTCATGTAAAAAAATTACAAAGAGGGAAAAATACTTACTGGAATAATATACATGTCAAAATGGAATCCTTTAACAAATTAATAATTCAAGAATATTTTTCCTAAACCTCCCTCGGACTGTGGTAGTGTGCTCCCCATACCCAATGCCTAGGTGTTAAATACCTAATCGCAAATTATGTTGGTTGGCTATTGTACTCACCAATTACAACATTGAGAGAGAGAGACATGGAAATTAAAAAGAAAGGAAACAACGACAACGACAACAACAACATTGTAACCATAGAATCCCACATGAAAACAAAAAATCAATACTATGCATTTTGATTTGACAAGTATGAGACTAAAGTGTTAGTGTATTCTAATTAGTAGTAATGCATTTAATCCCAATTATCCCTCCAAGGCCATTTTGAATAATTTTTTTTCTAATTTGTTGCTCAACTTAAATTGTATTGAAAAACATAACCATGTAAATTATATGTTAATTATTCTAAGTACACGCTTACAAATTTTGAGATGATCCAATCACATATAGTATATTCTTCTACACATCGAGGTCTACACATTGAACACAAAGTGTCCTAGAGTGAGTCCAGTCAATGACTTGGCTGGTAATAAAAGTGTAACCAATACAACTATCTTGATCTTCAACCATAACCATCTACGCACATGCAATTGGATGGGATGATCTTACCATACAATTCAACATGTTATACTTTTAGACTGTGCTTGTCTTATTTTTAGTTAAAAACCCGTGTCATTCCAATGTTCAACGACTCCTAACAAGTACATCATTTATTAAATTTAATGTAGATCACACTATTTGCAAGGTGTCTCTCACTCTACTCTTGTGTGAAAAATTGATGACACTTGTCACACTTTGCAATGCAGTCATGCACACCCTCTCAAGAGTTGACATGTGGCGGTTCCGCACTAAACCCAATATTTAATGTAGTTCCATAGTAAGCAACATACAGATGCATTCTTGGATGTTGGTTCGCGTGGAGTTGAAAAAGTTGCACCAAGCAACTTGTTGTCACCGAACTCGACCTAAAACCCGCCTTCCAAGTGCATGGTGAAATTTAGTCTTCCAAGATATTTATGACATAATCAATACCTCTCTAGCGCACTAATTCCGGTGTCGAAACAACTTAGAAGAAAAACAACGAAATATATTCTATAGAGAATATATACATATTCTCTACGCTTTGAGTAAATGGGTCAAAGGTACGGTCATGAGGAATGCAACCTTTTTCCTCAAGCACTCAAAGGAGCTATACCTAGTTTGAAAACGATCCCTAGTTATCTTCCTCAAGTGTCACATGCAACATGTTTGTGCGTGAGACCACAATTCCTGCAACAACATGCAAATCAAAGTTCTAATTCGTATACTACTCGGATTCCCAAGATTAGAAGCATTTGTGCGTCCCCAAATGTATGTGGAAAAAAGCCAAGGAGAGAGGGAATTGTCCTACACGAGCCTCTCATTCATCCAACATAAAAGTTCTAAAATAGCATGCAGTCCAAAGGTTACACTTTTTGGTTGATTTGACATTATAATCAGATTTAAAGACCCCGAATTAGTATACTTGAGGTAGTTTGAGATGAACAAGCAACAAACCTATTGGGGGTTAAGTTTTTATGTTGGATGGATGAGAGGTACGCTGGTCATATATGATAATTCCCTCTCACTTGAAGCCATGATCAATTTGACAAAGTTTTGGAACTGATATTGAATTGGCGGGAATGACCAAGCTTTGCCAATAGTGAGTCATAAGAAGGTCACATGACATGCCCTAGTTATGTTGGCTATTGAGCTTGGAATATTTAACAAATTATGAGCACGTAGTTCGGTTTCTTGCAAACACGTGTCTTTCTTGTGTCCGTTCTTAGACCTTCACCTAACCACTCACCACTCAAATATAGGTATTCAATTAAGACAAATAACCAAACTACACATGTTCATCTTATTGTCAAAAGACTTCAGCATGGGTGGAGGAGATATCTTTGGGAGGTTGATGAAAAAATTGGATGCCACAATAGATAAATGCACCTCATGGTCCACCATGGGTAAGGTGGATCAAATGGTTTCTAGCATTTAGGTACATATCCAAGTTTGAAATCTTATTGGAGAGATAATCATCGTGTAGATCATCTATGAGTTCCACTTAAAGAATTCGGAATATATTCACCTTGATTACATAATTTCAAGCTCTAATTGTTGTGTTCCTCATTCCTATGTCAATGCCAGTCGATTTTTGGTTTAAGTGCGTGACCTTTCCAAATACTAATGCCAAATGATCAATAATCTAACCCTTCTTAGATTTGCTTTCGATAATTTTCAAAACGATGAACAATATAGACTTTTGTGTTTCTAATTTATTAGAGCAAAAGTTGAGTTAGAATACACTTGCATTCTTTTGCTACGATGAACACCATATTCATATGAATTCCAAAATTGATGAGGAAAGCGGCTACAACCTCGATTTGGAAATGCCTACCATCTCGTACTAAGTTCGTGCTTCATATTGTAGGAGAAGTGGGCTACAATGATTGTTCCAATTAATGTGTGTGGTACTAATTCCCAAAACACACACTATTTTGTCAAATCTAAACACTAGCAAAGGCTGAATTTGTTTGCCGACTGACACGAAATTCATGAATACTTGGTCATGTACTATGCATTTCAAGAAAATTAGTGTGTAATGTAAGGTGTTTGTAGAGTACATATATAATTTTGTTTGGATGAGCTTGAAGAGGTTTTATCGTCTCTTTAGTTGGCACTTACTCACTCTTGGGGCATCTCCTAACACCAAGAAACTGAAGAGAGCTTGTATTGAGGGTTTCCGACACTTTGACATTTCGGACTCTTGAAACCCTGGACCTTATGGTCGCACTACACTATTTTGTCTATATGGTTACATGTGGAGTTACATATTGCTATAACTTTAAACTGAGAGTATCACTTCAACAACACAAGTAATTAGTGTGCACACCGAATAACATGATATAACTTGGGGAAAAACGATAATGTCGGCCAAAAAAAAGTTGTAGCAACATGTAACTTTGAATGAGAACCCACACTAATTAGACAAAATAGTGTTAATTTCATAGCGTAAAGAAATTTAGCATCACCTCCTTCACTAATTTCTCACACGCACCATTAGCCCGCCCTCGCTAATTGGGAGAATCAATGAATGAACAAGTAACCATTTTAAGACCCATCTACCACCTTATTTTGTTCCTAGGATTGCTATCTTTACCTAGTGCGCTTGCTTTCGTATGTTTTTGGGCACCTCCATGAATCACACACTTTTTGGAAACTATCTTTTGGAACTGATGTGCACCGCAAACTATCTTCCGGAAATTATCTCATTCTAAGTATCCGATGTTTTTAGAAACAATAAAAAAATCCTCTTCTTCTTCGTGCCAACTAATATCTTCAAACACGCTTGGAATAAATCACTTTGGAATATGAATAATTCCGCACAAAATCGCGATCATCGTGTTTTGAAGTTAAGTATAGGGCCGGCTCCTCACCCACCCATCCAACGACTTCCACTCGCCCTCGCAAGGCTTCGATCGAAGGTTGCATGCTACTCGTACATACTATTTTGCACACCATTTTAGTAGCATCGTCCAATTTCGAGTCCGGATCCCATTTTGGTTCTTATTTTGGGCACTCGGGCGATCGATGGTCCACCCTATGTTCGCCCTTCGCAAATGTTATCCATTCGTGCTCGAAGTAATGATAACCATCCATGAGCTCGGGTTTCGTGCAAAGTTTCCGGGTATTTGGGAATAGTGTCCTTTATAATATAAAAACAATATTGTATATTAACTTACTAACTTGTGCCTATACATAATGGCATCCGTGATGTGCGGGCATGAGGTCACCGTTCTCAAGCTCATCCATTCACGAGCAAGTACTAGTGTCGGCGATGAGAGAGAGAGAGAGAGAGAATAATTTTATTTTTGTGATCTTTTCGACTCGACCTTTTCTTTGAATTCCGAAAGTAAGTTACACACGGGTAAGTTACCGAGTTCTTGCTTCGTCGTTTCTTGTGATGGCTCCCGGTTGATGCTTGTGATCACAAAGTTCAAAGCCTTTGAAATGGGTTAAGGAATCATGCCTACAATGGACATTTTGATGAGTTTGGGTATTGAAAGTGATTTAGTTCAAATGTCAATTAAATTCTTGTTGGATCAACAATTTATGTGGATTTGGAAATCATGTTACACGTGTTAGTTGAATCCTATCTCAATTTTTATGATTTTTTAAATGTAAATGTACGCATGACCCATTGTTGGTCATATAGTGACATCCATTGAGCAACTTCTGGGGGACTATGTAACATATGCTTCGTGTCCACTATACTCATGGGTTTATGTGTCTATAATGAATCACAAACTGAAACATGTGCACTCATCTTAATACTTATTATGAGTATGGTAAGCAACACAAAAAGCCCTTGATAATGTGTAATATCCATGTGCCCTCACGAGTTTAAGGCAACAACAAGTAGGCAAGGTTAAATATACTATAGTTGGGTGACACATGTCAATTAACATGCATTATCGGTGCAACGAGGAACCAAGGTGATGCAAGATAAACCAAGGTTTCATATCACAAGGGGATGTGGCTATGGCTTACCACCATCATCTTCCTTGCCACTAGAACAATGCCACATCAACAATATTCCTCCTCACATGGATTATAGTTAGTATTATGGACTAAATAACCAACAAGAGAAGAGTGGACGATGAGCTGTGGAAGTGGCAAATCATCCACCTGCTCGAGTTGGTTACCAATCATAAGTACATAGTTGACGCATGAGGTGGTGTTCCATGATTGGGAAAATAAATAAATTCTACATACATTGGAAGACTTGTGATGGTGGTGGTGGTGAGGCCATTGCTTCACCGCTCCCAAAAAAACAAAAAAAACAAAAAAAAAGGAGGAAGAAAGAAAGAAAGAAAGATAGAGAAGGGCCACATGCCAAGATCTAAAAGAGTTTCCACCATACTTACCTACAATACATAAAAGTTTCTGAAGAAAAAAGACCACGTCAATGTTTGAAGAGATTTTGGGCATAATTGGTTGAGATCCAAGTGTTTCCAAGTCCAATCGGTTACATGTTGATATAAATATTGGTTTTCTTTATTGATCTAGGGTATACTATCTAAATTCTTCTAAAACAATCAGGTTTGTTCATGAAGCCTTCAATCAATTATTCTCAATCTCAATCGCTTTATTTGTAATTACCAGTTGGTTCTCCCCATTCGTTGGATCACATGCCAAAGATTCCTTCCCAAAACATACATGTGACTTTCAAAGTCAATTGACCCAAAAGTAGTAATTTGCATACTATAAAACAATTCACTACATTTTCACCTTTGTAATGGACGAGTTTACATAAGGTAGAATAATAAAAAAACGGTGAATGACTACTACTAGTGCACTAGATTAAAGGTAGAAAGATTACCGTGTGGACCCAAAATGATTAATTGGAAAAGTGATGGCTCAAAAAGGATGCAATGTTGGATTGGATCCAGTGATTGGATGGGTACTGTTTCACACCACTTGTGATCACTTTTAGGTGCCATTATATTAACCATTTTGTGTGCATTTTGATGCTCAAATTAGGGAGATAGTATTATACAAGTAGGGGGTTTGACTTATTTGCCTCTTTGGGAAAATGTAACTAATTATTGACATGGAATAATATTTTGAAATAACTTGCATTTCCTCATCATTTCCTCTACTCCATCTCTAAAAAACATTGCACAAATTTCAAGCCACTCATTTTGGCCAAATCAACTTATTATCATTGTTTTTCGTAAGTCATATCTACCTTAGACACCACAAATCCCTACATGTCTATGGTCATTCATAGTCTTATTTTAATAGTTTCTCCTAGTGGAGGTTCGTAGGAGTCAATTATGATGGAGTTTAACATATATTAGAGGCACCTATTCCCAATTAGGACCCCATCGGCAATCTACAAGGTATTGGAATTTTGATCAACCCAGAACTGATCACTTCTATATAACTCCAATTTGAATTGTATTTCACTACACAAAATATGATATTTAATGTTTGATGCACTAATACGAATGCATACACTAAATACCAATAACCCTATGAAAGTAAGCAACATTAAATGTAAACTCAAACACTAAATATCAGCTATGGTAATATGTGGAAGTTACATGTTTGAATTTAGTGTTAGTAAGGATATGGAAAAAAATATATAATAAGGGAGGTGGCAGTAGGGAAAGTAGCGGCACATTTATGCCTAACACTAATTTTCAAAGAATTGAAAATTAGTGTTGAACATGGTAGGGTGGTAACAACACTAGATTTAATCAAACACTGAATATCATATTTTGTTTTATGAGATAGAAGGCCGACATGCCAGCGCCAAAGCACAGGAGGCAGTTGACCGCCTGGCAAGTTTTTCCGTCAAGTAGAGAGGAGATTTCACAATTGGGATTCGAACCGCCGACCTCTTCCTTGAGATTTGGGTATCTCTCCACCATCATCCGGTAGTTTAAGGTCATCTCGGACCGTGAATATCATATTTTGTGTACACTTTAATAACTCCAAGTGAGCTCTAATGATTGGCACACTTTTATTTATAGTTTATATTAAGAGATGAGCTACATTGGTGTGAAGGGGAGAATCAACAATGAAGTGGTGGGTTTCAAAACAAAATTGACTATTTCTAGCTAGGCCATCGAACAAACGATATTTTACATGGCACCAACAGTCTACACTAAACATTGTATTTAGTGTCATATGCTATTTTATTTTCACTGTGGTATTTTTTCCTAATGACACTTCTTTCAAGAAAGTTTATAAATATTGTCATTCCTAATTTACTTTTACTTTATCCACTTCTGGTAAATTATGCATCCAAACATTGCTATAATGAAATAGTATCGTGGATGATTGAATTTTGGATGAAAAATCACTGAGTAAAGGATGGTCTACACCTATGGGTAAGTCCTAATCATGATCGCAAAATTTACCAATCTCAATGGTAAATAACGTGATTGTAAAGTTAACCTAAATTTCAGTTTCATTCACACATGTAGGAACCTTTGCCTACATCGAGTGGATTACTACACTAAATAGGATATTTAGTGTTTGATACACTAAATAGGAACGCATACACTAAATATTAATAACCCTTTAAAAGTAAGTAACATTAAATGTAAACTCAAACACTAAATACCAACTATAGTAATATGTGGAAGTTGAATGTTTGAGTTTAATGTTAATAAGGATATGAAGAAAAAAAAGATAACAATGATAAAAATAGAAATCCAACATATCTTCTAGCATATCTTCTAACACTATTGTCAAAAAAGTGAAAATAAGTGTTGAGTAGGGTAGGGTGGTAACAACATTAAATATAATCAAACACTAAATATCCTACATAGTGTACTTCACTCACACATCGTCATCATTACACTCACCTTGCTTGCCACGTGTCATCATGTGAGCATGTCATGTGATCACTAGTAAGTCACTAGTCACTACCATCGTCTTTAAATTCAGCTAACCATTATAGTACACATGTGATAAGTTACAACTCAAGGTAGGCACTAATTATGTGTTAGGTTATCGCTATGCGATTACTCAACCTAACGACGTGGCCTCACCAGAAGCCAGAAGTTGTTTTCATCGCCCATAGACTTCTTCTCGAAAACGATAACTTAGTGTATAAGGTAAATTAACAATGGGCCAAGTGTGCATGTAGTTAAAAATAACTACGATGTTAAGAATCATCCACATGTGTGAACCATGCCTAAGTGACAGTACTTACAACATTGTAGCTTTATAATGTCCAATTCATTAAAGATGGAATGACAAATAATGTTAGGTATACATTTAGTGTCGGTGATTCTACACGGGCGGTTTACAATTAGTATTGAGCAAGTCAAATAGAATTAGTGACCTTAAATACAAAATTTATTGTAGACCTCATGTGTAACTTACTTAACCGGCCTTTGAAAATAAAATTGATTGTAAAAGTCTAGCCAACAAGAGGGCACCCACTTTGAGTGAATCCCGAAAGTCATGCCTAGTTCACCTATGGCCAAGTTTGGAGCGATATGTCTACGTTTAGGTGCATAACCAAAGACAACTTGTCGTGTAACCCACGCTTAGTAACGGTTACAAGAAGGCCATCACTAGTAGGAATGGTGGGTCTACATGACACGCCAATCTAACATGAAGTGTCCAAAATGACAACAACATGTGTCATTCTAGTCACTTCTTGTTAGATTGGCGTGCCATGTAGACCCACCATTCCTACTAATGCATCGAGGCCCAGCTACAGAGAACATTGATCTTGGTTTCCATGAGCCAACAGTAGGTGAATGCATGGTATCAAGAACCGACATGAATCATGGACAAACTAGTGTAGCAGCTCCAAAGGTGATGGCATGTTTTCAATATTCAACACCAATAAGTGTTTCTAGGAACCATAAACGATTGAATGCATGTCATCAATAACCAACATCGATTTGGGTCCACACCAACATCTTCAAGGTGAAGGCATGATGTCAAGAAGGGGCCACACATGTTTGAAACGCCAGTTTCGTAACGGAGTTTGCTAAGCCAAGGTAAAATAATTTTGGCCTTGACATGTGCCTAAATTTGAGGAGATTGGTTTCAAGGTTGGTCCCTCTCTTATCGAGTAGAGTCCTCCATGTTCGACTCTGATCCAAAACGGTGTTTTTGCAAGGCTTGAAACCTCCGTTTCCGACATTTTTGAATGTGTGTGGCCTCCCCTTCAGTTTCTCTAGAAACCCTCCCTCTTCCTCTGAAATGTTTCTTTGCTCACAAAAAGCCCACTATCCTCTTATGAACTAACTACACTAAATATTGTATTTAGTGTCATTTGGTATTTTATGTCACTAGGCAACTTTTTTAGTGACATTTTCTATGAATAAGTTTACAAACATTGTCATCCCAACTTGCTTTCAATTCATCCAAATGTCAATTATTGAAACAACGTTTGGTATATTATGCATCCTAGCATTTCTATAATGTAAACTTGTGACGAATGATTCAAATTTGGATTAAAAAAATCACTTGGGTAGTGACAATAATTGCAACATTGTAAATCTATAATGCCCTTTATTTATTTTTACAAGGAATGGCAAATAATGTTAGGTGTACATTTAGTGTTTACACTACCCATGCAGTTTGCAATTAGTATTGAGCAAGACAATCAAACCTCATGCCTTTTTGTAACACTCACCCTTGAGATATACAACATTGACAAACAAAAAACCAAAATCCTCCCAAATGGGCCTATAGTGCCCTTGTTAGTAATTACTCATAGTGACCACCTCCGACATGAGGCAATAGCACTTGTCCCATAGCCCTACTCAATAAACCTATCCCAGGTCCACACATGAGCTCGCAACTATGATCAAGGTGAAGTGTCCCTCATTCATGCCAACACCTGAGCTCGACGTCGTCTCTCTCCAAACATCTAGCCATTAGTTGGAAGATCAACAATAAAATCTTTGGTAACTACACGATCCAAACACCTTGGAAGTTGAAGACCAAGATGCATGCTCCAAAGCTTTTTTGTGTTGTTTTTTTTTTTAAAAGAAAAAAAAGGTTCAAAATCCTATGATCTCCAAATCAATGACAACTCAAAATTAGCACAAGGACCCAACAACTAGCATTAAATTGTGTGCAACTAATCTCCACTCCCAAACTACAACCACCAATGAGCTCTAAACCCTCAACAACACCACACGTCCAAGGACTAAGCGTGAAGACCATTGTCTCTACCACATGTGCGAGGGGTTGGTTCGGACAAGGGATCCATGTTTAGCCACAAGCAAGGGAGGAAAGTTACTTAGTTCCAAACATGGGGAGGTCACTCCATTCTAAAGTTGAACAACCATGTGCGAACACTTTACATGTAAAAAATCCTACTTTTTACATAAAGCATCCCCAAATTGGGTAAAAATTTAATCAATTTTTTTCAAGAGTAGATATACACGGTACTTATTACATATATTTGATGATCTTTTTTCAATTAAACGTACTATTTCTAACTAGAATGACGCAAAATTGAACTAAAAAGATACTACAAAAAATGAAGATGACTAGAAATTTCAAACAAATATACAAAAGATACTATCAATGGTTATGTATATGTAGAAAAAATATCATAAATTTTAAAATTATCTATGGCATGTAATTTAGGGATAGCAAACTTTGTTCGCACGTGGTATTTAACTTGACAATGGAGTGACCTCCCCATGGTTCCAAAATAGCTCATGATAACATTTGATCCTTTGTTCATTTTCGGACCCGCTAGGGAACTCCAAAACCTAGCTTGCCACTCGAAACTTGGCAACCCAACCCCTCATTGCTTCCCATTTCGGGATTTTATGGGTGAACTTTAATATCATTGGTATTTTTGACCAATTGTGATGAAGTTCATCCTTAAAAGAGCTTGATACAAGACTAGTGTTTGGTAGTGCATGTCATTGGCCATGGCCAAACATGCTCTATATATAACAAAAGTTCTTTAGTATATGATGGCACCCCCCCCCCCCCAAACAAAAAAAATGCTACAAGTAAAGGGAGAACGTCCGAGATATAAAGTGGAGTACTAACATATGAATCACATGTCATGGGGTTGAAGTTTACTTTTAAATCATTCTATTTCTAGAAATGTAAGAATTTGAATTAGACACAACAAGGCATTGAGGTTGAGTTTTTTACTTCTTGAAATTCTAATATGGTTTTCTTTAAAAAAATCTTCACATACCTCATGTCCTTTATCACTATAATGCATATGGCCATGGCTAACCATCACCTTTAGTGCAAGTATATGTAACGATTGTAATTAAGGTAGAGTCCTATGATATTAGAACTCCTTTAATTGGCACACCTTATAGATAGATAGATAGATAGATATTCAACACGAACCACATAGTGAGTGACAAGAGATGAGAAGATTGATGTGAAGGGGAGAACCAACAATGAATTATATGTCATCTATGGAGTTTATGGTAACGTAGGTTTATAATGTGATTTATCCTTTGCTGCACTATAGTGTGGTCCACAATATACACCATCGTACATTAAAATAACGTGGAACTTTATATTTGAGGGAATTGTTTCTACATCAATCTCTCCACATACATGTCCTACTCATGTGGCTTCAATGGAAACAATATTATTTTGTAAAACACTAAAGTTTTACAAAACTTTAAAATTTTAAGAAGTAACGATGAACAACATATATTCTTGAAAAAAACGATAATCCTCAACTTTGTTGCATCTTTTTTTTTTTGGGGGGGGGGGGGGATTAATCAATTTCCAAATATGAAACCATCTAGATAGGATGGGTATGCATTGGATCTCACTTTGTTGAATGCACACTTTTTTTAGTCAAATTTTGTAACATGCAACGTAGACATACAATGTTATGTGCTTTGGGATAAATTATAGTGTACATCTACATTGTCATCTCCAATGTTTTGGCTTGGGATTCATGGCATCTATGTATATTGATCCATCGTGGATGAAGGGGCTTAAATTTAAGGTGCTGATTCATTCCAACATGACTCCTTTAGACTAATTTTGGGTCTTTAGTTTTATTTCCATAGTTAATTCACTTAAAAGTAGTCATTTACATGCTAGAATACGATTTGCTATGTTTTCGCCTTCACGATGGATGAGTTTACATGGACACCATGATTCCCTACTCCAATATTTTTAGTGTTGGTCATCAAGTTGGTGCAAAAATGCACCGACCTTTCCTTTCCATTTTCCTTCTATGAAGACAAAGGATAATATTGAGGTCAATAATAGCCATACCCCTAGCAATACTGAGGTTTTGGGTCACCCCACAAGATTGATATTGTCAAGCATGGGACTATCTAACAAATCAAATTTTCTTATAGAACCAACTAAGGGTTAGTTGACATGTAGGCCACTCGTCTACCATATTTTAGTGGAAATATAGATTTTACCTAGTGACATCTACATTTCCACTAGAATATGGTGGGCAAGCAACCTACATGGCAAATAATCCTAAGCCTACGAAGTCTTGCCATTCTCAATGTGAAGCGATACTATGCTTGTGATACGCCCGGTAACACAATTTGGTCAAATGGTGAATGAATATGTTTAAAATATAAAGGTTAAGCATTGAGACTTAAGAGGGAAATGCCATTTATATTGTAAGTGTGGTGGGGATCGTCAGGGGTGTTTTTTCACAAGGTCCCTAACATGTCTAGGGACATGTTCATAAAAAAAAAACATTTCCAGTGGACGGGTTCTTAGAAAATGAACCGGTTTTGGGACGTGTCAAATTCACTTTGGACGGGTTCTAAAAATAACATTTTTTAAATTAAAAAAATGGTACAAATATCAATTACGTTATGTCATATATGACATGTGAATATAAGCATAATGCAATCAAACCACTAATACCCAATCAAACTATCAATCTTGAAGTGCTTGATTCACCTGCATACATTAATTCATCAACCACAAAATTTAGAACCTTTTTAACATAATGTCAAAGATTACAATTGAAGGTAAACTTAGTAATTGAATAAGAATTAGTATATATAAACATGTTAAAAAGTTTAAAAATAAAGAGCTACTTACCCTTCAAAGAAGTGGATGAATTCTCCTATCCTTCATGTTTCTCCAAACAAGCATCACTGCATTCCAATCGATGTTTTCAACTGGAATATTTGCACATGAAATGCGCATCAAAGCATCCAAAGTTTCCAACTTCAAGCAGGTACGTAGATGACTTTTGATTAGGTTTTGTTTAGAAAAACCCCTCTCACATATTGCAGTGCTCACTGGAATCACCATAACTCTCCTCCACAAGTTACTCAAACTAGGCCAATTGATTGACCACTTTGGAGAAAATACCTGTTGAAGTTCAAGATTGCAGGAAGAGATCGTTCCAACGGCACTCTCCAACTTCTTGAATTCGAGTTAGTTTCAAATGAACCGGTTGAGTTAGTTTCAAATGAACCGGTTGAGTTTGAGTGACTGAGTCTAGTTCAGTTTCTCTGAACTAGTCTGTGGACAAACAGACAAAATGGGGCAGTGGCACGCTGGCAAATTGGTAATTATAATAGAAAAAGAAAAAATGAACGAAGATAGTAAGATACTATTGTTTCCAAGTGGCAAGTACACCAATCACATGCCGACATCTTTCGGGTTATCTTTATCGATTTGTTTTTTCCTTTAACCTTTTCATGGACGGGTTGGTTTAGAAATTACCGGTTTTGGGACGGGTTGTTTTTTCTTCAACCTTTCCATGGACGGGTTGGTTTTGAAATTACCGGTTTTGGGACAGGTTCCAATTTTTTTTGCCTTTCAATTCGAGGTTTTGGGACGTGGACGGGTAAAAACTTTGTGAAAAAACAGCCCTGGGGATCGTGGAGGAGTGTCCACATTGAATGTGGGATATGTAATGAGCCCTTAGTAGTGGACTATATTGTATGGATTTGTGCATAAATAACTCAAAAGTGCTTCAAATCTCCAAATTCTTATAAAACCTAATTTTTTCTTGATATCCTGTTTTAAAAGTCAAACACATTGAAAGAAGAAAATATGTATAAATATAATTTATTTATGTTTTACACAATCAAGGGTAGTATACACCAAGACTAGGATGAGGGACCGATTCAATATTTGAAGTTGTGATTGGTCAATAAATAGGTTATGCAAGTCCAAGGTGGGTTAACACGTAGGCCAAAGTTGACATGGTATTCTTTGTGGAAGAGAATGTCAATTAGCAATCTACATAGTATTTAATGTCTTCCAAGTTTCTAGGAGCATTGTTCTTGAACACCTCTCTAGGGTAGACCTGGTGGAATACCAGGAGACCACAACATCTTAAATGTCATAATCGTATATTTAGTATATTAGAGTGAAAATACAATTCACATCTTGGGTTTCAAACAAGTATACCCCCCCCCTTTATTATTCTCTTGGGTATTCACCAAGATTGTGCAAAGTACCACTATGTTTTGTTTAATTTTTTTTTAATGCTTAGGGCAATCTTTAGTCCCTTCTTCCCATGGTCAAATTCAACAAAGTGAGTTATTATATAACTCAAAAGGCCCATGGTTGCAATCTTGGTGTGATTCACTGCTATGGGGCTATGAAAATATGATGATATTGTACATTCCTTTTCTGATCACCACTTACACCTTTGGAAACGCTTGTTCAAATATGTCCATATATTGTGCACATGACTCCATGTTAACATGTATGTTGACTACCTTGGTTAATTTGTCAATCATGGTGGGCAATGTCTAGCCTTTCCGAAACAGTAAACAATGGTGCCAAACAATGAAGCGAAATCCTCACTATCACCATCCACGTCGGCCATTGTATATTTCCAATGGTAGATTGACAAATATAACCTCATGACTTTGTTTTTGAGTAGAGTTATTGGTCTATTCATAGTTTGCATCAAATTGTTTGATATGCGTTGTTGGATTATGGTAGATTGGAGTGGAGAAAGATTCTTCAAGAATATTTATGAGAAGGCTCATGAGCAGTGTATGTGTTTTGGGCACTTGCCAAATACTTAGTTGGTCATACCTATTTTGACACCCCTCTATTAATTATGGGGTGAGAAACTTAGACCATTCGCCATGTACTTACCCAACCCTCTTGTCAAGTAGCCAACTAACCGTTCAACAATACCATGTATCACCACCTAATGTGATCATTAGGGTTGGTGGATTAACCACCTCGTCACCCCCAATCCCATTGAGTAGCCAAATTTCACACTCCAATGTGTTGAATCGCTAGGGCACTCGAGAAATTGCATTATGAAATCGCCTCCCCACGCCCACAACGCCAAGCATTGCATCGCCAAATCTACTTTCTTTTGGTTTTGTTAAGTTGCCATTACCCATATTGGCCATTCATCGCTTTGTCATTCATCACTAATGGTCTTGTTTTCACACCATATGGGCAATACCCTTTGTGCATGTTGCTTGGTTTGGTTTGGGGACTTGTTTTTGGTCTATGATCACCTCAATTTGGTATTGACATACATGTGTGTTTTGCAGGTGTTGCTCAGGATGAGCGTCATGGGTTGCTGAGGATGAACGTCGTGAGCTCGTGAGTTGTCAAGGATGAGCGTCATAAGCTCGTGAGTTGACGAGGATGAGTGCAACGACAATCTTCAAGGTAAGTGCATGTATACAATCCAACCATGTCTTCCTTTCTCACTATCGCCTTCATATGTTTTCTTTGTTTTGTTTTGCATGCATTTGGTTTTGTATGTGTTCATTGCATTCTAAGCTATGCCCCCCCCCCCTTTTTCGAGTGCTTGTATCTTCTCGCACTTTGATGGACCCCTTACTCCCTTTCTTGAGGGCCTTCAAGCTCATGTTCAGCTTGACCCAATTGTTGTACGAGCCAAATGTTATGAGCCATTCACGACATTCCAGGTGTGTCAAAGGGTAGAGGTATATTAGTAGGGAATGTGTGCATGTGGAAAACGAGGCTCTCTTCCTCACATTGAACAAGGACACTATCATTGAGTAGTTGGCATGTGCGGGGACTCTCGAGAAGAAGAAAAAAAATTGTCCTACTCGTAATCATCTTCATCCTCCTCCATGATGGTCATCCTATGCATGACATGCCAAGTATGAGTGAGGTTCTTGATTTCTTGTGTGCGTTTCATTATCCTCGGAAACATTGGTCTATTTCTACGGGGTGGGGGTATGGCATAATGTTTGAATGAGGTGGTTTTGTCAAAGTCTCAAAGAATGTAACTTTGATGCATAGGGCCAAATACTTGTCCATTTCATACGACAAGGTTACCATTTTGGACTCTCAATCTTGGATAAGTGTGCATGTTTATGTTATGCAGGATTGGGAGTCTCTTCCATTATCGGTTCTCTTGAAGAGGTTAACAAATGGATCCACAATTGATATTGTCTTGAAGCTTGAGATTGTTGAGTATGTCATGAAGATTGATGGCCTTGCCCAAGAGGAATTGGGCAACAAGGTGGTCAACTTTGGCACTGATGATGTTAGCATGTTTCAGGGTGCACACACTAGTGTTACAATCCAATTGTAAAACAAAGACCGCCCCGTTGTCATAGGCATCCAGTGCATGTCACGTCTTACTAATCTCGCTATCTAGATGCTCTCCAAGCTATGGATACTTTAGCCATAGCCCTAAGCGTTGCCAAAAGCTAGTAGAAGTGGCCAACATTGTGGAAACAACAGGGGGAGGATTTGCAAAATGGGAAGATAAGGTGGATAAGCATGTTGCAACCTACAAAGAGATTTTTGGGGGAGTACCAAGCATGGCATGAAGAATTTTGAGCTCTTATGTGACTTACAAACTCTGGTAGGTTTTTCTTGTATACTCCCCATGATGAATGCCTTGGATTATCTTATGAAGTCCACTCAAGACTGCAAATGTTTTATAGGAGATATGATTGAAGTCATAATAGGTTGTTAGAATGATCCATATGCATGGTATGCTAACCCTTAGTGTGCCTAGAGCCAAGAGGTGTTCATGTCCTTCAAGGACTTCTACCAAAATACTTCCAAGCATGTAACCACCAAGTGGGTGCATGACCTTAATATTGGTGCTTAGAACCTTGCCATGAAGGTGGTTGGCTCTAGCATTCTCATGAAGACTAAGGTGATTGAGAATTCTACGTACATGGACATCACTACTGAACACCTTGGGCAATGTGTATCCTTAGTGCAACACCAGTGTGCAATGGCAACCTCGCAGGTTTGTGTGATGCTCTTGAAAGAATGACATGGCGTGGGTAGAAGAGGAGTTGATGAACTCATTGCGCCCCCTATTAGCCCAAGCACATGAAGTGGTAGCTGGCAGGGGGCGCAGCCTGCTAGCCTTGCCGGAATGGATGAAAAACATCCGTCCAGACCTCTTTTCTTTTTTCTTTTTTTTTCCCCCGGTCGGTGCCCGCCGTTTGTGGGGCAGCCCACCCTAAACCTGTATGCGGTTAGCTGGGAGGTGGCTGGCTGCGAGCATAATTTGAGTATTTTGGGTATGTTCTCAAGGAATTTTTTTGTTGTTGTGGTGATGTTTGGTTATATTATCTAGTGTTTTGGGTTGTGGGTTTAGGGAAGGGGTCTTGTAAGGGTAGTGGAATGGACACACATGACAAGATGTGGGCACTTATTTCATCGTTTTTTCTTTTTAATGGAGTGACATTACGGTGTATGTCAAGGAAGAGAAAGAGAGTTCCTTTGGGAAGTTCTTTAATTTTGGAAGAACGTCCTTTCGTGGTGAGGGTATTTCCAATTATTATAGCCATTCTCTCATTGTTTGAGCCGCAACCTGGACGTGTGTGGTGGAAGGAGCCTCGACAATCAACACAATGGGACATCATTGAAGGCTTGGTATGGCACACTTCACCAAAGATGAGAGATAGAAAATACCTAGAAGCATATCGTATGTCTTATGCATCTTTTATGTATTTGGTCTCCGAGCTTGAGCCTTATTTGCAATCTACTTCTATTCACTTTGTACGTGCTCCTTTAGAAATTAGAAAAGCTGTCGGTATAGTGTTATACCGTCTTGCTCATGGAATCACTGCAGAAATTATAGCGGATAAATTTAATGTAGGTGCTTCGACAGTACGTAAGTATATGAGAATTGTTTTGGATGCTTTAGTATCTAGAGACAAGTTATTTGGGAAATATATTTCGGTGTGTGAGGCCAAAACCACCCCCTTAAGCGTCCTAGTCCGGGTGATGGCTTTGAGAATCACATGCATCTCCTACAACCTTGAACCATGTGCAAGGTAATATTCACAGGTCGTTTCAACTCATTGTGCTTTATTAATGTTAGCCTCTTGGCTTGTGGTAGAGTTGGCTTTCTCAAGAGTCCAACCCGCGGCTTTAGCCACACATGCCCTTAGGGACATTCCCCTTGCTCGTTTAATCTTCACTTCTTTTTTCTTGTCATTGCAAGAATCTTCCACATTCTCCATTAATAATGCAAGTGAGTTATTTTGACCAAGAGGTGCAAGTGTTGAAAAACACTTTTCTCAATGGTTACACACTCATACAACCTACACGTGGCACCAGCTAGCCTAAATGAATCTAACTACTTAGCCACCACTAAAATGGCCTATTGTGATTGAGTTCTTAATGTGCTAACACCCACTAATTGGGCTCAGCCTTACTAACCCCTAACTTCTTAATGATGGTTTGCCACTAAGCAGCTTAGTTGCACTCTGATGCCTTCGACCAGCTGAGCCGGTAACAACCGAGCTGCAGTCTGATGCCTTCGACCAGCTGAGCCTGGTAACAACACCTAGCTGCATTCTGATGCCTTCAACCAGCTGAGCCTGGTAACAGCACCTAGCTGCATTCTGATGCCTTCGACCAACTGAGCCTGGTAACAACCGAGCTGCAATCTGATGCCTTCAACCAGCTGAGCCGGTAACAACCGAGCTGCAGTCTGATGCCTTCGACCAGCTGAGCCTGGTAACATCACCTAGCTGCATTCTGATGCCTTCAACCAGCTGAGCCGGTAACAACCGAGCTGCAGTCTGATGCCTTCGACCAGTTGAGCCTGGTAACAACTGTGAGGCCAAATCCACCACCCTTAAGCGTCATAGTCCGGGTGATGACTTTGAGAATCACATTTATCTATTACAACATTGAACCATGTGCAAGGTAATTTTCATGTTCAATTGGATGTGTATTGTCTCGCTCATTGTGCTTTATTAATGTTGGCCTCTTGGCTTGTGCTAGAGTTGGCTTTCTCAAGAGTCCAACCCGCGGCTTTAGCCGCGCATGCCCTTACGGACATTCCCCTCACTCTTTTGAGTTTCACCCCCTCTATCTTGCCATTGCAAGAGTCCTTCACATTCTCCATTAATAATGCAAGTAAGTTATTTTGAACGATAGGTACAAGTGTTGAAAAACACTTTACTCTATAGTCAATGTTACATTTAATCATATGAGACTTCCACACTCCTTGCCTATCCTATTGAGCCTAACACTTGCCTAATAACTATTTTAGTCTACGATTGGTCTAACACCCTATTGGGTGGCTTAGTGGCACCCTTCACACAATCTTAGACTTAGCTTACTAATTCTACCAACTATCTAATTAGCCATGGTACGACTCTCGCCTAGTTACCGGCATCCCCTTGATAGCCTCGGATTCCACCACTTAGTACTCTTTATGCCCGCAAAGCCATAGTCTCGGCCCTCCACTTATACCAGCAAGCCAGTTCGGCTGCCCAGCTCTACCAGCAAGCCAGTCTTCGGCTCCTCCTTATACCAGCAAGCCAGCTCGGCTGCCCAGCTCTACCAGCAAGCCAGTTCGGCTGCCCAACTCTACCAGCAAGCCAGTCTTCAGCTCCTCCTTATACCAGCAAGCCAGTTCGGCTGCCCAGCTCTACCAGCAAGCCAGTTCGGCTGCCCAACTCTACCAGCAAGCCAGTCTTCAGCTCCTCCTTATACCAGCAAGCCAGTTCGGCTGCCCAGCTCTACCAGCAAGCCAGTCTTCGGCTCCTCCTTATACCAGCAAGCCAGCTCGGCTGCCCAGCTCTACCAGCAAGCCAGTTCGGCTGCCCAACTCTACCAGCAAGCCAGTCTTCGGCTCCTCCTTATACCAGCAAGCCAGTTCGGCTGCCCAGCTCTACCAGCAAACCAGTCTTCGGCTTCTCCACTTATTCCAGCAAGCCAGTTCGGCTGCCCAGCTCTACCAGCAAGCCAGTCTTCAGCTCCTCCTTATACCAGCAAGCCAGTTCGGTTGCCCAGCTCTACCAGCAAGCCAGTCTTCGGCTCCTCCTTATACCAGCAAGCCAGCTCGGCTGCCCAGCTCTACCAGCAAGCCAGTTCGGCTGCCCAACTCTACCAGCAAGCCAGTCTTCGGCTCCTCCTTATACCAGCAAGCCAGTTCGGCTGCCCAGCTCTACCAGCAAGCCAGTCTTCGGCTTCTCCACTTATTCCAGCAAGCCAGTTCGGCTGCCCAGCTCTACCAGCAAGCCAGTCTTCGGCTCCTCCTTATACCAGCAAGGTCCTATTGACTATATATCCATTCTATTTGGCTAGCTACCCTTAATGCACCCCCTCTAATTCACTAATCAAAGATTTTTTCTCTTTTTTAGTTCTTCTTCCCCTTGCTCCTAAGTCATAAACTAATCTAACACCCCACTTTTGCTAACCACCACCTAATCACTACATGTGAACTTAAGCTCTAGAGCTCCCTCACTTGGGAGGCCTTGAGAGAGAGGGCTTAACTAATTAACTTCACTAAAACTAATGTCGCACACACGTGGCTCGAGCTCTTAAGAGCTTGCTCCCTTGAGAGCGCTTGATGGAGAGAGTCGCAAATGAGAGAAAGAACACCTTAAGTAGCAAAGAGGGAGAGAGGGAGAGAGGGAGAGAGAGGTGAGGATAGGGTGGGAGGATTAGCACCTCCAATCACAATCCCTTAACCTTCACCTTCAAAGTAGGGACTAATCCCCTTCCACCAAGCTTCCTTCTTCCTAAACTACCAAGGTGGATCCAAAAGTGGGCATTTAACCCGCGGAGCTCACCTTGCCTCACCTTACCCTTTGCTCACATAATCAAGGCATCCTCTTATTGAAATCAAACCTTGAAATAACTACACAACACATTCTAATGCCTAAACTTAAATCCAAACCACATTTCACTCTTTTTATGTTTTGTGAATAATCATAACACATCCAAGTCAAACTAAAATTGGTTTCGAAGAGTTAATCACCACATGTGGGCACCATTTTGGGCTCACAACAACCGAGCTGCAATCTGATGCCTTCGACTAGCTGAGCCGGTAACAATACCTAGCTGCCTTTAAGCACAGCCACCTTATACCCTAATCAAATGTTCTCTAATCTCTTCTTCTTCTTTTTTCTTTTCTCCTTAACTAATGAACTAATGTACCACACTAACTTCGCTAACAACTACCTAATCCTCCTAGGGAATCTCAAGCTCTAAGAGCTCACTCGTTTAGGAGGCATTGAGATAGAGCTTAACTAACTAAGTTCACTAAAAACTAATAACCCACACACGTGGCTCAAGCTCTTAAGAGCTTGCTCCCTTGAGAGCGCTTGATGGAGAGAGAGGAAAATGAGAGAGAAAACACCTTAAGTAGCAAAGAGGGAGAGAGGGAGAGAGGGAGAGAGAGGTGAGGATAGGGTGAGAGGATTAGCACCTCCAATCACAATCCTTTAACCCTCACCTCTAGAGTAGGGACTAATCCCCTTCCACCAAGCTTCCTTCTTCCTAAACTAACAAGATGGATCCAAAAGTGGGCATTTAACCCGCGGAGCTCACCGTGCTTCACCTTACCCCCTACTCACATTATCAAGGCATACTCTTATTGAATTCAACCTTGAAATGATCACACAACACATTCTAATGCCTAAACTTAAATCCACACCACACTTCACTCTTTTTATGTTTTGTGAATAATCATAACACATCAAAGTCAAACTAAAATTGGTTTCGAAGAGTTGATCACCACATGTGGGCACCATTTTGGGCTCACATGGTGCCTTTAGGTGCTCGTTTAGATAGGATTATAGCAGGGTATGTTTATAGTTGTGGATTACCGAATGTGTGCGGAAGTATAGATGGAAGTCACAATCTTCTTCAACGAAGGCCTGACAAACGTCAAACTGTTGTAGTGGCAGATTTTTGGTGTAGAAGAAAAAAATTTAGCTCCGTAGTTCTACAAGTTGTTTGTGACACGAACAAGGTGTTCTGGAATGTATGTTGTTCGGCACCTGGTGGAACTGCGGATGGAGGTCAATTTAAGATCTTACAGATCTATGAGCAGATTCAACAAAGAGAAATATTGGCTACACCAGTTGTCATCGTAGATGGAACACATATCAAGCCTTTTTTACTAGGTGATGCAGGGTATCATAGCAGAACCTACTTGCTTCGAAATTACAAACCGGCAGATGGAGATGTAGACAAAATAAGGTTTGATAGACAAATAAACGGTGGTAGAGTAAGCATTGATAATGCTTTTGGATTATTAAAAATGCGATGGCGCATTCTGAATTCTGTAAATTCTAGGGTAGATATTGCACCGTCTATAGTTGTAGGTTGTTGTGTTGTACACAACTTTTGTCAGCTCATGAAGGAACCACTTCTGAGAACGGATTTGGTTCCACTACACATGGTGAGAGGCCGACGACCAGTTATTAGAGAAGATCGTGCAACTAAAGAGGCTGGAGAAATGATGCGTGATGTTTTGTTCAATAATTGGTTGAATGTGCAAGAGAATGCACCAACCTCTTAAACTGTTTGAAACTTGATTAATATGAGCATTTTTTGTAACAATTTAGACAAACTCTTTGAATGACAAATCATTGGTAGTGCTCAATACCACAGATTATACTGGTATGTATGAAGACAAAACATATATATAAGAGTATAATCTTGAATAACAATAGCTATAGATGTAAAAATAAACATACAAATGAAACATTGCCAATGTCACCAAACTATCATGGTGTTGAATTCCGTGCACTACGGAGGTTGTTGCTAAACAACTCTGCAATCTTGAGTTGCATCGCAGCAGCTTCACGCCGAGCCGCCATATCAAGTCGCCTTGTCTCCATCTCCATGTCCATCTGCTTTATTGCAATGGCCTTATTGGTTTCCATTTGGATATTGTGCATCCGTTCTTGGGCCTCCATCTTGTGTCGTTCCACTTGGAAAGAACCTTCAGCAAACTTAGTGATTGCATCTGTCATATATGCTGCATTCCCAATGAGTGCACGCTTACGAGAATTTGGTTTCCCATCCACCCCTGGCTTCATGCATGAAGCGGTCTTGGGAGAAACATTCTTCTCCAAGGCAACTGTTGTGGGAGTACTAAAAGAGTGCTCTCCACTAGCGGTAGACATTGGCGTCTTAGGAATTCCCCCTTCTTCCAAAACAACAGTATCCTCTTCATCTTCTGACAATAACACACTAGTTCCCATATCCACCCCACCAGGAACTCCTTCTCCTTTTGTTGATCCAGTGAGTATCTCGGACATTCGCTCAAACCATTGCCACGAAGATCCTTCTCCACATGTGGCCTCCTCTGGAGATTTCTTTTGAAGTCTCCATTCAGCCTTGAGCTTCTCAATCTTCCCCTTGATATGCTCTTCCTTACGACGCACAGCTAGTGGCATTTGTCTATGGTGCTCAGTACGTATGTGTGTCCAGTGTTTAGGTTTTAGATTACCTTTGTCTATGCGAATCCATTCCTCTTGATACAAGTCCAAAATGTTGTTGATGGCATCGTCGCTCCACCGCCCGCCAACGGTAGCTTTGTCATCTACCAATGTAGAAGCAACAACAACCTTCTTTTTTTGCACCCTCTTTGGTTTAGAATTGGGTTATATACGTCGTGGTTTCGGAGTTGTCACTGAAACCACTGGAGGAACTGGTTCGATCCGCTCCACGTGTGCTACGTTAGCACTACTTCCTTCCATCATAAATTCCATGAATGACCCTGGCAATTCATCCCCCATCTAACAACAAAACTCTTACTATGAACCCTAAGATTTGAAAAATCCACAAAATTGAAACCTCAAAATGTGAAGAAATCTTATCCTAGACAAAAGGCATGATGAGTACAATCTATTTGTCATGAACATATAAGCATAAACTAGATCTAGAGAACTTCCACATCGAGAAATTTTTTTTGAATAAACTCAAAAACTCACCTTGTGGGAAGCGAAAGAACTTGGCTGCAAAAATGAGACAAACGAATGGCTGCGAAAATGAGAGCTCTCGGCCCCTGGAATCTGCAGAGAAACACAAAGGGGCAGCAAAAAAAAAATTTACCTGCCCGGGAGTGGCTGCCCGCACCCTGGGCAGTGGATGTGACGCGCCTCCTGCCCAGGCAGCTCGCGTGAGGCCTCCCTCCCGAGCCCCCAAAGAAGCGCCGCTTCTCTGTGCAGGGGGACAGGGGCGCAGCCTGGGCGGAGGATATTTGCTTCATGTGCGAGGGTCATATGGTTGATGCACATCTTTTGGACGTGCAATCTTCATGTTTTAAGATAAGCATAAAGAAGAATTATGCATAGGCAATGAAACACCATACAAACTAAAATCCATTGACCTAGGTTTGGAAAAATTCAACATACGTGCATTGTTGGCTTTGACACTAAGTGAGTTTCACAAGCATACTGAGATTGCAGTTTTTCAAATCATGGGAAGTGTGGAAGATGAGATGACGTTTTCAACTATGACCTTCATGAAAGCTCGGCTTAGAAACAACTTGAAGGATATTTAGGCTTGGTTGTGAGGATATTTTGTTAGCCATTTTGGAGGCTAGATAACTATCTATTTAACATGAATTATGCCCACTAGTGGAAGGTGAAGGACAAGTATGCAATATTGATAATGGAAACAAATTGCCTATCAAAATTTTGTCCTTTGATTTCAATTCCAACTACGTGTTTTTTTTTTTTGGGGGGGGGGTGGGTGGGTTCGGATGTGTGTTGTGTGGTTGTAAGGTAGATGTGCCTAATTTCAACACATCAATAACATGGACACCTATGTCTGAGTGGAATGTGGATTGGTGTGGATCTAAGAATGAACACCAAAATAACATAAAGATTTTGGACGACATGCTCAAAATAAACTGAACATTTTGAGTTCAGTGGTCATCATGATTGTAGGACCTACATGACCAATTAACAAACACAAGAATCTTCACTTTGACAATGAATAAGATATTCATATGAGCACCAAAAAATAATGAGGCAAATAGATGCACGATTTGGATTTGCTAATCATCTTGCACTATCTGTGTGTTTCATATCTTACGAGAAGTGGGTGTAGAGAAGAAAGTATATGAATAACACATGTCTACCTTACATTAGTTTTCGTTTGCAATTGAGTAGGGATTGAATTTTATTTTATTTTATTTTATCTATTTGGGCAAATAGTAGTTGCAATAATAATAAATTATGTCACTCAAAGATTAGTTGGTCAACCTTTAACTAGTTATAAAGCACATGTGTGGCACCTACATTGATTCCTACACTTCAAGTAATTTGGGGTCACATCAATTGAGATTATATGTGTTACCAAACTCTTAAATGTTGTAATGTTGTGTATAATAGTGAGATAAGAAACTCAAATAAATTTAAAGTGATTTTTTCTGACTTCAAAACCCAACATTGAGAAAAAAATTGGTCATATTGTCAACCGGATAACATGGTTTGACACGTCACTATCAATTCCTTGTTAAATTTTACCTACATAACCTATGTCATAGGTAACATACAAGCCATGATAGCTTCCCCTATATGACATGACTCACGTTTTGGAAATAAAAAGAAATTGCATTATATCACCATTTTAAAATTTTGGATAAAGCAAATAAAAAGTCAAACGACATTCTTCATTGTGTAGTGTGCAATCAACACACATATACTCATAAAAACATATAATCATCATTTTGGTTTAAACAACACCACACATAGGTAAGATATAAAACAATGTCGATAAGTGTTTGATTTTACAAGTATAATGTGGAATCCAAAAGTATTCATATAATTATTGATATCAAAATACTAGTGTTGTATTTAGGTATTAGATTGCAATACGAGACTAAGGATTTGTGGTGTCTGCGTGAACTCATCCATTGCGAAGGTGAAAATGCAATGAATCCTATTATAACTTGTATGTGGTTATTTTAAGACTAAATGACTTTGGAAATAGAGTAAGAGATCCGAAATTAATTTAGTGGAATCAAATTGGATTGAATCGACCCTCCATTTTGTAAGGATTTTTCCTTTTCTTTTCTGTTGGAGCCCCTTCATCCACGATGGATGAGTTTCCATAGACGCTATGAATCCCAAGTCACGCAATATGATGATCTTCCATACTTAGTTGTTTTTGTAGTTTAGGTATAGCTCGATTGTAGGTTAAGCTTAATGGACGTGTTTTTCTTTCCAAATTGCGAAATCAATTACTTTCGTGCTTCTCGACTCCGGTCAACGTTGGTTAGGTTGCAAGCTGGCCCTCATAGGCACCTGACACAATTTTGGACGCAAAGTAAATAAGAGACTTGGGAGTATGGCATATACAATACGGAATATGCTTATGCCCACCAACCAAGAGACTTGGGTAGCATATACCCGTGCATGTAATAATACTCTCCAAGGTGAGCCGATTCTCTTGGACTTAAGTTAGTAGCAAGGATATGGATGTTCGTGCTCTTAGGATATTCTCCTCCAATGGGATAAGTTAGAACTTTGTAAGATGGTGATTACTAAGTCTCTCTCTCTCTTTCTCTCTCTCTAAGAACCACGTAGAAAAGTGCTTCCCAAACTTGGATTTGGGCATATTGTAATGAAGGACTTGATCAAACTATGTACTTTTTTCTCTCAACTTTTGAACACGACATCACGGTGCCATTAGAAACATGACATGCAAACAATGCATAGTTCATGGAATGTGAAGGTAGCCATTTTTTTTTCCTTAGCCGTTGTTTGAATGTTTGTTACTTGGGGCAACGACTAAAGTTTGCAAGGCTTTTCTCTTTGTTAACGGTGGTTGTCAATGTACGATAGTCCGGTTTTTATTCTCAAACAAAGAGAAGTGTTAAATTTTAGCCAATTGGTATCCATTTTAAGCTCACACAATCTCAACATGCTTGTTGTAGATGGAAGATTTAAGTTAACATTCAGAGCATGTTTATACCAAAGGCATTAGGTCATGGCTCTTAGGGTCGTTTCACACATGAGACTGAGGGCCCGTGACCTTGGCACTTCCAACACTCTCATTGGTAGAAAAGCGGAGCCAGTCCAAGTTCGCTTCACACTATGCTTGAGTGGCCAACGGAGTAAATGAATGCAAGTTGGATGTAAAGTCTACATGGATTCCTACATGGCATCGAATGGATCATGTTTCATGGTCACTGGGACTATTTTCAAAACATGCCTCTTGGAGGTAGGCCTTACATAAAACCGGGAGACATGGTACTTTGAAATCTCACAACTGTTTAATTTTTTACTTTTTTTACTTTTTAATTTTTTTTTTATCATGTGTGAGGACCTTTGCACGGATAGAAATTCATTGAATTGGCATTCAATTATGGCCATGGTCACATGTGACTTCATATTACACTTGAGGGTCCATGACCTTGCTACATGATCTTGGAAGTGTCTTGGCCCTTAAATAACCATGGTACCCCACTTTTTGGATGAGACCTAGAGAAGTCCATGAATTATAGCCCAAAGTCTTTTGGAGGTCACAAGCCCTTAGTGTAAACCCAAATGGGATCATAAAAAAAGGCCTCACAATATTTTGATTAGATCCAATAATGCATCATGGAGGAGAGAAGAAAGAAAGTGTTATAAACTACCACACATAGCTTTGTTTGTGTGTTGGTGTTTGTATATGTTAATGCAACAAGTTTTGAGCATTCAAGCTTTATCTATAGGGTGTGAATTAGACGAGTACTCTTTGTTTACTACATAATAGAAAAAATATTGGATAGTAGTTACACAAAAACCAACCTTCTACAATAGCTCGAACAATCACATTATGAATTAAACATGAAAAAATATTATGATATGTGTCTTCAATAAGTTCATGTGGGTTGTCCCCTGGGGCCTACTGCACATTCTGCCCAACCTACCTTCAAGATTCGTCCCGAAAAAATTCTCTACAATGGCCAACATTATCTATACTTGTCATGTGGGATTCCATGCAGATTTTCAACCCACTACTAATGTTATGGGTTGTACTCCAAAATCGCCTTCTTGTAAACATAAAGCGGGGGCCCGTGACACTCTCAACCGATGAGAATTCAAGGATTCTCAAGAGCCATGGTCTGATGGTTTTCATGTAAGCATGCCCTCATATTTGGAAATTGCACGTGTATATTTTGACCTAAAGTATAAATCTTATTTTAAACTAAAATGGCACAACAAAGAAGTTGGCAATCTAACCTCATTATATGCAATGAGTACGTAGTCTAGGGAGAGAGGAAGTTTATTGTATACGAGTGTACCTCTCATTTGTTGAACATAAAAAAATGACCCCCCCTCCTATAGCTTTGTTGTTGATTCGTCTCAAACAACCTTAAGTAGATTAATTAAGGGTCTTAAGAACTAATAATGGTAACAAATAAACTTTAAAAAGTCACCCCCAAGGCGCATACTATTTCAAGGCTTTAATGTTCAATGAATGAGAGGCACGCTCGCATACTCTCTCCATAGTTTGGAGTGGAAGATGCCCTCCTCGTGGTTAAAAACATTTTGTTAGATGTAATTGTGAGCACTAAGGTAGATGTGTGGTATTGGATACATTTCTTTGTGTACCACTTCACGTAGGATATGGAAACACTCAAATTAATGCGAGATGATTACTAAATCCAAACTTTGCCCATAGTCACTTTCCTCATAATTTTCTAAGTTTCATATGAATACCTTATTGTTTGTCAACAAATTATTAGCCCTTAGCTTAATCTCCTTTCAACAATGTAGCTATTTGGTGTTTGTTCTTAACTAACATCCAACCATACACCAATCAAATATAGGTGTATGTTTTAAGATAAAAACAAAATCAGGCACATCTACCTTATGTGTGTTCTTTGATATTTTTTTTCATAACTTTGTCACTCAACGTTCTCTCCAACAAAGTAAAATGAAATTGATGGCATGTTGAACATAAGTACACAAAAAGTCCTATTAGTGTGGAAATAATTAGCATGGACCACACTAATTTTATAATCAAGGTGGAATTATTATGGGTCCCGGGTTGTCCTCTGAATCTTCATGAAGACTTCCGACTAACACATTGCATAAAATAGAATAATCACTTTACATCAAAAGTAACACAAAAATAGATAATTGCCCACACTAATTTTATACTATAAATTTAGCATGGTTGAAAGTTAATGTGAGCCACATCAATTCTCCTTATGAGAATTAACGTGTGAGCTCTAGGAAATTACTATTGCCCACACTTATAGGACTATTTAGTGTACCTTCATTAAGATACCCGAGAACACTAATATTATACTAATATATATATATATATATATCAATAATACATTCAACTGTGTTGTCGAATATCAATGGATGACGGATGAGGTTGCATGTTGATGAAGTGTCCTTAATCATCCGTAAAGATCTCGAAGGACAAGAATGTTCAACAAAGATTCAACAAACCCTAAGTTTACCACTCACTAGGCCCCACCATGTCCGGGAATGGCCTTGAGCACCCAACACTTGTGCATGCAAAACGGAAGTCCAAATTTGAGGACCAAGTTGACAAAGTGCGGGGAATCGAAGGGCTCCGATCAAAATTGAAGGCCCATGTGAACCCGGGACTTAAAGCACGGTCGAGTCCTTTTGATTGCAAGTGGTCGAGCGTCCACTAAACCCAAGGACCTTGCCTCAAGGATTACCAACCGCCTCCTAAATCCACGGGACACCCTCCATACTTAGCTTAAACAACCGTCTCCAAAAAGTTGTGAAGCTCTCGAAGGGTGTGGCGAACCCCAAAGCTCCACCACACTCCATAATTAAGGTGGTCGATTCATTCTTGAATCGAATAATGGCATTGAGAGCAAGTCGTTCACACGTTGCATGTAGACCAAACACTCAACACAAAAGGCATGTTACTTTATTACGTAACGTTGCTTTATGGGGGGAGTCACTAAGTATTGTACTTAGTGTCGTATGGCATTTTATGTCGTTGTAGTAACTTTTGTAATGACACTTCTTTCATATATACAAGTTTACAAGTGTCGTCATCTCAACTCACTTTTAGTTCATCCACTTTTGGTATACTGTGCACCTTACCAATAATTTTAACATTGTAGATCTATACCGTCCAAAAACATTGCAAGGAATTACAAGGAATGTTAAGTTTACGTTTAGTGTTGGTGACATTACACGGGCGGTTTACGATTAGTATTGAGCAAGACAATGAGAATCGGTGACACTGAATACAGTGTTTAGCGTAGTCTTGTTTAAATTTGTCCCCCACAATCACTCCATATGAGCTCTATAAACTACAGGTCCCTGCGACCAATACATTATAATACACAATGTTTTCTTTCTTTCTTTCTTTCTTTTATACATGTTTTTGGTGCACGGAGAGGGCCCAATATAGGCTTCTTGGAAGCTTAAGTGTTACGAGAGTGGGACCATGTAATTAGCTTGTATGTAACTCACACCGGTGACAACATTGGGAACCGTCTCTTTATTCTTTTCTTGTTTGGAGGTCCCCATACTCCAAGAACCTCAACCTCCTTACGGTTGCGTTCTTGGGTGTCGGGGTGTAGAGCATGGCTAAAAACTAGGCCTATGCTCCCCAAACTCTTTCAATTCCCCCGAGGTATCACGCAAGAGCCTCGTCAAAGTTGTGGGGGGGGGAAGAAAAAGAAAACCCTAATATTACATCATCTTATTTCGAAACATGGAAAAAGTACGTTAGGAGCGTGTCAATGTCTTCCACGTCCCGGAGTGTCGATCTCGAAGTGCATGAAGATATGACATCAAGTAGCAAAGCGATGCGTGTGTGACCCTTAACAAATGCTAGTTCTAAAGTAGACGGGATCTTTTAGGACGTACTTCGTAGTGTGTTTGTTGATTCCCTACGTGTAGATCTAGGTCGGATATAGATTGGTAACCATTTTGTATTCATATCCGCAAGTGTCCATAATGGGGCTACACAACTTATACAACGATGACCACTTATAAGGCGACCAAGTTGCCAAGTTATCAAGTACGAGAACATGTTCCCCATCTCGTAAGTTAAGTATCGTCGCGAAGATCAATGAATTTTGTACGCATAGTTTAGTGTGGACCGTGATGTTTTTCCTTTTTTAGGTTGTAAAGGTGGGGTCGCTAACTAACAAAGTGTGAAACCGCTAAACACACGGTTCACAAAAAGATATTTTCCAAGATATCATATGCGTACATGAGCAAAAAATCATTTCAATACTAAAAAAGAAAAAAGTGTCACACCTACAAGCCTACAAGCCTACATGACAAAACTTCATTTTGAGTCGAATAGGGTCATTTCGAAGAGACCCAAGTTGAAGATTGTGAGAGATATTGCATGTGACCAAGTGACGTCCCATTGATGAATGGTGTGCATCTAACAAGTAGTTCGTCACAAACTTGTGACATGTTCCTTTACACGGAATGGAAATATAAGGACAAGGGTTGGCATAAAAAAGAGCCCTTGTCACCTCGAAAACGACTAGGTATTTCCCATGTCATCCGCCCATTGGGAGGAGAGATAAATTTATCTACAATTACGAGTCACATAAGAGCGTGCATGCATCTCATTCGTGTAATAGCCCAAGTACAATGAAGTACGGTTGGATAACTTGGAGAGATTCTTTTGTTGGTTGTGCAACATGTTCACATGCATCAATAGTGCACCTGGTTCTTTGTTATCATAGTCCAAAATTCAAATGTGATATCTAGGGTAGGGGGTGTTAACACTGTCACTTTAAGCGCACTATAGACATATTGTTATTAGGTTGATGGAAATGAGTGTTTTTTTGTTTTATTTATTTTTGGTTAGCAATTGAAAGCGGCCTCCAATGCACCAACATGAACTTACTTCGGGTTTCACATGCAAAAGCTATTAAGTAAAAAATTGTGATGATAGATCATATGCTTTACCAGTAGGGGAGCTTGATGTCCAGGCGGTGATACCCTCAAAGTCGACACGTAAATCTCATTGTGCAAGATTTTGGGGTGTTGGGTGAAGGGGTCTTAAAATCACTCACCCCATCGTGGATTTACATATATGAGATTTATTTACCATGTTTTTTAAATCACATGCGGGACCCACCATTATCATTCTTGCTACCTACCAATCATATCCACATGTGGATGGAAGATAAACATTTTAAACTAGAACTCAAATGCCATATACCTACTTGGACCTCAATGGATTAAGAGCAACAAAAAGTTTTATTCACTCTCACTAAATATAATATTTCAAGTTCCGGGTGGAAACTAGAACGGCTTACTAGAAGTATGCATCTCCATTCCCTACATCCGAAGATTAATAGGTCGACTTTTAAGTACCTTGAAAGCACTTTTTTCTGATGCCCGGACACTTAATTCCGCCATGAAAATTAGTGCGACCCACACTAAATATCGTAGTTGGTCTAGTGCTTGTAGAGTGAGGTGACGAGGGAGACCTCAATAAGCTCGAGGAAACGATTCTCCACTTCCCACTATAGCTATGACCCCTTCGCAACCCTTAGAAAACAATCTCTTTGATACTCGTGTATGTGTTGGATCACAAATGATTCAAAGCGCCATTCATTGTAAAAACTAAAAATTAACATCGGGGGTTTGTTTTTTATATAATAAAATTGATGTGACGATGGTCTTATAACCATTTTCATGCCATTTGTGTAAAAAATGAGAGAAGAGGATGATGTGATGCGTGTATCTCGATAAATGGACATGTATGCTGACATAACATGGGGGGGGGGGGGGAACTAGTTTAACAACACTTGGACTTGTTGTTTTTCAAGTGTTCACTAGTCAAGGACTATGTAGGTGAGATACTTGATTGCATTAAGATGCATGTTTTTTTTCAGAAAGATTTTAATTTCAAGTTGACGAATGTCAAGGTCATAAAGTTTGTTGCTCGAAGAGCAATGGATGATACATTAGATACATACAGTTACGACAAACGGGATTAGGATGTCCCCAACATGATTGTATATGATGGGGTATGAG
This sequence comes from Polytrichum commune, assembly GCA_950295325.1. NCBI lineage: Eukaryota > Viridiplantae > Streptophyta > Polytrichopsida > Polytrichales > Polytrichaceae > Polytrichum > Polytrichum commune. The sequence continues at coordinate 71,017,691 of OX485803.1, forward strand.
AACATTGTACTTCTCATGTGTTACCAGTGTTAGCAATCGTTGAAAACATGTCATTGCAGTACGTGACTTCAATAATTTAGATTGTTTGATATGGAGATGAAATGAACGGGTGTTTATGGAAATTTTTCTTTTTAATGCATACAATACAAGGTCATACTTTGGCGGGGCATTTGCATTTATGGGCATGTGGCATATGCATGCAAGGAGCCAAGATGACTGGAGTGTATGATGGGTGTATATTTTTGTGTATACTAGCATGGAATAGTGTGACTTGTTAGGTGTCAAGATGGGCAGGTAAAGTGTTGATGACGGCGTGGACCGCCTTGCTGTGTGGGTTAGTGCGTAGGTTGTCAATGTGTTTGTTGGTATAGAATGAGAGGGGTGTGAGAGCAATTGATCATCTAGTTGGGGCGATATGGTTTTCAAGAAGGGAGAGCTTGAAATCTAGGATTTTCTTTTAACGGAAGTCACGAATGTATTGATTTCCATGTCTAAAATTCAAAGGTTGGGTTATTTTGGGCATTGAATGTTTGTCTTGATTCCAAAAGATGTTAGGTCACTGTTGGTGTTGTTGGTGGACATATAATGTGATGTTTTTATGTTGAATTATAAATTTCATACTTTGAATCCGAACCCAACTAGTATAACTCCACTCCCGAGCTCAAACATAGATGTCATTTAAATAGAATATAAAGGTGTTTTTACCATAGTAGCCAGGACATGTAAATTCACATGAGAAGATCACATTTTGTTAGTAAACGTCTCGAATTAAAAGACTCAAGATTTGTGGGCGCCAATTTCAAGAGCCATGTAAAAACTATCCCCACGATAAGTTTGTGGTTGATTCACCCCAATTGAATCTCAATATATTCAATCGGTAGCCTTAATGTCAAAATCATAGTTAAATGGACTAACGCAACGAAGTTTTGCTCTATGGCCAAAGGGCCCCAACGTTTTCACCTTTACCTTCGATGGATGCCATGAATCTTCGGCCAAGCCAAGGAAAATGGTACGGTGCTTGGTGGTGTCTACTTAGACAACATGATGTCTATTCTACTTTGGACTCTTTGGACAATTTTCAAAGGTGACCTCACATATATATCTATGCCCAATGTAGATAAAATGTTCTTGCCATTCGTCGTCTTAGGCGGGTCCCACACCGATTGAAGAGCCAATCCGCTTCACATTCTCCCAATTAACTAGGCGGAATCGGCACTTGCATGCAAGGGGCCAAGTACAAAAAGAAGGCTCGAAGTAGATGACCTCGAGTAGTGTAGGCCGGCAAAAGAGCCTCTATTGCATTTTTGTATTTATAGCGAGTAAATCATCGGCAATTTAGTAACGGGCACTAGGGGAAGTATGTTGTGTCAACAAGTGTGTGTGTTTTTTGTTGTTGTTGTTTTCTTTTCTTTTCTTTTTTCCTTTTCCCGTACTCGCTACTAAATATCTCGATGAAGAGTCGGTGAGAAGGTTGGGTCCTTTGGTCCCCTAATTGCTTGTGAGATGGCTTTATGGGGGAGTGAGAGGGCCTCCTTGTCCCGGCTAACGGGTACACTAATTATCCATTGGCACTCGCCATGTAGGCTCCACCTAGGATTAATGTCCTTTTGGATCAATCATCTTGTTTGGTTGACAAATATCTCGGCTACACACCACTATTCCTAAGATTTCAACCCCGTTATTGGGAATATCAATTCATCCTTTACTGCAACCACAAGTTGTGTGCTATGAACTAGGGTTTGGCACGGCCTAATTTCAACACAATAATAATATGTATGGACACCTATATTTGAGTGGTATTTGGGTGTGGATCTTAGAATGAACACCAAAATCCATGTGTTTAAAAGAGACTGGACTATGTGCTCAAACTATGTTAACTATTCTAGGCTCAACGGTAAACATGATTTTTTTTTTAATTTTTTAATTTTTTAATTTTAAAGCACAAGAATCCTCACTTTGATAATGAATAAGATAATCACATGAAGTCTGAAAATGACGAGGCGAATAGCTACGGGTGTGATTTGGATCTGTTGACAACCTCGCACTAGGTGTGCGATTCATATCAGCAAGGTCAGCGTTTCTTCTCTTTTGCGATTCATATCATACAAGAAGTGGGTGCAAAGTCAATAGCATTACTCAACGTTCAACTTTTGTTTCGTGAGCCTTTAGAATATAACATTGGGATGCTCGAAAAGCTGCGTAAGTAAGGAGACTGGATTCGCCGCATCCCACTGTTATATTATGAGGGCCCACGTCACTAAGTAATGTTATGATATCCGAATAACACACATCTACCTTAGAATACATGTAGTGGATGAACAACGAATTGCATTATGAAAAGCAAGGAAGACACCTCTAAGTTTTAACATTAATAAAAGGGGGTGGGGGTGGGCTCTTGATATCTATGTGGTGTCACGTGACTTGCAAAAAAATGTTGGTTCCGATTGGACAAATGTTCAAGAATGAAGTATGCCTCGGTATGAATTATGGACAAATCAACGCTCATAGGAGTAAGGCTAGTTCATCCGTGGAGTGACATATATAAACTCATTCACTCACTTGGATGAGAGCACTTCATAAGACTTATTTTCAAGGATTGATTCAAGAACAAGATAATGAAAATACGAGGGTATCTTGTTAGAACGAGGACATAACGCGATTTGGCATATATAATTTGTTGTTTTCATATGAAGGTTTGATGAATTAAAAAAAATCATTGTCATAGCTCCAAGATGTTGCGTGTTTTCATATTTTGTTATTCCAATATAAGTATCCGTAAAGTAGGGGGAATCCAATTGCTAGGGCGAATCTTTACGTTCCATTTTCCAAATGTTTCAACTATTGAACTTTTTAGGCTTGGGTGTGATGATGACCCAACTTTCACAACCTTTTGGAAACAAAAACGGTGGCCTTACTAAGTCATGTGGTCCTACTAAGTACAGAGAGACTAGTACCATACATACATAGGTGCTTTAGTTTTTTCCCAACATCGCATGCACACGTGATTGGTTGGCGGTACTAAGCTATAGACTCACCATTGCAATAGACACTTCCAAGCTCCAAGGCTCCAACATTCCAATTACCAACTTATGTAGGGCTTTGGGAATTAAAGAAGAAGAAAAGAAAATCAAAATGAACATGTGGTGTGATAGCAAATCTAGCAAATCTAAGAGAGAGAAAGAAAGAGAGATCACCCTCAAGGGTGTATCATTTTGAAATTGTGCAGTCCATGCTAAACTTGACTAGTGGTAATAGTTAATTTCTCACAAACTTTACATGGTATAAACATGTTGGTGGAGCCACAAAGACCCCCCAAAAGAAGGAGAAGGAGAAGGAGAAGGAGAAGGAGAAGGTGTTTGCGACTAACCTTAACCGTTGAATCGGCCTAGGTGGTATGGTAACATGATCTACTCTTAAGATGTGGCAACTACTCTAACCTTATCTCACACAAGTAAGGTTTATGTGATTAAAGTGGACAATTTCAACATTCCAACACATATAGGGGATTGACAAATCCAACAAAAACTTACATGGACAAACTTGCAGTTCCCACCGAGGAACATGAGAGTTGGTCTTGTTGTTTATAAAATCGAAGTGATTGCATTAAGATTTTTTTGAAGTGTGCTCATAGAATTTTCTTAGTTTTTTTTGAAACATGCACACTTCAAAATTGGATAGAGATGTACTCATATGCCAGGAAAACCAGGTGAGGTCACATACCTATTTAGGACTCTATAAGTGAGGGACGTTGGGACAACTTGCCACTCATCAATCAATGTTAAATTTAAATAGGTTTGAGATGGATAGCTTTTTGCGTCATCAAACCTTGACGGTCTCATGCTTGCTAACACCCCATTTCAAAGCATTCTTCCCCCGTTTCTTGCAAAAACACACACACAACACGAGCATCGCGATGCTAAAAACACCGCAAACTACCTACGAGTTCCCAAAATTTGGTGCACACGTTTTCATGAATGAAATATCTCGTAAGCACTTTCACTTTAGTCCTTCGCGAAAACGGGGTCACTAGGGCCGGCCTCTCCACTTGTTGGGAGCACACCCGGCCCGGCCCTTTGTTCAAGATCATTTGAAGAGCAAAGTTGTGTTTGGGAATCTGGGAAAGATTCCCGACTTAGTTGGAATCGTTGTTGGTGATTCGTGTGTTGCCAACTAATCGTCGATGGCATTAAAAAAATATTGAGGCCCAACAATGGTAGAATATTCGCGAGGGGAGGGGAATAGGTGAGGTGGTTTGGTACCTTAAAGCTCACGAAACTTCACGGATTGGTCATGGATCCAAAGGATAGGTATCGTGGGTCTAGATTGAGAAAGTGAACTCCAAATGTCTCTACCTTGTACATGTCGTCTCATCTACCCCACACGTTCATTGTGGGGTACCGGAGACCTTGGAATGTCTCGTGTGGTTAAGAATGGCAACGCAGTGGATGAGTGGTGGCAGGAACGGTGGAGATCTTACATCGGTCAAATCAGACGGTCGAGAATGCACAGGCAACGTGGCCTCACCAGAAGCCAGAAGCTGCTTTCATCGCCCATAGACTTCTTCTCGACAAAACAAGTACACCTTTTCCCACCTATTGATGTGGTTTGCCCGTTGAGAGTTACGCGTTGCTATAAGTTTTTGCCAAGATAATCAGTTTCATCAAGTAGGTTAGGTTATGTTATGTTATGTTTTTTAAGTGCAAATTAGTAAACAATGTTATCTTGGTGTGAGAAAAAAAAGTATAGCACCTCATGGTTCCTTAATATCAAGATAATGTTAATCTTTTTTTTTGATGTGTGGAGGCACATGGATGGAGCCATGTGAGTGTGTCATCTTACTTGTTCTCATACACTAAGTTGTTTTCTCTAATACTTTTGGTCCAAAATTACAGTCACAGTCACAGTCATAGTAAAAGTAAGTATCATAGATATTTATGACATGTTAGAGAATTTAGTGTTAGTCGCGTCAATGACCCTATGGATTGTAGTTATCATATTGCATTAGAGGTTCCAATCCACCGATATTTTCTACTACACCATTTATGGTAGTTAGTGTCACTTGCTATTTAGAATCACGTATTGCAATAACTTCTTACTCATGAGTTTCACTTTACTAACAACATTTGACTAAATTGTTTGGACAATTTAAAAACATAAATGACTTTTCCTGGTCAAAAAATATTACATCCTCAATAAATAGTTTTAGCATTACGTAACTCTGAATAGCAAGTCACACTAAATACCCCATAAACGGTGTAGTGTTGATGTGTCTAAGCCGTTACGTTAATAGCGTCGCTTGGTAAGTGATCGGTGCACACGTACATATGCGGCACTAAGTTAATGGAATCTACCACATCTTTTAAGAAAACGTCGTTCCCATACATATGCATGCATGCATGCATATATACATACAACACACCATACACTTGCTTTATGGCTCTTTTTGGCGAGATATGAGGTGAGGATGGTGTAGTATTAACAAAATATCTCTTAACCATCAATTGTGATAGTTAGCAAAATATCCCTCATATATTAGCTTGAATCAACACGGTTGTTTCGCATCAAATATCTATCTACAATATCTACACTAATAGTATCCCAACTTGGAAAGAAATAGTAGTAAAGTATCCGCATCGAAATGGTTTAATATTGGATACCCTCATTAGAGTACGGGCTCGAGGCTTGCGGTTGCAAGTTTGGCACGATCTCCAAGCCCCCCCCCCCCCAATTTTGGGCAATTACCGAGCATCATTAAAATGTTCCCCTAATCCTTTCGGAATATATGGTAACAGCTTTTAGTGTGGGTGTGGGGACCATGACCAACCGCTCGCTTATCTACAAGCGGGGTAGATCTTTAAGTCAACTTGGCCCTAAGTCGCCGGCTCTTATCTATACCTCGGGTAGATCTTCGCCTCAAATGGCCATAGGGCCCGGAAGCTACATAGCTTCTACTTCTTACACTCTTAAAGCACGACCGTTCCCTTGCAAACACACTAGTTCAAAGCGGAGTTTCGACGTCCCAAGATTCTCGATTACGTAGTCAAAAAAACTCCAAAAAAAAACCCAAAAAAATTCCCACATGGGTGGGAGTACTATCCCTTAAGCTTATCGCCACATTTTGTTGTGATGATTGGGTGGGAGAATCCATGGTGGACCCGCACAAATATCAACTAATATCATGAAATATTGTGAAATGGAAACCACACTTTCTCACATTTCAAGGGAAGGCGTTGCTTTAGTGCTCCACACTTAACCCGCATCCCCCCCCCCCCCCTTGCACCAAAATCGGCTCTTATTCTCTTATACTCTTTGTGAATAGGGTATCACTTAGTAACACACATGTTGGGATAAGGGACTTGCCACATCTTTCAAGCTAAATGTGTGTCTTATACTTTCAAAGTAGTAGTTTCATCACTTGCATGTTGAAACGGTTCTACAAACATTTTCCTCGCGAAGTGTGTGTATTTTTTTTTCACGCGTAAGAAGTTGGCAGGTCTATCTTGAATGTCTCACTGTTGAGATTTCTAGTGTTGTATCATGATGCATGTAGTTTTTAGAATTGATGAATGGTGAAGTCATTTCCGTCAATTTAAAAATCGACGAACTAAGGAGTTCGACAATGATTTTGATTTGGAATTCATGATTTGATGATGGTCGTCTAGATTTAGTGGCCAGATACTTGACAAATTTAAGTCATAGTTTCATTTGCGATAGCATGGTATTTTGTATTCATACGTTATTCCCTTCACATCAGTCAACCCTTGTTGCCAATGTTGTGAGGTTGGGAATAGACCGAGATTTGTCCTATAATGATCGTCTCACAATTATGTTTGCACTAGATTCAATGTTGACTATGGTATCCATGTATGAGTTCCATCCCCGTGGAGCAACAAGCTTTGCACGTGCCATTTGCTTGACCTTAATGTAACAACCTCTCCCAACGTGTGTTGCTTTGCTTACTACAAATCCTAATAACAATTTGGGAGCCCAAGTATGTGCAAATTGTGAATCACACAGGTACATAATGAGCAAGAGCCAGTGGCAATGTGTCAGGCAAGTACCTAGTTCAATATGTTGCCCTGCCACTCCCATTATGGAAAAGGGAAGAAAAGGAAACGACTTACAATGTTATGCCAATTTCATACAACATTGCATGATGTTCTATTTGTAGCTTTCTTTCTTTGTTTTGATACAAATCGAACGCATCCAATTTCAAGAAGGAACTATAGTATAACCACTGAGGGGAAACACCCATCACGGAACCCAAGGGAAATCTTGTCTTTTTATTCCATTGCTATAAATTATGTAATTCGATTTGAGCAAGGTATGAATGCAATTGTCGTTTTTGTCTCTTAATTCCCATATCCAACTTTTCAAGTAAATTTGCTACGGTGTTTTAAGAACAATCGCCCCTTCGACTTTCTCAAAATCTAAAACATATACTACTTTACCTTTCAATGATTCTATATTGAATATGCCTCGATCACATTGTAACTTAAGTAATCCATGGCAATAGAATACTAGGAAAATCTAATAATTGGAGTTCGGCGGGAGTAAACATGTTGTCTCATTGAACTAACAATTCTCATAAAAACATCAATGTATCCTACACAAAACAAAGGCCATAGTTTTATAGTCGCAATACTCAACATGATGTTCATTGGAAGCTTCCATATGAACAAAATGAAGTACTTTGAACATCGTAACATTTATTCTCAAATATCATATTCAAATCATAACGCGATTCCCAACCCCCAAAAAACCACAAATGTAGTAAACGTTTTGCATGGGCTCTTGAACTCCAATTTGTAATTTTTTTTCTTCCAAATAACACCCAATGTGGAGGCCACAAATTCCCTTCTTTCAAGGGCGGACATTATGTGTTGCTATTGCTAATATCCAAAACGAAACATGTGTCGCTATTCCAAGTATCCGGGTGTCACTTTTGTGGTCCAAGATTCCACAAACCATGACACATGAGGTGTTCTTAAACAATGTGGCCACGCTAAGTGACAGGTTTTATCTTCACGTTGTAGCATAGGTGGACGGTAAGATTACAATAGCCTTCAATGTAGATGTAGATTAGTATCAACAAACTTCAATACTAGCATTAGGGCGATTCCGGACTTTTGGGGAAGCCCAGGCTTATATAAATTGTGTTTAGGGTTGTGGTGCCGTACACGGTGCATCCGATGTATTCATTGCTTTACAAGGATGTGAAGCGACAAGTATGAGAAATCATAAAACACTTGAAGTCAATAGAATGATCACCCATGTTATTGTTTTAGATCAATCATCGTATTTGAATTGTCTTGTCTAAGGCAAGGGTTGTTAAAACCAACACCATGAAATATTGCATAGTAAGTACATATTGATTACGAGAATGTTCACCATGTGAATACCACCCCCCCCCCCTTAACAATTATGGGTGAAAACAAAAATTTCACTTCATAATTTTATATTTATTTCAATATTGAGGAGGAAAAAAATTTGCAGTGAACTTGGTTTCTTTTTTCCTACTTGGGAATACATTTTTCGGTTCATGCAGCTACCACAAATATGCCAAAAAAAAATTACTCCTTGGTTTAAGGTGATGCTACCTTACACTTTTATTGCAAAAGTGTGGCAATGCATATCCTTCAAATAAAAAATAAAGACAAGTTTACAAATGAACTATAGGCATATTAAAACTCGTGGCAAGATTGAAGTGTTGAGTCAATGTCGTGTAAAGCCCACAGTGTCTCCGGTGGACACCAATCATGTTTCAATGGCCCATGGGAGTGAGTTTGGGAAATGGCTTATCAATGCATTTTCAAGCTCTTGACATTGATAACATAACACATAACATTCAACATGCACAATTTTTGAACGTCCTAGTCCAACTTTGTAAGAAGTGATTGTCTAGTATTTCTCAATCTACACTAAATGATTGATTCGGTGTGGCATTAAAAGCGGTCTTCATGACTTGTTACGTAACAACATGTGTTGTGCCATGTCCTCTTGGTTGGCCACTTAGTGATTGCAAGCAACAAAACAATTGGTGTGGATTTGTGATTTATAAGATAAGTGGACTTGACTCGATTGTTTGTCTTAAACGAACACTTATATTTGAGTGGTGTGTGCTTAGGTGTGGATCTAAGGAAACACACCCAAAAGACATGTGTTCAAAAGAGATTAGTAATTATGATATGCTCAACAACTTACCCCCCCCCCCCCAACACACACACATATATAAATTTCTTGGGGGGGGGGGTCTAATGAGAAGCTTAATATAGACTTTGCAAATGAAAAAGGATATTCATATCAACTCCAAAAATGATGAGAAAAAGTGTCGGACACAATTTGGATTTGCTAATCATCTTGCACTTATCGAGAGTTTCATGTCACATGAGAAGTGGGTGTGGTATTGACATTTCCATTTGAAGACCAATTTGGACTTCAAAACCCTTGGACATAGTTTTTGAATGTCCCTAGTCAAACTTTCCAACAAGTGACTTGAATAATCCCGAACCACACTAAACATTTGAACTAGTGTGGCATTCAAATTAGCGCATAGTGGATTCAAAGTGGCCTTTGTGACTTGTTAGGTGGCAGCAAGTGTCATTCCTAGAATGTACTTATTCCTAAGTGCATTAGAGTCAAACCACCTATTCCCAATCAAGTGCCCATCCGGGATCGATAAGGTCCTAAAATTTCGATCAAGTCAGGATTGGATTACGATCACCCGGAATCAATAATGTTAACAACATATGTCCATGGTTTCAGTGGTAAAGCGAGGAGGAGTTTGTCTCAAAATGATTAGTTATGGCAAACTCTAGACATTGGTAATATGTTTAGGCCCACTTTTGGCTTCAAAAATTCACATTAATTCAATTTTGGGAAATAAAATTATTGAAAAATGTGTAGTCCTCCTTATGTTTATCTTCCTACATGTACTTCTCACTACCTTATATTTCTCTATATTTAGTGCATAATCTCTTAAGTGATTGGTTTTGGGTGCCTCTAGAAGTAGAAGAAGAAGAACTCCGGCCTCCGGAGGGTAGGGGTGCCTCTACTTTATAAGATGATGTTAAGGAGTCCATTTGAGCCCCGAACTGTATTGAACATTTGATAGTGGGTATTATAAATGGTCTGCCATATAAATTAAAGTGGTTGCTGGAATTGTTGGGGGACTTGTCATAAGAGAGAGAGAGCTGACTTTTCAATGCTTTTTGCAAAGCTTGAACTTCCTCTTTTCAGAGGCCTAATCCTTCAATGTCTTCTTCATTGCAGTGCAAGGGTGGGTGGGTGGGAACTTTTTCATAACCCTCATTACCTCAAATCTAACCTTCTCATCATATCGTTTTAAGGCTAAGTATGTTCACTGCTCTTTGTAAATGCCCATGTCTAATTGTATGTAAACAATACAAACATGTAGTAATGCGATATACTGTACTTTCATAAGTATTTGTATCATACTTAAGGTTTCAGTACTCATACATAGTTCCTAAGTACTTCAAAAACAAATTGTGGCTGACCCCAACATACCTTTGTAGATTTAATTACCTCTCTTCATGCATTGCTCCAACAAGGATGTACCCTAACTATTATATATATGGAAAACATACCAGGAGATATGCCTAGTAGTATCAACCAAAAGAAATACATAAAATGTCATATTCACAATACTTCGTAGTATTGTAAGTGTGAAGGGCCTGCCTCACCTGTGCCCATGCAACCAACCAACAAATAATTGAGGATTAGTTACGTACACGAGGTAAATAACAGCAGGACCTAGTTGTTATCCATGTCACACACATCAAACATACATTACATGCATAGTAGTATTGCTAATAGTAACACTCATTACAAAATGTCAAATGGGTGTTCAAACCTGTTCTTTAGCCATGATTGTATCACCACAAGTAGAATGCTCTCCTTGGTGACTAGCCTAAGTATCCTCTACTTCACTTAGCACACGTATCTAGTATCCCAGTAAGTGTGCTCCAAGTAACCTCACCAAGCCCTTGTGCGAATGGTAAAAAAGAGCCTCTTTTAGGGTTTACGGGTTTATATTGGAGATCTTACCCAAGGTAAGTTCTGTACAACCCTAATTTTACCACGTGTTAGGGATGTGTTCTACATCCTTAACCCTAGTTACCTTGTATCATTCATCTATACTTATGAACACTTAGTCCATACAATAACTATTTTTTTATTTATGTGTGCATGATAGGTATAAAGTAAAGGAATACAAGCTTAAACAAAATATATGGCTTTAAACAAGAGAGAGAGAGAGAGAGAGAGAGAGAGAGAGAGAGAGAGAGATGCTTAGTGTGACTATTATGAAATGTAAGTATCCCTCAATGTCATAGGATTTTGTTGTGGAACCTATCCGTTGAGTCCCCAACTACATTAAACAAATTTAGTGTGGCATGTTAATTAACATGGTCTTCATAAATTGTCATATATCATCAAGTGTTGTTTGGCGCCGTCTCTACAACAACATGAACTATTCGTGATAGTTGTGGGTTACCATTTGGAGTTATATGTTGCTATAGCTTTATGATGAGAGTATCAATTTACACCCAGTTAACATAAATAACTAGAATGCCCATCAATGAACGTGATGAAATTTACTTGGTAAAAAATGATATTCCCAACAAAGAAAATCATTGCAACTTGAAACTTCAAATGGTAACCCACACTAGCAGGTGAAGTTGCCACCCAATGGTTTCGATACAATTTACGTGGTCCACACTAATTCAAATAGGATGTTTAGTTAACGTGTTCTAAAATTTTAAGCATTTGTTCAAAGTGCATTGTAGCCGTGTCTCATTGTTTCCTTTGTTTATGGGTGGACGCCCTACACAGTGTAACTGCCTACCGTGGATCATGGTGGACTCTGCATACCAAGTATGAACTAACGTGAGTGTAAGAAGGGGTATTATACGAGGTGTTAACGTTATACGGAAAAGAGAGGTTATTATTTCTCTCTAGTGTGTACATTTAATAGGCTACAAGATATTCAATTGAAGGTAGATGTACAAAAGGGGGCCTCAAGGTTTAGATTAAAAATTAAACCTAAGAAGTGTTACTTTCATCTAGGTTGCATTTTCATTTGTTGTTGTCATATGGTGATTATCAAATCCATTATTGTTAGGTTTGCATATGGGTTATAGGATTTTACAAATGGGAGGCTTTTGGAGCCCTCATTGGCCTCCTTGAGTTCTTCTCTCTAGATTGTGGCTAACTATTATGTTTTTGTATTTGCTTGTTTGATGCAAACGTCGAGTTACATCCTAGGGGTTGGACTCTTCATACCACGTATGAACTAACGTAAGTGTAAGGAGGGTTTATTTGAGGCATTAGCATACACAATGTAAACGAGGGAGGGGTAGTGTTTTTCTATAGTGTGTACATTTAGAAAGGCCATTAAGAATGTTGAATTAAAGGTATATATATAGAAGGGGCCCTAGTTGCAAGAGCGCTCTTCCCTATTATTTTCATGCACACATTGCTTATAATTCCCAATGGATGTCCAACCAAAGGCCAAACTTTGGCCCATTTTAGAGACCACTTTAAGTCACGTACAACTGGACTCCACTTGAAGAGCAAGTTAGTCACTCCATATAGAATCACAACACATATGTGGTTGGTTATGGTTCATTACCAAACTTTGGCCCATTTTAGAGACCAACCCCCAAATCACTTCCCTTAGGGCTACTTCACACACGACGATTGAAGGCCCATGACCATTGCATCCTAAGATCTCTCATCGGTCGAAAAGGCCGAGACCATCCAAGTTCACTTCACACTTGAAGGTGAAAGCCTAAAGGCCCAAAGATGAAAAATCTACATGGATTCCTACAAACATACTATGGATAATGTTTCATCATTTGCCGGAATTTGCATCAAGCCCACCTCCAAGAGGTATGCCTAATGCAAATTTTGACATACCATGTCAATTAAACAACTGGTATGGCCTTTGGATGAGAGTCAAGGGCCCACAAAATTACATGGTCACAAACATTGGCTAGTGTGTGAAGTGGCCCTCAAGACATAGCCAATAAAACCCATTTGCCTTAGGGCCAATTTAGAGCATGGTGAAGAACTATACATGTTGGTCAATAATTTTAGCAATGGTTGGTATTGCGGACAAGGTGGAAAATTAAATAAAGTCGTTCCTTATCCATTGGCCAAAACCCTAGTTTCTTTTGTCAGAAGCTTGTGATGAAATATTGTCATGGAAGATTGAAATTTGGATGAAAAATCACTTGATAAGTGATAATCTATAAGTTTCAACTACACATTATAATAAGATTATAATGGGGGCCAATTTTTCCATATGTAAAGGCCTTAGGGCCAAGACGCTAGGCTGATTCACTTAAATCTAGCCTAATCCAACAGATCTAGCATAATCTAGCATAGAACCGTTCATATTTCCACATAACCCAATGGATATATTTCATTGAAAAAATCATATTTTATTAAAAAGGGTTTTTCTTATTGAAATGTGACATTGGCCCCAAGGCCAAGAGTTGGCCCTTCATTTTGGGTGCACCCAATTCAATGAGCTCAGGCCGAGTCATAGCATGCATTTTTTTGATTAAAAAATACATACCACCAAATCAGGCCGACCTCTGGGTGTAAAGGGGTTGGGGCCGATTTCAGCCTTTTGGCCAATCACAAGTGAGGATTTCAAGCCTCTTACACAACGAATTGGCCCGGCCTCTAGGTGTAAAGGGGTTGGGGCCGATTTCAACCTTTTGGCCAATCATAAGTGAGGATTTCAAGCCTCTTACACAACGAATTGGCCCGGCCTCTAGGTGTAAAGGGGTTGGGACCGATTTCAGCCTTTTGGCCAATCACAAGTGAGGATTCCAAGCCTCTTACACAACGAATTGGCCCGGCCTCTAGGTGTAAAGGGGTTGGGACCGATTTCAGCCTTTTGGCCAATCACAAGTGAGGATTCCAAGCCTCTTACACAACGAATTGGCCCGGCCTTTAGGTGTAAAGCGGCCCTTACATCTTCATGCCCTTCTCAAAAACCTTCCAATAAGAGTGTTCCAAATCGCCTCCCCACAACTCAGTCCCATATGTGTTAATAAAAGTGTATCACTTCAACATTCTACTTACCGCGGAGCCTATCCGTTGAGCCCCCTAAATGACAGCCTATTATTCTTATTCTTCCTGCACAAAATTCCCCGGGCCCCCCCCCCGGCCCGTCCCGTCCCGCCCCGCCCCGTCCCCGTGTTAGCGCGGTCATGGAGTTGGCATAGCTGGGAAAGCCTGTGTTGCGGAGTCCGGCCGCCTATATGACTTGGTTTCGCCGCTTGCAGGCCATGTCCGTCATCTATTCTATCTAGTCTATCTATTCGATCAATCATCGTCATCTCCTTCATCTTCTTCTCTCCTTCCCTCCCTCCCTTCATTCAACGCATCCTCAGACGAACGCTGTCGTGCCTATCCACACGACACGAAGGCGTCGGAAGAATGCTTTCCGAGCTCCGCATGGTGCCGCATCGCACCACCATCATGCATCGCTCCCTGCGTTGTTTATCAGAGCTCGAGACTTGGTGCCGAAGTTTAGCACAAGTCTAGCTGTCCGCCACTGAATGCTGCCTAGCAGTTGCCGTCTGGAGCCGACCGATCACTCGATTTAAGTCCGTCAATCCGCTGTGTAGCAGTGGATCGGAGTGGATTTTGGATTGGATTGGATTGGGCGTCACGGACATCATTGCTGGCAGGTCACTGCTGTTGTGTATGAGAGTGTGAGGGGGAGTTGTTTTTTTTGTGTGTTGTGAGAACCGTGGGAATTGGACCTGGAGAACTTGGTGGGAAAGTGTGCCTAGTTTCAAGCAAGGGCGCATTTGCGTTTGTTTAGTGTGAGGTTTGAGTTTCGAGAGTTTCGAGAGTGAGTGTGCACCTCTACCAGATTCGGGGATTGCGAACGTGTGAGAGCTTGGATTATTTCTATGATGCAAGCATCGCAACTGCTGGAAGCAGTGGAAGACGAGTGCATACGAATCACTTCGGAGCACACTCGGAGCCCGCTTCAATGGCCTGTGACCAATAAATAATAGTCTTTGACTTGAGAGTGTCCTAACCGTTGCGTCATTGCCCAGAGGATCCGCAGCGGAGATAGAACCAATAATGAGTAGTAAGTGAGGAAGGACGCAAAGAAGGAAGCGCATCGACTTCATCTTCTGTCGGCGTCACATTCGTTCAGGATGCCAGGCATCATGCTTCTCAGGCCGGTAGGTGCTGCAGCTTCTAAGGCAACCAAAGCTAGCACATCAACTCGGACAGAGACTGTCGCTGAGGAGCGAGAGATAGCTGCTATGCCACCTTGGACGCAGCTGTTCAAAGGACCAAAAGTTCATCCTATCAACACGCCTGCTGCCTTCAGGCCCATCCTGCAATCCAATCCTCAAATCTGTCGCTCCAAGCAAGTCACAGATCCATTGCCAGAGAATGTGAAAGCCAGGCTTGTAGCTGGTAGTGGCAAGTCTGATGGCGAAAGAGTTAATTATAGCTCCAGTGGGAGTGAGCACGAACCGAGCTCTATATGCTTGGCAGCTATGGTGCACGAGTTTATGGAGGAGGAAGCTGTCGAAGCTGAGAAAAGTGGAAGAAACAGGTGCAGCTGTGAGGGCGGTTCTTGCAATGCTTGCGTTGCAAGGCAGGCTGAAGAAGATGATATTAAGTCTAGCTTCTCTGGCGAGCTCATGCAAAAACTACAGGTCTGTACATTAAGACATTCCTTAAATGTTTGTGTGTTTGACATTAAGTGTTTGTAAATATGTTGATGGGCCAACTCAGGAAACATTTTGCATATGCTTCTGTGGACTTCCTGTTGCAATGATCCTCGTGCCTATCTATGTCTTTTCCTTGATCTCAGAAATTGATTACCAGTTTTATAGTGAAGGATTTTAGTTTTCTGACGACTTTTTTTTTTAATGTAATCACAGGGTCTGACTTCATGCATCAACAAGAAGGAGTTCACTCTTCTTGCCGATGTGGTCAAAGCAATGAACGCCGCGACCGGAGAGGCCGTTGAAGACACCCAGGATGTGAAGGAGCGTGGTGCCAATGGATGCAGTAGGCGAAGCGTGATGAGGCAGCTTCGGAAACTTGGATATAATGCTGCGCTTTGCAAGTCGCGGTGGAATAATGGTGGCACCTTCCCTGCAGGTGACTGGTCCTATCCATTCCGAATCATATCTGTGCTAATCACTTCACTAGCAACACGCAGCCCATAAGAGCCCGTCTTTATCTTCGCTGGAACGTCCAGCATCTACGAGAAAACTCAAATTTCTAGACCATTCGTCACATAGAGTGTCTCCCTTCCACAAATCCATTAAACAAGTGACGCTTTCCAAAGAATCCCAAAAGTTGAGTAGAGTATATGTTTCAGCATACGGACAAGGCTCGTGTGCCAGTGGTAGGTTGTTGTTGTCTTGGACTTGGTTGCTAATGTTGTGAGCTTGTCATTTTACTAATAGGGACGATCTGATCCATTGTGCAGGTGACTATGAGTACATAGACATCGTCGGGTCAAGTCTGGCCGGTGATGCTGCTTCAGAGAGATTAGTAGTGGAAATAGACTTCCAAGGTCAATTCGAGATTGCGAGACCTACTTCTCATTACAAGGCGCTATTTCAAGCCTTGCCATCTGTGTATGTTGGCACACCATGTCGGTTGCAACAGATTCTGGATGTGATGGCTGAGGCGGTCAAGCGTTCCTTGAAAAAGAAAGGAATGTTTCTTCCACCATGGCGTAAACCAGAGTACATGAACGCTAAGTGGTTTGCTGCGTACAGGAGGACTACGAATGGAGCTCCGGAAAGCAAGAAAACGAAAGAATCGGTGTTGAGAGACATTTCCGTCGTTGCTTTGACGGGTCCAGCGTGGGACAAGAAGTTCATTAACGAGATGGAGCTTCAGTTTGAGAAAGCAGGATCAAGGCAACCTTTGAAAGAAGTGGAGAATGGTGTGCAGCCCCCAGCAGAGGTCCAAAAAGCTTCAGAGCAGAAGGCTCCAACGTCGGGAGCTGAACCCGAGGGCAAAGTTCACGGTGCAAACTTATTGAAGCATTTGTGGAAGGACGCGAAGGATGTCATTATCGTTGAGATTCCAGAAATCGATGACATGGACTGGCATCCACCTGCGCTGTTACCAAGATCTCCAGTGCAGAGGAAAGTGGCAACTGGCTTGTCGACAATTTTGAGAGAAGCAGGTCTAACAAGCAACAATCAGCAGACTGTGCCTCTGGCTATGGCTGCTTAAGAAGTCTGGTGAACACAGATTTTTGCCTTACCGATACGGAGCTGGAGATCTGCGCATTCTGTCTGGAATAGAATATTCTTGACAGGAGCCTTCCGGTTAATACACGCCGCTCAGAGGTTTCTGGTGATTTCAAACTCGACTGTGATCGATTTTGGACGTCGGATCCATAAATTTGTGCCACATAGTCCATAAGAGATGTGCATAAACACCTGAGGTTAGTAGGGCTAGTTAACTCTGTATCTATTGTATACGAACTACATTCACAAGGTGAATCGGGAGTCTGTTGGAAAAGGATGAGGATAAATGATGACAAAGGAAATCCCTTCTGGTGACACAAGAGAACCCTTCAAGGGTTGTTAGGACATAGGCTGTGCATGAATGTAGGATACAAGAGTCCTCATTAGGAAAGTTTTGTCTTTAGTTTATAGGAGTTACTTGAGCTGCCTGGATCTTTGTGCAACCCGCAATGTCTGAAGGGAGCGATTGAGGAGGAGAATCATTGCGAGGAAATTCTAATCTCCTTTGAGTAAATATGGTTTCTGTCAAATGTTTCGTCTCGTGCGTTTTCTGTCAATGCTCTTTAACTGTTTTGTGAAACCGACACACCTTCTGCCACTGCCACTGCCACTTTGGATTTCCTTCAATTTCTTGATTCTGATGTGATTAAATTCTTGCGCGCATCATGCGTCCTTGATTTCTGGATGCACAATGCTCGAGTCAGCAAGCTTTTCGAGCTCTGTTGATAATTATTCCTCGTTGCCGCTCACCACACTAGGGATCTTTGTATGCGCGGATACAGGCTTCGACATGCGGATGTGCATGCGAAGGTTATTAGTAAGAGACTTGTCATCGGAGTTTCCTCTTGATGTTGCACTGACGAGTTCACATACGGCGCACGAGAGGTACCAACACCTACTAACATAGACGTCCTGACTGCTTTGCATCCAGTACTCTGCACATTTATGCATCATATAGATCAATGTCACCCGATTCCAAATCTTTTGAATCCGATCTCTTTCGAATGCGCTTCTAATGGATTTCCGTCACATTATCTCCCCTTCCCCCGTAGAAATTGTATATGAAGTTATCATCTTTGGCTATTTAGCCTGGGAAATTGTGTCAAAATATCTGCATCTCACCACATTCCGATGTTCCAATTTAACTTTTCCTCTAGGATGTGCAAATCCCGGAACTACATCTCTGGAAAGATTGGGTCATGTGTCGTCGGATTGATTTGATTACACTTTTGAGCAGTTTGATGTGTAGGTGCAGTTCGCAGCAACAATTGTGCATCCTCTTCTGGTTGAGCCCTAATGTCATTTACACGTCAGCACCATGAGTATCGCAATCAGGACCTCACTTCCCCTTCCACCTTGCGAGGCGAAGGTCGTAGCAATTGTGGCGGACAATGGAGAGGATCTTTGCAAATAGAGGAGAGAATTCCTCTGTAGCAAAGAAGAATTTCTCACACTTCCAAGCAAGTCCATAATTCCATTGAGTCGCAAATTAACTCTGTTTATTTCTTTTTTTGAAGCGTAATTGCGGGAGAGATTGGACGCGGCGGCAAGAGTGCGGAATACTTTTTTGTAAGTCAACCAATTATGGCTTTCGTCCAAGAAGATTTGCCGCTTTTGTAACTTACATGTCAATTTGGACAACTCCTCTTGAATTTAGTTGCGTGAGGTAATGGTCAAATGGCGGATGCCACAATCGCAAGGTACTCCAAACAGTCAACAGTTTTATCGTCTGCGAGTCTTTCCTCGTACTGTAACAGCGTCTTTTCTGTGATTACTTTACCTTTATGTACTCTAATGGGAGCTCCGTATCCTTTACGGTTTTGGGGCTGGTTTCCAGGGGAGGCTCTCCTGCCTGTGAAGGGAGAAGAAACCCTAAGTTGCTGGCTACAGCACAACAGAGTGGTATTTTGAAAGCGTCGCGGTCCTGTTTGGTTCCAGCTTTTGCCATGGCCGCGACGCTGCTTGGAAACGTGTTTGTGTATGGATCGCTGCTTGCCCCCGAGGTTTTGACATCTCTCCTGCACCGAGTTCCTCGTTGTGCTCTTGCTGTTGTTGATGGCTAGTAAGTCTCCCATTTCTCCTTGCACATGATTGAAATTTGAGAGCATGTAGTTGCACCCTGTTTTAGTCTTGTGAACCACTGCCATTTCCGACAGTCAGTAGGTTCTGCAACCGCCAAAAAATTACAGTTGGGAGAAAAATATATGCATAAGCTGTAGTGTGTCACTCGGTGACAAGTGAGTAATTTGCATGTCAAGTTAGTCCACATCGTATTTTGTGGTTAATTGGTACCTATTGTTTGTAGCTACTACAGTTCCGCCTCTTTCCTGCATTCGTCAAACAAAGCATCATCAGCATCTGTGTTCCTTGTTAGAGATTTTGAGCACTTAGGTCACCTCTTCATTTGGTTGCCAATTGATTCTTTCGACGCTTTTCAAATTGGTGTCAACGGTAGCGGCATTTTTCTTTCGGTGTCAGTTCTGTATCGGTGATTCCCTTCAATTGTGAAGCAAAAGTGTATGAATTCTTGGGCCATTTTCCAACATTCCCCTTGTATGTAAATTTGAAGTTTGTATGCAGCCCCTATTGATTTTGTGTGATGAAATGTGTGGTAGCCAACGGCATAGCATAAAGGATCGCATCTATCCAGCTGTGACGCCCTCGAACGGCCACAAAGTGTTTGGGAAGGTTGTGTTCCAACTTTGATCTGTTAAAGCCTCTGTACATTGTCTTGTGCAATTTGGGGTAAGCTGTCCTAAGCTTCGGTGTGGGGAGGATGGTTAAGATCATCGGAGCCTGAGACTCGCTGTCAAATCTTGTGTCGATGTACACCCATGTGCACTAGAAGTGAAGTAGTTGTTATGTCTGAGTATGGTGGCCAGAAGGTTTTAAGTTCTAAGTCTCCAGCTTTAAAATTATAACAAGACCAGGAGAACCATGTTCTTGGCCTAGACGACCATTCTACAATGTGGTGGTGTGCTTTATGGTGGGTCTCTTCTGTTTTACTTTTTCTCTGTTATCCCTTCAATTTTGTGTTTCAGTAATTTAGTTATAGGGAGTTTATTTGAATGTCATTGTGTCTCGGTAGCTAAACATTTATCTTTTCTGATTTGCATTTAAAATTTGTGTAGAGTTTGACTATTGTACATCATTGTACCTTTACTGAGGTTCTCTTTCTCTCTCTGTCATGCTGGCGTTATCATTCATACATTACTGAATAAGAGAATTGATGCAAGTGCAATGGCACAGGTGTTATTTGATCTGACTGAAGAGGAGATACAAATCCTGGATGAGTTTGAAGATATTGAATATACCAAGTTAGTTGTGTCACCTCGTCTTCTGGTAACTTTTCTGAATCCTCTTTCTTTACCTGATTTCTGTGATGATGATTTTGGAGCTTGATGGAATCAGCATTCTATTTGACTGTAAGTGGGGTTGTATGCTTTGGCTTGTTGACGTCCAGTTTCCAAATATCTATTGCTGTCGGTGCTGCCTATGGTTGTGCCATAAGAGCTTTAGGTGGATCAGTGAGGAACCTTATATTGTGACTTTTTTTGCTGTATTGTTAAAGTTGTCAACCTTACAGTTCTTCCTGAACAGATTACTTTTCCTAATATGGGTACGCACCTCCACTCTCGATGAGGTTTTCTTGCACTGCCAATAGGATGATTTTGTTACAATGGCTTGTTTTTACTGATGCAATATTTTGTGTTTCCTTCTGCAATGAACAGAATGCACGTGATCTTGATGGGGAACTGGTTGTTGAGAACGGGTCATCAAAGTCTCCAGATGGTGAAGCAGAAGCTGTCATAGCTGCTAACTGTCTTGGCCGAATCTCCAATGCCTTGACTCTTACAAGTGTTGATACGAAGAGCAATGAAAACACTACAATTCATATGCCACCAGATCGTGTCATTGATGTTGCAAGTATTGAAACGGAAGTTACAGCATATCTATATGTTTGGGCAAATTTGAAAGATCCAAACCTCATTGGGAGCTGGGACTATGAGGTATAAGCTTCTTCCACAAATTTTCCAATCAAGGGAACTCTCATAGTGCTGCGGTGTTGACAAAGTGCAATCTGAGTGTGACATAAATGGATAGGATTCAGGATCACCAGATTTCAATTCAAACTTTTCTGGAATTGCAAACTACTCCCTTTGTTTCCTCGCTAGCTTTTTGCTGATCTCTTCTATTGGGTAGTGCAGCCGCAATTTGTCCATTTTAAGGGGTCCTCCATTGACAATTAGAGATTACAGGTTTGAAAACTGCAATTTAAATCATGGAAGTTAACTGCTGACAGTGCTGTGTATTTGCACAGGTATGGAGAGAAAAACACCTTAACAAGTTTCTGGGCACATATACCCCTGTTGGAAAAGACATGCCATGGGAGTAACCTAACCTATCAGAGGAATCCTTGTGCTTGTAGGTTTGTACGTCTTTACTAAGGAAAACAAGTTCCGTATCCTTAGTGTTGTGATTCCCAAACAATTTGCATACAATCATGCTCTCTGTACAGAATGTGTAAGATCCGTAGCATGATGTAAATGTGTAGGTTTTTGAGAAGACCCATCTCGAGGAGTATGTGAAAATGTGTGAGGAGTTTGAATCTGAGCTGAAGAGAGCTTGGCGTCTTGAGGACAGTCATGAGTAAGCTTCTTGCGGATTCATTCAGTACCTGACATGTGACAAAAGCTAATTTGTAAGGTATTGAAGTTGTCCACCTCTTCACCTCTCCTGGAGCTCATCATTTTCTCTTTATAGTTTCTTATCTTGTACTATATGTGCACAAGAATTTCAGCATCATAAAATCACATCAGATGTTCTCTTTGTCCACAACAGCCGACTTCTTAGATTTAGAGACGTCAGGAATAATCTGATTGAATACCCAAGTATGCCCTTAACTGAGCAGATGCTTGCAAGAGGAGTCTGGGTGATATTCCATGAACACTCTACATGAACATTTTGCATGAATATGTTGAATTCCAGTTGAGGAATATTTTGGAATCCCTAATAGTATCTTGGTAGGAAGTTTAATTTTGTTGAATAAGCTGTGAGTAGCACACATTGCTCGTTGGATTGGAGTGTTCTTTGTTGCCTGTCAATATCTGTTTCTTGAATGTTCATGCTGTAAAGCAGAGGCAGTATATAATTTATATTTTCCCATCCACTGCTACACATGCTTCAGCCCTATTTGATTGATAAAAGATAGGAATGTCAAAAACTATGGCACGCTTGGACAACATTGACGTGGGGAATCGAGGCTTGTACCACTTAGAACAGTTTCCAATTCGTGTATCCTTCTTGGTCTCACAGATTATGTAATGGTATCTAAGAAATTTACATCAAATTTATATTGTATAATTCATCATGTTATGTTGTCTTTGCATTGATAATTTCATAGAATCGTGAGGCAGAGAAGTTATTTATGAATGCGCAGTAACTACATGGAGGGAGTGGATGTCAAGTGTAGGAGTATCTCTCTCTGACTAAATTGTGAAGCCATTAGGTAAGCAGGTCTTTGAATTTCCTATTAGTCCACTATTCGTAGGACATGGAACACACGATCAGTGCAAGTTGATTAGCAAATCAAAATCATGCCCACAGCAGTTTTCCTCATAATTTCCGGACCTCATGTGAATCTTTTTAATTATTGTCAAAGTCAAGATTTTTTTTCTCAAGAAATGATCATAAAGGCCCTCCGAATTATGTTGACTATTGAGCGTGGAATGGCTAACAAATTTTGAGCACATATTCCAATCTCTTTTGAATATGTTGTTTGTTTTGGTGTCTGTTTTTAGATCTACATGTAACCCCACACAATTCAAATATAGGAACCAAATTAGCCCATTTATCTTGATCTATAAGCCCGAAGGTACTGGCAAATACTTATCGTCAAGAATATATTGTAAATTTCTTGCAATGAAATCAAATCCATTCTAAAGTCCATGAAGCCAAAAGGCTAATGGGGTTGAAAGTACATCAAGTTGGTGTCAAACCTCTTGATTCCCTAAATGGTGGAGTGTAGTAGCCTTTGTGAGATAGAGGCTAATGTTGACTTGATGGTTGAAAGAAACCCTTGAGACTCCTTAATACTACATTGAAACAGAGATTGAAAATTATTTCTAATGGAATTATATAGGGGACATTGTAGCACAAAGTGTGCCTCATTTTCAATTGCATTAGAAGAGCAAAAGTGGCATAATCTATTATCTCTAGAGATAGGAATAGTCACCACAATCTAATTATTCTATTCTTAATCGGTGTGAATTTAAGAGATATGACAAATTGTATGATTCCTTTAGAGGTTGGAGACCTAGGTTTTGTTTGCAGCAACATTACTCAAGACTCTGCAAGGGCCTAAATGCATTGAAGAGAAGTAGGACGTGTGTATAAAGCATACATCATATGGGTTGGAGTCAATAGCAAATAGTACATGTGGATGCTTTAAGGAATCATACAATATTAATTTTGTGTATGTATATATATATGATTTTTAAATGTCTTAGACACCCAAGAAAATTTCTAAATTGCCTCAATTTTTGAGTGAAATGTTTTCACTTGTGTCTATTGTGTTTTCACTTATGTCCATTTTGGATCGTTAGACCCTTGTTGATCCCTATTCACAATTTGTCACCATGGTTAGCTTCATTTGAGAACCAACTTCTACTGGTTATGGGGAATGAACCCAACATATATCCATCCACATATGTTCATCACAATTTGACAAATTAGGGGTTATGGAAAAATTAGAATGCCCTCCACGAAATACGGAGGAAGATTATGTAATGTGAGGTGTCTTATAATAACAAACAAAAAAACAGGGCTAGGTCTTTACGTGTAAGATAATGCCCAAGGGAGGCATTATACATGTAAGGGTCAGTCTGTATGCACATAATGCCCCCCCCCCCCCCCCCCCGCGGACATTATCTCGCATGAGCCACTCTAGTTTTTTTGGCCATTAGATCTCTATTAGATTCATAATATCCCAATGTACTTTTCGTATATAACTTGCCCACCCACATAGAAGCAAAAATACTACAAGGGCTTTATGAGGTGGCATTCGATTGCCAGACTAGCGAGGTTGGACAACCAATCACATGGCCACGGCTAGATGTCCACCTCTTTCAACTAGGCCCTCACCACTATTACTAAGGTAAAGGAAATCTAGGACCCCCATAGGTTTGTGATTTATTCATCTTAATTGGGTTCTTCTAGAATAATTCAAGGCCTTTCATGCTAATTTTGAGGTGAATTTTTTTAAAGTGTGTGTGTGTATATATATATAATTGTTTTAATAGAATTGCATGCATTTTAACCTTGGGTAATAATGGTAGGGGATCACCTCACAGGGGCTAACATAGCTTCAAAAATCCCTAATATTAGTAAAAAAACATCCCAAGGTTTGTCAACAATTACAAGAAGTATGAAAGTGGACTTAGTGAGGAGACACAATCACTACAAGGTAGAACTGGTGAGCCCGAGACCACATTGTGGTCTCAAAAACTATTAAGGGTTTAAAGGTCAAGATAGAGGGTAAAACACACCCAAGTTTCAATGCATTTCTATTACATAGTTTTTTCCTCCTATTCTTGGTATCATTGCAATTTAATCCCAAGTTTCATTTTTATTTTCTTTGGTTTAGAGAATATGTAAATTTGAGCTTGGGAACTTCTTGGGAGCCACAAGGTTGGTAGACCTAGCGTGTTTATATATGAGTATTTGTTGAAACAAAAAAGCTTCCAACTAATACACCAAAGACAAGATGCACCTCCAAACACCAGATGATTCCTCCCAACCTTTTAAGGATAACTCTAGTCTAATGACATAATACACTCTTGATTTTTCAACAGGTGATGAACCAACTTTTTGCACATTTGTCTTGTGCTCAGTCTTACATTGATGATGTGATCACCTTCAAGAACACTTCACATGCCCTTCATTTAGGATGACATGTAACCCTAAGGTTTTTGTTCAACCCATTATTCTTCTATGAACATTTATAAATTTTGCAAGAGACCTCCATAGGATATTGCGCAAAGATATATGCATATAGTTAATGCATTACCTTTGGATATCAGACTCCCTGTATCAGGTTTCATTTATCTACAATTTCTACATAGGAGTAACCCTGCTACCTAAATTCATGTTGTAGACGAAGGCCCAGGTGAATCTTAGAAGCTTTCTGTCATCATGCGTCAGCAATGGTAGAGTGTCACAAGTTGCCCTCAGTGCACAAATCAAGACAATAGGAGTAACCCTGCTACCTAAATTCATGTTGTAGACGAAGGCCCAGGCGAATCTTAGAAGCTTTCTGTCATCATGCATCAGCAATGGTAGAGTGTCGCAAGCTGCCCTCAGTGCACAAATCAAGACAATAGGAGTAACCCTGCTACCTAATTTCATGTTGTAGTCCAAGGCCCAGGTGAATCTTAGAAGCTTTCTGTCATCATGCATCAGCAATGGTCTCACAAGCTGCCCTCAGTGCACAAATCAAGACAGGCGGTTGGGTACGTGAATTTGTTCAGTGTTGAAACAACAGAATATGTGGAACCTTGCTGACAGCAGAATATTGAAAGTTCTTCAGGACACAAAATGGTGTGTGAACCTAATTCTGTATTCCAATACTAAATTGTTGCTACTCCAACTTTAATGTAAAGGTTGGAGACTGAGCATGCATATGATTGGTAACTTGCTATTCCTATTTGCATTAACCTCAAGACATTAAGCCTCTCTCGCAGCTGTATCTTGGTACCCTGCCACTTCTGAGACATCATCTTTCAAATCATCATCAAATTATATTTGAATCCCAAAAAATGCACTCACATCTTAGCTTGGTCGAATTTCCTCCAAGGAAGCTCCTTGGTGCTCTGGCCGCAGCTTCACTTCTGCAAATGCACGTGAACATTAGTTGGTCAAACATCTGGTCCAAGTTTTTTTTTTTTTTTTAAAAAAAACTATCTGTCTGTAGGAATCCACAACTTTAAACAAATCTGACCTTGCTATCAGAATAAGCATAACAACATTGCTGTTGGCTGCTGGTTCATTTCATTGTCATGACCAGAGTTAGACTGGTATCATCTTTGCGTAATACCATTCCGCCATCTATAATGAGGAATTTACATTTTTTGATACAGGTAGAGTAAGGGTGTTTGAGGATATTTTAGATTTCAATACCATTAGGTCTACATACCATCCAAGAACCATCATACCTAGGTAAAATCACCCTTGTATCAAAAAGGTTTAAAATGGTTTAAAATGGTATTGACCCAAACAATCAAGATTCTCTCACAAAGAATCTCTCACCTTCACTTACCCACTAAAAATCAATATTTGACTGGTATTCCAATTTTGATGCTAGTCAGGTCGGTTCTTTGATACCACTTTTTTATGTTCATTAATGCTACCCTGCATTCAACTGTGTACAGGTTCAACATTGGTCATAATGTCATAACCTCATAGAGACTGTTTGACACAACAAGGGTTTCACTGGACTAGAGTAGTTCTCATCTCCACTAAAAATTTTATGAACCGGCATTCAATATCCATAGCTCTTTTTGTCCCCTTCAGATCCCTGCCTCCTCTCCACAAATTATAGGTGATGATCAGTAAATATTGATGATGGCGTTCTTGCTGACTAGTTTTGAAACATACATAAAAATGGTGCAAAAAACATTCAACATGCCCATTGGGTAGAAACTTTGAGAAACAATGAACTCACCATAATTGCCTCTCTCATTAAGCTTCGCCTGCACGATATTAACTTGCATGTACTCAACTCCCTCCTGGGCTTTCAAGAGCAATTTATCTAATTCATCCGCATCTTCCACGTTCTTGTGTATGTCAAATTCGCTACGGATCTGTTTCGCTACTGCTGCTAGCATGTCAGTGTCTCCTTTGAAGCATTTCCTTTGGGTTCGAAGCAGAGACCTAAACAACGACAGAGCCTCGCCACTCCTCCTTGCTGCCATTGCTGTTGACATGCTACCTCTTTCCTCCAAACCCTGGGTGCTTCCGTCACCAAAATTCCACCTTCACCCTTCCAAAAGTTCACATTTCTAAATCAATATCTCAGCATTGCTTTTCAGAACATCTCCCCTGTATGCAGACACCACTCAAAACTATAAAATCTGCCAATCTACAACAATTTCAGACAATGTGCAGACAGAATCGCCTACTAGTTACAGATGAACCAGTTCAATTTCCCAGATTACTGGATCGAAATCAAAACTCTAGGAAATGAACCAAACCATATTTTGGAAAAATATAAGTAAAGAATAACAAAATAACACAATTTTAAGTAAGAAAACAAGGAATAATGGAATATTTCAATAAATATCCGGTCGATAATAAAGAAGTAAATATAGCTACCGAGTTGGCTCGAATTTCTTCCCGTTCACTGATCTCAGACCTAAAAACACACCAAAGCTAATATGGTAGATTGGTATGGCATGGTTACTTTTTCCTAATAAGCCCACTTCTCCTAAGATACTAGACACTCAATTAGTACCAGACCTTTCACAAATCCAAATTGAGGCCATAGCCACTTGCCTTATAATTTTTAAAGATCATATGAATATCTTCTTTAACATCAAAGTGAGGATTCTCTTTCTTCTTAGATAATCATTGATTTACTGTAACTCCATGACGTCACTTGAACCCTAACTGCCTGAATTATTCCACGATTATGCTGTTATGGAATGGCGTTCACTTATGCAATGACTTGATCATTCCCATAAGTTGTTAGGAGGACATTGTGCTGATTACACTTCCATAAACTCCACATACCAAACAATTTGTTAGAATATGCCTGTGTCAAAAAAAACCTCACTTGAACTTTAAACTGGATAACTGGAAAACGCTGGCAATGTGATTGATTATCTATAACGGCCACTTGCTAGATCTTTCTGACAGGCAACACAGCACCTGACCCAAACCAAAAATTGGTGCGCAATCAACACCCAAATCAAGCCTAGTGCCAAAGGAAGTGGCAAAAGGTATCTAAGAGAGATACGTATTTCAAACATTCTTCTCGAGTATAAAGCTTTAGTCAACGAATTTAAAAGTAAATAGTGAGGACCGGACGTAGGCAGAGGAAACCTTTGCAAATTGAGCAGGAATGCGTATCAATTGCTCACACGTGAAGTGTGCAGAAGTCACACTATTGCACATTGAGGTCGGGTCTTATAACTCAAAATTCGTTGAAATGCTTGCTAAAATTCAAATATGCATGGATGTTAGACACAGTCGCTGCAAATACATATAAAACCCATCCAACCACCTAAATACCACGATGGAAAAGCAGAAGGGTTCCGTGCAAAAGCAGCCCCATTATCATGATCTCTCATCTTCCCAAACCCTTAAATGATCACATTACAACCTGGATAAAAATCGAAGCTATGTACGCAGCATATCGCACGCCCATGCAGAAAATGATCCAAGCAGGATGAAGCTCATTGAAGTGCACCTAAATGTTTTGAATTAAATTGATTTCCTCTTGCCCCAACCCCTAAAATCATCACTTCCTCAGCAGGAAGATTTAAAGCTCTGCGCACAAGCGGTCAAGTCACACATTTCGGCAGAAAAATGATCTAAAAGAAAAAAAATTCATAGAAGATTACAGGTCCTGAGTTGCCATGAATTCCTCTTGCCCCAAACCCTAAAATCATCATCATACTCGCTATGAATGTTTTGGATCATTATACTCGCTATAAATGTTTTGATTAACCCAAGTACACAATCATGCGAAACATGATACAATGCGATAATTTCATTAAAGGGTTGAAGGTTGAATTCCTCTTGCCCTAACCCCTAAACTGATCATTACACTCACCAGAATTTTTTGAAGCTCTGCAAGCAGCAGTCTAATCACAAATCCATTTAGAGAAACCTGCAAAGGGCGTCATGAATAATTTTATAGAAAACCGAAGGTTTCTCAGAATCAAAACAATAAATAAATAAGCATACCAGAATTGTGACGATCGGTTGTGGTGCGGAGCCAACAAACAACGGCAAGTTCCAGGGCTCCCGTCGAAAGGAGGACGAAGGCCGGACCGGGCCGGGTCAGGTGAGTAGGAGATTCCATGGGACCCGGCCCGATCTCGACCCGAGATGGTGACGTGTTGGCAAGGGATTGGTGGCGCTCACGTTGATTCATCCAACCTAATTAATTCCATTGGACTAATTTTGAGGTCTTTGATGTTTGAGTGTATGGGCGAATTAGCTTTATAAGGAATATTCTAAGTTATTTGTAAGTGGTTCTCGATGTATTTTGTTTTCAATGTAAGTTACATGACATAACATTAATAACCGGAGGGAGAGTAAGATCATTTCCTTTTTAAAAGTGGGTGATTTAAATACAATTGAATGTTTCTAGTCTTACTAGATGTATTTAGCCTCAATTCATGTAATTGGGTTGAAGTCACACAAAATTCTCTCGAACATGGCCATTTGTGCTAGAAACAAAAATGTCTTTGATTTCCAGTCCCATAAAACAAAAGCCTTCATAAATCGTGTATTATGGAGTAGTTCTGAAGCCACGGTTAATAACATAAAATATATTTATGTAATAATCATGTCCATGTACGTGTCCCTATTCAATGTATCCATCGTATCTAAATATGCATTCACAACTTATAACTTGGAGTATGGGTTCAAAGGTACATCCCAGTTGTTGTAGTCTATGTATATCAAATGCATGTATGTGTCCCAAAATTCCACTTTGATAATCCTATGATATGACTCACAAAATCATAAGTGGATGTTATCTCCGTCATGCTTGAAGTTTTTAACATTCACGATAATTTATTATAGTACAATGCACCATAGATGTTGAAGTCGTCACCATCCAAACTTCCAAATGAGCAGGTGTCAACGGTGGCATCTTGTGCATAAGGTGTTGGGATGACACATGAGAATAATTCATTTGTAAAGGCATAATGGATTAGGATCAACACATGCTCCATACTATTGAATTTTAACATGATATTGCCAAGTATACAACATATGTATTTGGACATGATCAACAACCACAATTTTCATGATCAACTATGGTATATCAATATTACAATTATCATGTTGTTATTTTTTATACTTTCACACAATCTTCGTTAGTTGTTATGTGTAACAATATGCAACCTTTATTTGTAATCTTTTTATCGAATTTAGCATAGACTGAACCATGAACCTAGAGGTTAACATTGTATTTTGGATGGATGAAAGGTATTCTTGTATGAAACTGCTCCCCACCTCCGAACTTCTCAACTACTAAACATTCTCAAATTTAATCGATTTTAAAAATCCTCCTCTCATGACACATGTGTATTGAAGTTCGTCATTTGTTGAAATATTATTTTGGGTTCATGTCATCCAAACCGCATTGTATATTGCATATGAATTGATGTCATGGACCATCTCACACCATCATTGTCCATTCCGCATGTGCATATGAAATTAGTGTCCCGGACCATCACACAACAGACTACCAAATCTTTTGGAATTTTGACACAACAATTGTAACAACGTCTACCCAACCTTAATCAAAACATGAGTACTTTTGGCATGTGTCATCCTGCCCATTACACCTATGCATTTAAATCAAGTTCTACATCCATCCCCACAACATCCATTCAACATGCCGTCATAAACACATGGTCGTTATGAAACTTTGGAACAATGACCTAACATCATCCACCTGCCCAAGGCTCTCCAAAGAGAATCTCTTAACCAAGGTTTTGTCTTTTTTGGAAGATCCATGTTCCCTGTCCTCAAATGCATGTAAGATTGTTGGAATGTACAATGGACCTTTGTACGGACTTTTGCGATTTGTTTTCAAATATGGTTTACCTACATAATCAAAAAAAAATTGCTAACTCACAAATTTGGACCCAAATTCACTTCCCAATGTTGGCAAAAATTGCGTTCAAATTATCAATCTCAAGTGTAAAAACATGTTGTATAACTCACATATTCTAAAGTCAACATATCTTTGACCATTCATAAATACATGGTTTTTGGTCCAATCTTCATACGACTCTTTTTAAATTGTTTCAAATGAGCATTCATCATTCATGTACCTTTAAATTGTTCATATTTAGGTTGATACAGTCACCTACAATTGGGCAAACTCAATAATAATGGGGGCCAAGCTCTTTTTGATGACCTACTTTGTGTATGTGTGTATATATATATATATTACAGTCTAGCCTCCATATTACAACACTTGATTATACATACACCTTGACTATACAAATGCATTTCTTGTTGACCAAACTTTCCAATGTTAATTTGCACCCATATTGTGATTATAACGCTCACAATACGATATTTTATAGGTTTGATTTGTCATATAACATGGGTATTTAATGTGCATGGGCGATGGGACCCACATGTATTTCAAGGTTCATACAATATTTGATTATTGCTTTGGAGCATGCAAGGGAATCTTGAGGAACTTTGTGAGCATTGGGGAACCTTGAGAAATCTTGGAGAACGGTGTGAGCATATTTCTTCAATACAAATGTTTCAAATGAGGTGTCAATGAACAATATGTCAAATGAGGTGAATATTAGTTATTTGACTCTATTGAATTGTTCACTGCTATGATATGCATAAGAAAAAAATCCAAAAATTAACGAACAAGGAGAAAATCATATGATGTTATTGCAAATAAAACATGGCCATTTAGGGTTTAAACCCTAGGCATCTAAGAGGCCTAGACTGAACCTCTCCGAGCAACAAATAACACGTTTGGATTACACACTTTCATTTTGAATTAATCATGTCAAAAGTGACCCTATCTAAAATCAACTTATTCTTCAAGTGCTTTATTTAAATAAGTTAAACACTTTGATGTTATTAAAGATTTGAGTTAAAATATGCAACATGGGTACCCTTAGATGCAAATACATGTGTTATATTTTGATCGCCAATGTCTAGTATGAGGGCCACAACACACACGAGACTAGCAACCCATGACCATTACACTTCATGCACTCTCATTGGTGGAAAAGGCAACACTGGTCCAAGTTCACTTCACACTGCTTGAGGGACCAACGGAGTATGTGAATGCAAGATGGATGTAAAGTCTACATGGATGTTGACACAAATCATGAAACATGATCCGTCTATTTGTAAAGTCTACACGGATCATGTTTCATGGTCCCTTAAATTGTTTTCAAAAACCACCTCTTTAAAGGTAGGCCTAACACAAAACCGGGAGACCATGGCACTCCAAACGTTCACAACCGTTGATTGATTCTATTTCATCATATGTGAGGACCCGCATGAGTAAAAAATCATTGGAATAGCATTTAGTTGAGGGCCCGGTCACATATGGCTTCACACTACCTTTGAGGGTCCGTGACCACACTACGTGAGTTTGGAGGTGTGTTGGGACAACCTTTGGACACTTTCTTTTGGGCTCTCACAATTTCATGGTCACGGCTCTTGGCTCGTATGTGAAGTGGCCCTGAAAGACCACGGACAAGAAAGTTGATCATAACTTCACTTGGAACATGATAGGGATTTATATATAAAAATGACTAACTATTATAGTCTTAGGGCCGCTTTACACCTAGAGGCCATGCCAATACCCCTTGAGGCCGATTGCATGAAATTTTAGCCCCTTTTGGGTTGGAGGCCGGCTTCAACTACACATCATAATAAGATTATAATGGGGGTCAATTTTTCCATATGTAAAGGCCTTAGGGCCAAGAAGCTAGGCTGATTCAATAAATCTAGTATAATCCAACGGATCTAGCATAATCTAGCATAGAGCCGTTTATATTTCCACATGATCCAATGGATACAGTTCGCTAAGAAATCATATTTTATTTAAAAATTTGATTGAAATGTGACATAGGTCCCGAGGCCAATGATTGGCCCTCCAGTTTGGGTGTACCCAATTCAATAAGCTCGGGCCGTGTCAGACCATGCATTTTTTGATTAAAAAATTCATACCACCAAATCAACCCGGCCTCTAGGTGTAAAGGGGTTGGGGTCGATTTCAGCCTTTTGACCAATCACAAGTGAAGATTTCAAACCTCTTACACAACGAATTGGCCTGGCCTCTAGGTGTAAACCGGCCCTTAGCAATGTGCTCAAAAACACAAAATACTCTAAACATTTTGTAATATGATAAGATAGTGGCACAACGTCTTGCACCAAGATTCTTAGACCAATAATAGACAATAGGTTGTGTTGGTAGTGTGTTCAAAAGGACTAAAGTAGTAAGAGATGCAACCAAAGGCACGACAATGACTTGAAGATGCGTGAAACGAGGCATGATTTTTCCTTGACTCGATGCCTGCAATAAAGTGACCCTTATTAGGCATTCTTGGAAACAAGCACCCTCGATCACCTAACTTAGGGCCACTTCACACATGACCCAAGCGCCGTGACCTTGTAATGGTGAGGACCCTTGACTCTCATCCAAAGGCCGTACCATGGGTGTTGGGAAAGCCGTTTTATGAAGTCACGGGCCCTCAAGCATAGTGTGAAGTGAGAATAGACCATTTTGTGGAACCATTGTGTATTTTGATGGCGGAAAAAGAAGGGGGGATTTGGTTTAATATAATGTGTTTCAAATTCTATGATTTTGAGAGAATTACTTGGTGGTGTTTGTCCGTCCAGGAATCTATCATGGAATATTTTTTTGGAATTTGCCATGCAATTTGTCTTGCTAGAAGAAAAAAACACACTTAAAAAAAAATCATGGTCTACTAGAATCTTTGTCATGCCTACCTCTTGGAGGTGGGCCTGATGAAAATTCCGGGAGACCATGAAACCTTATCTATAGTCCGCCATGTAGGACTCCATGTAGATTTTTCATCCATGAAGTCCTCTTTGGGCCTTTACACCATGGACCATGAATTCATCCTAAGCCCTTGTAAAATTTTATGATTGGTTGTTGAAGTTGTGCCATCACCACTTCAATTTACACCAAGGAAAAAATGTCAGAGGGACTATGGAATTTGAGGTCTTCAAAAGACATTATTTTAAGGCCTACATTATCCACTAACATTGTCCAATGGTTTTTGCAGTGGGAGAGGCAAAAAAAATTTCTCCGGTAGAAAAAATAGGTGGTTGTGGCAAATAGATATTGTTATAATAGTTTATAATGTTTTTTTTGGGGGGGGAACGGAAGATGAAGACAAGAGAATGGTCAGACTTGATTTTAATTCTTAATTCTTTTCAGAAATACTCTTTTTGGGCATATATTAGAAAATTCAACACATTCACTTTTTAGTGTTTGGTCATTCCTCTTGGTCCACATTTGGTTTACACCTAGTGAGGGGTCCAAAGGCTTTGTAAATTGATTTTAAAAGAAATATGACCATTGAAGTTGGACCATGAAGTCGGACCATGGAAAAAGGCCATCTTCCATGATCCAACTTCATGGTACATGATGTAAACCGGGCTTAAGGTTGGGTAACTTGATTGTCAAGTGAATTTTGCTAAATGAAAGTTACATAAAAAAATATAAACAATCTAGGTTTTTTTTTGTGTGTGTGTGGTTTTTTTTCTTTGGGGGGGGGGGTCATATATCATTCTTACATTGGTTGAGACATTGGCACGTTGAAACCCACTCAAAACCAATATCAAAATTGTAATTTGGGTTTCAAACAACAACAACAAAAAAAAGGTATTGTGAAGCATATTATTAGAGTAATCTGTAGATTCTCTCAAAGAGGGACAAAACCATGGGTTTGATCCTTATGTGAGAAAACTACGACTAAAAACTCGTTGGCTTGTTGTGTATTGGGGCCTCTTTTGAAAGTTAGGTGAAACTTTTGGGACCTCTTCTTTTCACCTCTCACACTTTGAGAGAATTTAAAGATTTCAAATAGGACATGCACATGAGACCCTTGATCCTAAATGATGGATTGGCCTCACAAGGCTAGCTTGGCCCACGCATCCCAATATGGCAACCTAGAAAGTTGGTTTGTAATGACTTGAAATGACTCTTTGTGTATGGTTATTTAAGCATTAAGAAAACTTGGATGACTTTGTGTTAATTCTCATAAACTCAAGGTTTGGGACTAAATCCATGGTTCCATCTTCTTTACTTTGTGAATAACTCTAATAGTATTGTATTGAATTGAATGGTGTAGCAAATGTAGAAGTTTATGAACTATTTTCAGTATGTAAATTGCAGATGAGATTTTAGATATGGTCACCTTTGACATTTGTAGTTTCCAATATTGTTGAAGAAGATTAAACCCCCTCCATATGACACTTTGAGGTCCATAAATGGGGTCTCTTGAACTTTTAACGATAAATTACATTTTAAAAGGCTTTGGCCTCTAGTTTGCTTGTGCATTTAAACAAAATAAATGTTATTAATAAATTTTGGCTTAGGTCACTTGCGGTCGAAAATAGTCTCAAGCTTCATCCATCCAATCTCAAGAGGTTGTCTTATTTCTTAGTTCAAGAGGCTCATGCCTTGATCACACCAAGGTTTTCGTCCAGTTCCAGCTGTAAAATTCTTCGGGATTATGTTCATAAATAGGTGTTGGCCCACCACTTTTCACACTGTTACAGCCGAAGATGCCGACGGATGGTGTCAAAATCGGCCGATGTGACCAGCCCCTAAACTTTAGTAGTTTGTGTACCCACAAGCTGTACGAGGTTTCATATAGGCCACAACCAATACGACGATAGCATGCGGCACACACCTTGAAGGAATCGTTATTTAGGGACGAACAAGACAATCCTTGAACCCTTAATTTCCTAAGAGGTCATATTTGGGCCTATGAATGGTTATTGAAGGCAAATTCATCGAGAATAGAGGTGCTAGAAAGATCACAATAGGTATCATCCTGTTTCTCATCAAATTTCCTTGTCAATGGCCATGATCCCATTCCAATATGAGAAGAGGGGTTTTCACAAGAGATTTCTAAAGTCAATAATGAACTAACTTTTCCTTTTATTGATAAATTGCGGAATGCAGTAACATATCATAATTTTGATTAATATGTGTCAATTTAAAATAAAAATTTCCCACCTTAAAGTGTATAACAATTTTATTTATTTATTTTGGACTATAATTTTACTACATACATTCATCACAATTCTAAAATTTTGATGATTTTACACAAATTATAAACACATCATGAAAATCGCTAAACATTGCAATTGTATTGATGTGATCTTAAAATCATTAGCAATAACTTTCCTTTTCAGATACAATAAAATTGGAACTCTAGAAAGGTTACTCTATGGACGATCTACCGAAACCATAATACACTCCGTGAAGTTAAGGGTTGAAGGTACCTTAAAGGTGTTGAACAATTCACAAACTTATTAGTGTCTAACACACCCGAAAAGACAAAGATCGCACATAACCCATGCTTGTGACCTCCGTAAAACTCCTTGCGTCCCAAAATGATTGTCCTACCCCCTGGAGTTTTATATTCCAAAATGTTTGCCTGATAAACAATTTGGAATATAAAACTCCAGGGGGTAGGATAATCATTTTGAATCACAATAAGTAGAAATATAGACAAGCCACCAGAGTTCGACAATTTGAGAGTCCCTTTCTCCTTCATTTTTTTTTTTTTTTTTTTTTTTTTTCATCATGTACACAATATAGGAACTTTCGACAATAACAATGGTACCTAGTACGTACCTAGTCGGGTTTGGAGGTTACCGTATATTTTGTGTGGCCCAAAAACCTAAATTGAATCATGCAAAGTCCCGACTCAAACTAAGACTCCAATTTTCGACTACATCGTCGTCCCCTTTTCATGGTACAGTGTACAATGAACATGTGGTAGGAGTGGATCAATAAATGTGGAGGAACCGACCGCTACACTAAATAATGAATTTAGTGTCACCAACACTAAATATAAACTTAGCGTCCTTTGTCTTTCATTGTACAAAATTGTGGGCATTATAGATTTACAATATTGCGATTAGTGTTACTTACTTAGTGTTTGTTCATCCAAATTATAATCATCCATTACGATGTTTCATTGCACAAATGTCAAGATGGATAACAAACCAAACTTTGTTCCAATGATTGGCATTTGGATGAACTAAAAGTGAGTTGGGATGACAACTTTTGTAAAATTGTTTATAAGAAACATCACTTTAAAGTTTGCCTCAATGCCACGAAATAGCATATGACACTAGTACAATATGAATCGGTTGAGTTTGAAAAATAACCGGTTCAAGTTCAAGACTTTGGGAGAATTACCAATCATTTTACATGAATCTAATGAATATACCTCAAAAATGACCAAGAAAAACCCAAAGATGTCGACATGTAACACTAGGATCTTGACCGATCATGCCCAAAAATCTCCCATGGAATCGGTATGGAATATAAATAATATTCCGTGTCCAATATACCCGAGTATTTTACAACATTATAATTTTCACACTATATCATGTAATGCGGTGCCGGAATCTTGAATGTTCAATTAACGAGGACCACACTAGGAATATTCAAAGATTCCACGATGCTTTCCACTAACCTTGCAAATGATGTGGAGCATATTTGATGTAGTTAGTGCGAGTGATGACTTAATTATGAGGATTTAAGGGGAGCATATCAACAACATTGCTTACGTAATTAGTGTGGATGATTTCGGTCATTACGTGCAAAAAGAAAGGACGACCAATACACGGGTAGATCACTTAGTGCATTTTAAAAACGACGTGCAGCATAATACATAGAGGATTAAAATCATTTGAAATAAAAATTATAAAGGAATTCCAAATAATGAAGGGGCCATTAAATGTAGACAATCCCATTATAAGTAAGTTAGATGGACATAAAACGTGGGCCATTGTTTTTTTGTATAATTAATATAGGGGCTGAAGATAATGATCCTAGAAGGTATGTTTAGTATGGTATGTAAATGGGTTTAGGACTCACGGGGATGAATGATAATTGGGATTTCTGTCTGTCCAAAAATGGATGAAAAGGGAACGCGCCGTTGTTGGGGTCGTCTTCCCCACGCCCGTTTATTACTTAAAAGGAATATAGAGTACAAAAAATTGCAGTGACTTGGACAATATAAGTAATGGAAGGGTGCAAACAAATGGGCCATTTTTGAAATTTAAGTAATTATAGGGAGGCTTTAATTCAACCCTTGAAGGTAAATAGCCCCAAAACAAAAAACCCCCAGCCGCACGTGGTGCACAAAAATGCCTTAGAGTGATCTACCCGTGGACCAATACAATTTGGAGTGTTACGTGACAATGAGGCCATGCAATACTTTGGTTCCTTTCTTGCAATTCAATTTCACGGGATGTAATGTAAAGCAAACTTAGATTGGGACATGGTGTTTTTTATGAGAATAAGAAAGGTATTAATAAAATAAAATTAAAAATTTGTAGATATTTTTATTTGTCTGTTTGTTTTGTAAATAAGAAGTTTATGTATGGAATGGTCATTTTATTTTCCATTGACAAACTCTATCGAGGTTCTTTCGTTGCAAAATTGGGGTGACCACCAAACAAGATCCATTTATGGATATGAAGGATTCCATGTCCCTTTTTCATCTATTTGTTGACATTCTCACCCATGGTCACTTTTACTTTTTTGATGACCTTGTGTAAAACGGTGTGAGTCCTCCACTTGTTTCTCAACCAATGAGAGATTTTGGAAACTAGTGGTCATGGTCACTGATCACGATTGTAAACATACATGCCCTAATGTGGGATCTCTACATAATAATCAAACTCTTATTAATGTGGGATCTCTACATAATAATCAAGCTCCTATTCATGTGGGGTCTCTAAATCAAACAATGGTCGGGTTCTACACATAGATCAATGTTCTCACCCTCCCCAAATGGTAGGCATTGTGAACGTATACCCCTTTGAATATTGCAATTGTAGAAGGCCTTGACAAGTGATGCACCATAAGTTAATAGCAACTCCATTGGTGATTGAGGAAAACCTATATCATGCCATTAGTCCCTCTTCTGCTAATTAACAAAGATGGACTAGATAACCAATGAGAGGAGAATGGATGACGAGTTGTGGGAGCAATGTGTCATCCACATACTCGAGTTGTGAGGTGCCCCATGCCATTGTGTACCAGCGGACTACACATGAAATTGAAAAAACGATATACTCACATCCAAAAGTATCTCATGGTGCTCAAGTCCGAGATCATTGACAAGCAAAACATGAAATATGGTATCATTTGAACACAACCACATGAACAAAAGACAAATCAACGAACCTAGTTTGGAATGAAAATGATATGGTCTGCACGTGTAATGCAAAACGGTGGCTTGAGAACCTCATGTCTTTGTCAAGTGCAATTTATTTATGACTGAAAACATGGTGTTGTGGTCATTTGCATAGTAGTATGGCCAATTCCACACAACAAACATTGATGGAGTGACGCAATCACAAAAAAAAAATGGGAGAATCACCGAAAGCACATTGTTGGAAAATTATAATAGAATGGCATGGTTTATTAGCTCTTCCACAAAGACAACGAACGCATGTAATTTTAACGAAAACAAAATGCTATAGAAAAGATACTTGCAACATGCTACAAAAAAAATTGCATGGAACATGGAGTACCTTGAGCAAAGCTTTTGACATCCCCCCATTGGTCGCAACAATGGTAATGGTGTCATTGTGCCCAATAAGGGTCGAAACAACAATATCGCATGATGCGCCCCTTTGTATCTAAGGGCCGGTTCACACTATGGCCAAACTTCGAGAGGAGAAGCGTTTGGACCAATGAAAATGGAGAAATGTCCAAAGTCCGTCCTCTCGGGCTTCACACTAGAGGCCGAAGTCCAAAGGACGCCGCCTCCAAAAGAGCCTAGGTGGCAACACTTTTAGGAAGTTATGGCGCCAAGAGTTCGGCCTCTCGAGCAAAGTTTGGATCGAGCAAATGCTCGACCCAAACTTCCATCGAGAGGCCGAACTTTTTTTTCATTAAAATATTCAAATCTAAATATAGCTTCTCCTCTCAACATAGTTTGGTTCAGAAAAGTGACGCTTCTCCTCTCGACTTGGGCATAGTGTGAACCGGCCCTAAGCACCAAGGGCTAGAACGTGACCAAGAGCCCCTGCCTCACCCTCTATTACCAAAGCATAGGTGGCAACAAGAGTGTGACATTCAAAGAAGTGGGATCGCAATCAACCGGTCCGCAATGCGAAGTGCACTTCCCACCAAAACATGTGGCTGGTTCGAAATGTGATCCCAGGTCCGAGACGACCTTAAACTACCGGATGATGGTAGAGAGATACCCAAATCTCAAGAAAGAGGTTGGCGGTTCGAATCCCGGTTGTGAAATCTCCTCTCTACTTGACGGAAAACTTGCCAGATAGTCAACTGCCTCCTGTGCTTTGCCGCTGGCATGTCGGCCTTCTGTCTCAAAAAAAAAAATGCGATCGCCCTTTGGGAAACCTTCACCATTGGCAATGTGAGCCAACACTGTATTGAAAGTCTTTTCTTTCAATGAATGTATCTCCCTGTGTGTATTACACAGTCCACCATGAGGGGTGCAAACACCTTGGATGTGAAGTACGCCAAACAACAGTGCAACAAAGCCTCCTCAACATCACCTCGTATGGAATCAAGCCTGATTATGCTTTAAGAGGCACCATGGTGATGTACACACTTAATAACATCATCGGCAGTGATTTGCCAAAAGAATATGTATTGGTAACTACACTAGCCGCGTAACATATGCATAGCCACCACTATCGTTTTTGCTTGTGGGATGCGCGTTTAGGAGACAACTCATCGATATGAACACGGCGGCGGATAGAATCCATCCATCAATGGGTTGTCATCCACATTCGTGTCCGACGTATACAACTTGAAAATATCACTCCTACTATCCCACACATTCTACTCCGAATCCACGTCATCCAACGACAAGTGGGGAACATGCAAAGAACAATGAGGAGTTGTATGGGAGGGTCCCGCTCCATCTACCTTGTCATGGCTGATATTCATGCAAGCTTGCCCCCCCCCCCCCCCCTCTTCATCACATGTGCCACATTGGCAACCTCCATGTGTTGAGGCCGGGTGGAACCCATTATCAAAATTTGTTGAAAACATGCCATAATTGATTGTTTGTTGGGTCCAAAGCCCATGAGCAAGCCTCTTGTTGGTTATTAACAACAAATGCACTTAGTGTAATCAAGTTGAATATGCTAGGAAGGGCATCTCTTCAACATATACCTTGCCCACACCTGTTGGTGGTGGGCAATAGTGAACGGAGTTCGCCCATTCACTGCCACCAGTAGGTGTGGGCGTCTACGCTCTCTCGCGGCCCTCCCACCAGTAAGTATGTAAATTTTTTTGCCCCAAGAACCTTCACGAATTTTTCTTTACCCACTCTGACCAGTAAAACTTGGGTAAAAACGTGAAATCCTTCGGACCCAATGATCGGGGAGATTTTTGGGCATAATCGATTGAGACCCTGTTGTTTGCAAGTCCAATCGGTTACACGTTGACATCCTTTGGTTTTCCTGGGATAAATCGGGGTATATTATATAAATTCCTCTAAAATGATTGGTAATTTTCCTGCAATCTTGAACTTCAACCGGTTATTTCTCAAACTCGACCGGTTCATCTGTAACTAACTGCCGGTTGATAACTACTTTTGAAATAGTATTTGTCGTAGCACGGTGGTAACGTATTCAGTTAATTAACCTAATTAACGCATAAAACGTCAAAACCGCGCCGAGTTCGTTCCCACGAAGAACCTGCGGTCATTCACAACACAGAGGGGGGAAAACTTTCACTCACACACACACACACAAGAAACACCAGAAACTAAGTTAACACAAATCGGATTAAGAAATCCGGGATATTACGGAAATTATAGCACGGAAATTTCCGCCTTCCCGGTAGTGGACCGAGATAGGGAACACAACACAAAGTATGGACAAGCTCCCACCCTAGAGTAGTAACAACAATAGACTCAGCGTCCTGAATCCATAGTTTAACAACTATATACACTCCATTCTAAGATTCCTTATTACCGGTCATGACTTCCGGGATAAAGTTTCCGCGATAGAGGTAGCGGATATGACCTGTATTTCCACTATCCACTAGATTTTCGACCGTGTCACAAGGACCATAATTCTAGTGTTTTAGGCTAGAATGCTCAGAGAGACTTGGTAGTTGTTAATCAGGAT
The DNA here is from genome assembly GCA_950295325.1 of Polytrichum commune. Lineage (NCBI taxonomy): Eukaryota > Viridiplantae > Streptophyta > Polytrichopsida > Polytrichales > Polytrichaceae > Polytrichum > Polytrichum commune. The sequence goes on from OX485803.1 coordinate 71,060,113, forward strand.
TTCACCCTTTGAGTTGATTTCTTAGGGTTGTCTCCCTATCTCCACTTGCTCTTTCTAACTACTACTCCCTTAGACTAGTGTTTCGATGGGGGCAGCCCTCCCTCGGGAAGGTGTCCCGCTCAAGTATCCGACGCGTGCCACCCCCCTTTGACGGGGGGAAAGGTGGAGGAAGTTTTGGGTCTACAAAACCAGCCTGATCCGCTTTCCGTGATGGCACAGTTTCCACTATACCACACGCGAAAACCGAATCCTCCCTCGAGAAAGGTGGAAACACAACATCTTCGCTCCTATCCTCACAATGGGTAGCTTGTGATGTTCCACAGGTCACACAAGATAGGACCTAAGGTTTGTTGATTTCCGTGACGGCGGGGCTAACATAGGGATGGGGCCACCACGCCTACCATCCGCGGTGGGAACCAAGCGCCAGTCGCGGCAGGTGCATGAGTGTTCTAGACCATTCTGTTACTGCTGATCGGTGTGATCCACCTCTAGGTCACGGCAAGCGGAAGGCGTAAACCAGAACTCTCCCTCTACTATTGGACATGTCTATCCACTGCTGCTCATTGTCGGTCCCTACTTGGACGGAGTAAGTGGGGAAGAACCTACCGTGTGTGTGGAACTTCCCTTGCCCAACAACCCCACGGTGGGGTTCTTTCCCCTTGCCCGGCCAATCATTTCCTCCTTTCCGCGCTTAAGATTTCTCCGTCCATTACATGCTCACACAGGGGTGTTTTAACCACACGCACCTCGGGGTATTACTGACCCCCTGTCTTATCACGGAATACTAACCTAACTAACCTACATAATAATAGGGAATGGCGGAAAACTCGGAAATCTCAAGTACGGAAAAGAGGGACCACTTGCATTACACATGTACTCAAGACTCAACTCAAACCGAAGGTGAAGTAAAGCATAAGGTCCGAATTGAACAAAAGAACACTTGTATTGCAAAATGATGAGAGAAACACCGAAGTGTTCTCCCTTTAAAACCAAACTAATATCCACATGCCATGATTTCCATGCCGGAAATCGCGGGCCACGTGGCAGCCTGACAATCCACCTCATGGAGAGGTCAAAACCCAAACAAAGAAAATGACGAGGCGCACAACCCGGGGCCACCTAACTACTTGCCCAAAACAAACAAAAATGGAATCCTAACTACAATCTACTCCTTATCCTTCCGCTTCTTCAACTTGGCTTCCTTCTTATTCTGCTTCCGCTCCTCGCGGCGGTCCACTCTGTCCGTTGCCAAAGATGGAGCACATGGTGGTGGCATTGACACCTCGTGTCCATCGGGTCCGGGAATTGCTCCCACGCGGTCCACCGTTTCCGCCGCATCCGGTGGCAGTGGTGCGGACAATTGGTTGTCCGGCGGAAATTCCGGAGCAAGAATTGCAAGTGGCGGCGGATCCCGGGCAACCACTTGGAAGTCCGTGGCAAGGATCGGCGTTGAGACCTCGGCCACGTGGCAATCACCCAAGGTTTCCTCTCCAACCGCGGCGGAAACTGGGGTGGCATTGGAAATGAACACCTCAGTGGTGGAAACCGGCAGCGCCGTGATCGCCGTGATGTCCTCCACCTGGTCCACCTCTTCCGCATGTTGGTTTCCATCTTCTACCGCGGCACCTTGAATTTCCACCATGTCATGAGGAGTCAAGTCGGAGTAGTCCGATGAGGACTCCATTTCCTCCGATGACTCAACTACGACGGGAAATAACTTCGTGCAACTAGCAATGAGGGCCTTCATTGCTTTCAAAGATGCGTTCATACTACTCCCTTGATCCATGATGAAGGTAACCATCTTCGACCCGGAAACGTGGCCCGCGTTCTTCAATTCCGCGTCGAACATCTTGGCTTTCCACCACACGTTCTCCGGGATTTCCATCATATCACTCACCTTTTGTACCGTGAGGGTGGTATCCTTTACCTGCTTAAGGAGCTTCTCTCGCTTTGCCTCCAACTTCCGCACTCGTTCCGCGGTCTTCCGCTTTTCCGCCGTAAGGTGGTCCACCTTACGCTCCAGCTCCCGCAACCGGTGCGGATCTTGGATGGCCTCATGTATTGCGGCAACCAAACGCTCCCGCGGAGGGTTGTCCACCAATTCCCTTACTTGGTACATTTGCAGCTTATATTCCGCAATTCGGGACCGTACTCCCTCCAAGTCGCGGATAATGGAGTCCACCGGATTGTCCCCCAAAGGGAAGGTAGAGGTTCCACCTCCTACCGGCTTGGTGGCGGACCTGGTCCGCGTCGCACGATTCTCCAACATTAGTTTCCGCTTCTTGGTCACGGGCCGCTCTTCATTACTCAACTCCACCACATCTTCCTCCTTCGAACCCTTATGACCCATCTCCGAGTCGGTAGTCTGAAGCTCCCGCATGAACTGATGCGATGTCCATTGGGTTTCCTCTTCGCTCGTGAGTAGGTTTTTGTGTGCGTAAAGGTGGAAGAGGAAAGGCCCAATGTAGGAAGGTAGGCCGCGCTTAGTGTTGGTTGCCAACTTGTGCACCAACTCCCCAATGATGTTTCCCCAATCCACCACCTTCTTCTCGGAGTATACAAGAAGTAAGGTGGTGGCAAGGGTAAGAGTGATGTTATAGGGCTTTTCAGGGCTAAAAATAGGCACTAGAAAGGCTAACATCCTCCTTTCCCTCTCGTCTTTACAATCCTTCACGAAGTAACCATACTTGGGATCCAACCTCTGGGAGAATTTGTCCCTAGTACAATCCTCTCTCTTAGTGGCCATATTTTTCTCTTCCTGCTGGAACCCGTAAACCCGACTTCACAATTTCGCATCCCACCTATCCGGTCGGCCCCGGATGGTGGAAGCGTAAACGTGGTCCACCTCCCCAGTGACTAACTCCCTTACCATCTTCTCACAACGCACTTTCCAAGATTTTTCCCATAATCCGAGGCAGCCCATGCGCCTCAAGTCTGCCTCCAACTCATTGCTCTCCTCTCGACTAGTGGGGGTGACCACGTGCACCTTGCGGAGGGCTAGCGGCTTGTCCGCGATCCTCTTCCGTGTTTGAGTCGCCATGATGGTTGCGGCCCGCCGTCGCCTGTGCGGTCCGCTCCGCTCTAAGGTTTCCGAGTCGAAACGGAATTCCTAATACTAACTCAATTCGATATTTTTAACTACTTTAAGGATTTTAGTTTTTCCTCTCAATTCTAAATAGCCTACCTAACAATCTACCTATAAAGTACTCTACTTATTATGTTTTCCTCGCTCAACCTTATTCTTTAAAACTTAAAACAAGGTTTCTTGAGATTTTAAGAAAATGCGGGCCGCGACAGTATTTAGAGTCACATGGTAGTTTATGTCACTTATGTAATGACACTTCTTAGGAATATATTCACAAGGAGTGTCATCCAACTTTATAAGTACAAATGGCATATTCTACGTCCTAACATTTTTGTAAGAAAATATAGTCATGGATAGTTGAAATTTGCATGAAAGATCAATTAGTTAGTGACAATATTTGCAACATTGAAAATCTACAATGTCCATCAGTTTTTACAATCCATCCTGCTAGAACAAGTGTAAGGCCAAACCCCCCACCCTTAAGCGTCCGTAGTCCGAGTAGTGGGTTTGGGCTCACATTCCTCCGCGGTATTGGATTTGGACTTGGATGAGTCCATAATGCAAGGTTCACCCTTCAAGTGGTCTTGGATTTAACGTACATAAGCCTTTAAGTATTAAGAAATACTTATGTGACTTATGTCAATCTCTCCCTCGCACCTTTGGTCTTTGCTTCCTTTGTCTTGCCATCGCGAGAGTGCTCCACATTCTCCATTAAGTTGTGCACGTGGTTTATTTTTAAAGAGAGGATACAAGTGTAAAAAAAAACACTATTCTCTATAGTCAATCTCAAATACATTTACTTGTGAAAGCCACACATAACACTAACTAGCATAATGTAACTAACTACTTGTCTATGAGCTAATTAGGTAGGCTATCTACTAAGCTCCTTCATGAACCCATCTCTTTACTTTCTAATTACATAAACCTAGCTCCTTCATAAACCCAGCTCCTTCATAAACCCAGCTTCTTAGCTTCTAACTAAACAAACCCAGCTCCTTCATAAACCCAGCTCCTTCATGAACCCAGCTCTTTAGCTTCTAACTAAACAAACCCAGGTCCTTCATAAACCCAGCTCTTTACTTTCTAACTAAACAAACCCAGCTCCTTCATAAACCCAGCTCCTTCATAAACCCACAACTTTGTAGTTGTAATCCCCAACTACCTCACTAATTATTCAAGCCCTTAACTAATCTTCCTACCTAATTTCCCTAATTCTACTAACAACCCCTTTCTAATCACACAATTCTTCTCTAATCCTAAAATCCTAAAATCCTAGAGAGGAGAGGGGGAGAGAGAATTTCCTAACTTCACTAAGACTAACTAATCCACACAAGTATATTTTTGCACTCATCACAACATCAAGTGCTCAACTCTTAAACATGGAACTTGCAACCACGTGTATTCAAAACATGAACTTAAAGTACCACAAATTGGAATCATGAATTAACTTTAAAATCCTTCACGTCAACACTAATTCTACCAAGAGGTCAAGCCCTCTTCAAGGCTAACAAGCCTTGGCTCTCAAACTAAAAACTAAGCACACACATGTGCTCCAATATGGCTTCCCACACCCACACTTATAACTCGTGGGGTGCCTTGGAGCACAAAGGAAAGAGAGGATGAGTGAGGGAAGAATGAGGGATTATATAGTAAGCTTGAGGGGGTGAGCACCCTCAAGGCTCACGATAAGCCCTTGAGATTTCCTCCTACTTAGTAGGCGCCAATCCTATCTTCTAAGCCTTCCTCCCTCAAATGATCAACAAGGATCCTAATTCGAACATTTAACTAGCCTTGGCTTTCTACCTACCACACTTTACCAAACTTGGGATGCTTCAACCCAAACTTAGCCTCCTTCGCTTTCCGCCGCCATAACTTTCTCCCCTTACTTTCCCAAATCGTCGCTCACCACTTAATTCAAACCACGATGCTTAACTCGTGATTTGATTGGTGCTTTGAGAATTTGCTTATCCTCCACCTTGCATTCTTCCTTGGGCCTTCCCCATTAAGTGGCCATGATGAGGTGGTCCACTTGTGCGCTCCATGTGATCCTCCATTCATCCCAATTCGAATGCACTTGCCTCTTGAGTCACTTTGGTTGTCTCCATCCATTTGTACTAGCCTACTCACTAACTACTCAATCCAAGTTCTCCTTACCTATCCTCATTCACTCAAATCCTTCCGAAGGTAAAAACACAATAACAACTCACATCCTAGCCTCTTACAACATGGTACTTCTAAGACTAACATTTCACTCTTTTTATATTTTTGTGAAGTAACATGCTACTTCAAGTGCATCAACTAACGTTTCAGGGGTCTAAGACTAAATGTGGGCACCCTTTTGGGCTCACAACAAGCTAGAAAATTGGTATTTTTTTTAGCCCAATACCGGTGAGTCGGTGAGTTTGAGGCCTAACCCGGTTGAAGGTTGCGACTTCACGGTAATTCGGTGCCCAAAATTACCAAGATGAGCCATTGAGTATGAGGCCTAACCCGGTTGAAGTTCGCAACTTCATAGTAATTCGGTGCCCAATATTACCAAGATGAGCTGGTGAGTTTGAGGCCTAACCCGGTTGAAGTTCGTGACTTCACGGTAAATTGGTGCTAATAGTATGAATTTTTTTCTTCCCGAAAAGTTACTAAATTGCTTGCGAACGGGCGAGCGGCGCAAACATTGCGCCCAGTCGCTGCCGCTGCCGAATTTCGGAAGAAAAGTAGCTCCCTGCTGGTGGGGGCCTGTGACTGACCCTCCCACCAGCTGGTGTGGGCAGGCTTATAGTCGAGAACCTTATTTGACATATTCGGGGCCCACCCAACCTCCCCAACATAGAGATGAATATTATTATGTGAGCCGATTCTCGGCAACTAAGGCCCTCTTTACACTAGAGGCGAGAAGCCGTGGAGAAAACCTCACAAGGGCCATGGCTCATTCTTGAGAAGCCAACCTTTGAAAAATCCGGGGGCCTTGAAAAACGTGGTTTTTTTTGCTATCACGAAGGACAAAAGTGTCATCCATGTCATTTTCTCTTCCTTTCGTCCTTTGGGCTAAAAGTTTCGGGTGTAAAGTGACATTCCTTGGTCTTCTCGGTTTCTAGACCTCTCATTGGCTGAAATTTCTCTCCTCACGGCTTCTCGCCTCTAGTGTAAAGAAGCCCTAAGTCGTATATAGACCGCCAAACAAACCAACTTTCATCAAGTCATAGACACTCAGAAGCGGATGGAGATGTCAGTTCAATGAATGGGGAGAACCGGCTGTTACTTACGAATGAACTAGTTGAGATTCAAAAAATAATTGGTCAAAGTTCAAGACTTCAGAAAAATTACCCATTATTTTAGAGTAATATATAGAATATACCCTAATTAATAAAGAATAACCAAAAGATATCAACATGTAAACGATTGGACTTGAGAACACTAGGATTTTGACCGATTTTGTCCAAAAATATCCTTAAACATTGTGTCGGTTAACGGCATATCACGACTTAAGGTAGACAACACACGTCACTCTACAAATACATGCAATGATTTTTTGCTCCAAAAGTTACACTTCCTTACTTATTTAAGCCCAAAGTTTGATATTCGAGATGAACTCAAGCTACTTAGGTACACACATATGTGAAATTAGGGCCACTTCGCACACGAGCCGTGACCGTGTAATAGTGAGAGCCCACAAGAAAGTGTCCAAAGGCCGTCCCAAGACCACCTTCAAAATCATGTCGTGTGGTCACATACCCTCGAGTGCAGTGTGAAGCCCAATGAAACCGGGCCTTCAACCACATGCTATTTCAATGAATTTCTATTTGTTATGGTCCTCACAAATGATACAATAGAATAAATCAAAGGTTGTGAGCATTCAAAATGTCATGGTCTCCCGGTTTTGTGTTAGACCTACCTCCAAGAAGTGGTTTTTTAAAACAATCCAAGTGACCATGAAACATGATCCATTTAATGGCGTGTAGGAATCCATGTAGACTTTACATCCACCTTGCATTCACATACCACGTTGGTCCCTCAAGCATAGTGTGAAGCGAACTTGGACTGGCTCCGCCTTTTCCACCAATGAGAGTGCATGAAGTGTAATGGTCACGGGCTCTCAGTCTCGTGTGTGAAGTGGCCCTTAGTGTAGTGAAATAACTTGGGACAAGTCAACCGGAACCTTATTGGGTACCATGAATAACACACGGGTTGTGTTCTTCATGTGTTATGGTGCCCCCGACATGGTTGCCATATATACCCTCAAGCTACCGCTAGTTAGGGTAGACAACCCTAACTATTAGACAACCCTACTAGTTTACACAATAAACTAGGTCCACCTCGATACGATTACAAGATATACCTACACCAATATACTAGGTATACACTTGGACTTGCAATAATTTGATACTTCTTTTAATTAAACATCTTCTTAATTTTCAAAGTGAGGATTCTCGTGGACATCGAATGTTCTTATAAACTCTTCCCTCCTACCCAATTATGTTGACTATTTAACTTAGAATGGTTAGCAAATTTTGAGCACGTAGTCCAATCTTTTGTAAACGCGTATGTTTTTGGTATAGGTTCTTTACATCTACACTTTTAGGTATACACCACTCAAATATAATTGTCTGATTAAGAAAAACTATCATGAGAAGCTCACTTATCTTGTTTTTTCTTATCATACCTCCTAAAGTATGCGGGTGTTATTTGATTGTTTTTTTTTGTTAATTGTAGCTTATAGTTGATTGGTGCATATTTCAACGAGGATCAAAGAACAAACATCATAAAGACATATCTTTGAAAGAGATTGGGCTATGCCCTTAACTCAATGGTGGTGGACTCTTCATTGGAAACTTAAATGATGTGCACAGGTCATTATGAATCAAACCCCCCTGTATGCAAGAAGTTTATAGAGAAAAAAACAAGTGCGTATGTATTAACAATCGGCTAGGAAATGGACTCATGGAATTGTACTAATGTTTTCAGTTTAATGTGATAAATGCCTCCACTACATATACATATACATATATATCATGAATTAAAATAGTCTTTATTGCACACAAAATCCTTTTTCACTATCCAATGAAAAAGTTATTTGGATCCAAAGGGTGTAACTCAACAAGCGTATCAAACAAAGAAAGACAAGAGCATAATATTCTAGCCACAAACCATAGAGCATAACTCAAAGAAGCCCATGAGTGCTCCAAGATCCTTTAGTTTATAAAAATCTAGAACCCAAATGCAAACCCTAACAAAAGCATACCTGGTACTTAGTAAAAAATATGACCATATAATATCAATGGATGAAAACGTGAATTTAACTAGTTTTTAAAAATGTACACACTAGAGAAAAAACAATACCTCTCTCCCTTATGTGTACTATGTGTGCTAGTGCCTCAAATAGTACCCCTTCTTACAATCACATCAGTTTGTACATGGTATGAAGAGTCCACCCCCCCTCCCTTGCCTTAACTACTTCTTAGACACAATTGAGAGGACTTGTGTGTTCAATTTAGATATCAACAAACGTGCATTTCCAATAACCATAATTATATAAGGGGAGGCCCTGTTTTTGCTAATGCTTCATCATAGATTTGATATTGCATCACAAGGTTGATGTGTAAATTTAATCAATAGAAGTTGAGGAAAATTAAAAAACGAACCAAACAACACCCACATACCTTAACATGGTCGCCATGAATCCTAAACCGCCACCACAAGTTAAGTTAGGGTAGACAACTCTCATACAACCCTCCAATTTTACACAATGAACTATACAAACCTACACAACATACACAATAGAGCTATCCTCAAAGTCCCTCGACATATACTCATGTGTTTGGTAGGGAGTGGTAACCCATTTTTGCATGGGGACATGCTCTATTTGTCAAGTTCCAGACCATGCGTGGCAAAAATAAAACTAACATTTGAAGACATATCACCAAAATGGGTCAAAATTTTATCAAATTCTTTTCCCCCTCGAGTAGATGTACATGGTATCTGTTACATAGGAGAAATTAATTACCAAATTTGGTGACCTCTTCTTTGTATAAAACATACCATTTTCAACTAGAATGATGCAAATTTCAACTAAAACAATCACTGCAAAAACGACAACGAATAAAGATCTCAAAATATTACACAACTTTTGTTATCATTGATTACATATCTCATGTAAAAAAATAAAAATAATTTATGGCATGTAATTACGGGGTAGCAAATTTTGGTTGCACGTAGTGTCCGAATGTGCACAAAGTGAGGACTTTGGGCATTTTTTACATTTTGTAAAGTTGTAGGAGCATTCAAGTGTTGTCAAAACCCCTGATCTCAAATGAAAGGAACGGAAGGCACCTAACTTTGCCCAAAAAATGGCAATGCATATAAAAAGTGAATCTCATGGCAAACTTTCGACTCAGAGCACCGTTATGAGGTGCATCCAAAAGTTTGCCATGAATTTCACTCTTCATGTAACCGTCGTTTGGGCCAAGGTCAAACATTCCCCTTCACTTCACCAAAATTTGGGGGGGGGGTCCGACCCCACTTGAATGCTCATGAACCATTATAAAACGTCGAAAGTGGGGCGAAGCTCCTTACTAAAACAAGAGGTTTTGAGAGACTTTAACCCCTAAGTGCCCGAGCAACCATATATGGTTGATCAAAAATTTCGGCTCGTTTGTGTGTGGGCAGGTAAAATTCCTTTGACCGCGTAAATTTTTTTGGCGGGCAGTATGGAAGGGCAACTTTTGGATTGAGGCATTTTTGACCAAAAAGAGTAAATATTCGATTTTAGAGAGGGTCGGAAAGGCATATGTGTCCGTGATGTAGGGAATGGGTGGAGAAAGTGCTTTACTACTTCCTCAATGTTTCAGCTAATTGGACTATTGTACTTGTTTTTGACATCCAAAGAGTTCTCATTATTCATTTCTTTTGAAAAGTGTCGTAGTGGAAAGAGTAAAAAAATTCCGTATTTTTGACCGTTGAATATTAGTATTCACAATTACCAATGTGAAGTAATTTGCAATATCAAATCGTCAAGTGTTAAAATAAAGAAAATGCATTTCAAGAATTGCAAGGAGGATTGCGAAATGATTGGGATAGCTCTATATGCATACATAGGGTCTTTGGAATCACATTTTTGTATTCTTTCACATGTTGGAGTTGTTCATGTCACCTCAAACTCCTAAAAACACTTATGAGCAAATCATACCAACATTGTGGGGAGGGGCGGCATACAAAAAAAAGAATGTATACATTTCTCCTGTTTGTATCTCACAACTCTTATGCAATCTCGGTCTCAAAATTGGTATGCATACTAATAAACAAGTTCTTTAAACATCTATACGGTTAGATTTTGGATAAAAGACAAATTCCTCCATTGGGGATTGTATTAAAGCCATGCACATATTTCTTAGGAAAAGTGCATTCCGAAAGGCTTGGGCACTTAGGGGTTAAGGATACCTCTAATTTGTTCACAAAACATACATTAGGTTTTGAGAGAGACTTTAGGAATGCATGTGACATATAAGGTACACAAAACAAGAGGTTTTGAGCGACTTTAAGGATACCTCTAAAATATATACTACTAGGCAGGTACACCTACTAACTTGGCACTAGCTTAATAATAACAATTGTTTTATAGCACAAACTCAAGATTCAAGACAAAGATGGATTCTTCTTCTTCTTCTTCTTCTTCGTTTGATCACAAAACCTAAACAAGAATATTTATTAGGGTGTGGTAAAATAAAAAGGGGTGGCTTAAACCCAAGGCTTCCTCTCGCCCTCCCATTTCCAACGTTGTTCCTCACTCGAGTTGCAGAGCTCCGAGGGTGGCCACGCCATCGCCATTGATCTCGTCCCACGCACCATCGTCACTCCAGCCCCCGCGTTTTCCCGACAATCCTTTCGTGGACGCCACTGCGGCGGGCCTGCTGCAACTTTCGGCACCGTTTTTGGTGGTCTGTGCTTGCTGCACAAGCGAACAAGAGGAGGAATAGGCAGGTGAAACCCTAGATCTCCTTGAAACCCTAAATTGGGGTTTCAGTATGCTCGTGGAGGGTAAGATAGAGCCGCTGTTGTAAATTTATCGTCTTAGTCAAGGCGGCCATCATGTCGGCAGCTCAGAAGAAGAATAGGAAGAAGCAGCAACAGGCTGTGGATGATGATGAGTACATGGTGGTGAATGACAATGAGAATGCCGGATCAAAGATGAACGGCGTTAAGGGGAATGAGAATGTAGCTCTCGATGACGCTGAGGATGAGTTGAGCGCTTCCCTGGAGGGAATTAGTATTGGAGGGAACAAGAAGGAGAAGAAGAAGACTAAAGGTGTTGCTGCGGAGGTTGAGTCGAACGTAGGGAAGAAAGGTGGTAAGGGGAAGAAGGGTAAGAAGAATGCCGTGGATGACGATGATGATGATTTGGAGTTTGGTATTAATGGGTCGGTTTCAGTAGAGGATTCGGTGAATGGGGATGGGAAGGAGGACGATGAAATGGTGAATTTCACAGGGAAGAAAAAGGGGAAAGGGAAGGGGAAGAAGGGTAAGGAGTCTCAGATTGACGATTTTGATATCAGTTCACAAACTTCTGGACTTGAGTCTTTGGCTGACAAGGGAGCAGAAGATGATGATGAGTCTTTGGTATTTGCGGGAAAGAAGAGAGGGAAAGGAGGAAAAGGCAAGAAGGTTAAGGACGAAGTTGATGACTATGACATACCTTTGTCATCCGTGACATCGGATGTTTCAGCTGGTTTAGGCGATGAAGCAGAGGATGAGGATGCTGATGTTTTCAAGGGGAAGAAGAAGGGCAAGGGGAAGAACAAGAAGGGGAACAAGCTTGAGGTTGATGATTTTGAAGCAACTCTCGAGATGGCAGCAGCAACAGAGGAGGATTCTGTCGCAGTGCCTGCTGTGGTTGTGAAAGTCAATGAAGAAGACGATGAAGATGCTAATTTATTTACTGGTAAGAAGAAGGGTAAGGGCAAAAATAAGAAGGGCGGTAAAGCTCAAATTGATGACTATGACATGGTGTTGGACGAGCCTGAAGTCCAGCTGCCTTCTGGAAATGGAGCTGAGATGAATGAAGATGAAGTATCTGCTGCTCCAGGGAACAAGAAGGGTAAGGGTAAAACTAAAGGAAAGAAGGGCATCCATATGCTACTGGATGATGATGAGGATTTTGAAGCCGTATTGGCTGGTGATACTCATGATGAGCCTGAGGTTGCTGCTGCTGCTGCTGCTGTGCCACAAAATGACATTGATGATGAGGATGAAGAACTCATGTTTACTGGAAAGAAGAAGAAGAAGGGTGCAACGAAGAAATCCCCAGCCATTGTACTGGATGAGGATTTGGGTGACAAGGGGGGACTTTCTGCTGACGTGCCCCAAGTGACTGAAGCAGAGAGAGAAGAACCTGAGGACGATGATGCTCTCATGTTTGCTGGCAAAAAGAAAGGGAAGAAAGGTAAGAAAGATAAGAAGCCCGTTAAAGAGGAAGAGGACATTGATGCCCTCATGGCAGAACTTGAAGGACCTAATAGCTCGAAAGATATTCCTCAGACTGCAGGTATGTCACTCCATCATCAAGTTAAGTGCAAGAACCGACAGATTTTAGCACAATTTGGTTTCAAGAGAGGATCCACCAGACAGTCATCACTGTATAATCTTGTTATGAGGTCAATCTTTTTTTGGTGCGTCCTGAATGTATATGTTATGTTATACCTACATTCTACTATGGGTTAGGAGATGTTTTGACATACTACAAGGTTTCTCAGAAAGTATCATTGTATCCTTTGGGGTGGCTTAGACAGTCCATCTGGCATCATTCTGACATATTCCAATTGGCTCCTAAAATTTGCAGCACCTACTCCAGTGGTTTCAGAAGTGAGTACAGCTTCAAAAGGGAAACAAAAGAAGAAGCCCAAAAAAAGTGGTCGGACAATTGAAGAAGAAGAAGATCTTGATGCAATTCTAGCAGAGCTAGAGGGTCCCAGCAGAGCAGCTGCAGCCCCTGTAACAGAGGCTGCAGAGCCTGTTTCTGTTGCACCTACAACATCTGCAACAGAGGTATCTGTTACTATGGAACCAACCCCAGTTGCTGAAGCTACTGTACCTGAGGTGGAAGAGGTGACTGAGTCAGCAGCTGCTAAGAAGAAAAAGAAGAAAAAAGAGAAGGAGAAAGCAAAGACTGCAACAGGTGCTTGAATATTTCCTATCTCTCTGATTTCTCTTGTGATAACAGGAACATGTAATTGTTATTAGGTGTATGAAGTTCTGTTTTATTTTATTGTTGTCTTTGACTGACTAGAATCCATGACAAGTATCAGATAGCACATATCTTTATTAATATTGTGTGCTCATTTCTGGCCATGCAGCTGATAAGCTTGCAGAAGAGGTTGTTGAGGAGAAGAAAGAGGCTGTGAAAGTCGAGGATCCTAAAGGGAAAGCATCAGACAAGAAAGTTCCAAAGCATGTGCGGGAGATGCAGGAGCGTCTTGCTCGGATGAAGGAGGCTGAGGAGAAGAGAGCACGAGGTATGTTTTTCTGGGTGCAAAACTATATGTAAACAATATGATTTCCTTACACCAGATCTTAAGGAATAGAATCCTGAAATTTGAAATTCTTACAATATGTATTTGGTGTGTTTAGTTAAGTGTGTTGTCCTTTTATTCTGTTCATGAACTGCTTTTTTGTGTTGTGTCCTCAACAGTAACAAATGAAGTTTGGAATCTGGACCACAGGTGCCTGCATTTGTTTAGGGTTGAGGTGGATGCCAGTGTCTGATTCTAGTTCTGCATCAAAAATTCATGGAAATCTAGTTGTGAAAGTTGTTGGTTTGTGCAGTAGATGTCTTCCATGTGTATTCTACATTGAATGGTGAATTTAGGATGGACAACTTATTACAAATTTTAGCTGTTTTATTAACTCAATCATAGCAAGTCTCATTGTGGTGACGAGGAAAATTGGGAAATCGTCATGATTGACTTTGCACTCTGTTATGACCTGGTGCTCCAGATATGTTGTAGTAGCATAGGTCCTCTTAGGAACTCATGATGATTGGACTTGTTATTTTGATTTTTTGAAAATTGCAGAGGAAGAAGAAAGACGGATAAAGGAAGAAGAAGAGCAAAAGAGGCTAGAGGAGCTGGAGCGTCAGAAAGAAGAGGCTAAGCGCAAGCGTAAAGAACGTGAAAAAGAAAAATTGTTACAGAAGAAAAAGGATGGAAAGCTTCTCACAGGAAAGAAAAAAGAGGAGGCTCGCCGACTTGCAATAATGCGGGAACAGTTTGGTATTCCAACGGATCAAGATAGCCCCACTGGAGAAGAAGTCTCTGCTCCTAGAAAACCGAAGTATGAAACAAAGAAGAAGCGTAAACCATCTGGAGTAGGGCAAGGAGTTGAAGAGGTTTCCAATATTCCTGAAGAAGTGGAGGTTGAAGAACCTGCTATTGTGGAGCCAGAACCAGAACCAGAGCCTGAGCCTGAGCCTGAGCCAGAACCTGAGCCCGTTGTCCAGATGGAGGTACAACAGTTAATTTGAGCTTGTTGTAAACCTAGGCTTATAAAGGACCAAGAAAACTTTGGATACAGTTGCAGTACTTTGAAGGGGTGTGAATAATGTTGTTGATGTTGTTGTAAAAGCCTTCCTGTATTAGGTGTGCTTGTCCAAAAGCAAGGCATGGTTAGCTGATGAGTAACTATATGTAGATCAGAAAATGATAAGTACTATCAAATCACTTTTCTCTTATTCACAGATGTTCATGGTTTCTATATTTGGATCAAGCCAATAATTTGGTGTCTGTAGGTGGAAGAGGAGGAGGATGAAGAAGACTGGGATGCAAAAAGTTTTGAAGAAGTCAATCTTCCAGCAATCAAGAGTGCATTTGCTGAAGAAGAAGCAGATGATGGTCCAGTTAAAGCAGGACAGGTGACAGTCCCACCTCCTAGTGTCCCTGCAGCTGCAGCTAGGCCTTCCTCACCAAAGAAGAAGCCTGCTCCTCCTCAACGAGGCCAACATAAGGTTGTTGACAGTGAAGATGAAGAGGATGAAGATGAGGATGATGATGAGGACAGTGAAGACAATGATGTAGATACCAAGAAACGCCGTGAAGCCAAGATGAAGAGGGAGGCCCGAAGAGTAGAGGCTCTTAAGAAGAGGAGTGCCGAGGACTTGCGGTCACCAATTTGTTGTATCCTGGGTCATGTGGACACAGGTACGGGGCTATTTCTACAATATTAATATGCTGACATGTTCTTGCTTAAGGGTGACAAGGTTTGCCTGAAATGTCTGATGCTCCTTGAGGTCGCTAGACAAAGGCGGTCTTCTGCATCTTTTGAAATATCTTGTGCTTGTTGATCTTGCTTTGCAATTTCATCAGGAACACAAGGTCCTGTTTGAAGCTTTTCTTGAGTTGGAAATAGTACATTGTGAAATGGGGTTGTGGGGTACTTCCAGCTTGGTCTCCTGTATATGCATTGTTGATCAGTTGGAATTAACAAAAAAATCTAGGACCTAGCTCTGTCAGCTGTGTTTGTTCCAAAGAAACCGGTGTTCACCTTCTTACTGTTGGACATTGGTTATGGTTTTTTTTGTTTGGGTTAGTTTGGCATATAATTTGTATGCTGATGTGCTTTTTGTTTTGTTTTTAGAGTTTTCATCAGAGACTATATTTTTTCTTTTTGTTTTGTGTTGATAAAATGAGTGGACCTGGTACATAGCATTTGATCTATTTTCATAACTCTAGAGTGCAACTTCTCCATTCTCATTTTTGTGTTATTGTACTCAGGCAAGACCAAGTTACTTGATTGCATTCGACGAACAAATGTACAAGAGGGAGAGGCTGGTGGTATTACACAGCAAATTGGAGCCACATATTTCCCAATGGAAAATATTAGAGAGAGAACTAAGGAGCTGAAGTCAGATGCCAAGTTGAGAGTGCCAGGACTTCTTGTTATTGATACACCAGGCCACGAGTCATTCACCAATCTGAGGGCACGGGGCTCTAGTCTTTGTGATATTGCCATATTGGTGATTGATATCATGCATGGTCTGGAGCCACAAACTATTGAATCTTTGAATCTGCTTAAAGCACGGCACACTCCTTTCGTTGTGGCATTGAATAAGGTACCTTTTCTTGATAATGCTTTCATGATGTATTTGTAGTTATTGGTGGGATCAGACCTGTCATAGTTCAAACTTGTTGTGAAAGTGTCTTTTCAGGCAGAAATAACTCTTGTAGGCTTCCAGTTTTGGTGAAATATGCTTGAATCCTGTGTGACTTAAGGAAATTGCTGCTCAAGTTCTTGAATTTTACTATCATTTGATGGGAGCTGGAAAATGATTATTAAGATGAGCATATCCATCTTCAAATCTGTACCCAACTCAATGGTATACTGATACTTCATTTCTTGGTCAATACTTTGAGCAGGTTGACAGATTGTATAATTGGAAAGCTCTTCCAAATGCACCCATCAGAAATGCATTGAAATTGCAAGGCAAGGATGTAATTGGGGAATTTGAACAACGAGTTGCTGGGGTAAGTGATCTTGCTCTCTTAAAGAAGACCGGCACTTCCTAAGGATGTTTGTTTATTAGAGCTGTACAAGAGTATGAAAGTTTTGCAAGAGCCGTTGTTCTAAAATCAAATATCTTCTACTAAGGCCTACTAGTAAATCCTATTCCACCCTAGTATTTGGACCTCGACCAAAGTGATTCTTAGGTATTAAATATGAACCATGGGGACTTTGTTACTGAGGTGATGAACTCAAAGTATAGGGTTACAATTTCTGGGAGTTTTTGTGAACCCTCCAGATTAGTCTTGTGTCAACGTACATATTGTTTCATGTAAGTAGTTTCATTTAGAACCGGTTTTGACCAAAGAAGGGTTTCTCTTCAAGCTTAGGTTGTGTGATATATAGGAATGAATATATTGTAGTATTTGTATCCAGGGATGTCTGACAATGTTGTTGATCATTACTTGGATGTTTATTACCTTCTCAGGTCATGACACAACTGAAGGAGCAGGGTTTGAATTCAGAGCTGTACTACAAGAACAAGGAACTGCGTAAATTTATTAGTATCATCCCAACTTCCGCAATTAGGTGCTGCCCTTGTTCCTATCTCCTTGAGTCAACATGGCTGGCTCCACGCTCTTCTTTTGATTCGTCCAAATTATCTGCTTAATTCTCTTTTACAAGGGCAGCAGGACCCTGAGTTACAGCTTTCTAATGGAATAGCACTTTGAGGTTAATACGATTGATGATTATGTGGATTGGTTGCAGTGGAGAGGGCGTGCCAGACATTTTGATGCTCTTGGTGCAGTTAACACAAAAGATGATGGAAGATAAGCTCATGTACATCAGTGAAGTACAGGTATGAGAGCATACACTGCTAGTAGAAATCAATGGATAGTCAGAAGGATACGGTGACTATGTTTTCTTTGCTTTCTTTTATTACACTGATGGTGAAAATTCTGACCCTATTGAAACCAACACAAACTAAGAGCAATCCAACATTCATAAGATACACATTTGTTAAATTGTTTTGTATTTCAATCTTCTTTCCACTTGCTTCACTTTACTTGCTTTCGAGTGAGTATGCTACTCTAAATCATTGGATTAACCAACTCTCCTGATACTTATTGTGTTATTTACTGGTTAGTTATCTGTAAGGGTTGTCTGAACCTTGATGCTCACAAAGACATTACATGAATCGCAGAAAAGTTGCAGTCATTTTGACTTGTGGAAATTGTCTATGTTTCTCCTGCACTTTGTATCTACAAGTACTGAAGATGTTTTGCTTGTCACACAGGCTACTGTGCTGGAGGTTAAGGTGGTGGAAGGATTAGGAACAACTATTGATGTTGTACTGGTGAACGGTGTTCTTCATGAAGGAGACCAAATAGTTGTTTGTGGCATGCAGGTATACTGCTCTTCCTTCTTGCAGTCTTATATTCTGCTGGACTTCTTACTTACAAGTTCTTGTGCAAGGGATTGTTTGGTTTATTCACACAAATGCAAAGTTTTTATACACTTTCAATCCTATCTCAAAGTTTGCTGCAGACTTTGATCTGTGATATTTTGTTTGTTTGCCTGTGCAGGGTCCAATTGTGACAAGCATACGTGCATTGCTGACTCCACATCCAATGAAGGAACTCCGTGTGAAGGTTAGGGTTGTCTTGTTATTTGGACTGTTTCCTTTGGAAGAGTTGGATTTAGATTTCCTCCTAAATCTTAAAAGTTTTCCTCATGGTAGTTTTTTTGTATTGATACATTGAATCATAAATTAGAACAAGCTACTGTATTACCAAAGTCACATCTAATATATCTCAGTCAGCGTCCAATATCTGTCTCTTAATGTTGGGCATATGGGTACAGGGTTCATATCAACACCACAAAGAGTTGAAGGCAGCACAGGGTATCAAGATTACTGCACAGGTATT
This sequence comes from Polytrichum commune, assembly GCA_950295325.1. Taxonomy (NCBI): domain Eukaryota; kingdom Viridiplantae; phylum Streptophyta; class Polytrichopsida; order Polytrichales; family Polytrichaceae; genus Polytrichum; species Polytrichum commune. Next base: position 71,078,605 of record OX485803.1, read on the forward strand.
GGGATCTGCAGACGAAGTATCATTGTGTCATACTGTGGATAGTCTTTTTGGAGTGCTTTAAAGGGGTCTTTGTCTACGTATGCTGACCTTAATAGAGAGTAAAATGAATACTTAGCACCTCAGAGATTTGCAATTTGACTCACTTGAATGAATCCACTATGTATTTATTAATGTTGTGAATGAGCTCTTACTGTATGCTAGGTCTGGCCAATATTATATATTGGTTGCAGTTGCATGTATCCAACACTGGTTCTTTGAATTTCCAAGCCCTTGAACATACATCACTTGACAATATATACAGTGAGGGTTGAGCAGTACTTTGTTATGATATCAATCTAGTCTGGCATATCCTCATTAGACTGGTGCTAGCAGAGTGCTAATTTCTCTTCCTAATGTTTTCAGGGTCTGGAGCATGCAATTGCTGGTACTCAACTTTATGTGGTTGGTCCTGAAGATGACCTGGATGATGTGAAAGAAGAAGCTATGTCAGACATGAAAAATGTGATGAGCAGAATAGACAAGAGTGGTGAAGGTGTGTGTGTCCAAGCTTCTACCCTTGGTTCATTGGAGGCTCTTTTGGAGTTCTTGAAAAGTCCTGCCGTGAAGATTCCTGTGAGTGGCATTAGTATTGGCCCTGTGCATAAGAAGGATGTAATGCGGGCCAGCGTGATGTTGGAAAGGAAGCGGAAGGAATTTGCAACAATTCTGGCATTTGATGTGAAGGTATTACAGCTGTTTGGCATACTTTCAAAATAAGGAAAGGAATATTGTTGCTATCCTTCAAGGTTTATTTTGTTGTTACAACCCCTCCGTTCTGATTCCATGTGGCTTTCAAGAGATGTATCTGGTTATGTCTACTTGATCAATTGATAGCTCATTCTGGTATTCGTCGAAGAATCAATCTCTAAGTGCTGACTATATGATACTCGTATGGTTATTTTATTTGGAGCACTTCAAATTGTAAGGGTTTCACATTTGTTTATCTGTTATTTTGCATTATAGTTTTGATTTTCTAGACTTTAGTGCTCCCACTTTCCTGTTCACATGACTGTTCCACAAATGTTGTTTGAAGCTCTTTAAGAATTCTGAACACTGCATGCATGCAATTACAGGTAACACCAGAGGCCAAAGAGTTGGCAGATGAAGTAGGTGTTCGGATCTTTACAGCCGACATTATCTACCACCTGTTCGACCAGTTCACAGCATATATGAATTCTGTGAAGGAGGAGAAACGCAAGGATGCTTCAGAGGAGGCTGTGTTCCCATGTGTACTGAAAATCATGCCACAATGTGTCTTCAACAAGAAAGATCCTATTATTGTTGGTGTGGACGTTCTGGAAGGAGTTGCCAAGGTTGGTTCTCAAGCCTTTTTAGTAATATATGGATCAATTTTATGCAATGTGCATTGATTTCCTTAGCATGCGAATGCATTGATTCTAAAGCCTAGAAATTTTCTGTACAGGTTGGAACTCCCCTATGTGTGCCATCTAGAGAAGGTATCGACATTGGTAAAATTGCTTCCATGGAGATCAACCACAAAGTGGTGGATACTGCCAAGAAAGGACAAACTGTTGCCATGAAGGTGCTCTTCACATTCCACTACTCTCCAGTTGAAATTTGCAATCCTAGTAAATTTTTTCGAAAGTAAGTGTTTTAAGTTAGTGTGGATGATACTCTTCTATGTACCTCATTTTGTAGGACCCCAGTAGGTTTTCTTGAACTTGACCAAATCATCCACAAGTATATGTTTATTCTAATTGAGGATATGGTGGTGATGGACAGATTGTGGGTACCAATGCTGATGAGATGCAGAAGATGTTTGGTCGTCATTTTGATATGGAAGATGAGCTCGTGAGCAAAATAACCAGGCGGTCTATTGATCTCCTGAAGGAGAACTATCGGGTTAGATTCTACTCTGAGATTTCTTCTGTTTTCTCAATAATTTTATGCTTTATCAAACAAACATCACCTGTACAGGCATCCTCTATAAAAGTTTAATATTATTTAGTTACACGTCATGTAAATATTTTGTTGTGTTGGGTTTGGAGATATTTATTAATCGCACTGCCCACTCTTTTTGCAGTCTCATAAATTTTAATTATGATATGAACTGTGTGCATTGTGTGAAACTTCTGTGTCTCTTTATCCCTGGTATTTGATACTTCAAATGGACAATGCTGTAGAAAATTTACCTACTTTTGATGCGTAAATGGACAACTATACACTTGAAACAGCTACTTAATAGTATTATCCTAAGGACTGAAATCACAGCTCATTGGTTTTCAGCATTGACTTTTAGCCATACCTATTATACCATTGAAGGTCATTGAGCATCTTGGCTATGAAATTTTATATCTTAGCCACACATGTTTATTATAAGCATGTGAATTTCCCAAAAGTGACCATTTAAGCATTGCAAATGTTGTCCTCCGCATAGATTTGATGCTTTGATATTGACATCCATGCAGGATGACCTGACGACGGAGGAGTGGAGACTGGTGGTGAAACTGAAGAAACTGTTTGAAATTCCCTGAGAACTGTCTGTGTTTTGAACGATTGAGATGTGCGTTGTAGAATGAGAGGCAGGTCCCCTTGAAGCATCGTATTTGATGATGCTTCAAGGTTGCAGCGGTAGCACCTCAAGGTGCTCACCTCCAGTATGTACATTGCAGGTATTGCCCTCACTGGGTTCCTGTGAAGAGGACTTTTTCGGGCATAGATAGGATAGTCAAATAGAGAAAAAGTGAGTTACATGTTCTCTGTTTGTTCAAGAATCATGCTGCAAAGATACATCTGGAAATGGTAGGGTTCTGGATGGATCGTGGATATGCCTCTCCCTCAAACTAGCACTTACTCTCAGAATCTCATGTGCATGTGGTGCTTTTGTTCAATGCATAAGATTGCACGGGCTTCCAAGTTAAATATCTGACTCTTTTCACAGGCTACCCTATGACGGAATCGGATGATGAATCCTTCCAGAAGGGAGTTTTTGTAAGCTCGCTAAGTATGTCCAATCGTGGTGTGTGTAATAGGCATATACCCAAGGAGAAACCTTGCTTAGTGTATGCACAAATCTGCAGGAAAGTTTTAGTCCTGCTGTGCACTTTGCCAGCTGGAGGAGCAAAGATTCTGGGTTGGTTAAATAGTTGTGGAGCTTTATAGTAAGCATCTAGTGTAATAAAGCTTCTTCCATTTTCTTCTCATGTCAAAGCTCACTGAGTTTTTCATATCAGCCCACCCTCTATTTTGGCTCAGACTATCTGAATGCTAACATCAATAAACATGCCACTACACCTGGCAATTCCTTAAACTTATTATGGAGGCTCATTTATGTAACTGTCAACTGCTACTAGATTATGGATAGCTTTCTCTGTGATGTATGCATGCAAATATATTGAGCTTTCAGATATACTTTGAAGGGACAATGTCCTATTCTTATTTCTGCTCTACATATTATAACAGTCATGTTGGTTGCAGGAGCCCAAGGGCACTTGGTAATCTATAGATCACTTGGGCCAGGAAGGGCAAGCACCGCATCAACTGCAAAGAGTGTTTTAAATGAATAATGTGAGTTGGCTTGATGGTACTCGAGGTGCATTTACACACAACCACCATTGTGGTGGTTGATGGTTGTAGTGTACTTTCTTTAGTTCTATTTTGAGGGATAAGAGGTGCAAGGTGCATTGATGTCAACCATCACAACCACAACTACTGTTATGTGCCCAACAACGACTCAATGTGTTGTGGGGAGTTGTTGCGATGATGGTTGTAGTTTACTTTCTTTGGCTCTATTTTCTTTGCAGTTAAGGTATGTGGCTGCTGTTTGTTTCGTTCTTTTTGTTCTCCAATTTCTATTGTTTAGACTTGCACAACAAATATTGTGTTGCATTAGCAAATGTGCAAATGAAAATTGGACCTTCCCTTCTTTAGTTATGGTTATTGGAAGTGCATGTTTGTTGATTCCTTAAATGAAGGCATAGTTCCCCCCATTTGCGTTCACTCTTGAGTGTGGAGAAGCTAAAAAAATTTGAAGATGTAGGCCAGTCTCTTCTCAACATGCGTCTTTATGGAGTTTGTTCTTTGATCCTTGCCCAACCATGCACCAATCGAATATAGGTGTTCAATTAAGAAAAGTGACGGAATAACACCCACATTTTTAGGGGGACTGTGAGCTTCAAGGCCAAAGCATGGAGAAGAATGAGTAGGAGGCAATAACTCTTAGACAACCTTTGCATTGGAATCCGTCAACTGCTCATCTGCACTCCAAGGATTGCACCAGTAGGATTGGCAATCATTGAGGTGAAATTTGCTATTCAACTACAAGAGTAGTTGTGTGGAAACGAACGAAAGTCATAGTTGTGGTTGAAGGTGGGCCAGAACCACAACTCAACCATCATGGGGTGCGTGTATAAACCTTCAATTGTGGAAGTTAAGCTAGGGCTCAAGTTGAATTTTGTTTCTAGCAGCTTTGAGGAAACACTTGTGGACTGATCTATTCTTTGCATCTCATCTGTGCAAGCTCAGTGACATGTTGCATTGCCATGTCTTGCTACAATTGCCTTCATCTGTCTGCAACTAATTTGGCCTTCAAAAATCAAGAATCCTTCTGCCATCAGTACTTGATATGCAGAGATTGTTAAGAGCTAAAATTTGATGTACTCTTTATATTCCTTTCATTTTATTCTCCACATCAGAATAGAGTTATCCGTGAAGTCCCTCAAAGAAGGGCAACATTGTGGGTTTGATCCTTCTGTGAGAATTTCTTTTATAAAGTGCTTGCTAGCTCATCGTGTTTCGGTGCCTGTTTTGAAAGTTGGGTGCAAATTTTGGGACCTCCTCTTTCCACCTCTCAAACTTTGTGAGAAGTTTATGATTAGGAAAGGGACCCGTTGTCCTAAATCCTTGATTGGCCTATGCAAGACTAGCTTGGCCCACCCATCCTAGTATGACAAATCAGAAAGATGGTTTTCAATAGCTTGACATCACTCTTTGTGGATGATAATTTAAGCATCGAGAAAGCTTAGGTGACTTTTTGTTAATTCTCATAAACTCAATGTTTGGAACTAAACCCATGGTTTCATCCACTTTATGAATAACTCTACTATCTGTTAGCTCTTGTATCTGTAGTTATGAGGGACGAGTCTGTTATTGCTTTTCGCTTTTAGGTACATCATGGTGCAATGCACTCTTGAGCTGGGAAGAAATCTCCATGTACAACTGGAAAATGTCAATCCAAGTCCTTGGGACGATAAATCTTCTAAAGCTTGTACCAACATTGGATTGTCGATACGCTTGGAGAAGCTCATAAGTTATCGCCAACCCTTAATTGTTTGTTTTCGGAAAAGTAGTAGATTTGGCTACAAGCCGAGCTCAGAAGTAGTCAAGGTGATGAGTTTGAGGATATTTTGTGGAGTTTAGGGTGATTACATTTAGATGAATGAGAGGGAATATTTGGTGTATGCATAGAACCTATGTGTCGGTGGCGACTTCTCATTGTACAGGGAAGAAACCAAGGTTACATGTATGCTTTGATAAGGTGAACAATGGCCCCACATATAAAATAGTAAGTGAGTAAGTGGCCCCATATTTATGTTTGTAGTCTAGATGTGGCCACGCATACTATAAACTGAGGGGGAAGTTATCTATAGTATTGAAATTGAGCAAGCTCATTGAAATTGGTTGCACAAAAAATAAAATTGCACTAGCCCTTTAAATTGCCAGAGGCTTCCAAGTTCAACTAGTTTGCAAATGTAGGAGAGGATCAACATGCACCTATCATACATTGCAAGCACTTGGCAACATCTGAGGCCAACAAGTGTTGTACCAACCTTCTAAAACATCAAATTGTCCTTGTTTGCACATACAAGAGGATCAAATTTGAAGCATCATATATTGGAAGCACCTAATGCATTTCTACACCCAACAAGATTGGACCTTGTCCACTTAGACAAGAGAATACACCCAAAATGAACATCCTTGCTAAAAAGACCAATCATATAATCACACATATAAGTACAAATAGGTAGGGAGGGAGGTTGGCCTTTGCATTACCAATTATAGGGTAGGTTGGACGACGTACAAATGACAATCTATCTACGCTAAGTTATAGCATGAGCACTACAAAAGCAAAGATACAAGAATAAGGTACAAGTTGAGGGAACAAGAAGGTAGCGACAAAGGGGTGGAGAATGGAGGAGAAAGTGGCCACACCACTCACCCCACTCAACTAAATTCTAGACGACATGAGCCTTTGGATGCGAGGATGGGCTCCATCCATGGCTTACAATGGAGTTCATTGGCCACCCCCAATAATGAAGCTAAGTGGCAGGTCCTAATTTTTAGGCGACTTCACTCCACCCATGTGAAGCTAGTTGATGCCACCTCTTACCCACAAAGAATAGAGGTGGCAACTTACAAGGCAAAAATCCATTTAAAAAAAACAAAACATGTATGTGTAAATCAATTCACTTCACTTTAGCAAAGTGGCTACTAGTAGCCGGAAAAAATGGGTTGATTATCGCGCTAACATGTATGAAATCAAAACATCAATAAGTTTACATGTAGTGAAAAATTGCTTGTTACCCCAAAAAAGAAAAGGAACTTTGATCTCGCAAGACTCTATTGTGCAATTTTTTTGATTATGAGTCAAGGAAGTGAGGTTTCTAACTCCCTCGGGTAATGTGGTCAACCTTGAACATTTGCTCAAATTAAGCTCCGTCAAAGAAGTGAGGTTTCCAAGTCCCTCGGGTAATGTTATTAAGCTTGAACATCTGCTCAAAGTAAGTGTCGTCAAAGAAATGAGGTTTCCAAGTCCCTTTGGTAATGTTGTCAAGCTTGAGCATTTAGTCAAACCAAGCTTCGTCAAGGAAGTGAGGTTTCCAAGTCCCTCGGGTAATGTTCTCAGGTTTGAACATCCCCACAAATAGAGCTCCGTCAAAGAAATGAGGTTTCCAAGTCCCTCGGGTAGTGTTATCAAGCTTGAACATTTGCTCAAAGTAAGATCCTTTGTGGCGTTTTTGGGCCACCCCCTTCCGAAGGAGCCTAAAAGTATCACAAAAGCGCTTCGGTGAAGGTGGCCAAACCAAGCTGCGTCCAAGAACTTAGGTTTCCAAGTCCCTCGGGTAATGTTGTCAAGCTTGAGCATCCCCACAAATTAAGCCTTGTCAAAGAAATGAGGTTTTCAAGTCCCTCGGGTAATGTTATAAAACTTGAGCATTCACTCAAATCAAGCCCTGTCAAATAAGTGAGGTTTCCAAGTCCCTCGGGTAATGTTGTCAAACTTGAGCATTCACTCAAATCAAGCCCTGTCAAATAAGTGAGGTTTCCAAGTCCCTCGGGTAATGTTGTCAAACTTGAGCATTCACTCAAATTAAGCTCCGTCAAAGAAGTGAGGTTTCCATGTTCCTCGGGTAATGTTGTCAAGCTTGAGCATTCTCTCAAAGCAAGGTGCGTCAAAGAGGTGAGGTTTCCAAGTCCCTCGGGTAATGTTGTCAAGCTTGAGCATTCATCAAATAAAGCTTCATCAAAGAAATGTGGTTTCCAAGTCCCTCAAGTAATTTTGTCAAGCACAAACATTCTTTGAAATCAAGCCATGTTAAAGAAGTGAGGTTTCCAAGTCCGTCATCCAATGTTTCAAGCATTTCCAATCCCTCTAAAACAAAGTTTTCCAATGAACGCAATTCCCATAGTTGCTGAGGCAATTGTTGAATAATACAGTCGGCGGCGGGCGGCAGCGGTTGTTCGCGGCGGCATTCACAATTGGATGTTATCTTAGTCTCAACCATAAACAATGTTGACTAGAGGTTTGCGGGTGGTAATTTGATCACCCTACAAACATTTTATGAGAAAATTAAGGTGTTTGGATTTCGGAAAACTTGGAGTATCGCGGGGAGAGTTCGCGGGAGCATTCGGAAACACGTGGAGGGCGTAAGATTATGGCAAACTAGCATTTGGCTTAGTCAACGTCCACATCGTTTTGAAGAGGGGTATCTGACGCTTGACCACCAACCGCAGGCGAGTGCCGGTTGGACATGGTCAATTTTCATTTGTTTTGCTTACGTGTTGTTTGGAGAAGAGGATCCAGTGCTGTAATTGCATTGTTTTCTGTATTTCGTCGTGGTACCTTCCCCCGTAGTGGGCTGTGTTGTTGGCAATTGCCAACTTGCCTAATTTTGTGTTGTACTAGTTTGTGATAAGGTATTGTGGGGGTGAGGTCGGAGTGATGACCGACAGGGCCCTTCTATGTGCACCAAGTGGGCGGTATTTATTTTCCCTCATGGTGAGGTTGGAGTAATGACCAACAGACTATAAGGTTGATGATGATTGCATGTGCAAGTTTCTTTTTTCATTTTTTTGATACCAGAGTAGTATAGATTGTTGGCTACAATCACCATATCCTTTGTGAATTTATGATTACGACTCGGAGTCAACATTATCGATCGCCATCTCCAGGGACATCGGAAGGTCGATCATCGGCCCTCTCAGACGTTGAACCAGTGGTAGCACCCGACGAGGCTTTTTAGCCTACTTCGGCGTAGGGGACTTCCACTCGGTCTCACGTTCTTTGGGTGGGGACCTTTGACAATATGGAGGAAGAGATCGAGGTGGAGTTCGAGACCGGTTTTCCGGTCGAGCAGGGACCATTTCCCTGCAAGACTAGAAAATTTGGTTTAGGACGTGGATGCGGGAAAAATGTCAACGCAATACCAGTTTTAATGACTGGTATGCGTTCGAGGTTTTGCCCCAACATTTGGAGCACAAAGCGCTCCAGATTTATGAACAATGAAGAGACGCTTATTGGATGGAGCTACGTCATGTGAAGCGGTACTAGGAGACTCGAGTGGAGTTGGTTTTCGCGTTGAAGGAGGGTGCGACTTCTAGTTTATTAGCCCCTCATGTGGTGAAGATGGAGCTAGTCGAGAACATGTTCGTAGTAGACGTGGAGGGAGTTGTTTCTAGTGAACCTAAGGAAAATGTTTTTACTTCGGCATCCGCGAATACGTCGAGTCCGATCTTTCCACTCTTCTGCTATGCCCAGGCTATACATGCGGTTTTTGTTTTTTTAGGGGTTCCGCCTGATTTTGATCCTCTGGAGGAATTCCAACTTCATTTGGAGGGGGAATATGAAGGTTTTCCCCGAGATCAAATGCAGCAGACCCAAGATTTTCGACGGGAGAAAGAGGACACACCTCATACCATGTACACGAGGTTAGCGAGATTTTCCAGGGAATCTGAAGGTGTTTTCGCGGAGAGCCAGTTCGTGAAGGTTTTTTTTGTCAAAGATTGAAAAACGCCTCATTGATTTAGCGCTGCCCAAGATTATCATGGGTTATGGTGGCCGGACGATGCTTCCAAAGGCTTTTGCCATTGTTGAGCAGTGTGATCGTGCCTTGTGTCAGCACGATGCCACTGATTTGGTGTCCATATTAGTGGATTCTAGCAAATCCCGGAAGGTTCCGGTTGCGATTGCAGAATTGGCGGAGGCAGAAGTAAATAAGACCTTGTATTGTTGGTCTTGTAGTCAGGCGAATTATGCAAAAAAGAATTTTCCTTTGAAGTAAAGACAAACCCAGACCGTAGGTAATCCAAAGCGGCAACCAGTTGTTTCCGCTAAGGATTCGACGAAAGGGGCGGGTAAACATTTACCCAAGCAGTTCAAATGTTCCCATTGTGGGCGGAACAATCACGCGGTGGAAAATTGCTTCGCTCTCCATCCAAAGAAACATCATTCTTTCGATTGGGAAAATGCGTTGGAGGCGAAGATTGGAGCTTTGGAGGAGAGATTCAAAAGTTTGGCGTCATCTGACCAAATTTTGGACTCACTGTCTTCTTCCGGAGCTAAGGCTAATTCTTCCACTCCGGATTATTATATGTTTGGAGCCTCAGGGAGGTGGTGAGTTCCGCAGCGGTGACACGTGCTTAATCCATGTCACGAGCCACGCCTTCGACCACATGGGAGTCTATGAACAACTTACGATCTCGGAATAATGGTCCCGAAGATAAAATTGGCCAGGCCCGTCTGCCATTGTCTTTTGGATCGGCGGATGCTGTCCAATCTATCAGTGGTCATCATTCGAGCTTAGAGGCTTCGAATCCGACGACTGATGAGGTGAACACTTTGGCATCCAAAGTGTTGCACACACCTTTGTTTACAGCGATGGAGTGGGAACCTCTTTCTTCCGGCTCGCCAGCTGCACACAACAATAATCCAGCTCTTGCTTCACAAATCTTTGTGGAAATCTCCATCACCACCGTAGAAGATAAGTAATAGGAAAGAGTTCCATCTTCGCACTGGTACAAACAGTCGGAAATCCTCGGCCCAAGGGGCAAATCGAAGCATCCATGTCATATAAACTGTAATCAAGAAATAACAACATGCCTCTAGATTTTAGCACTGCCAAGCACTACGAGGGCGCATGTGCCATTTCTTCCTTTAGAATTGCAGATAATTTAGTGAGCATCGTTACTATGTCAAAGGTTTTTGGAACTTCGCGTGAACCCATACTCACTTCATGGGAACCTCTTTCCTCCGATTCATCAGCTGCACAGAACAATACTCGAGTTTCCGCTCCACAAACCCCGCCTTTGTAAAAATCTCCCTCACAAACTCAAGCGCAAAGAAATATGAAAGAATTCGATCTTGGCGCTGATAAAGCCGGTCGGAAATCCTTTGCCAAGGTGCAAACCAAAGCATCGTCATGTCGTATAAACTGTAATCACGAAAGAGCAACAAACCTCCAGGATTTAGCACTGCCAAGCATTCTGAGAGCACATGTGCCATTCTCTCCATTGGAATCGCAGATAATGTGAAAATCATTGTTACAATGTTTAAACCTCCATCATAGACAGGAAGAAGGGCTGGTCCACCCAAAACCCCTAATTGCAACTTCTTACTGTTCTCAATGCCTATAGAATTGTCAGGATCTGATCCATCTTCTTCGTCATCAAGTGACGTCCATTTGCTTCACCCCAAGTGTGGACAACTCTTTAAACATTTTGGTCACATGGGAGTGAGGTCGATCACATGGCGGGCGGCATAAGAAACTCGGCAGATTTTCAAGGGAAATGTCACACATGAAAGGGAAGAAAGTGGAACCATTTCAGGTGCTCACAACCTCGATGGCCTTTCGCAAAGCCGTAGCATTGCAATCGCATGCATACACAATTGCTTCCTTGTTTGCCCTAAGAACTGGAACCACAGAGCTCCTTGTGCCACAACCAATCTCAAGCACACGAAGCGGTTTGTTGTTCTCCTCGGTTTGGAAAGCTCTGGAAAACTCTGGAAACTCCTTGGTCAAGTAACGCCGCTCCTTGAAGAAGATGTTGCGTGAGTGCCGCGTGTAGAATGCCTCCCATGGGATCATTGACAAGTGCAATCCGCATCTTTCCTCTGTGGTTGCTTACGGGTCGGGGTTGGGGCTGAAGTTTCGTCTGGCTTCGCCGTTCTTTTGAGCAATCCCTCTACTTCGTTGCGTAACGATTCCCACTGGAAATCGTGGCTATGGTAAGCTTCAGCTGACGAAATCTCGTCCTCATAATCCTCCATTTTCTCTACTCATCAGCTCTGCCGAAATTCCCTAATTTCGATACCCTAGGGACGAGCCCAAATACAATCAACCACCCCCCTCACTGGAACTCGCGGCTATGGACTGGGTTACCTGGGCACTCAGACGCCCGCGTCACTGAGCTCTGTGGTCGCACGCTAAGAAGATCACGGCCGTTGATTGCGATCTGATACATCTAAAGGCTCCTATGTTACCCTAACTTCTGGCTTCTCTTCCCCTCATGTAGAGCTTCAAAATTTTCACATTAAACGAAATCTCCACCTCCATCCGCTTATGAATCTAGGATGAAATTTTTCAAACTCAATCCTTCATTGAAAGGATTTATGGAAGAGATGATGCCTGGAGGGGAACCCCATTGGGAGCTTTGGGAACCCTTTGGGAACCTTCAAAATCCTACACAAATGCTCTCATACAACAAGATGAAAAATAACCCCTTCATCTTGCAAACATCAATCTTTCATCCGTTGAAATTTCATCTATCATAATTTTTTTCCGGGTTGCAATTTGGACTCAGATTCAGACACGTTCATTCATGCAGCAAGTTTTAGCTTCAACGAAGTGAAGCGAGTTTTGGAGGCCGGTTTATTGAAGTACCTTGACTCTTAGAGTTTTCTGTTTCTTTAAACAAACATATGTATGCAAGATTTTTTATAATCATGATGTAGTGAGACTAAAAGTGTCACGCACCTCTCCATGAGGAGTGCCCAAGACACCATGGGCACAAGGGGGACCCCGGAGTGACACCCGGGACTTGTGGCGCCGTTGGTGAGAGGGCCCAAGTGATCCTAGTGTGGGTGAGGGGCCCGGGCTTTGGGAACGCCTCCCACCCACGGAGACTAGGAGGCATGAGGGTAAGGCCATGAGCTATGCGTAGCTCATGGCGTGGTGATTCTAGAACGCTCAAGATCACCTCAAGCGGAGGTGTGAGCTAGGAGTTATGGCCATTTGAGTGGGGTGCTGTCCCGGGACAGCGCCCTGGTACAGCAGTGCCTGGGAGTGATTCCCGGGACTGCCAAGGTTCAAACAGGCATAACTTCCTCAAGACTTGCTTGAATGGGGCAAGCGAGGAGTCCATCGGCATCTACGTGAAGCGTAGATGAAGATGGAGTGGTTGGTTGTTGTGATCGGACATCATACAAGGAAGTTATGATGGTCTGAAGCTGCTGGGGGGTTCTAGGCCCAGCAGCTAAAGGAAAATGTCCACTTAGCCCCAACTCTTGGTAGAGAGACAAGAGGTTGGTTGACGGTGGGGCAGGGGCCCCGCGTAGAGTCCTAGAGGCTTATATGGGTGAGGTGGTGTGGCCTCACCCACCCGAGGCCGAACGGCACGGCCTCCATGGGCATTGGCCCAATGTGAGGGCATAGTTGCCTAGTATGGTTCGGGTTGTTGTAGGGTTGCTCCGGCAACGCGATGATCAACATGGGATTGGACTTCCATGGATGGAAGTCCACATCTAGGAATGGGTTACCGATTAAGGGGTGAGTCCCAAAAGCAAAGTAGGAGGGTTGGTTCCCTCCTATGAGCTATATGGTCCGGGGTAGGAGGAGCTAACCATTAGCATGGCGGAATGCGAATGGTTAGCGCTCGTAACGTTTGCTAGAATTGAAAATTGGCAAGATTGTCAAGGGGGGCTAGCAAGGGTTGCGACAAAAAGGGCCATTACAAGACATTTGACACACCACATGTATTTCTCTTTTCCAAAGTTGCGTGACCCTTTTGGAGTACCACTAATTCTCATTATACTGAAACAGTACGTGTTTGACTTGACTTAAACCCATATTTATTACTGATATTAGTTCCAAATGTTCAATTTAACACCCTAACCCATATTTTTCATTGATACAATAACATTTTATCCTGTATCAGAGCCCTTAATTGTCCACGGTCATAGGTCCCACTGTTCACTAAGTTTAGAAAAAAATTACTAAAAATATATTTAGTCCAAATATACCCTAAACTTACTGCTTAAAATAACATTTTAATCAAAATATCGCGGAAGTTACCGCTCACCGCTCACCGCTCGCAAAATAGCTTCGTCCCGGTGAAGACGTCCCTTATAATATTGGGATTCGGATATTCCCTCACAACCAATCCGGATTGGCCAAATCCGTCTTGGCAAGTCACACAGGGAGATCCAGATTATATCTTAGGACTACAACGACTGGAGTATTCCAGATTCCGACCGGAGATCTGACTCGACGGGATAAGTGGGTGATTCGTACCACTTTCCGGATTGTCCCGTCCACAAGCGGTGAGACCTCTTCAGAAGATCAGATTGGCGCAAGTCCGGATCCCTTCCGGATCTTTGCCCAGCCCTCCCCACAGCTATCTCACCTAGACGTTACCCAGACATCCGGAACAATGAGGTTCCCTTCCCACTACACTCCGGAGATGGCCTCCAACCCGGAATCCTAATTGTTCCGGTCCTTCCCTCCTCCTTCTGACGGATTGATCCGGCTATCATTTCCTGGGACTCTACTCAATCTGGACTAACTGGGCGATCTGTACCACTTTCCGGATTGGTCCGTCTAAGGGCGGTGGGACCTCTTCAGAAGCTCGGATGGCGCAAGTCCGGATCCCTTCCGGATCTCACCCAATCCTCCCAGCGGTTATCCCACCTAGACGTTACTCAACCATCCTGAATAATGAGGTTGTCGCGCACCTCTTCATGAGGAGTGCCCGAAACACCATGGGCACAAGGGGGACCCCGGAGTGACACCCGGGACTTGTGGCACCGTTGGTGAGAGGGCCCAAGTGATCCTAGTGTAGGTGAGGGCCCCCGGCGTTGGGAACGCCTCCCACCCACGGAGACTAAGAGGCATGAGGGTGAGGCCATGAGCTATGCATAGTTCATGGTGTGGTGATTCTAGAATGCTCAAGAACACCTCAATCGGAGGTGTGAGCTAGGAGTTATGGCCATTTGAGTGGGGCGCTGTCCCGGGACAGCGCCCTGGTACAGCAGTGCCTGGGAGTGAATGTCGCGCACCTCTCCATGAGGAGTGCCCGAAACACCATGGGCACAAGGGGGACCCCGGAGTGACACCCGGGACTTGTGGCGCCGTTGGTGAGAGGGCCCAAGTGATCCTAGTGTGGGTGAGGGCCCTGGGCGTTGGGAACGCCTCCCACCCACGGAGACTAGGAGGCACAAGGGTAAGGCCATAAGCTATGCGTAGCTCATGGCGTGGTGATTCTAGAATGCTCAAGAACACCTCAATTGGAGGTGTGAGCTAGGAGTTATGGCCATTTGAGTGGGGCGCTGTCCCGGGACAGCGCCCTGGTACAGCAGTGCCTGGGAGTGATTCCCGGGACTGCCAAGGTTCAAACAGGCATAACTTCCTCAATACTTGCCCGAATGGGGCAAGTGAGGAGTCCATCGGCATCTACGTGAAGCGTAGATGAAGATGGAGTGGTTGGTTGTTATGATCAGACATCATACAAGGAAGTTATGATGGTCTGAAGCTGCTGGGGGGCTCTAGGCCCAGCAGCTAAAGGAAAATGTCCACTTGGCCCCAACTCTTGGTGGAGAGACAAGAGGTTGGTTGACGGTGGGGTAGGGGCCCCGCGTGAAGTCCTAGAGGCTTATATGGGTGAGGTGGTGTGGCCTCACCCACCCGAGGCCAAACGGCACGGCCTCCATGGGCATTGGCCCAATGTGAGGCCATAGTTGCCTAGTATGGTTCGGGTTGTTGTAGTGTTGCTTCGGCAATGCGATGATCAACATGGGATTGGACTTCCATGGATAGAAGTCCACATCTAGGAATGGGTTACCGATTAAGGGGTGAGTCCCGAAAGCAAAGTAGGAGGGTTGGTTCCCTCCTATGAGCTATATGGTCCGGGGTAAGAGGAGCTAACCATTAGCATGGCGGTATGCGAAGGGTTAGCACTCGTAACCTTTGCTAGAAAGGAAAATTGGCAAGATTGTCAAGGGGGGGTTAGCAAGGGTTGCGACACTTGGTATCAGAGCAGGGTTCCAATATTTGAGTTAGCACTTTGAGGTAGACATGGCTATCAAAAATGCGGGTTATGATGGTGAGCCCGGGGTTTCCAAAAGGTTGTGAGGCTCAAATTGGAACAAGGATCATGTGCAAGTGGATTGTGACCATACCATTGATTCTAATGACAATGGTGGGCATGAGGGTGGATTCGGTGAGGAAAATGGAGGAGTGCTTTGAAAGGGCTCCCACAAACCTCGAAAAGTATTCGGGGGCTAGAATACCGAATGCATCCGAAAGCTTGGACGGTGGTAATATTGGATTGAAATTCCAATCCAAATTGCTTAGAATGTGGTGAAGTTGGAATGGGTGCAAATGCGGCACTCAAGGCTTTTAGGCCTATGTGTGCGATTTAACCACCATAATGAATGGCACAACTAAGATTGACTAGTTGGCTAAGAAACACATCGTTTTAAATGGGGTTTCAAAAGCGGGTGGTGAATACCATGTTCAACTCCCCAAAGCTTCTTGATGACGTATCGGGAATCTTTAAGATTTGAAGAACATTGAAGCCGATGGTCCCAAAAAGAAGTTGGATGGCGCATCGCCACAAAGTGGGTTTTAACCGATATTGGTCCCAAAGAAATGGGCGAAAGTAGTTTGGCCCATTATACTAAGGCAAAACATAGTCGTGCCGCGGATGGAATTTTGGGAGGTGGGTTGATCCTACCAAGGCAACTCATGTTCGTGCCCCGGACAAAGTGTGAAAGGTGGCTTTGTGCTACCAAGGCAAATCATGTTTGTTCCGCGGACAAACTATTAGAAATTGGTTTTGTGGCACCAAACCAATTTGTCCCGTGGATGGAATGTTTAAAGTTGGGTTTGCGGACCAAGCCAAGCCAAGTTGCCGAGGACGGAATGTTGGACGATGGCTTTGTGGCCAAGGCTAGTAGCCTTAAGCCGAGGCCAAGTCTCATGTGTTGACAAAGAGGCAAGCCATTCCTTCTTGAGCCCAAAACTCAGAAGGGAGTTGGGGCTTGCCGATTGATAGAGCGGGCAAGCCCACCAAGGTGTGGTTTGGAAAGGGCGAACCGCATGAAACAAAGGAGGCCGCGATGCATGTAACCTTTCAATGTGGGACATTTGATTTTTGTCAAACTTTCATATCATGTGAAATAGATGAAATGCATATCATTGTGAAGGCCGCCTTCTTTGAAACTCACATGATAGATGTGAGGTGCAAGCCGGTGTGCTTGCCGTGCATTATGATGTGTCATAATGGCAAAGAATTGAAGTTCAAATTGACAAGAACTCCTATGGTAGGAGGACCCGAGTCGAATTTGGTCTTAATAGACCAAATGAAAAATAAAAAGCATAATGGTCGTGGTTCAATTGGAGCAACTCCAAGGAACGTATGGGGAGGCTAGGAAAGATGGGCCTCCCCCAAAGCACATTGGTGGGATGTTGGTGAGATACAAGGATGTATTCACCAATGTGTGCCCAAAAGTTACCGCCAAGGAGTGAAAATAACTTTGCTCAACGAGAGATTGTGTCGCAACCCTTGCTAGGTCCCTTAATAATCTTGCCAATTTTCAATTCTAGCAAAGGTTACGAGTTGCTAACCCTTCGCATTCCGCCATGCTAATGGATAGCTCCTCTTACCCCGGACCAATAGTTCATAGGAGGGAACCAACCCTCCTACTTTGCTTTCGGGACTCACCCCTTAATCGCTAACCCATTTCCCCAATGTGGACTTCCATCCATGGAAGTCCAATCCTATGTTGATCATCGCGTTGCCGGAGCAACACTACAACAACCCGAACCATACTAGGCAACTATGTCCTCACAATGGGCCAATGCCCATGGAGGCCGTGCCGTTCGGCCTCGGGTGGGTGAGGCCACACCACCTCACCCATATAAGCCTCTAGGACTTTACACGGGGCCCCTACCCCACCGTCAACCAACCTCTTGTCTCTCCACCAAGAGTTGGGGCCAAGTGGACATTCTCCCTTAGCCGCTGGGCTAAGAAGCCTCTAGCAGCTTCAGACCATCATAACTTCCTTGTATGATGTCCGATGCTAGCCACCAACCACTTCATCTTCATCTACGTTTCACGTAGATGGCGATGGACTCCTCACTTGCCCCATTTGGGCAAGTTATGAGGACGTTATGCCTCTTTGAACCTTGGCAGTCCCGGGAGTCACTCCCAGGCACTGCTGTACCAGGGCGCTGTCCCGGGACAGCGCCCCACTCAAATGGCCATAACTCCTAGCTCACACCTCCGATTGAGGTGTTCTTGAGCATTCTAGAATCACCACGCCATGAGCTACGCATAGCTCATGGCCTTACCCTTGTGCCTCCTAGTCTCCGTGGGTGGGAGGCGTTCCCAACGCCCGGGGCCCTCACCCACACTAGGATCACTTGGGCCCTCTCACCAATGGCGCCACAAGTCCCGGGTGTCACTCCGGGGTCCCCCTTGTGCCCATGGTGTTTCGGGCACTCCTTATGGAGAGGTGCGCGACACTCACCCCCACCAAACGGAGTCGATGCCCTCATCGACTATACTGTTAGTCAGCACACCAATTCTCAAGTTGCCATCCTCTATGGTGCCGCATTGTGTTTACCTTAGGGCGCGACCCCCACAATGCATCTTCAAATTTGGCATAGTCCCAAAGGTGTCGTTCCTAGGTGGTCCGTTAGCGACCTTGGATCTCTCATCCAAGGACCTAACCTATACTAGACCCACCTACTTTGGGACTCACTTGGGTTGCCCCTCCTTTGGGGCCTCCCCCGTTAGGCTCCACTAGCCTAACGTGACACATCTAGGCGAGACCTCAACGCTTCCACTAAGTTGTCTCGGTTGCAACTCCGAGATGGCTTTCCATTGTTAAGCCACGCCTCGATCGCACGGGGGTGATGCCAAGTCCCGCCCGACTCGGTTCCCACTTTGCTCTTTCGAGACATGGGTTCATGACTCCCATGCGCCAACTCTCGTTAGCTCGCGGGTAGCACTTTTATGAGCACGCGCCATCACCTTGTCCCCGCCCGGACAAGCCCACAACTAAGAAGTTTCTTGGTTTTATCCAAGGCCCCTCCAAGCCATGGCCCCCAATTACTCGGCTTACCCAACCTAGTTTGGCATATCTATTCCCCCTCTTCCATTAACCAAGCACAAGTACAAGACTAGGACCTCATCTCATACTTTTCTCTTTGCACCACTAAAGTTTGGACTTTATTCCCTCAAGCCAAAGAACAAGCTCATGTTGTGGAGCAATTAATTAGCCTCGAAGGTAAGTGTGCTACTAGCGTCTCTCCCCCACTAAAGGAGATTGATGTCCTCATCAATGCCTACGCTTCATTTTATTGGAATCCTTAGCCTTAGTTTCTTCAAAGTGCTTTGCCAATTCCTTGGCATTCATCATGTCTCTTGCCGCTACCCAAACAACTTCTTTCTCATGGTATCCTCACCATTTCACCAAGTACTCCTTTGTACATTTTCTTTCCTTTTCATTTGGGCTTCCTACACTTGAGGATGCCCTCCTACCTCATGTTCCAAATGACGTCCACAAGGTCGGGAGGTGGCCTAATCACTTGCTTGTGATCGGGCCACAAGGTGTCGTCCTTAAATGGCTTTAGGAATGAGACATGAAATGTCGGATGCACTTTGATATCCGGCGGTAATTCCAACTTATACATGTCCTTGAACACTTGTTCCACAATGGAAAACGAAGCTCCAATTTTGGACATGAACTTTGGAGTGAGGCCTTCCGACTAAGTGAAGTTGTTCACATTCAACAACACCTTATTGCCCACCTCATTCTCCACTTCGCGTCTTCCGGCATTGACTTGCACTTCGTAGCACCTTCGGGCTTTCTCCACCAACAACTTGGTCATCTCTAAGACTTGTTTACCATCCTTGGCCAAGTCCTTACCATCTTGGTTGAACTCTAGTGTTGAATGTGCCCCCTCGAGAGCTAGGTTAATAGGTTGGAGCGCATCCACTCCATAAGCCACCACGAAAGACCACCCTTTGGTTGCCAAGTGCGTGGCTACATTACAACTAAACTCCGCTCGACCCACATAGTCCGCCCAATCTCTTTGGTCCGCCCCCACCAAGTTCCTCAAGTATTGCTTCAAGACTCCATTCACACCTCCGCCTTCCCATCCATTTGGGAATGCAAGGTCGTGCTAAACCTTAGTTTCATTCCGACCTCCTTAGAGAAATGCATTGAAAATGCACTTGTGAACTTTGGATCTTGATCCCACACAATCACTCTTGGCAACCCGTGGTGCCTCAACCATCTTTTGAGAAAAGGCTATGCGGTCTCCAACGCGGTGGCGGTTTCCACAATCGGCACCATGTGTGCCAACTTGGCAAACCGCTCTACCATCAACAAGATGGCATCATACCCATGTGACTCCGGCAAACTTGTGATCAAGTCCATGCACATACTATGCCATGGCACCGACGGGATAGGCAACGGTTGCAAGAAACCGCCTTGCTTTTGGTAAGAGGCTCGGTTTAGTTGGCACTCTATTCACGCCTTCACAAAGTGGGTTATATCCTCCTTTATGCACCGCCAATGGTACCTCCTTGACACCATTCTATGGCGGTTTTTTCTTTTCTTTCTCCTCTATGGCCGGCAATAGGACTATCACATTCTTCTCCAAACCGATAGCCTCAACTTGCATTGTGGCACATACACCCAACTTTGCTTACACTCGAACAATCCATCCACCAACTCCACCTCTTTGAGCAACTTGCTCTTGCGAAGCTCACCTAAAAGCTTTTGTGCTTTGGGGTAGTTAATTTACCCCTCCCGTATCTTGCATCACAAGTTTCCTTCGCCGGCATACATGAGCCACAAGGTTTGGATGGTTCTCATTGCTTGGAACTCTTCCGGTCTACTTCGCGCATCCGGCACCACATTTCCACGGTCCGGTTTGTGGATCAAATCCACCTACATAAGCGCCAAACTATCATGCCACCGCAATGACTTGGCGCTCACTTGCGCTTGTATGTCAAAATTCTTTTAGGACACATTGTCCATGTAGACCTTTGCTTTGTGCGACCCCAAATAGTGTCGCCACATCTTCAAGCAATGCACTACGGCAAAAAAGTTCTTTGTCATGAGTTGGTTGTCTTCTTTGACAACCATCGAGCTTCATGTTCCCATATGCAATGGCCATCCAATTACACATAATCCACCATTGGCAAAGTTACTCACCCCCGTATGCACCTCAAAAGGTTTGTCAACCTCCGCGAACTTGAGCACGGGCGGCGAAGAGAACTTGCTCTTAAGCTCCCCAAAGACTTGGTGACAAGGCTAGTCCCAATCTTGGGATAGCTATTTCTTCCACAAGTTGAACAAGGTGGGACAACCATCGAGCTTCATGCTCTCATATGTAATGGCCATCCATCTTGCATCAACACCCGCCAATGGTCAAGTCACTCGCCCCCGTATACACCTCAAAAGGTTTGTCAAACTCCGCGAACTTGAGCACGGGCGGCGAAGAGAACTTGCTCTTAAGCTCCCCAAAGACTTGGTGACAAGGCTAGTCCCAATCTTGGGATAGCTATTTCTTCCACAAGTTGAACAAGGTGGGACAACCATCGAGCTTCATGCTCTCATATGTAATGGCCATCCATCTTGCATCAACACCCGCCAATGGTCAAGTCACTCGCCCCCGTATACACCTCAAAAGGTTTGTCAAACTCCGCGAACTTGAGCACGGGCGGCGAAGAGAACTTGCTCTTAAGCTCCCCAAAGACTTGTGACAAACATCATCCCACTCTTGGGATAGCCATTTCTTGCACAAGTTGGACAAGCTTCTACAACCATGGAGCTTAATGCTCCTATAAGCAATGGTCATCCATCTTAGATCAACATCCGCCAATGGTAAAGTCCTTCGCCTTCATGTGCACCTCAACATGCTCATGAAAACCCGGAAACTTAACCACATGTTGTGAAGAGAACTTACTCTTGAGCTCCCCAAAGGCTTGGTGACAAGGCTCATCCCACTCTTGGGATAGCCATTTTTTCCAACATGTTGACTAAGGTTCTAGCAACCTTAGAAAAACCATGAATGAAGTGGTGGTAGTAGTTGTCTAGGCCAACAAATGACCTAAGCCTTTTTCTTGAATCAAGGGCCAATTCTCTTCTTGGATTGCCTTGACATTCTTCATGTTCGTCCACCAACTTCCTTTGTCACCATGTACCTCAAGAACTCAATCTCTCGTTGAGCAAAGTTATTTTTCACTTCTTGGCGGTAACTTTTTGGGCAACACATTGGTGAATACATCATTGTATCTCACCAACATCCCACCAATGTGGTTTGGAGGAGGCCCATCTTTCCTAGCCTCCCCATACATTCCTTGGAGTTGCTCCAATTGAACCACGACCATTATGTTTTCTATTTTTCATTTGGTCCATTAAGACCAAATTCAACTTGGGTCCTCCTACCATAGGAGTCCTTGTCAATTTGAACTTCAATTCTTTGCCATTATGACACATCATAATGCACCGCAAACACACCGGCTTGCACCTCACATCTATCATGTGAGTTTCAAAGTAGGCGGCCTTCACAATGACATGCATTTCATCTATTTCACATGATGTGAAATTTTGACAAAAATCCAATGTCCCACATTGAAAGGTTACATGCATCGCGGCCTCCTTTGTCTCATGCGGTTCGCCCTTTCCAAACCGCACCTTGGTGGGCTTGCTTTCTCTATCAATCGGCAAGCCCCAACTCCCTTGTGAGTTTTGGACTCAAGAAGGAGTGGTAGCCTCTTTGTCAACACATGAGACATTTCTCCCATTCATTGAGCCTCAAGGTACAAAAGATTTGGCCTTGGCTTAAGGCTACTAGCCTTGCCCACAATGCCATCATCTTACATTCGGTCCTCGGCAACTTGGCTTGGCTTGGTCGGCAAAACCAACTTTAAACATTTCGTCCGCGGGACAAATTGGTTTGGTGCCACAAAACCAATTTCTAATAGTTTGTCCGCAAAACAAACATGTTTTGCCTTGGTGGCACAAAGCCACCTTCCCACACTCCGTCCGCGGCACAAACATGAATTGCCTTGGTAGGACAAACCCACCTCCCAACATTTCGTCCGCGGCACAAGTATGATTTGCTTTGGAAGCATAAAGCCACCTTTCAACATTCCGTCCGCGGCACCAACATGTTTTGCCTAAGTAAAATGGACCAAACAATTTGCACTCATTTCTTTGGGACCTACTTTGGCTAAAGCCACTTGTGGTGATGCGCCGCCAAACTTCTCTTTGGGACCATCGGCTTCAATGCTCTTGCAAACTTGATGGTCCCCACCATGTCCTCAAGAAGCCTTAGGGACTTAAACAAGGCATCCACCACCCGCTTTTAAAACCCCACCTAAAAGGATGCATTTCTTAGAAAGCTCGTCCGTTTTAGGTGTATCCTTCATTTGTGCGTTTGAATAGCGCACATAGGCCTTAAGAGGCCCCGGGTGCCTCATTAGCACCAAATTCATTCCAACATCAATACCTTCCAAGCATTTCGAATTGGAATTTCAATCCAACATTAATGCCCTCCAAGGTTTTGGGTGCTTTCGGTATTCTAGGCCCCAAATGTTTTTTGAGGTTTGCGGGAGCCCTTTTCATAGCACTCCTCCATTTTCCTTACCAAATCCACCCTCATGCCCACCATTGTCATTGGAACCAATGGTATGGTCAAATTCCACTTGCACATGATCCTCGTTCCAATTTGAGCCTCACAACCTTTTGGAAACCCCGGGCTCACCATCATAACCCGCATTTATGATAGCCATGTTTCCCTCAAAGTGCGAGCTCAAAACTTGGAACCCTGCTCTGATACCAAGTGTCGCAACCCTTGCTAGGTCCCTTAATAATCTTGCCAATTTTCAATTCTAGCAAAGGTTACGAGTTGCTAACCCTTCGCATTCCGCCATGCTAATGGATAGCTCCTCTTACCCCGGACCAATAGTTCATAGGAGGGAACCAACCCTCCTACTTTGCTTTCGGGACTCACCCCTTAATCGCTAACCCATTTCCCCAATGTGGACTTCCATCCATGGAAGTCCAATCCTATGTTGATCATCGCGTTGCCGGAGCAACACTACAACAACCCGAACCATACTAGGCAACTATGTCCTCACAATGGGCCAATGCCCATGGAGGCCGTGCCGTTCGGCCTCGGGTGGGTGAGGCCACACCACCTCACCCATATAAGCCTCTAGGACTTTACACGGGGCCCCTACCCCACCGTCAACCAACCTCTTGTCTCTCCACCAAGAGTTGGGGCCAAGTGGACATTCTCCCTTAGCCGCTGGGCTAAGAAGCCTCTAGCAGCTTCAGACCATCATAACTTCCTTGTATGATGTCCGATGCTAGCCACCAACCACTTCATCTTCATCTACGTTTCACGTAGATGGCGATGGACTCCTCACTTGCCCCATTTGGGCAAGTTATGAGGACGTTATGCCTCTTTGAACCTTG
This sequence comes from Polytrichum commune, assembly GCA_950295325.1. NCBI lineage: Eukaryota > Viridiplantae > Streptophyta > Polytrichopsida > Polytrichales > Polytrichaceae > Polytrichum > Polytrichum commune. The sequence continues at coordinate 71,102,603 of OX485803.1, forward strand.
GCAGTCCCGGGAGTCACTCCCAGGCACTGCTGTACCAGGGCGCTGTCCCGGGACAGCGCCCCACTCAAATGGCCATAACTCCTAGCTCACACCTCCGATTGAGGTGTTCTTGAGCATTCTAGAATCACCACGCCATGAGCTACGCATAGCTCATGGCCTTACCCTTGTGCCTCCTAGTCTCCGTGGGTGGGAGGCGTTCCCAACGCCCGGGGCCCTCACCCACACTAGGATCACTTGGGCCCTCTCACCAATGGCGCCACAAGTCCCGGGTGTCACTCCGGGGTCCCCCTTGTGCCCATGGTGTTTCGGGCACTCCTTATGGAGAGGTGCGCGACAGATTGAGTTCTTGAGGTATGTGGTGACAAAGGAAGTTGGTGGACGAACATGATGAATGTCAAGGCAATCCAAAAGGAGAATTGGCCTTTCATTCAAAAAGGGCTTAGGTCATTTGTTGGCCTAGCCAACTACTACCACCACTTCATTCGAGAGTTTTTGAAGGTTGCTAGGATCCTATTCAACTTATTGAGGAAAATGGCTATCCCAAGAGTGGGATGAGCCTTGTCACCAAGCCTTTGGGAAGCTCAAGAGCAAGTTCTCTTCACAAGATGTGGTTAAGTTTCCGGGTTTTCATAAGCATTTTGAGGTGCACATGGAGGCGAAGGACTTTACCATTGGCGGATGTTGATCCAAGATGGATGACCATTGCTTATGGGAGCATTAAGCGCCATGGTTGTCGAACCTTGTCCGGTTTGTGCAAGAAAAGGTTATCCCAAAAGTGGGATGAACCTTGCCACAAAGCCTTTGGGAAGCTTGAGAGCAAGTTCTCTTCGCCGCCCGTGCTCAAGTTTGCGGAATTTGACAAACCTTTTGAGGTGCATACGGGGGCGAGTGACTTTACCATTGGTGGATGTTGATCCAAGATGGATGCCCATTGCATATGGGACCATTAAGCTTAAAGGTGGTCGAACCTTGTGCGACTTGTGAACGAAATGGCTATCTCAAGAGTGGGATGAGCCTTGTCCCAAAGTCTTTGGGGAACTTAAGACAAAGTCCTCTTTACCACCCGTGTTCAAGTTCGTGGAGCTTGAAAAACCTTTTGAGGTGCATACGGGGGGCGAGTGACTTTACCATTGGCGGATGTTGATGCAAGATGGATGGCCATTGCATATGAGAGCATGAAGCTCGATGGTTGTCCCACCTTGTCCGACTTGTGGAAGAAATGGCTATCCCAAGAGTGGGATGATGTTTGTCACGAGTCTTTGGAGAGCTTAAGACCAAGTTCTCTTCGCCGCCCGTGCTCAAGTTCGCGGAGCTTGACAAACCTTTTGAGGTGCATACGGGGGTGAGTGACTTTGCCAATGGTGGATTATGTGTAATTGGATGGCCATTGCATATGGGAGCATGAAGCTCGATGGTTGTCAAAGAAGACAACCAACTCATGACAAAGAACATCTTTGGCGTAGTGCATTGCTTGAAGATGTGGCGACACTATGTGGGGTCGCACAAAGCAAAGGTCTACATGGACAATGTGTCCTAAAAGAATTTTGACATTCAAGCGCAAGTGAGCGCCAAGTCATTGCAGTGGCATGATAGTTTGGCGCTTATGAAGGTGGATTTGATCCACAAACCGGACCAAGGAAATGTGGTGCCGGATGCGCGAAGTAAACCGGAAGAGTTCCAAGCAATGAGAACCATCCAAACCTTGTGGCTAATGTGTGCCGGCGAAGGAAACTTGTGATGCAAGATACGGGAGGGGTAAATTAACTACCCCAAAGCACAAATGCTTTTAGGTGAGCTTCGCAAGAGCAAGGTGCTCAAAGAGGTTAAGTTGGTGGACGGATTGTTCAAATGCAAGCAAAGCCGGGTGTATGTGCCACAAGGCAAGTTGAGGCTATCGGTTTTGAAGGAGGAATATGATAGTCCTATTGCCGGCCATAAAGGAGAAAGAAACAACCGACATAGAATGGTATCAAAGAGGTACCATTGGTGGTGCATAAAGGAGGATATAACCCACTTTGTGAAGGCGTGAATAAAGTGCCAAGTGAACCGAGCCTCTTACCAAAAGCAAGGCGGTTTCTTGCAACCGTTGCCTATCCCGTCGGCGCCATGGCATAGTATGTGCATGGACTTGATCACAAGTTTGCCGGAGTCACATGGGTATGATGCCATCTTGTTGATGGTAGAGCAGTTTGCCAAGTTGGCACACATGGTGCCGATTGTGGGAACTGCCACCGCGTTGAAGACCGCATAGCCTATTCTCAAAGGATGGTTGAGGCACCACGGGTTGCCAAGAGTGATTGTGTCGGATCAAGATCCAAAGTTCACAAGTGCATTTTCAATGCATTTCTCTAAGGAGGTCGGAATGAAACTAAGGTTTAGCACGGCCTTGCATTCCCAAATGGATGGGAAAGCGGAGCGTGTGAATGGAGTCTTGAAGCAATACTTGAGGAACTTGGTGGGGGCGGACCAAGGAGATTGGGCGGACTATGTGGGTCGAGCGGAGTGTAATTGCAATGTAGCCACGCACTTGGCTACCAAGGGGTGGTATTTCGTGGTGGCTTATGGAGTGGATGCGCTCCAACCTATTAACCTAGCTCTCGAGGGGGCACATTTAACACTAGAGTTCAACCTAGATGGTGAGGACTTGGCCAAGGATGGTAAACAAGTCTTGGAGATGACCAAGTTGTTGGTGGAGAAAGCCCGAAGGTGCTACGGAGTGCAAGTCAATGCCGGAAGACGCGAAGTGGAGAATGAGGTGGGCCAAAAGGTGTTGTTGAATGTGAACAACTTCACTTAGCCGAAAGGCCTCACTCCAAAGTTCATGTCCAAAATTGGAACTCCGTTTCCCATTGTGGAACAAATGTTCAAGGACATGTATAAGTTGGAATTACCGCCCAAGATCAAAGTGCATCCGACATTTCATGTCTCATTCCTAAAGCCATTTAAGGACAACACCTTGTGGCCCGATCACAAGCAAGTGATTAGGCCACCTCCCGACCTTGTGGACGTCATTTGGAACATGAGGTAGGAGGGCATCCTCAAGTGTAGGAATCCGAAGTGAAAAGGAAGAAAATGTACAAAGGAGTAGTTGGTGAAATGATGAGGATACCATGAGAAAGAAGCCGTTTGGGTAGCGGCAAGAGACATGATGAACGCCAAGGAATTGGTAAAGCACTTTGAAGAAACGAAGGCTAGACATTCCAATAAAATGAAGCGTAGGCATTGATGAGGACATCAATCTCCTTTAGTGAGGGGGAGAGACGCTAGTAGCACACGTAACTTCGAGGCTAATTATTCCACAACATGAACTTGATCTTTGGCTTGAGGGAATAAAGTCCAAATTTTAGTGGTGCAAAGAGAAAAGTATGAGATGAGGTCCTAGTCTTGTACTTGTGCTTGGTTAATGGAAGAGGGGGAATAGACATGCCAAACTAGGTTGGGTTAGCCGAGTAATTGGGGGCCATGGCTTGGAGGGGCCTTGGATAAAACCAAGAAACTTCTTCGTTATGGGCTTGTCCGGGCGGGGGCAAGGTGATGGCGCGTGCTCATAAAAGTGCTACCCGCGAGCTAACGAGAGTTGGCGCATGGGAGTCATGAACCCATGTCTCGAAAGAGCAAAGTGGGAACCGAGTCGGGCGGGACTTGGCATCACCCCCGTGCGATCGAGGCGTGGCTTCACAATGGAAAGCCATCTCGGAGTTGCAACCGAGACAACTTAGTGGAAGCGTTGAGGTCTCGCCTAGATGTGTCATGTTAGGCTAGTGGAGCCTAACGGGGGAGGCCCCAAAGGAGGGGAACCCAAGTGAGTCCCAAAATAGGTGGGTCTAGTATAGGTTAGGTCCTTGGAGGAGAGATCCAAGGTCGCTAACGGACCACCTAGGAACGACACCTTTGGGACTATGCCAAACTTGAAGATGCATTGTGGGGGTCGCGCCCTAAGGTAAACACAATGCCGCACCATAGAGGATGGCAACTTGAGAATTGGTGTGCCGACTACGAGTATAGTCGATGAGGGCATCGACTCCGTTTGGTGGGGGTGAGTGTCGCGCACCTCTCCATGAGGAGTGCCCGAAACACCATGGGCACAAGGGGGACCCCGGAGTGACACCCGGGACTTGTGGCGCCGTTGGTGAGAGGGCCCAAGTGATCCTAGTGTGGGTGAGGGCCCCGGGCGTTGGGAACGCCTCCCACCCACGGAGACTAGGAGGCACAAGGGTAAGGCCATAAGCTATGCGTAGCTCATGGCGTGGTGATTCTAGAATGCTCAAGAACACCTCAATTGGAGGTGTGAGCTAGGAGTTATGGCCATTTGAGTGGGGCGCTGTCCCGGGACAGCGCCCTGGTACAGCAGTGCCTGGGAGTGATTCCCGGGACTGCCAAGGTTCAAACAGGCATAACTTCCTCAATACTTGCCCGAATGGGGCAAGTGAGGAGTCCATCGGCATCTACGTGAAGCGTAGATGAAGATGGAGTGGTTGGTTGTTATGATCAGACATCATACAAGGAAGTTATGATGGTCTGAAGCTGCTGGGGGGCTCTAGGCCCAGCAGCTAAAGGAAAATGTCCACTTGGCCCCAACTCTTGGTGGAGAGACAAGAGGTTGGTTGACGGTGGGGTAGGGGCCCCGCGTGAAGTCCTAGAGGCTTATATGGGTGAGGTGGTGTGGCCTCACCCACCCGAGGCCAAACGGCACGGCCTCCATGGGCATTGGCCCAATGTGAGGCCATAGTTGCCTAGTATGGTTCGGGTTGTTGTAGTGTTGCTTCGGCAATGCGATGATCAACATGGGATTGGACTTCCATGGATAGAAGTCCACATCTAGGAATGGGTTACCGATTAAGGGGTGAGTCCCGAAAGCAAAGTAGGAGGGTTGGTTCCCTCCTATGAGCTATATGGTCCGGGGTAAGAGGAGCTAACCATTAGCATGGCGGTATGCGAAGGGTTAGCACTCGTAACCTTTGCTAGAAAGGAAAATTGGCAAGATTGTCAAGGGGGGGTTAGCAAGGGTTGCGACAGTGAACCCCGGGCGTGCCAAGGTTCAAACAGGCATAACTTCGTCAATACTTGCCTGAATGGGGCAAGTGAAGAGTTCACCGGCATCTACGTGAAGCGTAGATAAGGATGGAGTGGTTTTTTTGTTAGCATCGCACATCATACAAGGAAGTTATGATGGTCTGAAGCTGCTGGGGGCTTCTAGGCCCAGCGGCTAAGGGAAAGTGTCCACTTGGCCCCAACTCTTGGAAGAGAGACAAGAGGTTGGTTGACGGTGGGGCAGGGGCCCCGCGTAGAGTCCTAGAGGCTTATATGGGTGAGGTGGTGTGGCCTCACCCACCCGAGGCCGAACGGCACGGCCTCCATGGGCTTTGGCCCATTGTGAGGCCATAGTTGCCTAGTATGCTTCGGGTTGTTGTAGTGTTGCTCCGGCAACGCGATGATCAACATGGGATTGGACTTCCATGGATGGAAGTCCACATCTAGGAATGGGTTACTGATTAAGGGGTGAGTCCCGAAAGCAAAGTAGGAGGGTTGGTTCCCTCCTATGAACTATATGGTCCGGGGTAGGTGGAGCTAACCATTAGCATGGCGGAATGCGAATGGTTAGCATTCGTAACCTTTGCTAGAATTGAAAATTGGCAAGATTGTCAAGGGGGGCTAGCAAGGGTTGCGACAAAGGTTTCCCTCCCATTACACACAGAGAGGATCCGCAAGGCAATAACTAGTTCTGATCCGGGTCTCTTCTCCTATGCCCTATCCGGACTCGTATCCCTTCATGCTCTCTCTCCTCCGCTAACAATCTCAGAATCATTCGTACACAAATTCAAGCAAGGACAGTCAAGGAGTGAGAGATCAAAAAGAGTTTATTAGAGTAGGAGCAATCAAAAATACAGCAAGGGAGAAGAAACCCTTCTTCAACTCCTTATTCAGCCTTAAGTAGAGGCCCAAAATCCCTAACCTGAGGGCGGTGGCCCAGGCGGCCGCCGCTACGAAAAACCCCAACTGCATCCGTTCTCCCGGATTTCCCGGATCAAGATCCGGATTTTCCGCTGACAAAACCCAAGGGAGAATTTTATTCCTCATCTTCAAAAACTCCTAAGTCCTATCTTCCTACCTCTATTCTGCCTAACTAATCTAACTACCATCCTAACCTAAGAAGAGCGGTGCTTCTTTTGAGCTGCTCCCTCCTTCGAATGGCTGCCGAGTCCACTGATGGCGGATGAGCTCCCTCCCGGCGATGCCTTCTGTAGCCGTGTAAGCATCCTCCTCATGTTCCGAGAAGGGGCAATCTCATCCTCCGAGTCCGTTGTTCCTTCGGTCCGCGGTGTTCCGGAAACTGTCTTCCCTTTCGGATGCTTCGGATCGGGGAAGGATCGCTTCCGGTGCGCTGTTCCGGATTCTGTCCGCCCGAGATCGAGGCAGTCCGTGGATCCATGTTGGAAGCCGCCCTTGAGGGTGGCGGAGGGAATGGGCTAACCATTTGGCAGTCCGGAGGAGACGATGGCGAGGCTTGGGTCATCGGGGCCTTACCCCTACTCGAAGTTGCCTCTCGATCCGAAGTCTGGTGCCTTATCGGCGTCCTAGCTCTGTCTGGAGTCCGGGACCGATCCGAGGTCCGCGGAACAGGGGACTGGCCTCGTCCGGATCTAACAGACCCGGTGCTCTTCTGCCTCACCTGGGGAGAGCGGATCCTTTCCGGAGCTCTTCCGGAACTAGCAGGCCGAGAGCCGCCTCCCTGCTGGCTGGGTCCTGCAGACGTTGGCGGATTCTGGACCAGGGCGACTTCACCAACCACCTCGTAGAGGGTTCCGGTTGGTGACCCAGGCGGACCCGGATAGAGTACCTGCCGGGGTGTTCCGCTTGGCGGAACCACCTTATGGATTTCCGCGGACGAAGCTATTTTGCGAGCGGTGAGCGGTAACTTCCGAGATATTTTGATTAAAATGTTATTTTAAGCAGTAAATTTATGGTATTGTTGGACTAAATTTATTTTTAGTAATTTATTTTTCTAAACTTAGTGAACAGTGTGACCTATGACCATGGACAATTAAGGGCTCTGATACAGGAAAAAATGTTATTGTATCAGTGAAAAATATGGTTTAGGGTGTTAAATTGAACATTTGGAACTAATATCAGTAATAAATATGGGTTTGTCTCAAGTCAAACACGTATTGTTTCAGTATAATGAGAATTAGTGGTACTCTAAAAAGGTCACGCAACTTTGGAACAACGAAATACATGTGGTGCGTCAAATGTCTTGTAGTGACCCTTTTAGTCTCACTACATCATGATTATAACAAATCTTACATACATATGTTACTTTAAAGAAACAGAAAACTCTAAGAGTCAAGGTACTTCAGCAAACCACCCTCCAAAACTCGCTTCACTTCGTTGAAGCCAAAACTAGCTGCATGAATGAACGTGTCTGATTCTGAGTCCAAACCACAGACTACAGTAAACAAATAGTACAAATGCTTACAGTTGGCCCATTGACCCCTTTTTCCAATTGCTTTAGTCGCCATGTCCTTGAAGTTAGGACAAGTGCATGCTGGCAGCTACAAAATCATCAAGTAGTATTGCTGAACCTTTGGGGGCGTGCCGGAATCCAAGGAGACGATGCATCCTAAGGCAGGGGCTGGAAGCATGCACAGTTTGTGCACTTTGGCTTTTAGTGATAGGGCTGAGGCACAATTATTGGCGTGTTTTGTTGACGGGGCCTTCTTGTTGCGCCTAATCAACTTCCCTAAACGCCGGGTGGGAAACTCATCCGGATATGCAGGAGTCGTGTAGCTTGCTAAGTCCAAAGGTAACGGGTGGTCCTGAAAAATTCTGGAAGGTGTCATCTCCTTCCACTGGGGCAGTCTAAAGCCTGCGTTTTCTAAAGAGAGGATCTCTTTGCAGGTTAAGTTGGTCCCCAACTTAACCGGCCATACCTCCGGAACGTTCGGGACTGAGACCACCCATCTTTTTTTTGTACCCTTAACGCATCTCTCAATGTCGTCATTGCAGAAAAAAAAGTCTTGAGGGTCCAATCTCTTCTTCCGATAGTTATCCATGAGGCCTGAGTAGGTAGGTGCAGCGGTGCTCTTCCCGTCTTGTGCAATCCGAGCGACGCACTTCTTCTTGGTGTTTGTTTGTAGAGCAAAGCAAGCCTTCGCATATATCTTAGGCAGCCGTGCAATGTGCCACTGGGCAGGGTTGCATAATGTCTCCTCAATCGCGGTGACGTGGTGCCGATCCACCCGCTGCGGAGCGTCGTGTGTTGGAAATTAAGGTTGGTCTTCATCTGTAGTTGTGGGAGAATCTGGAGTTGTCACAGGAGGTGGAGAATCGTTCAGTCGGGCAGATCTGGTTTGGACGCGTGGTCGGGATATACTGATCTTGTCTGGCCTGTGAGATTCACGTTCGTCACCGAAAGCAGTATCCGGTTTACGCTTCAGAGAAACAAATACCTCTTCCCCTTCGAGGTGGGGAGTCCTGGTGCACCACTCGTCAGCGCCAGGCATTTTCAAGATGGCCTCATGCAGCGGTTTCGAGATTCCTGTTTTTACGGTAGACCTCTGAGCACGCCTCAGCTTCAATTCCTCCTTCGACGGTCCAGTTCCAGGGTTCTCTCCCTTTAGGAATTGGGAATATGCTGAGCACTGCATGAAAGCACGCACGAAGTCATCGATTGTTGCCACATAAAGGTCGCTGCCCCGATCGCCAGATTGCTGCTTCCACTTGTTGTGGATAGATTCAGCAAGGTTACAGGATGGCATTTCCGCTAGTTCAGCTTCACTTAGATCTGGCAATGCCCATAGAGTCCGAATTAAAATAATGGCGGAATCAATGTAGTTGAAGCATAAAGTGGGAACTATACAGGAAATATAGAGGGAAGCATAGACTTACCAACTCCATAAATCCACCCCATTGGCGGTAACAGAAATGCCAGAAGGCCAGCCAGAGCTCTAGTCGAAGTAGACCTTGTTCAGTTGTTGCCCCAGATGACATCCACCATGCCCGAATTGCCAAATACTTTGTCTCGGCCTCCGCCATCGATTTTGCATTCTTGTATTGCTGGCATAGTATTAGATGCTGATGTTGCAGGTCTTGACGGATATCGGCCTTGGTATGTTTCTCCAAGGACTGCGTCCAATGGAAAAGACAAATCCTCTCTCTATCCACCATCTTCTCAAATGCATCTCCACTTCCGTATATGATTCGAACAGCATTCCAGTTGGCTTGGCCACTGTCGGCCATGAAACCTTTAAAATTGACTTTGTCCACTCCATGTTGAGCCATGAGAGCGTTCAGGTTCTTCCATACGACTGACTGGGCTGCAACATCTTCAGACTGCATGTCGCATACTGCGATGGTCATGACACGGCAATATGTGGAATCGTACACATGACAAGCCATTGTCGTCCACGACCTGACCCGTTTGACATGGTCAAACATTATCCAGGAGTTCTCCAAGTCACCACCGAGTTGCATTCGTTTGACCAGGTCGACTCCGATGCCCGGTCCAACTTCGGACATCTTGAAGACAAAGACCTTGTCCATGTCCGCTCCTTGCCCTGGAAACCTATTCTGCTGCACGAACCTCCAATTGCTAGCACCGCGTAAATTGGTAATACTGTCCATGATTCCAAAGCGACGCATAGTCCTGAACGTGGTGACTGCGTTACGAATGTTGGGCGAGGTGAGGTGCTTACACCGATCGAAAATAACTTGCTGCTCGTCCAACTCCAAGATCTTTTGTGGGTCACCTTCTTTAGCAAGGAGGAGTGGGCCCATTACTTCCTTTGCAGTTTCAAGCACAATAGCGGCGCGAGTGGCTGATGGGGTGCGTTCGACTTGATCCTCAATCAAGGTGTTTGTCAAATCGATGAAGTCCCGATGATCACTTGACTTGACGGGATGGTCGTGAGATCCCAAGTGCACACAAACCCTCGTCATGTGAGGTGTCGCGGTAACATAGTAGATCTTGGCAGTGCAGACAGCAACACAGGTGGGAGGGACGTTACATGATTTGCAAACAACGGTCGAACCAGTTGGAGGCTTAGACCCCACTTCAAACAATTTCTCAGATAATCCTTCCCACTCTGTTTCATTCACTTTGGAAGTCCTATGGTCTCGCTGAAGATACTCACAGGCAGGATTGTTGCAACGGAGGTGGCCCAAACAAGAAGATGCATGAAACAAAAGCTTTAGATCATTCTGAATATTGGATGTAATTGTGCGAGTCCAAGCATGGCCATTGTACCTTCTATCCATTCCACGAAGCAACTTGGCCTTTGTATTCTGGCCATGGTCACCTAAAGGTGGAAATTCGAAGATAACGTTCCCATCGTAACGAGGAGGAAGGTAATCAACCTGCTGGAGTCTGATCGCATCAAAGTTAATTCGAGATAACACACTTTTGGACCGCTTACGAGCTCCAAGGCGCATCAATGAATGAATGATACTGACAAGAGGACTTGCCACAACCTTGGCCTGACCAAGATTAGGAGACGGACTAATAGGAGGAGTTGTTTCCTTGCGAACTACTTGTGGAGACAACGAAGCTTGGACTCTGCTCGCTGATTTTAAGAATTCAACATCGCCCGTCGGAATCATCACTCAACTCATAAATTGTATTTAGACCGGGCTCAATTTTGACCTTAGACAACACCGGTCTCTCAATGCTAACAGTGGAAGACTCCTTAGGTGTTAGAAGTTCAGTGGAACACTCAAACATAGACTCAGAGACTCCATATACACGATATTTTCCAGGCTTTAGCAACCAGAACGTACCGACGTCATTATCTACTCTAGTCTGACGAACTGCATGTGAAACTAGACCGGTATGATCGTCAAATACTTCTTCTTCGACAAAGATAGTGACCTCACGATATTGAAACCTCAAACTCAATGTTGCACAAGTGACTATAGCATGACCGTCTTCACCTAATGGAAAGAGGACCGGAACAGAATGAGGTTCAGCACGAAGCAGGGCCATAGTATACCACAAAACTCTGAACAAAACAAGTACTGTGAACATTGAAATGGCATGAATATATAAGAGGGAACAAATTACAGTGCAAACTGGTAATTTATGTACCAGCAAGCGGAATTTCAGAAGATAATAGAGAGACATGGAGAGTAAGCTGAAAGACGGCTGAAAAACCATTTTTGGATGCAAGTCCGAGATAGGTAAGAAACCGATATCTATTTCAAACATAATATTCTAATATAAATAGAGCAAAAGAGGTGGGCGTATCATATACACTCACAAGGTGTTATGTTTACCTGTTTTCAAATAGTAGAAACCAAGAACAGACATACATTCTAAACATTGTTGGTTATAATATATATTGGCAAATAAGGCCATAAGAATGACGGCCGCCACGAATAATGTGGAGAGCATGATAGTAGCTCTGCAATAATAAATCCCAAACAATAGAATGCTACATTGTGATTAACGACAAAGACGCTTATGGGGCCCTTTGCCATTTTTGTCACCATCATGTTTATGACAATGGTCAATCCCTAAACTATGAACTGCAGTGCATCCTGCGCAACCGAGTTTCTGTCGTTTGGAAAGTGGGGAACTCCTTAATACAGATCTAGAGTACGTGCCCGGTTTAATAACCCCTGCTCTAGAATATGCATGAGTATGTAAAGTAGACAAGTCCTCTATCAGCGTTGCAACATCCGCTTGCAAGGATGGAGTCCGTGCATGTGGACTCTGAACCACAACCGCCGGAGTAACTGAGGAGTCAGGTGGGTTGTCAATCTTCATGTTGTTGACAACTGCGAAACCATCGATGGACAACGTGGTGTGAACTTGAGATGTACTAGGAGAACCTAAAGGAGCAGGGCTTGGGAGACTTGAGTCAGTACCCATTGGAGAAGAATATGATGAGATGACATGAAGGAATGGGTACAAGCAATCGGGTATTATATACACCTAGGGTAGACACCAATGCGCGAATATTTGATAACATGTTAGATCAATTAATAGTCAATGTTTATTTATGTAAATGCTAGACACCCTGTTTCATGTAGGAAAAGAATGTACTACAATAATAGTCAATACTTTGTCAACCACCAAATATGTGACATGGCAGGATTCTATTATGTAGAATAGGTTTTAGTGCCGCAAATTGTAGTGTATTAATGCTGTGTGGATTAACAGAGGAATAAATCAAGGAAATGCAGATTAATTATCTAAATCCAATGTGAACACAATTATCCAAAATGTGAACATAATGATGGAGAATAGATGTTAATTATGACAGAGTTGACAATGATATATAAGATCTGTTTGCTTCAATATTATTAGAGATGAACACTAGGTCGAGAGCGAGAGCAGATCGAGAGATTAGGAGGACTATTGAAAAACAGAGGCGTATTGAGAGAAGGCAAAGGTTAGAATCAAGAGGGAGCTTAGGAACGCCGTACAACTTGCGGACAACAATGGGTAGACGAGGGGTTAATTCTTCTAGGGGCACAGGTAGAGGTTCCAAAGGGGAAAAAACATTTGATGTTTCAGAGGTAGCTCCAGTAGTATTATTTCATGTATCGGAGGAAGACAATGAAGTTGACAAAGGGGGCAGTGAGGTGATGTTTATCTGCAATCATAATGAAATTTTTATATGTGCAATCATAATGTTAAGTTCTATCACGGATAGTTGGAATAGATGAGACCCTCTAAATTCCCTTGTTGTGTGGGCAATGGTATCGGCTCCTTTATGTTATGTTTTATGTTTGGTGGGGGATTGTGAATTGGGTTTGGTTTGGGTATCTGGAACAGGGAATGACGCAGACACAGGTTCAACCTGAGGCAACCTCCAGTGCCTCAACATCAGATCAAAGTGAGGAGCAGGTTTGTAAAGATTGTAATCAATTGGTGACTTGAATGGTTTTGGGTTTAGGGTAAGGGGTCTTTCCAATGCTAACACTGTATAAGGCCAAATTCATAGCTTATGAGCACCGGACATATACACTTAACATATCCTTGGCGAATTCGATCAAGGCGCTGATAAAGGTGATCTCCGCGAAGCAAGAATGGACAATGAAGAACAGCAATTCGGGGAAGAGGTACATTGTCCCACACAAAAATACCCTGAATTTGATTTTTTTGCATAGTGTTCGGAGATCCAAGATTGTGAACTGAAATAAGGTAGACACCTATACCTGCCGAGGGAGACATTTCTGGTGAGGGGGAGGGTTGACGGTTGAGGGTGAAGGTGAGGGTTTTGTGTCGTTCTTGGAGTTCTTGAAATCTGATGTGAGGTCTAGATATGGAAGTATTAAGGTCAAACTGATGTGAGGTTAGATATGTGGCTTACAAGTGTTATGTTTTCTAAGGTTAGTTAGCTATGTTGGGTATTAGGGTAATCTGATGTAAGCTTAGAAATTCTGAAATTCCAGGGCCGAGTTTGAGTGTCTCGGACCCGAGACACAATTTCTGGTATTCAAACTGTAAACCCTACAATGATATTTGATATTGAAATCTAGATTTACTTGGTATAAGGGTACTCTGATATGAGACTACACATGTGTGTTTGAAGTGAAATCTGATGTGAGGTCTAGATATGCTTGATACAAGTGTAATCTGACATGAGGTTAGAAATTTGTGTTATAGGTGAAATCTGATGTGAGGTCTAGATATTCAAGTAGTAAGGTCAAACTGATGTGAGGTTAGATATGTGGGTTACCCGTGCAATCTGATATGAGGTTAGTTTGCAATTGTGGGTATACGGGTAATCTGATTTAAGCTTCGAAATTTCTGATTTTCCAGGGCCGAGTTTGAGTGTCTCGGTCCCGAGACATATTTTCTGGTATTCAAACTGTAAACCCTACAATGATATTTGATATGGAAATCTAGATTTACTTTGTATAAGGGTACTCTGATATGAGACTACACATGTGTGTTTGAAGTGCAATCTGATGTGAGGTCTAGATATGCTAGTATTAAGGTAAAACTGATGTGAGGTTAGATATGTGGGTTACAAGTGCAATCTGTTATGAGGTTAGTTTGCAATTGTGGGTATAAGGGTTATCTGATTTAAGCTTAGAAATTTCTGATTTTCCAGGGCCGAGTTTGAGTGTCTCGGTCCCGAGACACATTTTCTGGTATTCAAACTGTAAACCCTACAATGATATTTGATATGGAAATCTAGATTTACTTTGTATAAGGGTACTCTGATATGAGACTACACATGTGTGTTTGAAGTGAAATCTGATGTGAGGTCTAGATATGCTAGTATTAAGGTCAAACTGATGTGAGGTTAGATATGTGGGTTACAAGTGCAATATGATGTGAGGTCTAGATATGCTGGTATTAAGGTCAAACTGATGTGAGGTTAGTTTGCAATTGTGGGTATAAGGGTAATCTGATTTTAGCTTAGAAAATTCTGAAATTCCAGGGCCGAGTTTGAGTGTCTCGGTCCCGAGACACATTTTCTGGTATTCAATCTGTAAACCCTACAATGATATTTGATATTGAAATCTAGATTTACTTGGTATAAGGGTACTCTGATATGAGACTACACATGTGTGTTTGAAGTGCAATCTGATGTGAGGTCTAGATATGCTAGTATTAAGGTAAAACTGATGTGAGGTTAGATATGTGGGTTACAAGTGCAATCTGATATGAGGTTAGTTTGCAATTGTGGGTATAAGGGTAATCTGATTTTAGCTTAGAAAATTCTGAAATTCCAGGGCCGAGTTTGAGTGTCTCGGTCCCAAGACACATTTTCTGGTATTCAAACTGTAAACCCTACAATGATATTTGATATGGAAATCTAGATTTACTTTGTATAAGGGTACTCTGATATGAGACTACACATGTGTGTTTGAAGTGAAATATGATGTGAGGTCTAGATATGCTAGTATTAAGGTCAAACTGATGTGAGGTTAGTTTGCAATTGTGGGTATAAGGGTAATCTGATTTAAGCTTAGACAATTCTGATTTTCTAGGGCCGAGTTTGAGTGTCTCAGTCCCAAGACACATTTTCTGGTATTCAAACTCTACTACCTACAATCATAGTAGATATTGATATCTAGATATGCTTGTTATAAGTGTACTTTGATATGATGTTAGAAATGTTTGTTAGAAGTGTAATCTGATCTAAGGTTAGATATATGTGTTGTAAGGTCTATCTGAACTAGGGTTGAATATGGGTGATATTACTGTAATTTGATGGGAGATTAGATATCTGGGCTATATCTGTTATCTGATATCGGGTTAGATATGTGTGTGATATGAGGTTAGATATGTGTGTTATAAGTACAATCTGAGAGGTTATATTCGCATGTTATAAGGTCAATCTGATATGAGGTTGAATATGGGTGTCATAAAGGTACTTTGATCTGTGGTTAGATATGTGGGTAACAAGTGTAACCTGATAAGAGGTTAGATTTGTGTATTATATAAGGTTAGAAATGAGTATAGATATGTTTGATATAAGGGCTAGTACTAGGCAATGTACAAAGCAAGGAGGATTATTTTAACACCAAACCTGGTTGTCCTTTGATTGTGCAGCACTCAAAAGACAAAACCCAGCATTACAAGGGTTCTCCGGATGACCATCCCTGTTTGGACTTGATTCTTGCAGATATACCGGAAGGTCTTCCTGTTCCTGGCATATCAAACCCACCGTCGTCCATTCCCTCTTGGAATCAAGAATCGAAAGAGTGGTTACAACCACTCTTTGACTTTGCCGACGAACATCTGCACGACGACGGGGCAATTATTTTGTTTCACCTTTTTCGCATGAGTACGAAGTCCAATATTCTTGGATATTGCAAATCGTATGGTTTTGCAATTCGGAAAGAGTGGTGGGGAATGAACCGCCTTCATCTTACATCTCCAATAAATCCAACATCAACTGTAAGATAAAGCTTAAGTCTTCTTTCTGATCACCGCATTCAGTTTCAATTTCATCCTTGAGGTAGTTCTGAGTGTAGACCCACCTAACTATTATACTCACGTAGTTCTGTTGTTCACTTTGTAAAGTAATATTGATCTTTATGTCTGGTACATTGTAGACCATGAGGTTCGGTATTTCATTGGCGGTCAGGAGCGTGCCGGGGTCACCTGCATCGAAGTTTTCATTTCGCCATGTCCCTGAATTGGATCCTTATGGGGTGGATGTTGCACGGGATGATATTCTCCAGAACTTGGTCTCTCGTGAGGACCAACTAACTAATGGATCCACACCATGGCGAGGGCCTCGTGAAAAGTCCGTGCTTCTAATGCAAATGCTAATTGAAGCATGTAGCTCCCCATGGGATATTATTCTAGACTACACGGCAGCGACCGGTATGGCTTTGTAATCTTGCATTTCAGTTGGTTAATCGTTAATATTGTTTTGTTCTACAAAATTCATAGTGGTTTTTGTACTAAGTTATCCAACTTCTTTATTTGCAGGATCTTCCATTCATGCATGCCGTAATGTGCACCGTCACATTGCGGCATTAGAGGCTGATGTAGATATTTTTGAGGCCGTACTTGCTCCATTGATTATCTCTAGAGCAGCCTCTGAAGTCACTCTTGAAGACCGTGTCACCAGTGTAGAGGATCCTGAGGGTGAAGATATTCCCGTTGAGAGGATTGTGAAGAGATCTCGGTTTACTAAGTGAGTATGGTCCACAAATTCTCTTACCAGTGTTATGTTTTTTGCTGTCATTTCTTCTAAAGTTGAGTTATGAACATGGTACCATTGGCATTTGCAGATGCGATAAATTGAGCTATCCTATTCACCGGCCTTTTTTTTGTGACCGTAAATTCTATCCCAGCTCTCCAAAGTCTTGGCAACTTCCTACATATGCAAATGATATTGCTAATCAACTAGCTGGAGGTTCTTATCATACTTTTACATCTAAATATCATCCGGGAAGAGTTTTAGAGTTTTTGGATATAGAAGCTTTATAATCAGATGGTCAGGCCTCCTCTGATGCAGATATTAGTGATTCTAGAATGTCTTCATCATCACGTGATCACAGTGATTCGGATCTGATGTAATAGCTTCATGTGAATGTCTGTGTACTATCTAATATACCGGTTTTTCTTCCGTTGGTTTTTCAGTTTGTGCACTCATTCCGCATGAAATTCATTGTATTTGTATTACTTTCGGAATTTATGGGATTGCATATATAAAATTGCAGATTTAGGTTAACTTTTGACTTCGTGTTTTCTGATATTGTTCACTTAATTCCATAATCGGCCTATTAGTTCATACCCTTCTCTTTGAAATTAAGGGTTTCCACTATTCTTCTATTATCGTTTTCATATACTTTTTCAATGCTTGCTTACGATTTTAGGCGAATGTTGGGTTGAATAATTGACCATCAACCTCACCATTAATGTCACCTCATGAAACTTGGCATTCAAGTGTCTTTACTAATATCTCGGCATTAGTATGTTCAACAATGATATGAAGTGCACACCTATATTACACAATGGTCTACAAGTTGACTAAAGTGTACACCAACGACACTTGACATTGGTATGCTCAAGAATATCTTCCCCTTGCATACTTCAACGCGGTCTAACAAACTTTTAGTACATATAGATCCATCTCTAGTTAATTCTACTAGAATAATTCAAGGTCTTTGATCTTGATTAAGGTGTTAATTGGGTTTAGACCAATCATTCACATGTTCTACATGATAATTAGTTTCTTTGCTCTCCCCTTTAGTAGGTGTCAGGAAACTTTAATCCCAATCAAGGATCAAACATTATGGCAATACTATGAGTTGAAGGTGACAAAAAGTTTATTGTTTAATATCGCTTAGGTTTTTAATTATTAAGACATAATTTACTTTAGACTCATGATCATAGATATACTCCAAATGAGGTTAGAATATGCAATTTTAATGTCAAAAACTTCCAAGTTCACATAGAATTGTGGTCATTGGATTGGATCATAATTTTCCCATTTGGCTAGCGACTGAGAACCAAGAAAATTTTTATTTCATGTTTCAAAATTGAAGTTGAGATGCAAAGGTTATAATAAGTCAAAGTGAAGAATTTAATTTTTTTAAATGATGACTCGAGACCTCCTAGTTGTGTTGAGTGTTAAACCAAGAAGGCTTGTGCTTAAAATATGGACATCATCCTAGATTTTATGTTCAACACAATTGCTCTTCTTAAATAACCACCTATATTTGAGTGGTATATAGTAAGGTGTTGTTGTTAGAGGAACATGTTGTAAACACTTCCAACATTTTCAGTTTCTTTAATATTTTCTTTAAGTTTCCTTCAACATTTTAAGTTTATGCTCATATATATATATATATATATACACACACATACAAACGGATGGGTCTTCATGGGCATTACGTGTGAGGCCTGCAGCATTGGGGTTTGGAGATTCCCTCACCACAATAGATGGAATCTTACTTGCTAAATTGCTAGAGGTTGTCATGAAATTATCGTGGTCAGGTAATATCCTGAACCTCCAAGAAGGTGCAAGCAAATACTATATAGGTTCCTCCACCACGGTTATAGGTTCTTTTTGTCAATAAATTTGTCAATAAATATTTCAAAAGTTAGCTCTACACCACGGCCATAGGGCATGTTTCACCTGACAAAATTTCAATATTCTAGAAAACTTACCGCTCACCGCTCACCGCTCGCAAAATAGTTTTTCCCGGATTTCCGCCAGGAGATCCTTCATCGTCCGTGAGTATTTCACGAGGATGAGGAGGGTCTGCCTATCAGAAGTGGGTTCTCCGGACTCCATCATCCGGTCGTAGAGATGCGCCTTGTTGACGATCTCTGCCGGATGCCCCATCTACTCCCGGATCCGACTGAAGACCACTGCCTGCTCCGCGTGGTACTTCCGGATCTCCTCGCTCTTCTGACTCAGCTCCTGAGTCATGGCCGCTACCTGCGCGGTGAGGTGAGCATTCTCCGTCTTGGCTTGCTCGAGCTCCTTCCTGTCCGCCCTCTTTGCCAACTCCCGGAGAATATTTCCGGGTCCGCAGTCGTTCAGGGCCTGGTTCGCTCCTCGGACGATGTGTTCCAGCCGGTAGTACTGGTTCTGCAGATCCTCCAACCCCTCCTGGACCTGCTTGAAGGGATTTTCCGGAAAGTCCCAAGCGGAGAGATCCACATTCCGCCAAGTGGTCTCCCGGCTGGGTCCGGGTTCCGGATGATGATGAGGGGGAGGAGAGATTGGCCTCTGGAGGGTCGGCGGCAGGCTTCCGGGTGAAGAGGGAGGTGCTTCCGGAATGATGGGGTCGTTGGGAGTTTCCATCTCGAGGTCTCCGGCTTCCGGATGGAGCTTGTAGGTGACCTCGTCCGCCGCTATCGTCAGCAGGTCCTCCTCCTCGGCCGTGATGCAGTCGAAGTGCTGATAGAGGTGCAGAATGAAGGGGGAGAGGAAGGAGGGTTTTCGGCCTATATGGGGGAGGGCCCGCCCTACTATTTCTTGAATTATCAGCCCCCAATTCACGGGGCGGACTCCGGACATAGCACCGAACAGGGTGTTAGCCATGGTAAGGCTAATCCGCTTAGGCTTGTCCGGGTTAAGGATGGGCAGGACGAACTCTAACACCCTCCGCTCCCTAAGGTTCCGGCAGTTCCCGGGGTGGAAGCCGTCCTTCGGGTCCGCGTCCCCTCTAAACTTTCCGGCGAACAGGCCATCGCGCCGGCCGGCCCATCCCTCTGTAATTCCCCTCGGAAACCCGTAGACCCTATTCCAAACATCCGGAGTCCAACTATCCAGATCCCTCCTCTTGGTCCCTAGCCACTGATTACCTCTCTCGAACTTGAACTCCCGGAGGGTATCTTCCACTCGGAGGTTCCAGGGTTTGGCGAGCAACCCCGCGCAACCCATCACCCGGAGATCCTCCGCTAGCTCCTGCAGCTCCCCGTCCTCCCTCGGAATTGCAGGGATGAGGGCTTTGAGCGGAACCGGGATGGGTTCCCTCCGATCCTCTTCCCGTGCTTCCAGCATGTTCCTATCTTCTCTCCACTTCGGTCTCGACTACGGAAACTCTCTCCCCTCCGGATTCCCTCTCTTCCGCCTAAGTGCTATAGAGTCCCGGCAAGCCAACTGCCGGTAACTGGAAATTACAGAGTCCCAGCAATCCAACTGCTGGCGGCTCGAAAAAAAACAGCCTCACCACTCGTTCTCTCAACAATTTTTCTTCTTGCAAAAACTGGGGAGGAGAAGGAAGGGACCCTTAAATATCCCTCCTTCCTCTCCCTTCCCTTGTTACCGTTCGTTTTAACGGAAAACGGTTGCCAACCGTTTTCCGACGGTTTTCCCCCAACCGTCATAAATCCGTTGTAACCGCCACTTCTGGACCGTTGGTTAATCTTGGCGCAACCGTTACTTGGTCCGGACCATGATCAAACGGTCCCCCTAATCCAATTTGACGGACCGGTAATAATACTCCTTTTTATCCTTTTATCCTTTTTATCGCGTGAGGTGGATTTAGAATGCCCTATTTCTTAGTACAATTAATTTATCCTAAGAGACCCTATTATCCTCATACAAGCAGGGTAAAATACAGAAAATGAATCCGTATTTCCGTATTTCCGTCGAATATTGGACTCCCACACATGTGCTCATGTTTTTCTTTCTTTTCCTCTATGTCCAGAGTTCAAATTGAGAGCCCCATCCGCGTCCTTAATGCGGACATATTTGCAACGCCTTCGACGACGTTCGAGCTCCCTCATTATGCTGCGGAGCTTGCCCATCTTTTGGCGGAAGCACCGTCCCCACCTTCTAGTTGTATCCGACCTTTCAACAAACTAGTATTGGATTTCCTAGACATAGAGGCCGAGCAGGGCCACGATAGTGATAGACATAGTAGTCCAAGTGGTTGACTACGCCTCGTGCATCTCTAACCTCCATCTCATATGTATTGGTTTTGTTAAAGTTTTTTATAAATTTATTTTATGAATTTCCATTTACCTTTTGCAATCCCATATATCTCCTTCTTCGTCTTATGTTGGTGTTTGATTTCAATTCACTATTTCGAGTTGTCAAATATATGTTTATGTAGGCTCTCGGCTCTAAGGTAATGGATTTGTTGTCAAGGAACAAATATTGATTTTATGTGGATGTTAGATTTTTGTGTTCGTGTAGACTCTCGGCTCCGAGAGGGTAAGGTCTTAGATGTCCAGATTTTGAATTAATGTGGATGGTTGTTTTTGTGTTTGGGTTGGCTCTCGGCTCCGAGAGGGTAAGGAATGTGTTGTCAAGGATCATATTTTGAATTACTGTGGATGGTTGATTTTATGTTTGGGTAGGCTCTCGGCTCCGAGAGGGTGAGGTCTTAGTTATAGGGGGACCAAAATTTGGATTAATGGCGATGGTTGATTTTATGGTTGGGTAGCCTCTCGGCTCCGAGAGGGTAAGGTCTTAGGTGTCTAGGACCAAATTTTGTATTTGTGTGGATGGTTGATTTTATGTTTAGTTAGGCTATCGGCTCCGAGAGGGTAAGGTCTTGTGTGTCTAGGACCAGATTTTGGATTAATGTGGATGCTTTGATTTTATGTTTGGGTAGGCTCTTGGCTCCGATAGTGTAAGGTCTTAGTTGAAGGGGACCATATTTTGTATTAGTGTGGATGGTTGATTTTATGTTTGGTTAGGCTCTCGGCTCCGAGAGGGTAAGGTCTTGTGTGTCTAGGACCATATTTTGATTTAATGTGTATGCTTTGAATTTATGGTTGGGTAGGCTCTCAGGTCCCAGAGGGTAAGGCCTTAGGTGTCTAGGACTTCTTTTTTGATTAATGTGGATAGTTGATTTGATATTCAAGTAGGCTCTCGGCTCCGAGAAGGTAAGGTCTTAGGTGTCTAGGACCAGATTTTGTATTAGTGTGGATGGTTGATTTTATGTTTGGTTAGGCTCTCGGCTCCGAGAGGGTAAGGTCTTAGGTGTCTAGGACCAGATTTTGTATTTGTGTGGATGGTTGATTTTATGTTTAGTTAGGCTATCGACTCCGAGAGGGTAAGGTCTTGTGTGTCTAGGACCAGATTTTGATTTAATGTGTATGCTTTGAATTTATGGTTGGGTAGGCTCTCAGGTCCCAGAGGGTAAGGCCTTAGGTGTCTAGGACTTCTTTTTGGATTAATGTGGATAGTTGATTTGATATTCAAGTAGGCTCTCGGCTCCGAGGGGGTAAGGTCTTAGGTGTCTAGGACCAGATTTTGTATTAGTGTGGATGGTTGATTTTATGTTTGGTTAGGCTCTCGGCTCCGAGAGGGTAAGGTCTTAGGTGTCTAGGACCAGATTTTGTATTTGTGTGGATGGTTGATTTTATGTTTAGTTAGGCTATCGGCTCCGAGAGGGTAAGGTCTTGTGTGTCTAGGACCAGATTTTGATTTAATGTGTATGCTTTGAGTTTATGGTTGGGTAGGCTCTCGGCTCCGAGAGGGTAAGGCCTTAGGTGTCTAGGACTTCTTTTTGGATTAATGTGGATAGTTGATTTGATTTTCAAGTAGGCTCTCGGCTCCGAGATGGTAAGGTATGTGTTGTCTTGGACCACATTTTGGATTAATGGGGATGGTTGATTTTATGTTTGGTTAGGCTCTCGGCTCTGATAGTGTAAGGTCCTAGTTGAAGGGGACCTGATTTTGTATTTGTGTGGATGGTTGATATTATGTTTGGTTAGGCTCTCGGCTCTGATAGTGTAAGGTCCTAGTTGAAGGGACCAGATTTTGACTTAGTGTGGATGGTTGATTTTGTGTTTGGTTAGGCTCTCGGCTCCGAGAGGGTAAGGTCTTAGGTGTCTGGGACCACACTATGAATTAATGTGGATGGTTTGATTTTATGTTTGGGTAGGCTTTTAGTTGAAGGGGACCAGATTTTCAAGTTATTTGGATGCTTTCGATTTTGATTTGGATGCTCCGAGAGGGTAAGGTCCTAGTTGAAGGGGACCAAATTTTGTATTAGTGTGGATGGTTGATATTATGTTTGGTTGGGCTCTTGGCTCCGAGAGGGTAAGGTCTTAGTTGAAGGGGACCAGATTTTGTATTAGTGTGGATGGTTGATATTATGTTTGGTTAGGCTCTCGGCTCTGATAGTGTAATTAAGGTCCTAGTTGAAGGGGACCAGATTTTGTATTAGTGTGGATGGTTGATATTATGTTTGGTTAGGCTCTCGGCTCTGATAGTGTAATTAAGGTCCTAGTTGAAGGGGACCAGATTTTGTGTTTGGGTAGTCTCTCGGCTCCGAGAGGGTAAGGTCTTAGTTGAAGGGGACCAGATTTTGTATTGTTGTGGATAGTTGATTTTATGTTTGGGTGGGCTCTCAGCTCCCAGAGGGTAAGGTACTAGTTGTCTAGGAGCACATTTTGAATTAATGTGGATGGTGTTAGTTGTGGACCTGATTCTATCTTGCTAGTTGGGTTGCTATTTCTCTAGTTGAGGGGTTAGGGGTAGTGGGTTGGGGTTGGCACCAGATATTGCATGAGCCATTTTGGTCATTATGTTATGGATTCCATCCCCCACTCAAGTTAAGATTCACTCCTTCAATCTTGTGCAATCGGAACTACTAATATACCATTGATTTTCATATCCACGTGGATCCTTTTCACATTGGTGTTTAGTCGGAGTTGTGATATTGATTCCAACCCCCACTCAAGTTAAGATTCACCCCATTGATGTAGGGCAATCCAATCCAATATTAACCCCATGATGTTTGCCTTCACGTGCACCCTTTTCACATTCGTCGACTTTCTATCCCAAATGCTATATAACAAATGCAAATCTTGGTTAGGCCTCTCTCGGCCACATTTGACAAAGGTTGCATTCTTGAGTTCAGGTGTGTCTCTTAGGCTTCGGCCCCTCTCACCAGATTCTCATGTGGGAACACGCGAACACCAACGTATCCGGATTGGCGTTTTTAAGTGCCTAATCCGGTTTTGTCCGGATGACCCTAGTATCGTCCAGGGATTCTGTGAAGTGTAGGAGGTCTAGAGCGCTCCGTACCTGCTTATTTTCTCTTCCTTAGCCAAATTTCCGGAAACCCTTCATGCTCTCTCTCTCTCTTCCGCTAACGATCTCCAAATCACTCGTACAAACATCAATCAAGGAACGTCAAGGAGTGAGAAATCAAGAATTTTATTAGAGTAGGAGCAATCAAAATATGACAATGGAGAAGGAACCCCTCCCCAACTCCTTATTCAGCCTTAAGTAGAGGCTCAAAATCCCTAATATGAGGGCGGCGGCCCAGGCGGCCGCCCCGAAGGAAAAACCTAACTACACCCATTCTCCCGGATTTCCCGGATCAAGATCCGGATTTTCCGCTGACACACCCAAGGGAGAATTTTATTCCTCAGCTTCAAAAACTCCTAAGTCCTACCTGCCTACCTCTATTCTGCCTAACTAATTTAGTTGCCCTTCTAAGCTAAGAAGAGCGGTGCTTCTTCTGAGCCGACCCCTCCTTCGAATGATTACCGAGTCCACTTACGGCGGATGAGCCCCCTCCCGGCGATGCCTTCTGTAGCCGTGTGGGCATCCTCCTCATGTTCGGAGACGGGGCAATCTCATCCTCCGAGTCCGCTGCTCCCTCGGTCCGTGGTGTTCCAGTCCCTAGGGTTTCGGAAACTGTCCCTTTCCGGATGCTCCGGACCGGAGAAGGATCGCTTCCGGTACGCTGTTCCGGATTCTGCCCGCCCGAGATCGAGGCAGTCCACGGATCCCTGTTGGAGGCCGCCCTTGAGGGTGGCGGAGGAAAATGACTAACCATTTGGCAATCCGGAGGAGACGACGGCGAGGCGTGGGTCATAGGGGCCTTGCCCCTACTCGGAGTTGCCTCTCGATCCGAAGTCTGATACCGGATCGGTGTCCTAGCCCTGTCCGGAGTCCGGTACCGATCCGAGGTCCGCGAAACAGGGGTGTGAGCCCAAAATGGTGCCCACATGTGGTGATTAACTCTTCGAAACCAATTTTAGTTTGACTTTGATGTGTTATGATTATTCACAAAACATAAAAAGAGTGAAGTGTGGTGTGGATTTAAGTTTAGGCATTAGAATGTGTTGTGTAGTTATTTCAAGGTTTGATTTCAATAAGAGGATGCCTTGATTATGTGAGTAAAGGGTAAGGTGAGGCAAGGTGAGCTCCGCGGGTTAAATGCCCACTTTTGGATCCACCTTGGTAGTTTAGGAAGAAGGAAGTTTGGTGGAAGGGGATTAGTCCCTACTTTGAAGGTGAAGGTTAAGGGATTGTGATTGGAGGTGCTAATCCTCCCACCCTATCCTCACCTCTCTCTCCCTCTCTCCCTCTCTCCCTCTTTGCTACTTAAGGTGTTCTTTCTCTCATTTGCGACTCTCTCCATCAAGTGCTCTCAAGGGAGCAAGCTCTTAAAAGAGCTTGAGCTACGTGTGTGGGTGATTAGTGTAGTGAAGACAATTAGTTAACCTCTCTCTCTAAATGCCTCCCAAGTGAGTGCACTTTTAGAGCTTGGGATTACCTAGGAAGATTAGATGGTTGTTAGTGAAGTTAGTATGGTAGGTTAGTTCCTTAGTTAAGGAGAGAAGAAAGAAAGAAAAGAGAAAAAAAAAAGGAAGAAAGAAAAAGGAAGAAGTAGAAATTAGAAGATGTGTGGTTAGTAGATAAGGGTGTGTTAATGGTTATTTAGTGACATACTGCCTAAGCTTAGTAGTGAGATCAGTAGCTGCTGGAGGGCCAGCCGAAGGCTAATGGCACAGCTGTTGGAAGGGGAGCCGAAGGCTAATGGCATGTACTGCCTAAGCTTAGTAGTGAGATCAGTAGCTGCTGGAGGGCCAGCCGAAGGCTAATGGCACAGCTGTTGGAAGGGGAGCCGAAGGCTAATGGCATGTACTGCCTAAGCTTAGTAGTGAGATCAGTAGCTGCTGGAGGGCCAGCCGAGGGCTAATGGCACAGCTGTTGGAAGGGGAGCCAAAGGCTAATGGCACATACTGCCTAAGCTTAGTAGTGAGATCAGTAGCTGCTGGAGGCCCAGCCGAGGGCTAATGGCACAGCTGCTGGAAGGGGAGCCGAAGGCTAATGGCACATACTGCCTAAGCTTAGTAGTGAGATCAGTAGCTGCTGGAGGGCTAGCCGAAGGCTAATGGCACAGACTGCTGGAGGCCCAGCCGAGGGCTAATGGCATAGCTGCTGGAAGGGGAGCCGAAGGCTAATGGCACATACTGCCTAAGCTTAGTAGTGAGATAAGTAGCTGCTGGAGGGCCAGCCGAAGGTTAATGGCACAGACTGCTGGAGGCCCAGCCGAGGGCTAATGGCACAGCTGTTGGAAGGGGAGCCAAAGGCTAATGGCACATACTGCCTAAGCTTAGTAGTGAGATCAGTAGCTGCTGGAGGGCCAGCCAAAGGCTAATGGCACAGACTGCTGGAGGCCCAGCCGAGGGCTAATGGCACAGCTGCTGGAAGGGGAACCGAAGGCTAATGGCACATACTGCCTAAGCTTAGTAGTGAGATCAGTAGCTGCTGGAGGGCCAGCCGAAGGCTAATGGCACAGACTGCTGGAGGCCCAGCCGAGGGCTAATGGCACAGCTGCTGGAAGGGGAGCCGAAGGCTAATGGCACATACTGCCTAAGCTTAGTAGTGAGATCAGTAGCTGCTGGAGGGCCAACCGAAGGCTAATGGCACAGACTGCTGGAGGCCCAGCCCAAGGCTAATGGCACAGACTGCTGGAAGGGGAGCCGAAGGCTAATGGCACATCTGCTGGAAGGGCCCAGCCGAAGGCTAATGGCACAGACTGCTGAGGTGATTAGTGCAAACCATTAGGCTACCTAGGGGTTATCAAGGCTAGGCCCAATTAATGGGTGTTAGCATATAAAAAACTAGATTACATTAGGCCATTTAGTGGTGGCTAAATAGTTAGACCTATTAGACTAGTTGTGGCATGTGTGGGTTTGTATGTGTCGCGCACCTCTCCATGAGGAGTGGCCGAAACACCATGGGCACAAGGGGGACCCCGGAGTGACACCCGGGACTTGTGGCGCCGTTGGTGAGAGGGCCCAAGTGATCCTAGTGTGGGTGAGGTCCCCGGGCGTTGGGAACGCCTCCCATCCACGAAGACTAGGAGGCACAACGGTAAGGCCATGAGCTATGCGTAGCTCATGGCGTGGTGATTCTAGAATGCTCAAGAACACCTCAATCGGAGGTGTGAGCTAGGAGTTATGGCCATTTGAGTGGGGCGCTGTCCCGGGACAGCGCCCTGGTACAGCAGTGCCTGGGAGTGATTCCCGGGACTGCCAAGGTTCAAACAGGCATAACTTCCTCAAGACTTGCCCGAATGGGGCAAGCGAGGAGTCCATCGGCATCTACGTGAAGCGTAGATGAAGATGCAGTGGTTGGTTGCTGGAATCAGACATCATACAAGAAAGTTATGATGGTCTGAAGCTGCTGGGGGCTTCTAGGCCCAGCGGCTAAGGGAAAATGTCCACTTGGCCCCAACTCTTGGTAGAGAGACAAGAGGTTGGTTGACGGTGGGGTAGGGGCCCCGCGTAGAGTCCTAGAGGCTTATATGGGTGAGGTGGTGTGGCCTCACCCACCCGAGGCCGAACGGTAAGGCCTCCATGGGCTTTGGCCTATTGTGAGGCCATAGTTGCCTAGTATGCTTCGGGTTGTTGTAGTGTTGCTCCGGCAACGCGATGATCAACATAGGATTGGACTTCCATGGATGGAAGTCCACATTGGGGAAATGGGTTACCGATTAAGGGGTGTGGTACTTTTGGGCCACCCCCTTTCGAGGGAGCCTAAAAGTATCACACAAGCCCTTCGGTGAAGATGGCCTGCATTTGCAGGCGCCCAAGCCGAACCCGGATGATAGATGTATAACGTGAGTAGTTAGATTTTTAAGGGAGATTAAATATGCGTCGTAGTACCTCCGGAGGTTAGGCCTTAGTTTTTTACTAGTGTGGCTTTAAACTCCACCAACCAATTTCATATCTAGTTCTAACCTTAACCTACAACCTATTCTACGCGCAGACGCACCAGCCTTGAAACCAAGGCAATCCTAATTTGTGAATTGGGATGGTTCTGATACACCCAACCGGGTGTGACTCATACCACCCTAACTCAACGAACGGAATAACGACAATTTGATGGACCATTCAATTCTTCCTATTTCTTTATTTAGTTCTATTTAGTTTTCTAAGCGGGGGAAGTTGGCCTAAGTCCCACCCTTCACACAAATTCCTTCTTAATTACTTACTTTTGTTTGCACGTCCTAACTTACTACATTAACATATTAGGCATCACCCCTTACCTCGGGTCTCTTGCCAACAAGGGTTTACGATTTATTTGGTATGTTTTGATTGTTAAATGTGTTTACACTGGATAGACCACGAAATGCAACTCAATGGGACCAGGGTGACGGGCGACCTGTAGGTTCAACCTGTTGCGCAATCTTCATAAATTGGGGCCATTACTCCCAATCTATGGGGCCAACAACATAATAGTGGATTCGCGGGTCATTAACCCCACCTTTCCACCAACAACATTCAGAGTGGTCGTGTCGGTGATTAATCCGACTTACCACACACGAAACTTGCTAATAAATGAAGCTACTACCACAAAACATACCAAGGGCCCCGAAAACAATGGAATTGGGTACTCCCTTGGCGGTCAAGTGGTCAAGCCACTTGACCTTACGAGATAGGTGAGTGGGTTTAGAGATGCGTACCTTAGCCGTGCTCCCTCCGACCCTAAATGGAAGGCTTAAGGTTAGTTAATTTACCTCAATTTTCCTCGGTTGATTTGGGCTTGATGTAGGCCGAGCCGCTACCTCCTTCCTTGCTCCACTTTCCGAGCGTCGACCTTGCCTCCTTCTTTGTAACTAGTTTGGTAGTAAGCGTACCTTAGTTAACAATTAAAATATAAAGTGTTATTCTGCCCTGTAATTTAATCCTAAGCATAATATTTATACTTAGTGCACCAAATTATCTTTCCAATGATCTAAAAATCACTCTAATCGGATAAGAAATGCAAAAGTTATGAGGGTTGGAAGTGTGAGGTCGATTCAACCGACCCTTCCAACCCACCTATCTACCTTCTAACTTCAAAAATTCATAGCACATTCCTTACTACTTGGATCTAGGCTTTCCTTATACCATTGGAAAGCTATGAACAAGCTCTAACTAGAAAAATTATGACATCAGCAGGTTAAGCTAATAGAAATTCAGCGGACTCCTTGTAACACAGCAGTCAATCAAGAAGGCTTAAACTATGTATCTCGCCTTCAACAATTCATATCTAATTCAAATCTTAGTCAAATCAAACGTTCTATATGACCCTGGAGAGATATTAAAAATATGTATTTGATAAAAATATGTGATTAGAAAGGTAAGCCGAAGTGAACCCAGCAGGTCCTCTGTAATGCAGCAGTCAACCAAAAGTTCTCAAACTATGTGTCCCATCTTGCACAATTCATATCTAATTCAAATCATGCTCAAATCAAATGTTCTAAGCCATTTTGGAAAGCTACACAAAAGTTCTACTTGGAAAAAATATAATTTCTTGGAATTAAAATTCCTATTGGGCTCGCAGGTCTGATCCAGCAGCCGCTACCCACAAGACCACCCAGTTTTTTCTACTCCATCTTTGAAAATCCATAACTAATTGTCATCTCAACCAAATCACAAATGGGAAACGGCTATGGATGGCTATATGAAATCTCTCTAAGAGAAAAATGATAAGTATCTTGTTCTAGCTTTTGAACTAAGCCTTCAGGGCATTGGCAGATGAGGTCTATAATGCCTCTACTCAAAACTCTACCATCCAACCTACCTCTACAAAAGAAGGAATAATTTTGTTGGTGTGTTAATAAACACACAACCTAACTAGGAGAGAGAGAGTAGAGGAGGTTCTCAAGCCTTTCTTTTAGACCATTGAGAATACATGCTAAAGGATTTTTTCCTAACTACATTGAAGCAGGGCTTCGCCCAAAAACTAGAGAAAGAGAGAGAGCTACAAGGTGGAAGGAGGGGTTTTTAAACCCTCTCACAAAAGGGTTGGACCCCTCCTCCACCGGATCCATTTTTCAAACCCTTTCCCGAAATTTTGGCTCGGGGGTTTTCCCGGTTGAGGTTGCCACCCTCTCGCCGAGGTGGCTCCGACAAAAAACCTTTAGAAATCTTTCTAATTTTTCCGCCATCGAGTTGGCAAGGGGGCAAGTGGGCAAGTATCCCCCTTGCTCTCTTTCTTTTTTGTCTTCAAAATTCTTCACGCCGATTTTTTCTTCTTACGTAAAACACCTCCAATAGTCTTGTGTGCCTCACACTAACTAATAAACTAACACTTGCTTAGCTAGCATTTACTAACATTTGCTTAATAGCTAGCATCTACTAATATTTGCTTAGCTAGTTGTTTTTACTAGCTAGCATATTTTTTCTACTTTGCTATCTTCTAGCACTACTTAGTTTCATTTTGACCTTCCTTCTTCTAGGCTAAATGCTAAATGAACTAATTTTCCCTAAATTCCCTATCAATTCTAACTTTTAATGCTAACATTCTAACTAAAAGTGATCCCGCAGAGTGGTGGACCACTCAAAGGGTTCACAAGGGGTGAGTCCCGAAAGCAAAGTAGGAGGGTTGGTTACCTCCTATGAACTATTGGTCCGGGGTAAGAGGAGCTATCCATTAGCATGGCGGAATGCGAAGGGTTAGCGCTCGTAACCTTTGCTAGAAACGAAAATTGGCAAGATTATTAAGGGACCTAGCAAGGGTTGCGACAATATGAGTGTGTTGATCCGTGAAGAAAAGTGTTTTTCAACACTTGAATCTCTTGGTCAAATAACGCACTTGCATTATTAATGGAGAATGTGGGAGATCCTTGCAATGACAAGGAAAAGGGAGTGAAGATTAAACGAACGAGGGGAATGTCCTTAAGGGCATGTGTGGCTAAATCCGCGGGTTGGACTCTTGAGAAGGCCAACTCTAGCATTAGCCAAGAGGCCAACATTAATAAAGTACAATGAGTAAGACAATACGTGTTCATTCGAACATGAAAAATTCCTTGCATATGGTTCAATGTTGTAATAGATAATGTGATTCTCAAAGTCATCACCCGGACTAGGACGCTTAAGGGTGGTGGATTTGGCCTCACAAGGGGACTGGCCTCGTCCGGATCTAACAGACCCGGTACTCTTTCTCCTCACCTGGGAAGAACGGACCCTTTCCGGAGCTCCTCCGGAACTAGCCGGCCGAGAGCCGCCTCCCTCCTGGCTAGGTCCTGCAGACGTTGGCGGGTTCTGGACCAGAGCGACCTCGCCAACTACCTTGTAGAGGGTTCCGGTTGGTGACCTAGGCGGACCCGGATAGAATACCCGCCGGGGTATTCCGCTTGGCGGAACCACCTTCTGGATTTCCGCCAGGAGATCCTTCATCGTCCGTGAGTACTTCACGAGGATGGGAAGGGTCTGCCTGGCGGATGCGGGTTCTCCGGACTCCATCATCCGGTCGTAGAGATGCGCCTTGTTGACGATCTCTGCCGGATGCCCCACCAGCTCCCGGATCCGGCTGAAGACCACTGCCTGCTCCGCGTGGTACTTCCGGATCTCTTCACTCTTCTGACTCAGCTCCTGAGTCATGGCCGCTACCTGCGCGGTGAGGTGAGCATTCTCCGTCTTGGCCTGCTCGAGCTCCTTCCTGTCCGCCCTCTTGGCCAACTCCCGGAGGATATTTCCGGGTCCGCAGTCGTCCAGGGCCTGGTTCGCCCCTCGGACGATGTGTTCCAGCCGGTAGTACTGGTTCTGCAGGTCCTCCATCCCCTCCTGGACCCGCTTGAAGGGATTTTCCGGAAAGTCCCAAGCGGATAGATCCACATTCCGGCACGTGGTCTCTCGGCTGGGTCCGACTTCCGGATGATGATGAGGAGGAGGAGGAGAGAGTGGCCTCGAGATGGTTGGCGGCGGGCTTCCGGGTGACGAGGGAGGTGCTTCCGGAATGATGGGGTCGCTGGAAGTCTCCGTCTCGAAGTCTCCAACTTCCGGATGGAGCTTGTAGGTGACCTCGTCCGCCGCTATCGTCAGCAGGTCCTCCTCCTCGGCCGTGAAACAGTCGAAGTGCTGAGAGAGGTGCAGAATGAAGGGGGAGAGGAAGGAGGGTTTCCGGCCTATGTGGGGGAGGGCCCGCCCTACTATCTCCTGGATTATCAGACCCTTCACCGGCCGGACTCCGGACATGGCACCAAACAGGGTGTTAGCCATGGTGAGGCTAATCCGCTTCGGCTTGTCTGGATTAAGGATGGGCAAGAGGAATTCTAACACCCTCCGCTCCCTAAGGTTCCGGCAGTTCCCGGGGTGGAAGCCGTCCTTCGGATCCGCATCCCCTCTAAACTTTCCGGCGAACAGGCCATCGCGCCGGCCGGCCCACCCCTCTGCAATTCCCCTCGGGAACCCGTAGACCCTATTCCACACATCCGGAGTCCAATGATCCGGATCCCTCCTCTTGGTCCTTAACCACTGATTACCTCTCTCGAACTTGAATTCTCGGAGGGTATTTTCCGCTCGGAGGTTCCAAGGTTTGGCGAGCAACCCAGCACAGCCCATAACCCGGAGATCCTCTGCTAGCTCCTGCAACTTCCTATCCTCTCTTGGAATTGCAGGGACTAGGGTTTTGAGCGGAATTGGGATGGGTTCCCTCTGATCCTCTTCCCGTGTTTCCGGCATCTTCCTCTCTTCTCTCAACTTCCGTCTCAATTTACGGAAACCCTTTCCTCTCCGGGTACCCTCTCTTCCGTTCAACTGCTATGGAGTCCCGGCAAGCCAACTGCCGGTGACTGGAAATTACGGAGTCCCAGCAATCCAACTGCTGGTGGCTCGAAAGAAAAACAAAGTCTCACCACTCTTTCACTCAACAATTTTTCTCCTTGCAAAAAGTGGGGAGGAGAAGGAAGAGACCCTTAAATATCCTCCCCCCCTCTTCCTCCCAGTGTTACCGTTAGGGTTTAACGGAAAACGGTTACCAACCGTTTTCCGACGGTTTTCCCCCAACCGTCATAAACCCGTTGTAACCGCCACTTTCGGTCCGTTGGTTAATCTTGGCGTGGCCATTACTTGGTCCGGACCAGCGGTTCGGACCATGATTAAACGGTCCTGTGATAGCAAATTTTAGTTTACCTTTTTTGCAAATCAGATTTCAGTGTAAAAAGGGTTAAATTCTGTATTAGAATCCTAAAACATTGTCAATGTAAATAGGCTATAGTCTTCAGATTCCGAAAAGCACAACTTTCAAGGCTATAGTCTGATATGAAAGGATGGAAGGTGGGGAGGACTCCTCACAGAGTATAAAGGGAGGAGGAGGAAAGATAGAAATAAGTTATCTTTGGGGAAGAGATTGAACTCCATAGTTATTCAAAACTTTTGTAAAAGTCTGTAATTGAATGCACTTCTGATGTGCATGGCAATTGTCTTTTTGATGTTATTGTTTATCAATACTAATTTAATACCTTTCCAGGAGTGAGTCCTGAATTGTGAGAGTTGAAGGATTTACCCTGTTCCTTTTTGTTGTGTCTATTGGATATTATTTGCAAGTTCGGGCAATAGTCTTGATATTGGGATAGAAGACTAATTCTAAGTGAGTATCAGGGCTATAGTCTGAGATTGTGTGTCAGTACACTTTGCTGAGATTGCAAAGTGAAGAGATCACTGATGTAGAAACTGTGTTTACTATGCTACAGTAACTACAGTCTATGGCCATGTGCAGTGTGTGTAGATGATTGTAAGACCAATTGGAATAACATGATTTGGTGAATCAATTACACAATCCGGCTACATTCCTAGTTTATCATTATACAAGGATCTGAAAGAATTGAACACGGCCAGGCAATTGTCTGTATGTAATTAGTGATATTACTTTTAATGTTATGTCAAGACTATCGCCTGGATAATCAACCTCTCATAGCAGGAGATGATGAGATTTCGTATTTGATTACTTTGAGTGAAGTCTATAGTCTTTGTGATTGATGAGTGAATCTCCCTGAGAGATAGGAAAAATCATAAGTAAGGCAAGGCTATAGTCTTTGTAATGAAGAGGAACTTTGAGAGAGGATTGCCAATATGTAACTGAGTGTAATCCTGGGATACCAATGATGCTGAAGTAAGAGTGTGAGATCAGCAAAGGAATTGATGACAAGATCTAATATGAGAATTGAGTGAATTCAATGAATTTACTTAAGCACCAATGATGGTGTTTGTGATCTTAATCATAATGGAACTCAATATCTTAGGAAGGTGTGAACCCTTTGAGTGGTCCACCACTCTGCGGGATCACTTTTAGTTAGAATGTTAGCATTAAAAGTTAGAATTGATAGGGAATTTAGGGAAAATTAGTTCATTTAGCATTTAGCCTAGAAGAAGGAAGGTCAAAATGAAACTAAGTAGTGCTAGAAGATAGCAAAGTAGAAAAAATATGCTAGCTAGTAAAAACAACTAGCTAAGCAAATATTAGTAGATGCTAGCTATTAAGCAAATGTTAGTAAATGCTAGCTAAGCAAGTGTTAGTTTATTAGTTAGTGTGAGGCACACAAGACTATTGGAGGTGTTTTACGTAAGAAGAAAAAATCGGCGTGAAGAATTTTGAAGACAAAAAAGAAAGAGAGCAAGGGGGATACTTGCCCACTTGCCCCCTTGCCAACTCGATGGCGGAAAAATTAGAAAGATTTCTAAAGGTTTTTTGTCGGAGCCACCTCGGCGAGAGGGTGGCAACCTCAACCGGGAAAACCCCCGAGCCAAAATTTCGGGAAAGGGTTTGAAAAATGGATCCGGTGGAGGAGGGGTCCAACCCTTTTGTGAGAGGGTTTAAAAACCCCTCCTTCCACCTTGTAGCTCTCTCTCTTTCTCTAGTTTTTGGGCGAAGCCCTGCTTCAATGTAGTTAGGAAAAAATCCTTTAGCATGTATTCTCAATGGTCTAAAAGAAAGGCTTGAGAACCTCCTCTACTCTCTCTCTCCTAGTTAGGTTGTGTGTTTATTAACACACCAACAAAATTATTCCTTCTTTTGTAGAGGTAGGTTGGATGGTAGAGTTTTGAGTAGAGGCATTATAGACCTCATCTGCCAATGCCCTGAAGGCTTAGTTCAAAAGCTAGAACAAGATACTTATCATTTTTCTCTTAGAGAGATTTCATATAGCCATCCATAGCCGTTTCCCATTTGTGATTTGGTTGAGATGACAATTAGTTATGGATTTTCAAAGATGGAGTAGAAAAAACTGGGTGGTCTTGTGGGTAGCGGCTGCTGGATCAGACCTGCGAGCCCAATAGGAATTTTAATTCCAAGAAATTATATTTTTCCCAAGTAGAACTTTTGTATAGCTTTCCAAAATGGCTTAGAACATTTGATTTGAGCATGATTTGAATTAGATATGAATTGTGCAAGATGGGACACATAGTTTGAGAACTTTTGGTTGACTGCTGCATTACAGAGGACCTGCTGGGTTCACTTCGGCTTACCTTTCTAATCACATATTTTTATCAAATACATATTTTTAATATCTCTCCAGGGTCATATAGAACGTTTGATTTGACTAAGATTTGAATTAGATATGAATTGTTGAAGGCGAGATACATAGTTTAAGCCTTCTTGATTGACTGCTGTGTTACAAGGAGTCCGCTGAATTTCTATTAGCTTAACCTGCTGATGTCATAATTTTTCTAGTTAGAGCTTGTTCATAGCTTTCCAATGGTATAAGGAAAGCCTAGATCCAAGTAGTAAGGAATGTGCTATGAATTTTTGAAGTTAGAAGGTAGATAGGTGGGTTGGAAGGGTCGGTTGAATCGACCTCACACTTCCAACCCTCATAACTTTTGCATTTCTTATCCGATTAGAGTGATTTTTAGATCATTGGAAAGATAATTTGGTGCACTAAGTATAAATATTATGCTTAGGATTAAATTACAGGGCAGAATAACACTTTATATTTTAATTGTTAACTAAGGTACGCTTACTACCAAACTAGTTACAAAGAAGGAGGCAAGGTCGACGCTCGGAAAGTGGAGCAAGGAAGGAGGTAGCGGCTCGGCCTACATCAAGCCCAAATCAACCGAGGAAAATTGAGGTAAATTAACTAACCTTAAGCCTTCCATTTAGGGTCGGAGGGAGCACGGCTAAGGTACGCATCTCTAAACCCACTCACCTATCTCGTAAGGTCAAGTGGCTTGACCACTTGACCGCCAAGGGAGTACCCAATTCCATTGTTTTCGGGGCCCTTGGTATGTTTTGTGGTAGTAGCTTCATTTATTAGCAAGTTTCGTGTGTGGTAAGTCGGATTAATCACCGACACGACCACTCTGAATGTTGTTGGTGGAAAGGTGGGGTTAATGACCCGCGAATCCACTATTATGTTGTTGGCCCCATAGATTGGGAGTAATGGCCCCAATTTATGAAGATTGCGCAACAGGTTGAACCTACAGGTCGCCCGTCACCCTGGTCCCATTGAGTTGCATTTCGTGGTCTATCCAGTGTAAACACATTTAACAATCAAAACATACCAAATAAATCGTAAACCCTTGTTGGCAAGAGACCCGAGGTAAGGGGTGATGCCTAATATGTTAATGTAGTAAGTTAGGACGTGCAAACAAAAGTAAGTAATTAAGAAGGAATTTGTGTGAAGGGTGGGACTTAGGCCAACTTCCCCCGCTTAGAAAACTAAATAGAACTAAATAAAGAAATAGGAAGAATTGAATGGTCCATCAAATTGTCGTTATTCCGTTCGTTGAGTTAGGGTGGTATGAGTCACACCCGGTTGGGTGTATCAGAACCATCCCAATTCACAAATTAGGATTGCCTTGGTTTCAAGGCTGGTGCGTCTGCGCGTAGAATAGGTTGTAGGTTAAGGTTAGAACTAGATATGAAATTGGTTGGTGGAGTTTAAAGCCACACTAGTAAAAAACTAAGGCCTAACCTCCGGAGGTACTACGACGCATATTTAATCTCCCTTAAAAATCTAACTACTCACGTTATACATCTATCATCCGGGTTCGGCTTGGGCGCCTGCAAATGCAGGCCATCTTCACCGAAGGGCTTGTGTGATACTTTTAGGCTCCCTCGAAAGGGGGTGGCCCAAAAGTACCACAGAAGGCAATAGTCATGTTGGGAGATGAATGGTGCTAGTGAAAAGACTATAGCCTTGAACAGTTGCTTTGGAGGGAGGTCGAAAGGACAACACAGTCACTGGCTGGATGTTTCCTATTCCAGAGGATGGTAATTCTAACCTTTTTGGAACCATAACTTGGTAATAATCGAATTTATGTAATTCCAGTCTATGGCCTCGTTGTAATTGCGATTCCTAATGAACTAAGAATCCATTGAAGACTATAACCAGATGTGAATTATGCTAATGTGGAACTAAAGACTATAGCAAAGATCAAAGTGCCCTTGGCTTTGACAAATAAGACTCAATGATGTTACTCTTGCAAAGACTATAGTCGATGGCTGTGCCTATGCTTGTGCACCGCACTTGGTCCGAATAAAATGAACTCACTGCCAGACAATTGCCAAGGAATTTAAAGTGAGGTGAGAGACTGTCACTTCTGCATGTACTGGAACGGAGTGATCTTTTAGATGTTTTTATCCATTGCCCGTAAATTAATTGTCATACCGAAGTTGAAGTGAAGTGTTGTACCCTTGTGTTTTCCCTAACAAAACCTTGTCTAAGACACCTAGATGATATAAGAATCACCTTTTAAGTCTTCCCTGATTTGTTCCCTGGTTTTGTTTCTAACCCAAAAAACTAACTACATTTTGACGCCGCTGCCGGGGAAGGCTTCGGTCGATTTAAGTCTAGGTGGATAAGCCTGTTAGGAAGCATTGTTAGGCTTGACTTTTTGAATAAGGAATTTAAATTAAGTCTTTGGGAAACTCAAGAAAGTGAAGAGATAAGTTCATAACTATTTCTGAAACTTTTACATGATCCTAAAGTCATAATTTCAATTCATCATTATTGCAAAAAACCAAATGCCTAGATTTATAACTCAATGGTTAATTCATGGATGAACCCAAAGTATGGAAATCTAGAGGTCATCGTAATTCTTTAAATTATCCTTTAAAATATACACCCTTTGGACTTTCTGAGAGTACCTTGGGAGAGCTAAACCTTGTAGGCTTCGAGGAAGCTGTTGAAAAGATTGTTAGAAGAATTTGTAAGTGCCAACTTGAAACAGTGGTTGACGCGAAACATCCCCAACTAGTGGGTCGGACTTGTAAAGGTCTAGGACACTACTCGAGGGATTGTGAAGTGAGTAAGCTTAAGTCTAAAGCTAAAATTGTGGAAAGGTGGAAGTCAAAAGTGTTAACCCGTACAATTGGGTTACAAACTGATTCTTTATGAGTGAATCATCTTTAACATTAATGTGTCAATTTCCAAAATGTGGCCGTGGGTACTTAGCCCACAAGGGTTGAGCACCCTTGAGAGTGAGTTATACCAAGGACCACATTTGTTTAATGCTTTATATCGTTTTTATAAAGCATCATTCTGGGGAGTTGGAATTCACATTGGACCAAACCACCCCATTTACCCAAAGGGATTTTTAGCCAATTTCCTTAACTTAACCATTCACATTCAAGAAAAGATATTGAATAAGATTTGGAATAATGGTGAGGGTTTTAACGAAATCATTATTAATAAGGGATATCCTAGGTTGAGAGTTGACCTGAGATTCTTGTTTCTTATTTATAGCCAACATAAGGCTGACAACTTTCCAGTCAACAAATTTGGTTATGGTTGTTGGAATGGAGGGCTTTTTACTAGCAATGAAGCTCGTTTCTATTATGGACCTTTTGACCCTTGTGTGAGTGTCAATATCCCAGATTTTTCCGATTCTTCACTTCAAGGCAAAAACTTTGTAAATTTCACAAAATTGTTCTTGAACGAGAGAAGGCGGATTGTGAAACACGATCGGCAAAGTAGGACATAGAGTCTATTTACATATGATTTCATGCACTTTCCATACTGGAAACTGCACATGAAAGATCACACGCACAAACAGCCTCGGTAAGGAAAGCAGCCAATGACAAGGCTAGAGAGGATCGTGCCATTGCTAGGGATTATCGGAAGAAGCAAGTTGAAAGAAGAAAGAGTTGGTTAAGGTCTGTCATTAAGCTGCAAAAAGAACAATCTGATACTGAAACAAAAGAAGCGAGTCCAGATCCTACAGAAAATAAAGGTCAAGAGGAAACATTATCACCTCTTAAACCTCAACAACTTTATTTTGGTTCGACTTCAAATAGTTCCCAAGTAGTGACAACTCAACCTCCTTTGCTTTCTTCCTATTCGACACCTCCACCGTTACCAACACCAATAGTATCACAACCTTTTATACCATTACCTTTACCATTATCAGTACCCCAAGTTGTAATGGCTAATATACCAAGTGCCCCGAGGATCCATAACATAGTACACATCCCATATTTCCTTGGAAGACCGGGATCAGATCTTGACACTCATGTAGCAAAGTTTGAAATTACATGCCAGGCCAATGATGTTCCGGCTGCTAAATTTCAAGAAGTTTTTGCTGCATCATTGCAAGAAGATGCCTTTGCTTGGTATCAGAGACAACCCGCCTTTGCTAACTGGAATGCATTGAAAACTGCATTCCTGACTCATTTTAGACCCTTAGGCTTTGCCACGAGTCTAAAAGAGAAGTTGCGAACTGTTAGAATGGGCATCAACGAGAGAGTTGATACTTATTATGGCAGAATGCAAGATATCTTGCAACGTATGGGAAATCACCAAATCCCAGATGATTTCCTTATGAGCATATTCATTGGTGGATTATATCCAATGGAGTTGAGAACCTATGTTAAGGAGGGAGCCACTGCCACATATGCTCAAGCTTACGCCAGAGCAAAAACTTGGGAGGAGTGTAGATTGGAAAATGAGTTGGTCATATATACTGACAATACTTACTCCAATAATCCAATTCCTTCACATTCGGGAACTTTTCCCATCAATGAGAATAACCAATATTATGTTACTGACGCACCATACGTGCGAAACCCCACTGCACAGTTATATACACAACCTACGATTAACAAGGCTCCTCAACAAGAACCCACGAGTGATAAATATGATAATGCTATATGGAACCTGACAAAACAATTGTCAGAATTGTCAGTTAAGGTAGCCAATAACCGACCTAAGAGACCCCAGCCCACAAAAGAGCGTAATAATGTGTGGTGTCACAATTGTAAAGGTCAGGGACACCTCGCTAATGAATGTCCTACTCCGAAAGGATTTAGGACTAAGTGTATATATTGTGGAGGGAATCATGCTGTTCAAGAGTGTTGGAACCTTAAACAACAAAAGGTAGTTAATCAAGTGGATAGTGGTCAATCTCGTCCTTGGCAACAAGAACGAAATGGACCGGGACCCAATTCTACTTATAATCCTAAGAGAAATTTTAATCGCCGACCGGTACCCTTGCAGTTCCCAGGGCGTTCCAATTGGAATCAACAAAATGACACCTCCAATTGGAACCGACCTCCACTTTACAATCAAAATTATTCGAGGTTTGATTCAAACCCCGATGATTCCAGAAAATATCCTATTTGTTATAGGTGCAAAGAACTTGGACATTATGCTAATAATTGTCCGAATCCTAAGAAACCACAGGATTATGTTCCTTTGTGCGGTAACTGCAAGACAGCAGGACACCCCACAGATGAATGTCCCCATCCTAAGAAAGATTACCCACCTAATGACCGGGACTGGAAGAGGGGGAAACGAGTAAGGATACAAGATCCGGAGGATGAAGAAGGAGGTGCTAGAGATGTAAACCACATACAACACTTTTCTACCTCATTATCTAGAGCACGAAAAGTGAATGCCGTGACCACGAGGTCTAAAGCACCCCCAGAACCTTATCCTATCCTCGATGAAAATAGTAGTGAGCCAAGTGCTGAGGAACTAAGGGATAATTTACGAGAAAATGATCCCAGAAATAAGTTAGTGATAGAGCCTAATGCGGTACCTAGAATTGCTACCACACCTATGTCTTTACCACAGGTAGAACTGGTGCAACCAGTTCCTATCCCTCTACCAACACCACCAATACCCCCGAGGCCTTACACTATTTTGGAAAGACCAACATCATCCACTAACCCACAGAGCCGACCAATAGAAACTCGGTCCAAAATGGTACCTTATCAAATACCTCATGTAAGGAATTTCAAGTCTAGGACAAGCTCGAAACAACCCCGAACAATGGAATTAGCTAAAGGGTTGCAACAATATGATATAATGAAAGATTTGGATAATCTACGTCCTCAAATTACCATGAGGCAACTTTTGGCAGTTGCACCTCAATGTAGTACCACACTTGGTTCGGCAATGATACGCAAAAGATCCAAGGTTGTGGAAGTTAATGATGTAACCCTGAGTCAAGACCCTGGTGCACCGGCAGTGGATGTAATAATTGATGGAGTTCTAGTAGCGGGATTTCAAGTTGACACTGGGTCGAGTGTCAATCTCATGAGTATAGAGACAATGGAAGAATTAGGACTCACTAACATGGTTCCTACTTCTATCATCCTTAAAATGGTGGATCATACTCGTACTAGACCTCTAGGGCAATTACCTCAAGTCCCAGTTCAAATAGCAGGTCAGGAATACAAGATTGATTTTGTCATTTTCCGCACCACTGATGCCATACAACCTATACCGGGAATATTAGGCAGACCATGGTTGATAACAGCTGAAGCTAAGGAAGATTGGGTAAAGGAACACTTACCTTAGGCAAAGGCAAGGAGAAAATGGTCTTACCTTTGTTTCCTACACGGTACCAAGGCGAGACTCAAGATGAGGGAACCGAATTTACTACTGATGGATATGAGACTGAGTCTGAGGATAGTCCAATTCAATCTATTCATAACGTTGGTAACCACCAGAGATCTTATAACCCCGTAGGGATAGGAGAATATTTTATCTCTATGAGGGACGATGATTCGGATAATGCCATTCTAAGTTGGCAGAATTCTTGCCCAATTAACCACGTTACTATGGTTGAGGAATCACAACCACATGATAAAACATTATTAACTCCTAACCCAAAGAAACGGACTACCCATTAAAACCCCTCGAAAGTAAATTGCCTTCTTTTGAGGAAGATTGGGAAGATGCCATGTTTTCTTACAATACACCTATTAAGAGTTATGT
The DNA here is from genome assembly GCA_950295325.1 of Polytrichum commune. NCBI lineage: Eukaryota > Viridiplantae > Streptophyta > Polytrichopsida > Polytrichales > Polytrichaceae > Polytrichum > Polytrichum commune. The sequence goes on from OX485803.1 coordinate 71,144,675, forward strand.
GTCTAAAGATGTTTATAAAGAAATGAATTTGGGGACCGAGGAGGTTCCTAAAATCATTAAAATATATGAGAAATTGTCCAAGACTGAATGACAATATTGGTATAATTTCTTCAAAAGGAATATCAAAGTATTTGCATGGACATATAAGGATTTGAGAGGAGTCCCTCCTGAAGTATGCCAACATAAAATTGTACTTGAGGAAGGTACGGCCCCGGTCCGACAAAGACAGTACCGTATGAATCCAAAATATTCCTTAATGGTCAAAGAGGAGATAGATAAACTTCTTGAGGCAGGGTTTATTTACAAAGTACCTTACAGTGAGTGGGTGTCACCCATTGTAGTAGTTCCAAAAAAGAATGGGAAATTGAGGATCTGTCAAGATTTCAGGAGACTCAATAATGTCACTAGAAAGGATTATTTTCCTTTACCTTTTACGGACACCATGTTGGATGCAGTGGCGGGGTACAAACGCTATTCATTTATGGATGGTTTCTCCGGTTATAATCAAATTCAAATATATGAACCACACCGTTGGTATACAACATTTACTACGGATTGGGGTACTTTTGCTTACATGGTGATGTCATTTGGTTTGTGCAATGCTCCAGCCACTTTTCAGAGGGTTATGACAGAAGCCTTTCAGGAGTACCTACGTAAATTTATGGAAATATTTTTGGATGATTTTGCTGTCTTTGGTGACGATAAAATCCATGCGGATTATCTCCAAAAATGTTTTGATAAATGTATGGAATTCAGCATTTCAATTAATGCCGCTAAGTCAGTTTTCTTAGTACCCTTTGGAAGATTGGTAGGACACATTGTCTCTGAACAAGGCATAGCTACCGACCCCGATAAAATTGCTAATATTGTATCTTTACCCATTCCTACTACCGTTACCGAGGTCAAAGGATTTATGGGACACACTGGTTATTATAGAAGATTCATATTTAGATATGCGATAATAGCAATGCCTTTGACAGAACTGCTTAAAAAAGGTGAGGATGTTCCAGTTTGGACGTCCGCATGCACACATGTTTTTAACATACTAAAGAGGAAATTAGTGTCAGCTCCAATCCTCATACCTCCTAATTGGGAGAAAGATTTTCATGTATTTGTCGATGCGTCAAATGTAGCCATTGGATCAGTTCTAAGTCAAAAAGATGAAAATGAACATGATCATCCTATTTATTTTGCTAGTCGTCAACTAGTACAAGCCGAGAGAAATTATACAGTCACTGAACGAGAAGCCTTAGGCATGATTTTCTCGGTCCAAAAGTTCCGTCATTATCTACTAGGAAATAAATTTGTCTTCCATGTAGATCATGATGCCTTGAAATACATGATTAATAAACCTCAATTGAGTGGACGAATTGCGAGATGGGTATTACTTTTGCAAGAGTTTAACTTTACCATTGAAGTTCGACCAGACAAAAGTCATGCAAATGCCGATCATCTTTCAAGATTAAATGATGAATCTGGATCGGAACCCATTGATGATTCATTTCCCGATGCCCAATTATTTTATATTGATGTGATTCCCCATGAGTATGCGGAAATTATTGAGTATTTACAAAATAATAAATTTCCCTCAGATTTTAATGAAAAGCAAAAACGTAGATTGGTTTTTAAAGCCATGCTTTATACCATTATTGCTGATACCCTATATAAACAAGGCAAAGATGGCATTCTACGTCGTTGTGTTACAAGTTCCGAAATCCCTTTGATTTTGAAAGAGTGTCATGACAATATGGCGGGAGGTCATTTTGCGGGCGATGTCACGGCTAGAAAAATATTACATAGTGGATATTGGTGGCCTACCATTTTTGCTGACTGTACAACATACACTAGACAATGTGATGTGTGTCAAAGAATTGGGAAGCCCATCGACTCCTCAGCAATGCCGCTTACACCTATCCTAGCCCTTGCCCCATTTGAGAAATGGGGAATTGATTTTGTTGGACCTATTAACCCTCCTAGTCGTCATGGACGTTATCAATATATTTTGGTGGCCACAGACTATGTCACTAAGTGGGCTGAAGCCGAGGCCACTAGGAAAGATGATAAACATGTCGTAGCTAAGTTTCTACAAGAAAAAATTCTATCACGTTATGGTTGTCCAAAGGAATTGGTAAGTGATCGTGGCACTCACTTTGTAAATGATGTTATTAAAGAGCTCACAGAGAAATATAAAATTAAACACCGGCTCACTTCCCCATATCACCCGAGAGCTAATGGTCAAACTGAAAAGACTAATGGGATTTTGTGTAAAATCATAACTAAGACAGTTCAAAATTCTATGACCAATTGGGATAGCAAATTATTAGATGCATTATGGGCTTATCGTACTGCTTATAAAGTGACAACTAATTTACACCATTTCAATTAGTTTACGGCCAAGAGGCTATACTGCCAGTTGAATTGGAACTCCCTTCATTACGTATCGCCATAGATGAAAGATTAAGTGATGAAAAATCCCTTCGCGAGCGCATAGCAATGTTAGAAAGGCTAGATGAAATTCGTAATCAAGCCTATCTAAACATGGCTGCCATTCAAAAATGGCGTAAGACTTACTATGATAGTAAAATGAAAAGTAAAACACTCACCGCGGATGATCTAGTTTTACTTTATGATAGTCGTTTCCAAAAATTTCCAGGAAAATTTAAACTTCACTGGATGGGCCCTTATAAAGTTAAAATTGCACACGACAATGGTTCGTTTGAATTAATTGACTTTGAAGGTACACCCTTACCTACACGGATTAATGGCTATCGTCTTAAAAAGTATCATACATAACTGAGGACAGTTATGGAAATAAAGTGAGGGGGACCCATTGAGATTATTATGGTGTATAAATTAAGTAATTATTATGTAAAATTGAAGTAATTAAAAACTTATATATTATGTATAGGGACATTTAGATAGTATCACAAATTTAAAAGTTTAAGTTATTATTAAAGTTAAGTTGTAAGTCAAATAAAATAAATACAAAATGGCAATGGTCTCGGGAGCGGGTTAATCCCACCCATGACTCTAAACAGCTAAGACTACCTAAAATTAAATCTGATGTAGGCAATAGGCTTAGGTACTTAAGTAACGAAGTGGTTGAGAAGAAGTGACGGCAGGTGGGCTATAGGCTCAATTAGTGTACCATTAGTGACCACCTACCCATCATTACACGGTGAGCGGGAGCTGCCAAGGAGGCGGGCAATCTCAAACAGTTAAGCTCAACCAAGATGCAGGCAATAGTCTTTGGTGAAGGAACGAGGAGCTGCAGTTGAAGGGGTGGAGACAGAGGGTGAGAGCGAAGAGTCATCTCCTTGCAGAACGGCAGGTAAGAGTTGCTGCCCTTATGCAGTTGTCGTATTGAGATCATGTGTTGCTTCAAAAGTTGTCTATGTTGTTGTCAATGTGAGACTGAACCTAAAGACTATGGCCCTTTGGAGAACATATCATGGATACTTGCATCAGACTATGGACTTGTGGTAACCATGAGAAACCCAGACGGTTCAAGGCTATAGTCTGAATAAAAGAGAGGCGTGAGAAGAGAGAAACATGCGGCTCTGCAGCATGCAAAGACTATGGCCACATTATGTTTTAGTTAGAGGACTGGAAGCTTTTGTAAGTTCTTGGTGGTGCACTGAGAGCTTGGAGTTCTCAAAGACTATAGCCTGATGTGTTGCGGCAACGCTGGTTACTTGGATCAGACAATAGCCTTCAGAAAAAGAGTTAGGAGAAGAGTCAAAGCAAGATAGAAATTTTTCACTCAGGCAATGGCCAGAAGCATGGGAGCATGAGATAGGAGTCCTTAGGTGACAAATTAGGCATGAAAGATATTTCAGCGAGACAATGGCCTTGTTCCGAGAGGCAATCAGATGTGAGGAAAGACGATAATCTGGAAAGAAACTCTGAGGAGAGAACAAGATCAGGTCTGAGTCGGAGTCCATTAAGAGTCTGGTAGGAAACTTTCTCATGCTCCGTAAGAAAAAAATGACAGAAGAAAGATGTCAGAAACTTTCATGTCGGTCCAAGAATGTCCCAAAAGTGAACAGTAAAGGTCTTTCCAGTAGCATTGTGTTTTAGATGTATCATTGGCCTTATAGGAAGTATTATTGAGAGTCCGAACAAGTTTGAAAAGATGGTCTTGATTGCAAGAAACAATGTTTAGGAAGATATGAGTTTTTTAGGCAAAGAAGTGAGGTTAACCCAAAGAAGTTAGCATGTGAAGAAAAATTGCTGTCAAGGAGAAAAGTTACTGAGTCCCAATGTAATGCTAGGAGAAAGTCAATAGTCTTGATTAAAAGCAAGCAAAGTTGATATACAATGCGAGGCAATAGTCTGTGAGGCCACCTGAAAAGAAAGTAAGAAAGATGTCCGAGAGACAATAGCCCAGTGAGGATAACCTCCAGAAATAGTGATTCTTTCACAGGATAGAGGTAGGGCCCACTGCTGCCATGTAACTTTTCGTCATCATCTTCTTTAACCCTTCGTCTCTGAAGAGAGAAACTTAGGAAGTCAATAGCCTGAGTGATTGTTAAGAGGTCTGTTATCCTTCTGAGAGATTATGGCCTTGCCTTATTAGCACTTGAACTTAATAGGACAACAAGATTTAACTTGATGGAAAAGTTACCAAGAAGCTGATACGGAGAAGGTGACCAGATAAAAAAAAAAAAAAAATTGTTCCAGAGGCAATCAACTTGGACTTGAAAGAGATAATTAAAGGAACCTATATTAGCTAAGATGGAGAAGAGGATATTTACAAGTGGATTGTGACTGGATTGTGCAGACTGCATGACAGCCTCTTTGGGGGAGAACAGACTATAGTCCAAGCCAAAGACTTCCGAGTGATTCAAGGCAATAGCTTTCCGCAGTAAAAACCGAGTTTACAGGGCAGACTATAGCACTGTGGGTAGAGACTTGGTAACTGAAGGCAATAGACTTTGAACAGTAAAGACTGAACTTACCATACAGACTATAGACTGCGAGTGAAAATGAGGCCAGTGGAGGACGAGAAGGAGGAAGAAACTCCCAGACGATGGAATGTGAAGCCCGTTGTGTTACCTGACATCCCGTTGGCATTGAAAAGAGCATGGAAGGCCAACCAAATTAAGTTGGAAATGGCAGGGGTGTTTGAATATTTGTGTTGGGTTCAGGCAATTACTAAGGTGGCCTTTGTGGGCCATGTATTACAATTCCTGGAAACGTACTCTCTGGGTATGGAAACAGCGAAAGTTTATGGCCAAGTGATTGATTTTTCGGCCCCTGCGATAGGAAGACAATTGCGGATCCCTTCTGATGGAATAGCGGAAGGACAATTGCCTGCCTTGACGAGAAAACAACATGAAATCATTTTTGAGGGAGAATTCCCTAAAATTACCCGGATCTGGAGGATAGAAAAGGCCAAGCAACACTGGAGGTTATGGTTCAAATTTGTGAACAATTACTTGATTTTTCGACCTCATCCCGAGACAATAGCCCAAAAATATGTCGTGGCCGCCGTTCAGACTTGGGAAGGGAAGAGGATCAATTGGTCCCAAATAATTCAACAACAAATGCATGCTGAAATTCTGCGGGTCAAGGTGGGAGTGCCACGGACAGTGGAGTTGTACTCAGCTTTTTACATATCTTTTTTCTGCCGTGATGTCCCTACACCCCGAGGACGACAGGACGCTGTGAGGCCAAACCCCCCACCCTTAAGCGTCCGTAGTCCGAGTAGTGGGTTTGGGCTCACATTCCTCCGCGGTATTGGATTTGGACTTGAATGAGTCCATAGTGCAAGGTTCACCCTTCAAGTGGTCTTGGATTTAACTTTGGTCTTTGCTTCCTTTGTCTTGCCATCGCGAGAGTGCTCCACATTCTCCATTAAGTTGTGCACGTGGTTTATTTTTAAAGAGAGGATGCAAGTGTTAAAAAAAACACTATTCTCTATAGTCAATCTCAAATACATTTACTTGTGAAAGCCACCATAACACTAACTAGCATAATGTAACTAACTACTTGTCTATGAGCTAATTAGGTAGGCTATCTACTAAGCTCCTTCATGAACCCATCTCTTTACTTTCTAATTACATAAACCTAGCTCCTTCATAAACCCAGCTCCTTCATAAACCCAGCTTCTTAGCTTCTAACTAAACAAACCCAGCTCCTTCATAAACCCAGCTCCTTCATGAACCCAGCTCCTTAGCTTCTAACTAAACAAACCCAGCTCCTTCATAAACCCAGCTGTTTACTTTCTAACTAAACAAACCCAGCTCCTTCATAAACCCAGCTCCTTCATGAACCCAGCTTCTTAGCTTCTAACTAAACAAACCCAGCTCCTTCACAAACCCAGCTCCTTCATGAACCCACAACTTTGTAGTTGTAATCCCCAACTACCTCACTAATTATTCAAGCCCTTAACTAATCTTCCTACCTAATTTCCCTAATTCTACTAACAACCCCTTTCTAATCACACAATTCTTCTCTAATCCTAAAATCCTAAAATCCTAGAGAGGAGAGGGGGAGAGAGAATTTCCTAACGTCACTAAGACTAACTAATCCACACAAGTATATTTTTGCACTCATCACAACATCAAGTGCTCAACTCTTAAACATGGAACTTGCAACCACGTGTATTCAAAACATGAACTTAAAGTACCACAAATTGGAATCATGAATTAACTTTAAAATCCTTCACGTCAACACTAATTCTACCAAGAGGTCAAGCCCTCTTCAAGGCTAACAAGCCTTGGCTCTCAAACTAAAAACTAAGCACACACATGTGCTCCAATATGGCTTCCCACACCCACACTTATAACTCGTGGGGTGCCTTGGAGCACAAAGGAAAGAGAGGATGAGTGAGGGAAGAATGAGGGATTATATAGTAAGCTTGAGGGGGTGAGCACCCTCAAGGCTCACGATAAGCCCTTGAGATTTCCTCCTACTTAGTAGGCGCCAATCCTATCTTCTAAGCCTTCCTCCCTCAAATGATCAACAAGGATCCTAATTCGAACATTTAACTAGCCTTGGCTTTCTACCTACCACACTTTACCAAACTTGGGATGCTTCAACCCAAACTTAGCCTCCTTCGCTTTCCGCCGCCATAACTTTCTCCCCTTACTTTCCCAAATCGTCGCTCACCACTTAATTCAAACCACGATGCTTAACTCGTGATTTGATTGGTGCTTTGAGAATTTGCTTATCCTCCACCTTGCATTCTTCCTTGGGCCTTCCCCATTAAGTGGCCATGATGAGGTGGTCCACTTGTGCGCTCCATGTGATCCTCCATTCATCCCAATTCGAATGCACTTGCCTCTTGAGTCACTTTGGTTGTCTCCATCCATTTGTACTAGCCTACTCACTAACTACTCAATCCAAGTTCTCCTTACCTATCCTCATTCACTCAAATCCTTCCGAAGGTAAAAACACAATAACAACTCACATCCTAGCCTCTTACAACATGGTACTTCTAAGACTAACATTTCATTCTTTTTATATTTTTGTGAAGTAACATGCTACTTCAAGTGCATCAACTAACGTTTCAGGGGTCTAAGACTAAATGTGGGCACCCTTTTGGGCTCACAACATGACTTGGCTAGTGATTTCTAGGCAGGAAATTAGTATCCAACCAACCGGCTCTTACCCATCCTCCTGAGCTATCCGTGTAAATATCATTCAATAAATAACGGTCATCGTCATGACCCCCTCCTCTTATTCTATTGGTTTTTCTTGGTCCTTGTAAGCATGCTTTTACTAGACTCCCCATGAAACGCTTATGCCTTATTCCCCTTTAATCCCCCTAAGGTTAAATTCTCTTCAAGCTCATAATCACCTTTTATCCTAATTTCACCGAGGTATTTAACACCTTACCTCTCCCATCCTCGCATACCGAACCCAAGTATTTGAGTAGGGCTTCGCCCTCTCCTCCTTACCTTTTCTTTTCTCGCTTGCCCGCAACCGACCTTTCCAATAATGTACTTTGACCTAGCCTTCTTGTCTTCTAGTTTAGGGGTCCACCTTGCCTACTCACCACTATTCCTTCTCCTCATTAATCCATGTGGTCACCTAGGCTAAGGTCCTAGTAGGAATGCACCAATAATTCCTTGTTTCTTCCGTAATTGCTTAAACCTTACTTAGCCTTATTAACCCCTTTTTGATTAGTTTTTCGGTATTTACATGTGAGTGAGATTTTGCGCTCACATTCTTCTTCTGAAAATTTCTGCGATACATATTGGAAGTAATTAGAGATTACAGAAGAGTTGTTTGAGATAAGAGCACAGTGAAAAGAATGAAAATAAAATGAAATGTATTGGGAAAACATACCCCGGTCATGAAGCCTCCCCATTGGCGATAACGGTAGTGCCAGAATGCAAGCCAGAGCTCTAGTTTGTTTAGGGCCTTCTCTGTCACTGCCCCGGCGGATACCCACCATGCACGTAGCCCGTGGTACATACTGTCTGCTTCGTCCATGGTCCTCGCCGTCCTATACTGGTGGCACATCTTCTTGTGCTGCTCCCAGAATTCTTCGGGAATGTACTTCTCGGTATACTTAACCATAGATTGGGTCCAGTGAAATTGACAGGTTCTCTCCCGGTCATCCATGCGGTCCTCCTTCTTCCCGTTGCCATATATGACCCGAACTGCATTCCAATTGGCCTGGGCGCTGTCGGCCATGAAACCCTTGAAGTTGGTATCGACAACACCATTCCTCTCCATCACAGCATTGAGATTCTTCCAGAAAACGATCTGGGCATCACAGTCCTCCGATTGCATGTCACATCTTGCAATGGTCATGACACGACAATACGTGGAGTCATACACGTGGCATGACATTGTGGTCCATTGTCTAACCCGTTTCACATGGTCGAACATCATCCAAGCATTCTCCAGATCTTCGCCGGGCTGCATACGCTTGACCAAGTCTACCCCACTACCAGGCCCGACTTCCGACATCTTGAAGACAAAAATCTTATCAAGATTAGCCCCTTGACCAGGGAATTTGTTCTCCTGAACAAAAGCCCATAAACTGATTCCACGGAGTTTGGTGATAGAGTCCATGACACCATACCTTCTGAGGTATCGGAAGCTCATGACCTTGTTGCGGATGTTTGGGGAAGCCATGTCCTTGCACCGGTCGAATACAGGAACAAGTTCCTCTAGAGACAGCTTCTTTGGTGGTGCGTCATCGGGTTGAAGAAGATAGTTGCCAATTAGAATTTTGCTAGCCTCCAACACAACTGTACTCTTGGTAGCATGAGGAGTCTTCTCGATCTGTTCTTCAATTAGGCCACTGATCTCAGCCTTAGTGTCTCTGTAGTCGCCCACCTTGACAAGGTGATCGTGAGTTCCAATGTGGATGCACGCTCTTGTGTGGTTGTTTTTGCCAGCAACATAATAAATTTTTGTCCCACATGTAGCAATACATGTTGGGGGTTCTTTACATACCTTGCAAACAAGCGTAGAGTCAGGTGGGGACGCTCGATCCACTACAAAGGCTTGGAGGGTACAACCCTCAAACTCTGTCTCGTTGACTTCGAAAATACGAGGTCGGCGGATCAAATATTCGCACTCCTTGTTGTTGCAACGCAGGTGTCCAACGCAGGCGGAAGAACGGAAGGACAAACCAAAGTCGTTTGTGATGTTGGTAGTGATGGTCTTCGTCCACACATGGCCGTCGTAACGCTTGTCCATTCCCTGCATAGACTTGGCCTGTGACCGTGCGGCCGTGTGACCAACAGGTGGCAACTCGAAGATGACAGCACCATCGAACAGAGCATGAAGGTACTCTACCCTGTCGTGTCTAATGACCGAGTAGTCTATTTTTTTAAGAATGTTTTTTTTTCCCGGCATTGTTGCAAGTTGTTTTAATAATGGTACTATGCTAACAGTATCTTGCGACAAAGGATAGACTTTAGGAGCGTCCCCACCAACTTTAACCTGAGGCGGGGGCTTGGTGGGACTGACCTCGTCATCTGAAGAAAGTGTAATTACAGATTCTACTCTAGAGTTCTCTACAATAGGCGTCTCGAGACCGGGCTCGAGCTTGACCTTCACATCACGTGGCATAGGAGTTTGAATGGTGCACGTAGAGGAAGAGCGAGGAGTGAGGATCTCAGTAGAAGCAGCCATCTGAGATTCAGTGAGGCCATAGACTCGGTAACTACCTGGATGAAGAGTCCAAAACATGTTATTGTTCTCATCTCGATGCGAAATGCGACCAAGGGTGTGTGTAAGTTCTGACGTGACAACATCAAATATATCCTCGTCAATAACAATAGTGTCCTCACTGAAACCGAACCGACTACTCAAACGTTGGGACGTCACGTAAGCTAGTCCGCTGTCCTCCATCCAAAAGGTAAGTGGGACTCTCTCTCCATCAGCATAGAGGATTGCCATGGGCACTTCTCCGTTAGCAGGCACATGAGCCATGATGAGGGGAATGAGGACTTGCGCGATGACGGAAATGTGAAAGAGGTTTCTCAACATTGTGGGATACCTATTTATTAGAAATGCATTGCCAAAGACAACGATGATGGACATGATCCAAATGACGGATGATCTATGAAGGAAAGCATGAATGATACTTCTAAATGTGTAACACCCTAAACCAAGGAGTCTGAAAGAGAGCGGTAAGTAGGTCACGATACTCCAAATTATATCAGCCAAGTCATGGGAGACATTATACTAGACAAGATATTATTTGTTTACAAATACTAGAATTCAATAACAGGCATACATACTAAACATGATAGTAGCTCAGGAATAGAAAATGCCAAACATTATAATGCAACATTGGTATTAACGACGAATACGCTTCTGGGGCCCAATATCTGACATGGAAGGATTCCATTACTTATAAAAGGTTTTAGCGCCGCCTTGTGTTGTGTATTAATGCATTGTGGATTAATAGAGGAATATTTCAAGAAACTGAAGATTACTTTTCCGAATCCAAGGTGAACGTAATTATCCAAAATGTGAACATAATGATGGCGAATAGATGTTAATTATGACATAGTTGACAATCATATATAAGAACTGGATTGCTTCATTAATGTCAAAGATGAACACTAGGTCGAGAGCGAGAGCAGATCGAGAAGGTAGAAGGACCATTCAGAAGCAAAGGCGTATTGAGAGAAGGGAAAGGTTAGAATCAAGAGAGATCCTAGGAACACCATACAACTTGCGGACCACAATGGGTAGAAGAGGGGTTACTTCTTCTAGGGGGACAGGTAGAGGTTCCAAAGGGGGAAAAACGTTTGATGTTGCAGATGTAGCTCCAGTAGTATTATTTCCTGTATCGGAGGAAGACAACAAAGTTGACAAAGTGGGCAGTGAGGTGATGTTTAACGGAAAACAAAATGAAAAGTTTTAATTTGCAATCATAATGTTAAATTCTAATTGGCAATGATATCGGGTGCTTTATGTTGTGTTTTATGTTTGGTGGGCGATTGTGAATTGAATTTGGTTTGGGTATCTGGAACAGGGAATGACGCAGACACAGGTTCAACCTAAGGCAACCTCCAGTGCCTCAACATCAGATCATACTGAGGAGCAGGTTTGTAAAGAGTGTTATCAATTAGTGACTTGAGTGGTCTTGGGTTTAGGGTAAGGGTTCTTCAAATTGATAAAACTTTATAAGGCCAACTTCATAGCTAATGACCACATGACATATACAATGACAGAAGATTGGCGATTTCGAACAAGGCGCTGATATTATTGATCTTCGAGAACTAAGCATGGACAATGAAGAACAGCAATTCGGGGAAGAGGTAAGTTGTCCAAAACAAAAAACCTTGAATTTTTTTTTTGGAATAGTGCTCGGAGATTACAGATCTATTACTTTAAGAAGTTAGAATCTAGGTCTCGGCCCCGAGATAGACTTTCAAAGGGTCACTGGGCGACACCTATACATGCCGAGGGAGAAATTTCTGGTGAGGGGGAGGGATGACGGTCGAGGGAGAGGGGGAGGGTTTGGTGGCGTTCTTGGAGATTCGGCCAATGTATGAGGTGAGGATAGTTAAGTGTGTTATGAGTGTAACCTGATATGAGGTGAGTTTGCAATGTTGGGTATAAGGGCAATCTGGATTTCTGAGATTCGAGGGCCGAGTTGAGTGTCTCGGTCCCGAGCCAGATTTTCTGGTATGCAAATCTCGGGATTTTTGGCAGAAGTGCAATATGATCTGAGGTCAATCTGGAATCTTAAGAATAAGGGTAACATGATGTAAGCTGGTATGTTTCTGCAATTTCAGGGCCGAGATGAGTGTCTCGGTCCTGAGACAGATTCGCTGGTATTCAAACTATACTGTCACAATCATAGTTGATTTTGATATCTAGATATGCTTTATACAAGTGTTATCTGATATGAGGTCATATATGTGGGTCTCAAGTGTATGATATGAGGATATATATGTGGGTGTGAGGTGTAATCTGATATGAGGTTATATATGTGGGTCAGAAGTGTAATCTGGTTTCTGAAATTCCAGGGCCGAGATAAGCTTAGATAGTCAAATATAAGACCGAGTTGAGTGTCTCGGTCCCGAGCCAGATTTTCTGGTATGCAAATCTCGGGATTTTTGGCAGAAGTGCAATATGATCTGAGGTCAATCTGGAATCTTAAGAATAAGGGTAACATGATGTAAGCTGGTATGTTTCTGCAATTTCAGGGCCGAGATGAGTGTCTCGGTCCCGAGACAGATTCGCTAGTATTCAAACTATACTGTTACAATCATAGTTGATTTTGATATTTAGATATGCTTTATACGATTGTTATCTGATATAAGGTTATATATGTGGGTCTCTTATGTAATCTGATATGAGGATATATATGTGGGTGTGAAGTGTAATCTGATATGAGGTTATATATCATGTGGGTCACAAGTGTAATCTGATATAGGTTAAGTTAGGAATGTTGGGTAGTAGTGTAATCTGATCTAAGCTAAGAAAGTGAAATGTTATACAATCAGAGTTAGGGTAATGTGATATAATGTTAGATATTTCTGAAATTTCAGGGCCGAGATGAGTGTCTCGGTCCCGAGACGGTTTAGCTGGTATTCAAACTATACTGTCACAATCATAGTTGATTTTGATATCTAGATATGCTTTATACAAGTGTTATCTGATATGAGGTCATTTATGTGAGTCTCAAGTGTAATCTGATATGAGGTTATATATGTGGGTGTGAAGTGTAATCTGATATGAGGTTATATATGTGGGTATGAAGTGTAATATGATATGAGGTTATATATGTGGGTCTCTTGTGTAATCTGATATGAGGTTATATATGTGGGTCTCTTGTGTAATCTGATATGAGGTTATATATGTGGGTCACAAGTGTAATCTGATATAGGTTAAGTTAGGAATGTTGGGTAGTAGTGTAATCTGATCTAAGCTAAGTAAATGAAATGTAACACTATATTCGTTAATTGGAGACTTTTTGTTGATTTTGAGACTATTTAAGGACGTGGCTTTCACAATTGTAGGAAGGAAAACAGTACAAAGATGCTATGTTCCCAATTTAGGATTCAGATATGAGACTCAAATGCATGGAAATACACAGACGTAAATAAGAAAACGAGATATATGAAAACATTTGCATATACAAAATCGATATCATATTTATTGAGTAGGGTTGAAGTACAAAATACATGTGGAATATCCAATATTAAGCCAAAGTCCTAAAAATATAATCCCTCTACTAAATGTATGTTAATAATAGCCTACATGTTTGGATTGTGAATACAACTCGCTACTTGTATTTTTGCCTTAGCCTTTGCGGCCGTTTCTTTTTCTTTTGCTTTAATGGCATCCATTGCTCTAAAGATCTCGGCTCCGCGGCTGTAACCTTGTTTATTGACTGATCCCGAATATGTGCCATTTGCCCATATTTGCTGAACCGCTACCGATTTGTTGGTTGTAATATTGTGAGTGAAATAAGAATGCGTTTGGGAAACCGAATGTCTTGCACTCTTCCGTAGGGCCAAACAACGATCAGACTCGCAAGAAGCTGTCTTCAGTGTTCGCCTATCCAATGACGAAGTCGATGATGCCCGGCCCACATTCGTGTACATTGGGGTCTGAACAATGACCATAAATATATATAATGAAGTGGGTTAGTATAAGTGGTTACAAGTTACGGATGGAAGTCCGAAAAATCCAAGAAGTTGAAATGCACTAATACACGGAAATCATCAAGGAAAAACTTGAGAATGCCAATAGTTGGGCACCTTCGCCTTTGGGGCGCTGGTTAGAGCTTTTGGGACATCGACGGGTGTAGATACAAGCCCGAGAGGGACGTTCGCGAACGCCGGGACATCAATTTGGGGTTCATCCATGCAAAGGCGTCTGGTCGACCGTGGGTTACGGACGTGCTTCTCACTGCGGAGGGGAGATGGAGATGGACTTGGAGCGTAATTGAGTTTTGCAACCTTTGCAGGAGGGCTATCCACGACTCCGTCTTCAAACCCGGAGTCTTTGGAGTAATCAACAGCAGAGGCAGCATCGGCGGCCGAATATTGGAATAGTGAAGGCATTGCAACGTCGCTCATACCAAGGGAAGGGGAGCCGGTTTCTGCCTGAGATGCAGACATGCCATTGACGACACTTTTGGGTGCTTGGTGAGGCAACTAAGACACAAAAATACATTACAAAGATAAGGGGAGAAATGTTAGACATTTACATGGAGAGTCCAAGTACAAACCCAAAATCATCAAAGTTTTCATATTAATTTATTGAGTCTAGCGTAGCCGTACAATCTCCTAAATTCCTCATCTTGTGGGCCTAGAGGCCTATTGCCAATTGGGTTGGAGAGCACAAAATCCGGGACACTTCCGGGGTGATAGGCAAGCCTCCTAATGTAGGGTCCTAGTTCACTCTCTAGAAAGTTGTCATTTCTATCGCTTTCCCAAGGATCCGGGAATATGCAATTGCCCGGGGGATTGAGAATACTCTTTGCCGGGCTGTCGTCAATGAGGAGTGTGTTATCCGGGGTGGGCCAACAACCGTGGGGAACCCCCTCCAACATAGGGACGCCCACCCAGAGGTTCTTCCTCAGGACCTTTAAGAATTGAGGCCCACGACCTCCTCCGACCTTGGGTACAATATTGCCACTATGGTCATAGAGGTCATCGCAGTGTTCTTGACCGAAAAGCAAGCATGGCATTGCGAGTTCTCGGAAAAGGAAACCGACGATGGCCTTCGTGTTGTCCATGAGCATAGAGCTCCAGATGATGACATGGGCGAAGCCAAGGACCTCACGAAGGAAGCTCCTCAAGCCGGGGCGGGCACGTACAACCTTCTTATTTATGAGAGTATCGAACTGTCCGCCGTAATCCATGTCTTGTGGACTACGGAAGGGCCCCTTGGACGCACTATGCGAGATATGATTGGAATGACAAAACACCCCATTGAGGTCAAATATTATGAACGGTTTCATCATGGGCGCGCTTGGTTTTCCCGCGGGGTTGCGACATATCTCCGACAGACCCTGTGATGGAACATTTTATCTAGGTAAATGGTACTACTCAAGAAAACCAATTGACAAGCATGGATAAACTCAACAAAGAATTATAAGGCCAAAAATAATCCGAACCATCCAGTTGAAAAATTGGTATTAATGTAATTGGTGATACACATTTGGTGAATAATATACATTGTCGCAAAAAATATCTGTTGAAGTTAATGGAATCTATGCTAACAAAATTGTATCCACCCGCAGGGCGAAGTCGAGGATTGAACTCGATAATATACACACGCCACGAAGGAGGCAGACAAGGAAGTTTCGGAGGCGCGTCCGTAACGTGGGAGGCATGCTCAAAGGTTGATTACCTCTTCAGGGGCGAGGTCCGCTCCAGCAGTGCCTCCCTCACCTGGCCCCGTCATGGGCACAGGATCCGGACGCGCGCCCGCAAAATTGTCCAGATCTTCGACCACCAACAAGGTGTCTCCAGCCGCTTGCGACCCTTGAGTATCCACGTAAGGCTGATCCTCATCTGTGGAGTCTTGGCTGCCCCGCATATGTACATCTTCATCGCCGATGGGGGCATTGCCTTCATTGACATCTGTCTCGGCGGCACCCGCCATGTCACGTGCCGGTATCTCCTCCACTCCTGTAGGATGAGAGGAGGGCTCCTCTGGAGTGGCGACAACAAGGGGAGAGGGCGGGACAATCAACGTGGGAGCTGGATAAGCATGCTCGGGTATATAAACTGCATGGCTACTAGATGGAGGCCGCATGAGAGTGGTGGGCATGGACATGCCAGCCTCGGGAGTTGCATATACAACTTGGGGCCTTGCCTGCAAGCTCTGCATCAAGCTCATGAATTGTTGGCTCTGGGCCAAGAACTGTTGATTTTGAGCCATGAGATCAGCGTGCCTTCGAGCAGACTCCAACCTAGCTTGCTCCATCTCAGCTTGGATGGCGGCCATTTTTTTGGCATGCTCCTCGTTAGCTTCTCGAAGCCGTTGGTCAAGCTCTTCCTTCATTCGCCTCTCCATCTTCTCGTCCAATTCGGACACTGACATCGGCTCTTTCTTCACCTTGCCAGGTTCCGTAGGCAAGGCAGAGATGGCATGTGAATCCTAATCTCATCCTCGTCTTCATCGGAGAGCTCCAAGACCGCGCCTTCAGGGTATTCGTTGTATGGCGTCTTGTTCCTCTTTCGTCGACTCTCACGATATAGAGAGATATCAGGCCTCAATATCAACTCCAGCACATCCCTCCCCTCCATAGGGGGTAGATCTGAATGTTGAGATCCCCCTCCAGATGAAGCGGTGCATCCGCCTTCTGCCGCAAGGTCCACATCCTTCTCGGCCATAACACTTGGAGCACGAGATGGACCCGCAGTTGAGGGAAATCCAACTCGAGAGGTGGGAGTCCCAAAAGGTGAGAGAACAGGGGTATGAGGGACCCTTATCGGAGTGAAGTTCACGCGTGCCTCCTGCGCATCCGTGTCGTCTGTTCCTAGCAGGAAAGCACTTGGATTAATTGGGTCGCGAACAAGGCCGTGTAAAGGCTCCTGTGTGGAGGGCTGCGCTCTTGGGGAACTGGGATCTTGGTCCTCTTCAGGGTCTGACTCCATTCCGGGCATTGCCTCTTCTCTAGAAGAGAGAGGCACAATAGGATGGGGTGTAAGGACGTCCATGATGTCTTGGATATCCATTTTGGAGGCCATTACCCTGTGAGTATGGGCGTCATCGTAGTTGGAATCCTGCACAAAAGAATTCACCTGCAAGCCAAGCATCTGGACCATAACAAGAAAATTAGATAAGAACAATTGTGGTGATTGCATATAAATGAGGCTAGATGTCAACACATTATACGGACGCACGTTCGTAAAACCACCACTCAAAAGTTGGACAATTTTACGGACGCACGGTCGTAAAATTCACATGCACCTGATACTGGGTTTTTACGGACGCGCGTCCGTAAAATAACTATGCAAAAGATTGGTGGGTTGAAAGACAAACAAATACTCACCAGTGCTGCATACATAAACTTCGTGCCTCCGAAGACGTTGTAAACTGTCTCACTCATGACAGTTAAAGCCTTCAAGACCCCTATATAAAAGTCCATCCGGAGCTCGAACGCCGGATAGATTGCATGCATTGTCTCCTCAACAAGCTCCTTGGGATGTGGTGGCGGCAACGAATAGACTTTCTTGAACACCTCGTGTGGTTTAATGGGCAATCGTCCAGTTGGGGAAGACTTGCGTGTTAAGAAATAAAGCTGCACAGCTCCCACTTGCTTCACCCCCCTTGCCTCTTGAATGACAATGATCCCTTCTGTCTTCGCTGGGATGTAGGTGCTGTGGTACATATCGTATTCGAGGTCCATCGTTGATGTGTACAGATGGACAATGGATGTGAACCTCTCTTGCTCTACAATCCATAACCACACATGAGGCTCGAAGAGGGCAGGCGAGCGATAGCTCTTGAATGCTTTTAAAAAGGGGTCGTAGAAGGGTGCTCCCGCAACGTCTTGCTTCCAAGCTCCGGGAATTGCACGAAAATCAAAAATGGCGAAAGGGCAACCCCTGGGATCATCTCTCACAGAGGCTCTTGAAGCATGGGTGTCCCATGTGCCGAACTTCATGCCCTTTGCGACCGTGCAGAATCTTGCAAACCCTCCAAATTTCGCGTTCTTTTTCCTATCGAGAAAGTGAACGTACAACCCTGCCTCCCTCTCGTCGATGGATCCCTTCTTTTCGTTCCTTCTGGATCGTTGGGCAAGGAAGGATGATGCCCCTCTTATCAAAGCTCGCATTGAGACGCCATTGATGTGGTATTCACCCTTCAGCTTCCTCCAATTCTCCCACACGATCTCACCATCACTATTAATGAGGTTGTGGGTGGGTAGCAATTTGCTAATCTCCCTTACAGCCATGGTCTTCTTCTTTCTGTAATCGCACCATTCCTTAATGTGGTACGTGGATGGCTTCATGTGCTTCGGCCGCTTCAGAAAGATTTTGGGATAGGGCAGAGTTCTTCTAGGAGTTTCTAGAAGAATGTGTTCTGCTGCCCTGTAGAGCTCCGAGTCCATCAATCCTTGGAGGGGACGAAAGAACTCTCGCAAGATTGGTGGTACCTTAATCTTTGAATCGCTCTTGTACGTGTTCTCCGTATCTGGATTCACAAGGTCCCCGTTGTTGTGGGCATCGAAGAGTCGCAACCATATTGCCCACGTCTCCTCTGTTGCAGTGATGAGCTTGAGTTCACCCTTTAATTCATGCACTGTCTTCATGCCGCTTGTCTTCATGTCTATACTCGAGAACTTTGTCAAGATGACATTGCTGAATGTCTGCAAGAGGCATGAATTGCAAGAAATTAGTAGACATTAAATTCAAAGAATTGAAGCAGTGGGACAAGAAGGGGCAGGTTTACGGACGTGCGTCCGTAAATATATATGAGTGACATACCTGCCATTAGGGTTCTTGACGACTGCATTGTCTCTTTCTTTTGGGGGACATTCGTGCTCCACCCACAAGGTCCTCCCAGCCACGATGTTGGCTGCCCATGAAGCCTCGAACTGCCTCACTTTATTCCCCTGGTTCATGAAGGCAGATATTGCTATGAGCTGGTTCGAGTCCTTGGAATGCACGACGAATGCCTTCCAATATCGGATTGTCTCTTTCAATGGGCTTTTTCCACTCGTCGTCTTCAAGGAGAGCTTTTGCAGCCATTACACTATGTTGGCCGTCAACAATGTAGAACTCTCCATTCTTAAGAATCGGCCAATTTTTTTCGTTGACTTCAACGATAGGATCCTTTGGTGTGACACAAATGGTCTGCCTGTCAAATTTGGGGTTGTTCATGATGTTGTTCATTTGCCACCATACCCCGCTTTCTTCTTTTGCTCTGGTATTCATACTTTCGGTGCCCTTGTGGCATTTGTAGACGTCTACCTCGAAAGTAAAATACCTGCCAAGGGGCCAGCATCCCTTCGTCTTCTCATCGAACTCTTGGAATATTTTTGTTGAGAGTTCGGCGTCAGGGCGTTGACCATTTTTGAGGAGTGGAGCGACAGTCAGTGTAGAGCTGACATACGGACCCTCTGTTAGTCCAGAGTTCATCTGCGAGTGAGAGCGTTTATTTGCCTGTCTGCTCCCTCTTTATGCACCACTCTACGAGGGCCTTGAGGATTCCGGCACTGGTTTAGGCACACGCTTGGGCCGTTCAGGAACGACTTGTTTTTTCTTATCTTTCCCCTTTCTGGCCTCTAGCAAGGCTCCATTTACTCTTGTTACATTGTTCAAGAGTCGTCCAAGCCGCTTACCCGTCCAAGGTGCATTACATGCATAGTCTTGGAACTCCGTCTGGAGATTGAAGCAAGCCACATCTGTACTACCATTTTCACATTCATTTTTGTTGAATGGATGGTAAAATTTGTGCAAAATAAATGTTACTCGGTCTTCTTTCTTCTCAAGGTCTATTA
Organism: Polytrichum commune; assembly: GCA_950295325.1. Taxonomy (NCBI): domain Eukaryota; kingdom Viridiplantae; phylum Streptophyta; class Polytrichopsida; order Polytrichales; family Polytrichaceae; genus Polytrichum; species Polytrichum commune. Next base: position 71,164,578 of record OX485803.1, read on the forward strand.
CTACATAGTCCCCTTGTGCCACTGCACACTCTACTATCCACGATTTAAGCTTTATCCACTTCTCAGCTTCATCTATGTCTGTCTTCATTTGATATGCAAATCTAAGCACATATATTTCTTTCTCGTCCTTTTTTACCAGTACTGTCCAATTATCCACAATTTCATCTTGTGGCTTGTAATGGTCGTTGGGACTTATGTCTTTGATGGCTTCTGGTAGCGGAGGAATGAGAGCTTCTGCAAACATCTCAATTGCATGTCTCTTTTTAGATGCCATCTGCAAATGATAAGATAGATAAGTTAGAATTCTTGGCAAAAGATATAGATCATACTTTACGAACGCGCGTTCGTAAAGTTTTGCAAATTTTCTCAATTACATTTTTTGATCCAAATGAAAAGATACATTTTTCCAAATACACATAACGCGTATATTATATACTCAAATATCTCTATAAGTTACAGACGCGCGTCCGTAAACTTCGCAAAGATAGTATGGTGTTATATATCTATGTATTCAAGTTACGGTTAATATTACTTCAAGAATGCACGAACGCGCTTCCGTAACCTCTGCACATATATTATATATAGTTGATTCATAGGTCTTCCCAGTTTACGGACGCGCGTCCGTAAACTTTGGAAATATTTTAGATGGGAAATGTCTCTTCTATTTGCAAAATCTATTGCATTTACGGACGTGCGTCCGTAAACTCTATACATATATTTTTTGAGAGTCTTGTTTCTCACGTACACAAAGATCCACAAAGTTTACGGACGCGCGTCCGTAAACTTTGAGTATTATAAAGGCTATTTAATAATGCCTAATATTACAATATTTGGCTTCGTTTGCGTAATATGTTGTTTGAGAGTCTTGTTTCTCACCTATACAAAGATCCACAAAGTTTACGGACGCGCGTCCGTAAACTTTGAGGATTATAAAGGCTATTTTAATATGCCTAATATTATAATATTTGGCTTCGTTTGCGTAATATGTTGTTTGAGAGTCTTGTTTCTCACCTACACAAAGATCCACAAAGTTTACGGACGCGCGTCCGTAAACTTTGAGGATTATAAAGGCTATTGTAATGTTTGCGTATTCTAATGTTTTCATTAATGCTCCGTGTTTTTCGGGACTTTACCTTGTCGTCCAATATGGTTTTGCCCTCCAAATAAGAATGCAATCTTACTTCACTGCAATAGCAAACACTGCACTGCAGATTGACAACATAAGGCACTTTCAGAACACTGACATGTCCAAAACTAAATGATTCTTAGAATGTAGCCATAGACAAAGTACTAAACAAATTCAGAATTCCTTGAAACTGTAATCTCACATGCTCTCATGCTAACCTTAAGCCCTAAACCACAACAATCCAAAATTGCAATCATACAAAATGCAATTGCAATGTTCTAAAAAACTTACCTTTCTAGAGTGTTTACTCCTAAACCACAACTAGCTGCTCCTGGTGCAGCTAATACCAACTGCAAATGAACAATAAAATTGAGGTCAGAAACCTCTAGTAATTCAATGTGCACATGCATGATTCAACATTGAGAACTACTAAAAAAAAGTTGCTCATAAATCAGATTCATGCAACACAAGTGAAAGGAAACTATTCATTTGTATGCAAAAAATATAATGAACTACATGGTGAAGCTACAACTGAAACCCTAATGAGCAACATCTGAAACACTAATTACCCTTGCAACAACTGAAATCAACCACTGAACACAACCTAATGAGCAGTACCAAACAACAATGAGCATCCTAATGATCTAATGAGCAACAAGCAAGCAAGTACCAAGCAGAACTTATTAATGAGCTAATAAGCTAATGAGCAGCAAACAAAGAGAACTTACTCTAGCTCTGACGCGCGTCAGCAATTGACCAGCAAGAATGGGTTTTGAATTGTAAGGAAAGAGAAGCAATATCAGCAAGAGAAGCAAGAGAAGAGAGAGAAGAAAGTGAAGATAAGCAAGAGAAACAAGAGAGCAAAGAGAAGATAAGAGAGAAGGAAGCAAAAGCAAGAGAAGGAAACAAGAGCCGCAAGAGAAGGAAGCAAAAGCGCGAAGAGGATGGCAAAAGGGAGCTGGTGCACTTTGAAACCCTATAACCTTAAAGCAAGAGAAGCAAGAGCAAAGTAGAAGGAAAAGAAGCAAGAGAGGATAGAGAAGGAAAGGAAAGGAAAGACACGAAGAGCGATGGCGAAAGGGAGCTGGAGTACTTGGAACCCTAAAACAATGGCGTGCCTCCACGTGTCCCTACCCCAAACGTCACGCCCAATCGCCGGCCTATACACTTACATGGCATCACCCTACTGGTCTATATTTGGTATTGAAATAGGGGTTTAATTTATACTTAGTTCGGTGATGTTATTATCATATTATGTCATAATAACATCTTATGTTTATGCTAAGGCAAGTTAAAAGTCACACTAAATGTCACTCTAAATATAAAATGAGCCATCTCATTGCCTCTTCTCTTCACTTTTGATAATGAGTGAAATATTTATACGAGCTCTAGAAAGTATTCATTATTTTAGGAAATTATAGGGTGTGAGGTTGAGTAAATTATTATGTCATTGTCAACAATTAAATGACATCAATAATAATAATAAAAGCATTTTGGAACTCCAAACAATGAGAGAAACTAACTACAATTTCTAGTGTGGCCTCTATGGAGAGTGGGGGAGCACCTTTCATTAAAACCTAGAATCACGTGCGTTCACTGCATACTCTAAAAACCCCCTAATATATACAAGTTATTTTTTGTGAAATGAAGTAATACACATACAATTGCAACAATAAATATACAAGCGACAATATGTATACACAAAAAAACATCCATTCATATATATTAGTCATTACTCGGGGGGGCAGTGTGTTAAAAAGATAAGGATATAGGGGGGTATTACTTTCAATTCTCTTATTTTTTTCACATGCTATCATTATATAAATTTCTACTTTGGGTTAATAGAAAAATGGCTTGCATTACTTATAATTCCAAATTACCTATTATTCCATACCCTATACTACTTTAAAGATGTCCAGTGCCATTTTTGATACCCTATATTACTCTTAAGTCCATTTATAATTTTTTGCCCCCATGTTTTTAAAATACCCTATCATTTGTTCGCACGTATATTGCTACTCCAACCAATGACTGCCCCCCCCCCCTGAGAGTCATTAACATAAGTATACAAATGCAATTATTGTCTCTAAGTCTACCATGAAATGATCAATAAGATCATATGTCCACTTGTTGTTAGCCACTTTTGATACCAACATAAACCAATCTCCACGTTTGATGGACAGTCCATCAAGTCAAATGGATCCCCATACTCCACCCAACGATTACCAAACTTCCTCCGCATCCTATAAACTCTCCCAACAAACCAAACCTCATGAAAACTTATCCAATATATACACTTATGATATGTAGTATAGTAACAGTACCATACAAGTACAATTATTGTATACTTTTTAAAGGCCTTCCATATATGTACGTAACTATAAATTATAACATGTATACCATATGTATATGCAATACGGCAAGGTCCAAATCAATACCCCTCCTGTGCACTCACGTATAACTCGTACATGTTTAATACAGTGCACCCCCCGAGCTATGGAGGGGACTCTATATTTCGAGAATAGTAATAATATTCAATAAAAGGATGTCTTGTTGATTAACTTCAGTATAAGAATTCTTTTTCTTCTCAAAGGTGGGATTCAAATGCAATTGGGGCAATATACCAATTGGCCACAAATTCTCATGAAACTTTGCCAAGAAATACTTGTGAATCCCTCAATTATCGCAATAAGTTGTGAAACGCAATTAACAAAACCGAAACATCGAGATATGGGGTGAATTCATATGCTTGTAATACCTTAAACAACATTACGGATTAATTCAATCCCTCCACACATAGGTCTAAGCTTGTATTAAAACAAAATGCATGGGTATGTGTTGAATGTACATCCCTCTTGTACATTAAACAACCTTTGGGATCCATCCAATCCTTCCACACATAGGCCTCAGCTTGTATTATCGCTTATAAGTAGTAGCAAACTTGTTTATATTTGGAGTTTTCTTTCGGTGGTGAGTTGTGTTTAGGACTCGATTATAGAATACCAATATACGATCTTCAAAACCTTTCATCAAAAGTATATGTTTAAAGCAAATGGTTTAAAGCCAAAGAAAGATTTAAAAAAATGAAAGGTAAGGTTACCCCTAAATTTGCTTCACATTTGAAATGTTTATGGTTTTATTTTACAAAATTTAAAGGTAGTCATATAGTTTTGAATTACTTCCACTTAAGGCTACACATGTATTGGGAGTTATTCAGTTAACCATGCGTACCGTATGTCGTCGTGTTTGTTCAGGAGTGGGCGGTTATAGGGTATAGGGTATAGGGTATAGGGTATAGTGTTTAGGGTTTAGGGTTTAGGGTTTAGGGTACCACGTATGAACTAATGAGAGTATCCCCCTTCTGTCACCAACTAAAAATTGCTTGCCTTTATAATATTTGGATACCCTACCCGCCCCTTCTCTCCATTATGCTTTGTTGGGCTCATAATGTTACTTAGAACAACAACTGCTATTGTTTGAGTCATTACTGTAGATAATGTACATGGGGTACTAAAAATTGTTTTTTGTCTCACGTATAGTACATTAAGAATGCTAGTATTAGTTTTTTTGAAAAAAATGTTGATGTATTGAAGGGGGCCCTAAGGTTAAGAGAGGAAATTGAGAATATTGATTTTAAAGCAACCCATAGTACCTATGACAATAGATGTGCTACTTTCATGGCATCTAGGCGCTCAAAGTTTGTGTACGTATTAATACAATTATGTATAGGTGTGTAAAAGTGGGTAAATTAAACGGGTTGGATGGTAGGGTGGTGGCAAATGTAATTACTAGTTTAAATGCTAGATGAGAGGAGATAACATGATATTGGAGTGAATATCATTACATCGTATGCAAAACAATAAAATAGATGCTAGTTTAATTTTGAATGACACGTATTTTTATACTCCATGTACTATTGTTGTTGTTGTGGTTGATGTTTCACACGACACTATAATTTTCTGTCTCCTAGTTCTACAATGACCTCTCAATATTAGGTACTTCAATATTATAAACCACACCTCAACAATGTTCAATGCTCATATATTATTAGCCAATTTTCTTTGTTGTCCACCATAAATACGTAGATGCCTTTTGCTTTGTCATTATGTGGACTCATGATCTATGCATTTTGTCCACTATGAATACACATTCCATTGTAAGGCTGGCACACGGAATGTAGTAATGTTAGGTTTTTATTTATAGGACGTAGTTGGTGGCTAGTATCCTATGTTGGAAAACGGATCCAAGGGAAACGATCAGTACTTAAGGGGACACCCCTCCACCAAGGGAGTCTTTTTGCATCTCAGATGTGGGTTGCGTTGCTTGGACCCTTGTAGTGTTCTGGATGTTTATTTCGTGCAGGTACAGATCCTATTGCAATGGACCTTTTATACCTTAAACACTAAATTCCAAGCCATAAACCCATTAGTGGAGCCAATTTTTATGTGGATTGCACTGTCTGGATCCTTATAGTGATTGATTTTTGTTTATGGCAAGTATCGTTCCTGGTGAAATGGTCCTATTATGGCGCCGCAAATTACGGAGGTTTACGGACATGTGTCCGTAAACCTTAAACCTCTTGCTTGGTTGGATATCTATTGCTGTGAGAATTGTACTTGAGCTATTTCATGTACATTGAGGTTTACGGACGCGCGTCCGTAAACCTTAAACCTCTTGCTTGATTGGATATGTATTGCTGTGAGAATTATACTTTAGCTATTTCATGTACATTGAGGTTTACGGACGCGCGTCCGTAAACCTTAAACCTCTTGCTTGATTGGATATCTATTGCTGTGAGAATTATACTTTAGCTATTTCATGTACATTGAGGTTTACGGACGCGCGTCCGTAAACCTTAAACCTCTTGCTTGATTGGATATCTATTGCTGTGAGAATTATACTTCAGCTATTTCATGTACATTGAGGTTTACGGACGCGCGTCCGTAAACCTTAAACCTTTTTGTTCCATTGTTCGGTATTGCACCTGAGCTGACATCATGACCACTTGCCATGTATAATATACCAACGAGACTGTATTGTCATGAAAATTTTCTGACTCACGTACAGTAACCTAAATCTATTTGTGCTAGTATTGAGGTCCAGAGAGGTTTACGGACGCGCGTCTGTAAACCCACCAACCTTTGGTTCCATAGTTTTCACCATGTGCCATGTAGAATATTACATTGAGACTGTACGGTCAATGGAGGTATAAGATCCCTAAACCCTAAACTTACATCACCCTATGTGTCATAGTATAATATTTTGACATTGATAAAACACAGTAGGAAGCGCGTATGTTAACCTCTTCTAATTCATAATCGTCAGGCCTGGGTATACATGTCCGTGGCACCTAGACATCTTGGTTCCCTAAACCTCTGTGTGTCTAGGACGCATTGTGTGTCTTTGACATTCGGATGTTTGCGGACGCACGTCCGTATACTAATGTTGTATAGTTTGCGAAAACATTTGCGCATGATATTGACCTCTTTGACCACGAAGAGATTTACGGGTGCGCGCCCATAAAACTGTCATGTTTTTGTTGTCTGGACCTTTCCGCCGACTATGAACAAATAAAGACATCTGTATGCGCGTGTTTGCACTGATAATGTTGTTACATGGAGATATACGTACGCGCGTTCATATACCAATGTGTCTTTGTTTCCAGGTCATGAAATCCACTATTGTTCATATTGTGTTTCATTGACAATAAGTATTAGGACTATCCATGACATTTATTGAATGGGATATTTTGACATACTCTTCATGTGGATCACTTGTAGTGGCCATGGATTCCAACATCAATGATAGTGCATTCGAGTTCTCTTCGGAAGCGTCAAGCTATGCTAGCGAATTTGAAGGTGTCATGGAACATGAAACTACAATAACACTATATTCGTTAAATTGAGACTTTTTGGGCATTTTGAGACATTCACAGAAATAAGAACAAGGATAAATGGAACACGTATTGGAGAAAGTTGTAAGATGCAAACACTTTGAAGCGGGTGTTTAGAACAAGAACCCCATTAATAACTCATATTTGGGATTGTTTAGGGCGGGCAATCCAAACCTTAGGCCAAGTTGAAGGGGAAATCTTAAAACATTCATATTATCGCACAAAAACTTGTATGAATATGGTTTAGGTAGGGCAATCCAAACCATAGATCATATTGAAGGGGAAATATGTGAACCAATATAATATAACATACAAAATATTCCAAACTCATATTTGTGATGGTTTAGGTAGGGCAATCCAAACCTTAGACCATATGGAAGGGGAAATCATGTGACACTTATATTATTGCAAAAAAAAACATATAAAGTGTGGCATGTAAAATGCATAGCATGCTAACACCACACATCCATTGGATAGTGCGACCCAAAATGTTCTTGCCTATGGCCCAAAACCCTACGCCTACTATGGCCTATCTAGCCTCGGAGACTACCTCTTTTTCTTTTGCTTCATTTTCTTTTGCTTTTTTTACTTTTGCCTCTTTTTCTTTTGCCTCTTTTTCTTTTGCTGCGGCTTCTTTTGCTCGCATTGCTTCAACATTCCTGAAAATCTCCGCCCCGCGACTATAGCCATTCTTGGGGTGACCGCCATCAAAAACACATTTTGGATTCCGTCGGCCGCCCGAATTATACGACGAAGAATTCGAATACGATGAAGTGGACTGTCTTGCATTTCTGGTCATGGAGTAGAAACGCTCCAACTCGACGGACGCACTAGCCCGCATAGGTTTACGGGTGGGAGCAACCTGCAACGCGTCAATGCAAGAACACATGTGTTAGTTTAGGGAGGAAGACCCAAACGTGTCACACGTTCAATTTTTAAGTGCGGGATGATTGTAATGCGCGGTTAACCATGTTTTGGGGGGGGGGGGGGTTCACCTTGTCACCGGGGGCGTTCCCGTCGGAGTTGGCGAGGAGGGGCAAGGCGTCCCGCAAAGGGATAGGAAGGGTGCCACTCTTCGTGGGCCGAGCGTCCATCCGCAGCCGCCGTTGAGGTGTAATACTGCCGCCGGGCCGAGAGGGGGACGTCCGGATGCATTTGCGATTTATGCCCTTGAGCGGCGACGGGGACAGAGATGGCCGGAAGATTTGCTTGGGTGGGGGGCTATCGACGACGCCGACGTTGATAGGCTCCTTGGAGTAGTCGATGGTGGACGCGGCATCGTAGACGGTCTCGTAGAAGAAGCTCCCCAAGTTTGATTCGCTGACGATCTCAATCGAGGGCTCCAAACGCTGGCGCAAAAAAGGAAACAAAACAAAACCCAAGGGGAGGGGGGGAGGGGGACGAGACTTGTATGCGAGCGTAGAGCGGAGAGCGGAGAGCAGAGAGCGTAGATTTGGAGAGCGGAGAGCGTAGATGAGACAAAAATAGTAAACTTGTTAGACTAAAATTAGGATTTTCAAAAACAGACAAGAATATATTTGGAATAATCTAGAATCTGCCAATAATAGTAAAAAATTTGGACCTATTTCCGTGGGATGTATAGGTCATAAAATTTAAAATATGGCCCTGAATTTGGAATGGTCTCATTAAGTTTGGAAACCGTGAGGTGGTTGAATTATTAAAACCAAGGATGATCACAAGAAAAAATCAATGAAAATGGATTTTCGGAGATTGGTATAATTGAAGAATGAGTCAATCAAAATACAAATGAATCAAAATAATGAACTTCCTTCGTTTTCATTCATCACTTTGTTCTTTGTCTTATATGTGAGTCTACTCTATAGCTTGGACTTTAGCAGTTATCGTATGTGGCCGAATAGATAATATATTGGACTCATACCCAACATCATTGTATATACACTTGCATACAATGGGTGATGAGAGAGATGTGTTTGTTGGATTAGGATGGGAGAAGGAAATTAGGAGTCTAGCAGATCCTCATATTCCGGCTAATTTATCGCCGGAATTTTTGTTTGCTGCTGGAAATCGAAGTAGTGATGACTACGACCTGACTCCATTTTCGCAGTCTACACAAGCATGGAGGTGGAGGACGCGGGAGGAGCAAAAACAACGTGAGCAAAAAGAAAAGAGGCAGGAAGATGTCCCGGAGAAGGACGCTGATTTGGATGAAGACAAATCGAACGAAACGGAGGAGGAGGAGGTGAAGGTTGTAGGGGAATCTTCGAAGTCTCTTTCATTTCGCGAACGGATGAGAGCCTTGCCGCCGCATCAACTGCCGTTGAAGGATCGAAAGAGAGATAAGACAGTTTCTTATATGGATTTGCTTAGACCGGGTCCACCTCCCTCGGATTCATCCAAGAAGTATGTGAAACGGAAATAGAGTTGATAGACATAGGAAGCATTGTAATCATACCTTTATTATATCAATCAATTATTGCAATTGGTTTTGGCGGTGATGGTTCTTGGAAATGAGGGATTCGGAAGAGATAAGAGTACACAAAATGTAGTGAACTATGAAAGGAACATGGTTGAAAGAGGTGTGTCCAAATTCGATGACTCGAATTTTGAGTGGACACCGTCCATTGAAAAGAATCTAGGATGTTTGTAGGTTGCCTCCTAGTTTTTAGCCAAAGGGTGAGTCAAGAGTCCGCTTTCTAGGACTAGCTTGACCTCGTTGAAGCTAAAGGTAGGCGCGTGAATGAAAAGGTCGGCCTCGGGATCACGGTTGCAAACCCTCAAAAATATGAAATACACATGCTTGCAATAAGAGAATTGGGTCTTCCCTCGGAACTTGGTCATCGTCTTCTTGAATGCAGGGCAAGTGCAACCCACGAAAGAGCTGATGGTGACCTGATACTGTGTGATGGTAGGAGAAACACCCGAATCCAACCCGATAATGCAACCATGTCCTGGATGAGGTATCATATTGATGGAACGGATGCAAGCTTTCAGAGAGTCGGAGGAGGCCATGGAGAGTCGTTGCGCGGGATTTGGGCGAGTGGTAGTGCGTTTCACAATCTTGCCGTCTCTCTTGCCAGGATAGCGGTCTGGTTCTGCAGGAACGGGTACCGCGCTCAAATTTGCAGGCGGCGGAGCAGAAGAGAACAAACGTCTTGGAGAGACCGGCTTCTTCAGCAGGAGCTGGAATCCAGCCGCTTCAAGGGCAAGAATTTCAGTAGGCTTGAGGTTTGTGCCTAGCTTCACCGGCCAAACGTCTGGAATCGGCGGCATTTCATGGTATGCTGAGTGCTGAGCAATCCATTTGCGCCTTGTACCCTTCACGCACCGGTCAATGTCATCGGAGCAGAAGAAGAATTCTGTCCTCTCAGATAAATTCCTGCGTATATTAGTCCAAACTCCGGTGTAGGTAGGCGCGGCGGTGAAATTGGCGCCTCTCACAATTCTCTCAGTACACTTCTTCTTTGTGACAGCTCTCTGGGCCCAGCAGCACTTCGCCGAGGTCTTGGGAAGTCTTGATATGTGCCACTCCTTGACGTCAACCTTTGTCTCTTCGACAGCACTGACATGACGGATCCCCCCCTCGTTCGGCGGGGACGTAGGGATGCTCTCAGGCTCAGGCTCATGATGAATATCTTGGACGATCGTATCATCTTCAGTATCTTCAAGAATGATGGGCATCTGCACAGGACGAGCCCTCACAGCACGTCCTGAACCTCTTGGATGTGAGAAGTTAACCTTGTCAGGCCGATGAGACTCCTCTTCAACTCCAAGAGGCAGATCTGCCTTCCGCTTCGAGGACCCGAATACCTCTTCTCCAGCCATGCCAGGAACACGGGTACAAAATTCATCTGCTCCAGGCATGTCCAACATGGGGTCTTCAAGCACTAAAGGATTACCTGTTTGCTTCGCCCTACGCTCTGCCATCCTTAGTTTCAGCTCTTTCTTTGTAGGGCCTGTTCCGCCCACGTCACCTTTGAGGAACTGGTAGTAATTGACAACTTGTAGGAAGCCTCGAACGAAGTCGTCAACTGTAGCAACGTAGAGGTCGCCGCCATTGTTCCCAGAGGCTTGAAGCCACTTGTTGTGTATTGATTCAGCGAGATTACATGAAGGCATTTCTGCTAGTTCTTCTTCTGTAAATTTCTGCGATAACATTTCTGGAAGCAATTAGAGATTACAGAAGAGTTGTTTGAGATAAGAGCACAGTGAAAAGAATGAAAATGAAATGAAATGTATTGGGAAAACATACCCCGGTCATGAAGCCTCCCCATTGGCGATAACGGTAGTGCCAGAATGCAAGCCAGAGCTCTAGTTTGTTTAGGGCCTTCTCTGTCACTGCCCCGGCGGATACCCACCATGCACGTAGCCCGTGGTACATACTGTCTGCTTCGTCCATGGTCCTCGCGTCCTATACTGGTGGCACATCTTCTTGTGTTGCTCCTTGAATTCGTCGGGAATGTACTTCTCGGTATACTTAACCATAGACTGGGTCCAGTGAAATTGACAGGTTCTCTCCCGGTCATCCATGCGGTCCTCCTTCTTCCCATTGCCATATATGACCCGAACTGCATTCCAATTGGCCTGGGCGCTGTCGGCCATGAAACCCTTGAAGTTGGTATCGACAACACCATTCCTCTCCATCACAGCATTGAGATTCTTCCAGAAAACGATCTGGGCATCACAGTCCTCCGATTGCATGTCACAGCTTGCAATGGTCATGACACGACAATACGTGGAGTCATACACGTGGCTTGCCATTGTGGTCCATTGTCTAACCCGTTTCACATGGTCGAACATCATCCAAGCATTCTCCAGATCTTCGCCGGGCTGCATACGTTTGACCAAGTCTACCCCACTACCAGGCCCAACTTCCGACATCTTGAAGACAAAAACCTTATCAAGATCAGCCCCTTGACCAGGGAATTTGTTCTCCTGAACAAAGGCCCATAAACTGATTCCGCGAAGTTTGGTGATAGAGTCCATGACACCATACCTTCTGAGGAAACGGAAACTCATGACCTTGTTGCGGATGTTCGGGGAAGCCATGTCCTTGCATCGGTCAAGTACAGGAACAAGTTCCTCTAGACTAAGCTTCTTTGGTGGCACATCATCAGGTTGAAGAAGATAATTGCCAATTAGAACTTTGCTAGCCTCCAGCACCACTATACTCTTGGTAGCCTGGGGAGTCTTCTCAATCTGTTCTTCAATTAGGCCACTGATCTCAGCCTTAGTGTCTCTGTAGTCGCCCACCTTGACAGGGTGATCGTGAGTTCCAATGTGGATGCACACTCTTGTGTGAATGTTTTTGCCAGCAACATATTAAATTTTCGCCCCACATGTAGCAATACATGTTGGGGGCTCTTTACATACCTTGCAAACAAGCGTAGAGTCAGGGGGGGGGCGCTCGATCCACTACAAAGGCTTGGAGGGTACAACCTTCAAACTCTGTTTCGTTGACTTGGAAAATGCGAGGTCGGCGGATCAAATATTCGCACTCCTTGTTGTTGCAACGCAGGTGTCCAACGCATGCGGAAGAACGGAAGGACAAACCAAATTCGTTTGTGATGTTGGTGGTGATGGTCTTCGTCCATACATGGCCGTCGTATTGCTTGTCCATTCCCTGCATTGATTTGGCCTGTGACCGTGCGGCCGTGTGACCAGTGGGTGGCAACTCAAATATAACCGCACCATCAAACACAGCAGGAAGGTAGTCTACCCTGTCGTGTCTAATGACCGAGTAGTCTATTTTTTTAAGAATATTTTTTCTCCCAGGCATTCCTGCAAGTTTTTTAAGTAATGGTACTATTCTAACAGTATCTTGCGACAAAGGATATACTTTAGGAGGGTCCCCACCAACTATAACCTGAGGCGGGGGCTTGGTGGGACTGACCTCGTCATCGGAAGAAAGCGTAATTACAGATTCTACTCTAGAGTTCTCTACAATAGGCGTCTCGAGACCGGGCTCGAGCTTGACCTTCACATCACGTGGCATAGGAGTTTGAATGGTGCAGGTAGAGGAAGAGCGAGGAGTGAGGATCTCAGTAGAAGCAGCCATCTGAGATTCAGTGAGGCCATAGACTCGGTAACTACCTGGATGAAGAGTCCAAAACATGTTATTGTTCTCATCTCGATGCGAAATGTGACCAAGGGTGTGTGTAAGTTCTAACGTGAGAACATCAAATATATCCTCCTCAACATTAATAGTGTCCTCTCTGAAACCGAACCGACTACTCAAACGCTGGGACGTCACGTAAGCTAGACCGCTGTCCTCCATCCGAAAGGTAAGTGGGACGCTCTGTCCATCAGCATAGAGGATTGCCATGGGCACTTCTCCGTTAGCATGCACATGAGCCATGATGAGGGGAATGAGGACTTGCGCGATGACGGAAATATGAAAGAGGTTTCTCGACATAGTGGGATACCTATATATTAGGAATGCATTGCCAAAGACAACGATGATGGACAAGATCCAAACGACGGATGATCTATGAAGGAAAGCATGAATGATAGTTCTAAATGTGTAACACCCTAAACCAAGGAGTCTGAAAGAGAGCGGCAAGTAGGTCACGATACTCCAAATTATATCAGCCAAGTACAAGTAATCGGGTATTATATACACCTAGGGTGGACAGCAATGTCCGAATATATGATAACCCGCTAGATCAATTAATAATCAATAGTTATTTATGTAAATTCTAGACAACCAGTGTCATGTATGAATAGGATGTACTACAATAGTAGTCATCCCTTAATCACAACAATATAGCTGACACCGATTAGGTAGAGTAGACAATAACGGCGCCTTTTTTAGTGTTTGAATGGAGTGTGCATAAACCAAGGAATAAATAAGGAAACTGCAGGTTAATTATCTAAATCCAAGACAATAGGAACATAATGATGGCGCATAGATGCTTGAGCATGGTTAGAGATGAACACTCGGTCGAGAGCGAGAGCAGATCGAGAAGAGAGGAAGACTAATGAGAAACAGAGGCGCATTGAGAGAAAGGAGAGGTTCGCTACTATAGATAAGGTAGTGACCCCGTACAAATTGAGGTCAACCATGGGAAGAAAAGGGGATAATTCAACAAAGGCTACTCACAGTCGTTCAAAACGAAATGTTGAGTCATTTGAAAAGGCGGAGGTTGCTCCCATTAGGTTATTCTCATTAGGAGAGGAAGACACCTCCTTGGACAATGAAGAAATTAAGGTATGCTCTGCTTACATTACATTTAGTTTGAATTTATTTAAATTTTATGAGTCCCGTGTATAGTTGGCTTGAAAGGAAACATTATGGCATGAGAGGAAACTATCCTATGCATTCGAGTAATGATATTTTCGATGCTTTGTCGCATCATTGCAAGTTTGGCACTAGACATTGTTAATATATATGCACTAGAAATTAGGGGTAGTAATCGTGAGGTAAACAAGGCAGCAAGTGTGGCCCTGTGGAAGCACTCACAATGCAAAGGGTGGTCACAATGACTCGGAAGAGGAAGGGAACAAGACTGACGCAACAGTAACATACCATCGTTCCCCGCATTACAACAAACCTCAGAAATAGGGTATTCCTCCAAATACGAGGAGTGAACACAGAGTTCAAGGTTGCAGCCTCAATTTGGAAAGGGGGAGGGATTCGAGGGGAGGGCAGTGGTCGCCCCGTGGAGAGGTCTGAGGTGAGGTCAAAAAAGTTTATTTTGTGGTTATATGAATTATGTAGTCATCATATGAAGTGAGGGGTGCTTGTTTGTGAGGTCTCAGGTAAGGCCTAAAGGGCATTGTCGGATCCGACAGAGCATCCAAGACGAAGTTGAGAACCTCTAAATACTTAGAAATTTGGCTATATGAAATAGTGGGTTGACTTAGATGTGGCCTTAGTTAGTTATTGAATGAGGTGGGAGATGTTGATTTTGTGATAACTGAGTAAGGGGTTGACTTAGATGTGGCTTAGTTAGGTCTTTAATGAGGCTCAAAGTGTTCATTTTCATGCTAACTGAGTAAGGGGCAAGACTGAAATGTGGCCTTAGTTAGTACTTAGGGATTCAAATTTCTGGCCATATGGTTGAGGGGTGCTTGTTTGGGAGGTCACAGGTTAGGCCTAGAGGGCATTGTCGGATCCGACAAAGCATCCAAGACCAGCCTGAGAACCTCAGAATACTTGGAATGTGGGTAACTGAGTAGGGGCTGACATTGATGTGGCCTTAGTTAGGTTTTGAATGAGGCTGAAAGTGTTGATTTTGTGGCTAAATGAGGAGGTTATTCACTTTGATGTGGCCTTAGTTAGGTCTTGAATGAGGCTCAAATTGTTGCTTTTGTGGCTAACTGAGTAAGTTATTCACTGAGATATGGCTTTAGTTAGGTCTTGAATGAGGTCTGAGATGTTGATTTTGTGGCTCACTGAGTAAGGGGCTGACTTTGATGTGGCTTAGTTAGGTCTTTAATGAGGCTCAAAGTGTTGATTTTGTGGCTAATTGAGGAAGGGGGCTGACTGAAATGAGCCATTAGTTCGTACTTAGGGGTTCAAATTTCTGGCCATGTGGTTGAGGGGTGCATGTTTGGGAGGTCACATGTTAGGCCTAGAGGGCATTGTCGGATCCGACAAAGCATCCAGGACCTAGTTGAGAACCTCTAAATACTTAGAAATTTGGCTATATGAAATAGTGGGTTGACTTAGATGTGGCCTTAGTTAGTTATTGAATGAGGTGGGAGATGTTGATTTTGTGATAACTGAGTAAGGGGTTGACTTAGATGTGGCTTAGTTAGGTCTTTAATGAGGCTCAAAGTGTTCATTTTCATGCTAACTGAGTAAGGGGCAAGACTGAAATGTGGCCTTAGTTAGTACTTAGGGATTCAAATTTCTGGCCATATGGTTGAGGGGTGCTTGTTTGGGAGGTCACAGGTTAGGCCTAGAGGGCATTGTCGGATCCGACAAAGCATCCAGGACCTAGTTGAGAACCTCTAAATACTTAGAAATTTGGCTATATGAAATAGTGGGTTGACTTAGATGTGGCCTTAGTTAGTTATTGAATGACGTGTGAGATGTTGATTTTGTGATAACTGAGTAAGGGGCTGACTTAGATGTGGCTTAGTTAGGTCTTTAATGAGGCTCAAAGTGTTCATTTTCATGCTAACTGAGTAAGGGGCAAGACTGAAATGTGGCCTTAGTTAGTACTTAGGGATTCAAATTTCTGGCCATATGGTTGACGGGTGCATGTTTGGGAGGTCACAGGTTAGGCCTAGAGGGCATTGTCGGATCCGACAAAGCATCCAAGACCAAGTTGAGAAACTCAGAATACTTGGAATGTGGGTAACAGAGTAGGGGCTGACTTTGATGTGGCCTTAGTTAGGTTTTGAATGAGGCTGAAATTATTGATTTTGTGGCTAAATGAGGAGGTTATTCACTTTGATGTGGCCTTAGTTAGGTCTTGAATGAGGCTCAAATTGTTGCTTTTGTGGCTAACTGAGTAAGTTATTCACTGAGATATGGCTTTAGTTAGGTCTTGAATGAGGTCTGAGATGTTGAATTTGTGGCTCACTGAGTAAGGGGCTGACTTTGATGTGGCTTAGTTAGGTCTTTAATGAGGCTCAAAGTGTTGATTTTGTGGCTAATTGAGGAAGGGGGCTGACTGAAATGAGCCATTAGTTCGTACTTAGGGGTTCAAATTTCTGGCCATGTGGTTGAGGGGTGCTTGTTTGGGAGGTCACAGGTTAGGCCTAGAGGGCATTGTCGGATCCGACAAAGCATCCAGGACCTAGTTGAGAACCTCTAAATACTTAGAAATTTGGCTATATGAACTAGGGGGTTGATTTAAATGTAGCCTTAGTGTGTCAATTACTTAGGTCTCAAATGTTGATTTTGTGGCTAATTGAGTAAGGGGGTTGACTTTAATGTGTCCTTAGTGTGGTCTTTATAATCCAAATTTCTGGCCATATAGTTGATGGGTGAATGTTTGTGAGGTCTCAGGTTACGCCTAATGGGCATTGTCGGATCCGACAAAGCATCCAAGACCAAGTTGAGAACCCCTAATGTAGCTTTAGTATGGCCATTAATGAGGTGTGAAATTGTTGAATTTTTGGGTAACTGAGCAAGGGGCTGACATTAATATGGCCTTGGTTACTTCCTAGGGATTCAGATTTCTGGCCAAATGGTTGAGGGGTGGTTGTTTGTGAGGTCTCAGGTTAGGCCTTAAGGGCATTGTCGGATCCGACAAAGCATCCAGGACCTAGTTGAGAACCTCTAAATACTTAGAAATTTGGCTATATGAAATAGTGGGTTGACTTAGATGTGGCCTTAGTTAGTTATTGAATGAGGTGGGAGATGTTGATTTTGTGATAACTGAGTAAGGGGTTGACTTAGATGTGGCTTAGTTAGGTCTTTAATGAGGCTCAAAGTGTTCATTTTCATGCTAACTGAGTAAGGGGCAAGACTGAAATGTGGCCTTAGTTAGTACTTAGGGATTCAAATTTCTGGCCATGTGGTTGAGGGGTGCTTGTTTGGGAGGTCATAGGTTAGGCCTAGAGGGCATTGTCGGATCCGACAAAGCATCCAAGACCAGCCTGAGAACCTCAGAATACTTGGAATGTGGGTAACTGAGTAGGGGCTGACTTTGATGTGGCCTTAGTTAGGTTTTGAATGAGGCTGAAAGTGTTGATTTTGTGGCTAAATGAGGAGGTTATTCACTTTGATGTGGCCTTAGTTAGGTCTTGAATGAGGCTCAAATTGTTGCTTTTGTGGCTAACTGAGTAAGTTATTCACTGAGATATGGCTTTAGTTAGGTCTTGAATGAGGTCTGAGATGTTGATTTTGTGGCTCACTGAGTAAGGGCTGACTTTGATGTGGCTTAGTTAGGTCTTTAATGAGGCTCAAAGTGTTGATTTTGTGGCTAATTGAGGAAGGGGGCTGACTGAAATGAGCCATTAGTTCGTACTTAGGGGTTCAAATTTCTGGCCATGTGGTTGAGGGGTGCATGTTTGGGAGGTCACAGGTTAGGCCTAGAGGGCATTGTCGGATCCGACAAAGCATCCAGGACCTAGTTGAGAACCTCTAAATACTTAGAAATTTGGCTATATGAAATAGTGGGTTGACTTAGATGTGGCCTTAGTTAGTTATTGAATGAGGTGGGAGATGTTGATTTTGTGATAACTGAGTAAGGGGTTGACTTAGATGTGGCTTAGTTAGGTCTTTAATGAGGCTCAAAGTGTTCATTTTCATGCTAACTGAGTAAGGGGCAAGACTGAAATGTGGCCTTAGTTAGTTCCTAGGGATTCAGATTTCTGGCCAAATGGTTGAGGGGTGGTTGTTTGTGAGGTCTCAGGTTAGGCCTTAAGGGCATTGTCAGATCCGACAAGACCAAGTTGAGAACCTCTGAAAACTTGGAAATTTGGCTTACTGTGGCCTTGAATGAGGTCTGAAAATTTGATTTTGTGGCTAACTCCATAAGTGAATTGACTTAAATGTGGCCTTAGTTAGGTCTTTATAATCGAAATTTCTGGCCATATGGTTGAGGGGTGCATGTTTGTGAGGTCTCAGGTAAAGCCTATAGGGCATTGTCGGATCCGACAAAGCATCCAAGACCAAGTTGAGAACCTCTAAATACTTAGAAATTTAGCTTAGTGTGGCCTTGAATGAGGTCCGAAAAATTGATTCTGTGGCTAACTCCATAAGCGAGTTGACTTAAATGTGGGCTTGGTTAGGTACTAAGTATTCAAATTTCTGGCCATATGGTTGAGGGTGCTTGTTTGTGAGGTCTCAGGTATGGCCTAAAGGGCATTGTCGGATCCGACAAAGCATCCAAAACCAAATTGAGAACCTCTAAAAAGTTAAAGATTTGGCTATATGAACTAAGGGGTTGACTTAAATGTAGCCTTAGTGTGGCCATTAATGAGGTCTGAATGTTGATTTTGTGGCTAACTGAGTAAGGGCTGAGTTTAATGTGGTCTTAGTTAGGTCTTTATAATCCAAATATCTGGCCATATTGTTGAGGGTTGCATGTTTGTGAGGTCTCAGGTTACGCCTAATGGGCATTGTCGGATCCGACAATGCCTCTAAGACCAAGTTAAGAACCTCTAATGTAGCTTTAGTATGGCCATTAATGAGGTCTGAAATTGTTGAATTTTTGGCTCACTGAGCATGGGGCTGACTTTGATTTGGCCTTGCTTAGTTCGTAGGGATTCAAATTTCTGGCCAACTGGTTGAGGGGTGGTTGTTTGTGAGGTCTCAGGTTAGGCATTAAGGGCATTGTCGGATCCGACAAAGCATCCAAGACCAAGTTGAGAACCTCTAAAAACTTGGAAAGTTGGCTTAGTGTGGCCTTGAATGAGGTCTGAAAAATTCATTTTGTGGCTAACTCCACAAGTGAATTGACTTAAATGTGGCCTTAGTTAGGTCTTTATAATCGAAATTTCTGGCCATATGGTTGAGGGGTGCATGTTTGTGAGGTCTCAGGTAAGGCCTATAGGGCATTGTCGGATCCGACAAAGCATCCAAGACCAAGTTGAGAACCTCTGAAAACTTGGAAATTTGGCTATATGAACTAGGGGGTTGACTTAAATGTAGCCTTAGTGTGTCAATTACTTAGGTCTAAAATTTTGATTTTGTGGCTAATTGAGTAAGGGGGCTGACTTTAATGTGGCCTTAGTTAGGTCTTTATAATCCAAATTTCTGGCCATATAGTTGAGGGGTGGTTGTTTGTGAGGTCTCAGGTTACGCCTAATGGGCATTGTCGGATCCGACAATGCATCCAAGACCAAGTTGAGAACCTCTAAAAACTTGGAAAGTTGGCTTAGTGTGGCCTTGAATGAGGTCTGAAAAATTCATTTTGTGGCTAACTCCACAAGTGAATTGACTTAAATGTGGCCTTAGTTAGGTCTTTATAATCGAAATTTCTGGCCATATGGTTGAGGGGTGCATGTTTGTGAGGTCTCAGGTAAGGCCTATAGGGCATTGTCGGATCCGACAAAGCATCCAAGACCAAGTTGAGAACCTCTGAAAACTTGGAAATTTGGCTATATGAACTAGGGGGTTGACTTAAATGTAGCCTTAGTGTGTCAATTACTTAGGTCTAAAATTTTGATTTTGTGGCTAATTGAGTAAGGGGGCCGACTTTAATGTGGCCTTAGTTAGGTCTTTATAATCCAAATTTCTGGCCATATAGTTGAGGGGTGGTTGTTTGTGAGGTCTCAGGTTAGGCCTTAAGGGCATTGTCGGATCCGACAAAGCATCCAAGACCAAGTTGAGAACCTCTGAAAACTTGGAAATTTGGCTATATGAACTAGGGGGTTGACTTAAATGTAGCCTTAGTGTGTCCATTACTTAGGTCTGAAATGTTGATTTTGTGGTTACCTGATTAAGGGGGCTAACTAAAATGTGGCCTTAGTTATGTACTAAGTATTTAAATTTTTGGCCATATGGTTGAGGGGTGCATGTCTGTGCGGTCTGATGTTAGGCCTAAAGGGCATTGTCGGATCCGACAATGCATCCAAGACCAAGTTGAGAACCTCTAAAAACTTAGAAAGTTGGCTATATGAACTAGTTGGTTGACTGAAATGTGGCCTTAATGTGGCATTCAATTATGCTCAAAATATTGATTTTGTGGCTAACTGAGTAAGGAACTGAGTTTTATGTGACCTTGGTTATGTCTTTCATGAGGCTCAAAGTTTTAATTTTGTGGCTAACTGAGTAAGGGGCAGCCTGAAATGTGGCAGTAGTTAGTTCTTGGGAATCCAAATTTCTGGCCATATGGTTGAGGGGTGGTTGTTTGTGAGGTCTCAGGTTATGCCTTAAGGGCATTGTCGGATTCGACAAAGCATCCAAGACCAAGTTGAGAACCTCTAAAAACTTAGAAAGTTGGCTTAGTGTGGCCTTGAATGAGGTCTGAATATTTGATTTTGTGGCTAACTCCATAAGTGAATTGACTTTAATGTGGCCTTAGTTAGGTCTTTATAATCCAAATTTCTGGCCATATAGTTGAGGGGTGGTTGTTTGTGAGGTCTCAGGTTACGCCTAATGGGCATTGTCGGATCCGACAATGCATCCAAGACCAAGTTGAGAACCTCTGAAAACTTGGAAAGTTGGCTATATGAACTAGGGGGTTGACTTAAATGTAGCCTTAGTGTGTCAATTACTTAGGTCTGAAATGTTGATTTTGTGGCTAATTGAGTAAGGGGGCTGACTTTAATGTGGCCTTAGTTAGGTCTTTATAATCCAAATTTCTGGCCCTATAGTTGATGGGTGCATTTTTGTGAGGTCTCGGGTTACGCCTAATGGGCATTGTCGGATCCGACAAAGCATCCAAGACCAATTTGAGAACCTCTTAAAACTTAGAAATTTGGCTATATGAACTAGGGGGCGTCTGAGATGAGGCATTAGTGTGTCCTAAGTGAGGCTCAAAATGTTGAGTTCGTGGCTAATTTTATAAGTGGGCTCACTGAAATGTGGGCATAGTTAGGTACTAACTATTCAAATTTCTGGCCATATGGTGTAGTTGTCCATGTTTGTTTGGTCTTAGGTTAGGCTTTAAAGGCTATGTCAGATCCGACATTGCCTCTAAAACAGCTTTAAGAACTTCTAAAAGCGTATAATTCTGGCTATCTGAACTAGGGGGTTGACTGTACTGTGGCGTGAATGAGGTTTGATTTTTTTTAGGGTTTTGGGGGGTTGATTGTAATGTGGCCTTAGTTGGGTTCATTTGAATGCTCCTCATTTTTTCAATAAATTGGTTGTGCGCAGATCGTTGAGATGGATGCTGATCGTGAGTCTGTGGATGTTGGGGGTCGTATTGGCGCTGGGTCATCCCTTAGTGTTGAGGAGCATAGGGAGCAAGGGTCTCCCTTGTCATGTGATCAAAATACTGGGCTTACACCAGGTAGTAGCAAGGCGCCGACACCCGGGATGCCACTCTGCGGCTCACCTGCAGATTCGGATTTGGGTGTTCGTGCAATGGAATATCGAATTCGCCACAATTTAAAGAAAGATAGCTTTTTAGTTGTTGAGGGCATGAGAATCCTACCGGTAGAAAAGTCCTCCATGAGAATCCCCCTGTGCAGGTTGATTCACATGCCATTGGTTCGCCCAACCTTCCGCAGTGACGTTACAAAGCTCATGTCGGCATTTCAATTTGGATACCGAGCTGGGTCAGCCACTTTTTATGTATCTACTACAAATGAGTCCGGAGATAATCGATTCATTTCAGCGAAAGATAGGCGTGAATGGGGAGACCTATGGAATGCAGAAAATGATAAGTTTGAGTCTCTTTTGCGCAAAGATAAGGACTTGATGAGCCTCAGTGGATGTATGTTCTTTGTGTATGATGGTAACCATCGCTTGTTAGCCTGGAAGGAGTGTATTGAAACAGATCACAAGGACGATGCACTCTGGTACGAGAAGCATGGTTGCCCAGAATGTGTCATCTTGGACACAACGGGTGGGCGTGGGGACGTCCTTAACGCAATGCACGACATCAATAAGTAAATATGATAATTTTTCATATCGTTGTTTCCTTCATTTTTTGATTTGCATTTAATGACATTTGTCTCTACCGCAACAGGGCTAACCAGACTGCGCACGTTAAGACTAGCCTCGTACACACTCTACACTGCATTCAAAAATACGGTTCGTATGATCTTAGCTACTACCAGCCCTTATTGACCGAGGAGCAATTCCAAGCGTGCAAGAGCAGAGGCCCCAAGAGCCCTTGGTACCCGCTGACCCAGGATCTTATGGTGTCCTTCATTTTCAATGTAAGTCACTCCAAATTTCTCAACCCTCTACTTCGCATTCATTACTCTTAGTCGTGATCTAACAATTTAGAATATATGTTCAGCAAGAGATAGCCGATGCGGTAGATGAGGCTACCCAAATATACAAGGAGGAAGTGTCTCCAGAGGAGCAGTCGGGGAACGGGTTGGGTGAAGTATTGGACGCTGTGATAAAGAAGACGACTGAGGAACTTGGACACAAGTTCAACAAGCAACAATCAATCGCAAACCCGGCCCTTGGAAAAGACTTTCTGGAAGAGGTTATTTCCTTCTCACCAACCTTCGGAATTATACCTTCGGTATTGCTCGCATTCATTTCAGCACTTTCTCGTAAATTCATGATTAAATTTACTCCGCCTTCTTTTTTTATGACATTTGTTTCAGGTTACTAGGCATTATAGCGCCCACCATTCTAAGAAGATTGAGATGACATTGGAGAAATTGCAACTCATTGCCACAGCTGCTGTGGAGCCAGAGTATAAAGTCCGTTGGCTAAAGTGATGGAACAGTGGAAATTTCAATCGTGAAGCTATCCGGTTCCCCAAAAGTCCTGCAAGCGAGGACACCTTGAAACCTTGGCTCAATAAAACAACGTTCTGGGCAGGGGTACGTCTATCCTCCTTATCCTTACTTACCAATCAACTCTTCATTCTATGCCGATTCTTATCTTGGCCTTGAATTTATCCACAGCTTGAGGATGCAGTGGTCAAGGAGTTACCTGATATACTTCACGCATTGGGTGGGCTTGACGGAGATGTCGAAGTTGATTCATTGCCGGACTACTTGGAGAAGTGGCGGATCTGCCTTTGGGATAAGGCGTTCATAGGTCACTTTTCAGGTTCAGATATCTACGGAAAGGGGACGTGGTGGAAGGATGTCAAAGGCTCTGACAACATTGTCAAGCGCTTAATTTTTCGGTACGTTAGTTGAGACATCATTTGTTCTCCTCATTTATTTAAAACCATTTAATCTATCCCTTTTAGAGCTCGTCGTGAGCTAGTTGGGTACTAAGTATACAAATTTTTGTCCATATGGTTGAGGGGTGCATGTTTGTGAGGTCTCAGGTTGGGCCTAAAGGGCATTGTCGGATCTGATAAACCATCCGAGACCAACTTCAGAACCTATAAAAACTTGGAAATTTAGCTATATGAATTAGTGGATTGACTTAAATGTAGCCTTAGTGTGGCCATTAATGAGGTCTGCAATTTTGATTTTGTGGCTAACTGAGTAAGGGGCAGCCTCAAATGTGGCAGTAGTTAGTTCTTGGGAATCCAAAATTCTTGCCATATTGTTCAGGGGTGCATGTTTGTGAGGTCTCCGGATGGGCCTAAAGGGCATTGTCGGATCCGACAATGCATCCAAGACCAAGTTGAGAACCTCTAAAAAACTTAGAAAGTTGGCTATATTAACTAGTTGGTTGACTGAAATGTGGCCTTAATGTGGCATTCAATTATGCTCAAAATATTGATTTTGTGGCTAACTGAGTAAGGAACTGAGTTTTATGTGACCTTGGTTATGTCTTTCATGAGGCTCAAAGTTTTAATTTTGTGGCTAACTGAGTAAGGGGCAGCCTGAAATGTGGCAGTAGTTAGTTCTTGGGAATCCAAATTTCTGGCCATATTGTTGAGGGGTGCATGTTTGTGAGTTCTCAGGTTGGGCCTAAAGGGCATTGTCAGATCCGACAAAGCATCCGCGACCAACTTCACAACCTTTAATAACTTCGAAATTTGTCAATATGAACTAGTGGGTTGACTGAAATGTGGCCTTAATGTGGCCTTCAGTAACGGTCTAATTGTTGATTTTGTGGCTAACTGTGTAAGGGGCTGACTGAAATGTTGCCTTAGTTAGTTCTTGAATTAGGCTCACAGTGTTGTTTTCTGGCTATCTGAGTTAGGGGCTGACTTTGATGTGGCCTTGGTTAGGTCTTTAATGATGCTCAAAGTTTTGATTTTGTGGCTAACTGAGTAAGGGGCAGCCTGAAATGTGGCCTTAGTTAGGTTTTGAATGAGGCTGAAATTGTTGATTTTGTGGCTAAATGAGGAGGTTATTCACTGAGATGTGGCCTTAGTTAGGTCTTGAATGAGGCTCAAATTGTTGCTTTTGTGGCTAACTGAGTAAGTTATTCACTGAGATATGGCTTTAGTTAGGTCTTGAATGAGGTCTGAGATGTTGATTTTGTGGCTCACTGAGTAAGGGCTGACTTTGATGTGGCTTAGTTAGGTCTTTAATGAGGCTCAAAGTGTTGATTTTGTGGCTAATTGAGTAAGGGGGTTGACTTTAATGTGGCCTTAGTTAGGTCTTTATAATCCAAATTTCTGGCCATATGGTTGAGGGGTGGATGTTTGTGAGGTCTCAGGTTAGGCCTAAAGGGCATTGTCGGATCCGACAAAGCATCCAAGACCAAGTTGAGAACCTCTAAAAACTTAGAAAGTTGGCTTAGTGTGGCCTTGAATGAGGTCTGAAAATTTGATTTTGTGGCTAACTCCATAAGTGAGTTGACTTATATGTGGGCTAAGTTAGGTCCTAAGTATTCAAATTTCTGGCCACATGGTTGAGGGGTGCATGTTTGTGAGGTCTCAGGTAAGGCCTAAAGGGCATTGTCGGATCCGATACAGCATCCGAGACCAACTTCAGAACCTTTAGAAACTTAGAAATTTGGCTATATTAACTAGTGGGTTGACTGAAATGTGGCCTTATTTGGTTCTTGAATTAGGCTCACAATGTTGATTTTGTGGCTATCTGTGTTAGTGGTTGTCTGAAATGTGGCCTTAGTTAGGCCTTCAATTATGCTCCAAGTGTTGATTCTGTGGCTAACTAAGTAAGGTGCTGACTTTAATGTTGCTTTAGTTAGTTCTTGAATTAGGCTCACAGTGTTGATTTTGTGGCTATCTGAATAAGGGGCTGACTGAAATGTGGCCTTAGTTAGGTCTTCTATGAGGCTCAAAGTTTTGATTTTGTGTCTACCTGAGTAAGGGGCAGACTGAAATGAGGCATTAATTAGTTCTTAGGGATTCAAATTTCTGGCCATATGGTTGAGGGGTGCATGTTTGTGAGGTCTCAGGTTGGGCCTACAGGGCATTGTAAGATCCGATAAACCATCTGAGACCAACTTCAGAACCTATAAAAACTTAGAAATTTGGCTATATTAACTAGTGTGTTGACTGAAATGCGGCCTTCATGTGGCCTTTAGGTAGGGTCAAATTGTTGATTTTGTGGCTTACTGAGTAACGGGGCAGAATGAAATGTGGCTTACTTAAGTACTAAGTATTTAAATTTCTGGCCATATCATTTAGAGGTCCTAGTTTGCGAGGTCTGAGTGAGGTGTGAGGAAGTCTCAATCGCTTAATCTTTCGATACGTTAGTTCTTTTATAAGTTGTTGATTGGCCTCACTCCTTGGTTGTGAAGGTACATCAAGCACGAGCTTTTCAAGAAGAAGGCTTTGAAGAAGCTCCCTCCATTTCTAGACGCATGGTCAGATTCCTCTTCACCCACCTTCGTTTTTTCCCCGGCTCAAAAACGCAACTTTTCCCTCCCGCATCTCCGCGAGTGTTGCTGGTACTTGGAATGTAAGAAGACGTGGCAACCGGATGAGGAGGCGGACTTGAAGATTCGCCTCTCCGGTGGAGAGCCGAACCTGCCTCCTGCTCAAAGCGATGAGGTTGTTCTTCTAGAGAGTGAGCTTCAGGAGGTGGATGAGGTTGTTGCGACTCTCGATGAGCCCAACACTCAGAAGTCCAAGAGGAGGAAGCGTGCGACTCAAGACGAGTCATCACTCAAGAAGCGCGCGAGGAAGCTCAAGCCTGTGGAGGATGATCCCCCTCCCCCTGCTTCACTTGAGGCGGCAGTTGCATCCACTGCAACTCTAAGTGAATTACCTACTCTATCCAGGCCGCCTCCTCCGCCCATTCTTTCATCTGTTAGGCGTCCTCCCGTTGTTTCAGAATTCATGTTGAATTCCTCCATTGTTCATCAACGTCGTCATTTTCATGAGATTTCAAACTTCATTCTTTCTCTTCCACCCTCCCATCCCAAGAGAGCTCTAGGTGTTGCGAGGTCAGATGTGGGCATGGCTGATCTTGTCATTGCCGACATCCCGGAGAACCTGCCTGTACCTAATGTCTCCCATCCTTCCTATAGTGTACCTTCGTGGAATGCATTGGAAGCGATTTTCTAGGTGAGCTCTTTGATTTTGCGGATGAGATCCTGCATGACGATGGAGCTCTCCTCCTCTTTCATCCTGATGACAATGGTGACTTTAGGGAGAGCATTGAAGACCACTTTGCTGCTTTTGGGTTCACGATCTTCAAGGAGTGGCTGGGAGTCAACCGTCTTCGCCTATCTTCAGCTAAGCATAAGGACAAGACCACCAACCTCTTCCAAGTTGTACTACTTGTTCGTGCCACCAAAACAATTGGATCCGACCTTGATAAGCGGCCGCGGCACTCGTCATTTCGGCTTCGCGATGCCAATGAGCTCAAGGCTCTTGGCATTGAGCTCGACATGGATGATGCGATCATGAATTATACCGCAACTCCTCTCATGGACGGCTCCAAAGCTTGGCGTGGTCCCCGTGAGAAAGATATTGCTTTCATGTCCTCCTTGATAATGGCCACTACGGACATTGGACAGGTTGTGGTGGACGTTAATGCGGGCGTTGGTATGTCCTAATTCCTAGTTGAGAACCTCTAAAAACTTAGAAATTTGGCTATATGAACTAGTTGGTTGACTTAAATCTGGCCTTAGATGTTAGAGGTCTGAAATGTTGAATTTGTGGCTCACTAAGTAAGGGGCTGACTCTGATGTGGCTTAGTTAGGTCTTTAATGAGGCTCAAATTGTTGATTTTGTGGCTAACTAAGTAAGGGGCTGACTGAAATGTGGCCTTACTTGGTTCTTGAATTAGGCTCACAGTGTTGATTTTGTGGCTATCTGTGTTAGGGGCTGACTGAAATGTGGCCTTAGTTAGGCCTTCAATTAGGTTCAAAATGTTGATTTTGTGGCTAACAGAGTAAGGGGCTGACTGGAATATGGCTTAGTTAGGTCTTTAATGAGGCTCAAATTGTTGATTTTGTGGGTAACTGAGTAAGGGGGCTGTCTGAAATGTGGCCTTAGTTAGGCCTTGAATGAGGTCTGATGGGTTGATTTTGTGGGTAACTGAGTAAGGGGGCTGACTTACATGTGGCTTAGTTAGGTCTTGAATTAGGCTCAAAGTGTTGATTTTGTGGCTAACTGAGTAAGGGGGCTGTCTGAAATGTGGCCTTAGTTAGGCCTTGAATGAGGTATGAAATGTTGATTTTGTGGGTAATTGAGTAAGGGGGCTGACTGAAATGTGGCTTACTCCGCAACAGGGACTTGTATCCATGCATGCAGGCAGCTTGGGCGCCATGTCGTTGCTCTTGAGGAGGACGAGGACACCTTCAACCGTGTCCTTAAGCCACTCAAGAGTGTTCAGCCTGCAGTGAAGGCTCCATCCATTGTTGTTGCTCCCACGCAGGCTACACAAGGCACGCAGAAGAGGCAGCCGGCCTTGAAGCGATCGAGGCCAGAGCTCTCGCAGTAAGTGAGTATGATGACCTTCTTCGCTTATTTTCCTTGTCCATTCGGCTTTTACACTTTCCATCCTCTTTCTTACAATTTTCGTGTTTTTTTTTAGACTTGGCGTTGGTGCGGATGTGTTGGGTACTCCCACCATGGGTTTCACATTGCCTATCTATGCCCATGATATGGCGATGGTACTAGCGGCACAACCTTCTCCTACCGAAGCTAGTACTCCGTCTCCGGGTTATGACCCCCGTGCCTTAGACTTCTTCGACCTTTCCGCGGAGGTGGATAATGAGTGCCATAGCTTAGATTCCACTTCAGATGAGGGCGGCCATGAGGGTAGTATCTTTGGAAGTAGGGAATCTAGTAGTGACGACCTCATTGTTGAGTGATTTTGGGTTTGATTGATTTGTTGGTTTGATTTATCGGTATATGGATTTATAAAGTGTGGTGTGGATTTCAATATTCCAATTATGTCATTGAATGCATCTTTTCGTTGTTCCCGCATTGCATTCTTCATTTTTGATCACCATCTATAATGTTCACCCTCAAATGTTCACCATCTATAAATGTTGAGCAATATACAAATCTTAACATGTCCTAACTATAAGCAATTGTGAAGAGTAATTCTGAGAGAATACCATACACAAAATTGCAAACCCAATCAAAACTTTATTCAATATCAAGTTTACAAATCATGTGTGAATTATGAATGTACTTCAGTCGTTAACATTTATAGATTCAACTTTACAAATAAGGGAACACCATTTTGTTAACAATTAACAAAATGAGGGCGGCCATGAGGGTAGTATCTTTGGAAGTAGGGAATCTAGTAGTGACGACCTCATGGTTGAGTGATTTTGGGTTTGATTGATTGGTATTTGGATTTATAAAGTGTGGTGTGGTTTTCAATATTCCAATTATCAAAAATGATATGAGGTGCACACCTATATTACACAATGGTCTACATTGATGTTGATGACGTGGAGGAGGAAGACATTGATGATGTTGTCAGTGTGGAGGAAGCCTTGGGGGTAGAGGAAGGCATACAGGTTGAGAACCTGGCAGGCGTAATTACTATCCTTGGTGATAGTGATGCAGATGAAGAAGGCAATCTTGATGATAATGGTTCTGGCTTCTATTATCGTTTTCATACATTTTTTCAATGATTTCTTGCGATCTTAGGCAGATGCTGGGTTGAATAAATGGTCGCAAGTACACTGCCAATGTTTGCTAATCCAGGTGGTAACTTAGATATCTGTTTTGAATTTTTTAGAATTCAGTTTATTGGTCATAAGGTTGTATTTGTGTTTGTTTGGGTAGGTTAGGTGTTTAGTTTTATTTGCAGACTCGTCGGTAGGAGAATATGTGCCAGTTGTGGGCATTTGCGAATGGGATTTATCATCTGTCTAGCCCCCTCCAAAAACAAGTCCGATACTTGACAACAGATCTTTCTAAATCTTATACTGTTTACCCTCATGTATTTATGAATGTATTTCAGTCGTTAACATTTATAGAGTCAACTTCACAAAGAAGTGAACACCATTTTGTTAACAATTAACAGGTTTAACATTTATAGTGTGCAATATGTATGGAGTAGAATAAAGTAAGCATTTGGAAATGGTTAACACTTATAGGTGTAACAGTAATAGAGGGTGGACCGTATGTGGAGATTTGTTTTCGCCAACCTCCTTCGTGTCACGTTCAAATAGTAAATATTATTTAATTTACCGTATTATATAATATAGCACACCATTTCGGTAATTATAATTGTGACATCATAGTGATGTAAGCCCTAATTTTGTATTTTATTTTAATATTTCTATGTTTCAAAAATCTATTAACTTTATGAATAGGGAAATGTTACTTTATTTCCACGGTAATAGAGTCCATAACTCTCCACATTTTCTAAAAATAGTTCTTCCATTTTCCCTCAATCCCACGGTTATAGGTGCATTTTCTCTCTCATATCATGTCTCAAATTGAGTTCTCCGCTCTTCGGTCTCTGCTCTTCGGTCTCTGCTCTCTGCTCTCCGCTCGCATACTAACTTTCCCCGGGGGGAGGGGGGAGCATGTGAAAATCGATATACAATTGAGGCATAATATATCACACACAATGGCACACCATGTAGTATTTCAAATGAGTTTATTATATTTCGCGTGAGCGTACAACTCTCTGTACATATAGTCCTTCGGATCCATGTATCTTTCGCCTATCGGATTACAACTAAGGAACCGGGGCACGGGTAGTCCGCTCCCCACGAGCGTTTGAATGTACTTAAGTAGGTCTAACAAAAAGCGGTCTCGGACCTTCTCGACCGTCCACGTGGGGCAAACTATGAAGTTCGAGGTCGGGTTCAAAATGTTTTTGGAAGCGCTGTCGTCCACCATCAACGTGTTGTCACGGGTGGGGCGAACGTCGTAGGGACAGCCGACCATGGTCGGACGCTGGTCCCATACGACTGGCTTCAAGACCTTAAGAAATTGGTTTACGGCGGGGTTGTTGGGCTTCTTCACAACCCTGCCCTCGGGGGTGTATAATGTTTTACAAGAATCCTGTCCTAGGACCAAGCACGGGGGTTGGAGTCCCTTGAAGATGAACTCCACGACGGCCTGGGTATTCTCGGACTTCATGGAGCTCCAAATGATCACCCACCATTTGGATAGGGCGACCTGTAGGAAGCGCCGAAGGGACGGGCGGAGGTACACTAGCTTGCTTTTGATGTACGCGGGGGGTCCATCGTAGTTGGCGTCCTCGGGCTTGCAGAAAGGCACCGTAGGGACCCTCGGACAATGCACGCACTGGACAAGGACCCCGTTGAGGTCTAGCACCAGGAACCGGGTCTTGGGAGGCGAAGGTGGCGAGGGCAAAATCGGGGGGACCACCGCGCTGTCCTCCACACTCCTCGGAGAGGATCGGTGGGGAGCTGTGACGCTATGCTCCGAACCCTGCGGCGACGAGCGAGAGAAGGCGGACGAGGACTATGTTATGCTATGTCCATCTCAAGCAGAACGGAAATTTTGTGCAAACACAAGAAGAATTGGACCATTGGTGGCAACAAAAACATACAAGGGGAACAACATACATTGGGACACGGATGCAAACATATGGGCGCCAAAAATAATAATTTTATTTTTACAAATCTCTATGTACAATTTCATTGGGGGGGACCGCGGTGAACGAGGGCATTCACACTACCCTAATTCTACATCTACAAAATTGGTTGCGCGCCGCCAAGGTCGAGCGTAGTCAAGTGCAGGTGAGACGAAGGGGATCGCGGGGGGGCACGTTGGGGGGAGGGGGAGCAAGTGTAGAGCATGGGGGGGGCAGGGGGTGTGCATTTCCTCCTAGCAAGGGGGACACGACCACGCCAACAAGACAATGACCCAGGAAGTTTGGGTCGGTCGACCCAAACTGGGGAGGGCTCAGTGTATTACCTCGCCCTGGTCATGTCTCGACAATGTGGAAGCCTCCACCGTCCCCGCTGCCCCGCCTCTCTCGCCACCGCCTTCTCCGACGACGTCAGGAACCTTCTCCTGCAAACGATCGGCATCAGGCCCTTGTCCTAAACCAATCTCCGCATGTGCATCATGCATGCGTTCATCGATTTGGTTAGGAGTAGAGGTATCACCAGGCCCTTGCAGGCCTTCAACATCTAGCATGGCCGTGTCTAGTTGACACCCATGTTGGTCAAGGGAGGACTGCGCTGCAACGGGGTTTGGGTCGCCCGACCCAAACTGTCCTGCATCTGGAGAGGGCCCTTCGGACACTCCAGTGGATGGTGGGTTTGGGTCGGTCGACCCAAACATCCTGGGGTCGTCCGCTTGGTGAGGGGGCGCCATGACTATGGGGGGCCGAAGTGGTGGAGGGCCCAAAGGGGAGGAGGCTCCAGAGACGCGCCAGATGTTGGGGTCATCCACTTGCTGGACCGGCGCATACGGAACTTGGTGGGGCCGAATCAAGTGCTGGAAGCTGAAAGACGATTGCGGCACAGGCTGCTGAGGGATGCTCTGCGGAGGGAAGCCGGGGGGCAAGTGCGGGAAGGAGCTGGAGGGAGCCACCACCAAACCTTGCGCCCACATTCCTTGTATCACTTGTGATATCAATTCGGCGTGGGACGGAGGTTGGGCCATCACCCTCTGTCGCTCCTGCTCCAACAGGAGAGCCCTCAGCTCTGCTACCTCGTTCCGCATTGAGGGCTTTTCAGCAGCAGCCTTCTGTAGACAGACGCGTTGCTCCTCGTCCCTCCTCATCTTCTCGTTCGCCTCCTCCACGGTCAGGACCTCGGGCTTCACCCTAACCATGCCAGCGAACGCTGTCGGGGAGGGGGGATCTGATCTGAGCCGTTTGGCGAGCTCAATATCATCGTCGTCCTCGCTGCTTATGGCAATGGTCTCCTCCACGGAGTAGTCGCCATACAGCTTCTTCCCCTTCAACTTCCTCCTCTCCCTGAACGTGGCGGTCGCGTCCCTGGAGTACATGTCCCGTGCATCGTCCACAGTCAGGACGGGCACGAGCTTACTCTGCGGGGTTGCCGCCCGCATCGCCTTCTTCCGTTGAGGGGCTTCGGATTGTTGCGTGAAGCCCGTTGCCCCTTCCTCGACGTCGCCTTCCTTCTCCGCCTCCTCGTGTTCCTCTGCTTCCTCCTCCTCCTCCTCAACCTCGCCACCTTCTGTGCGGGACGGATTGCCCGGATGCAACCCGACCAGAGGTTCGGGAACTTGGGTCGTGACCCTCATGGCCATTTCCTCCGGGTTGATGCGCCTCACCCTATCAAGAGGGTTTTCGCCACCCTGAACAACCTCGTCGACGTAGCTACCCGGGATCCAATCGAGGATGTCCATCTTCTTCGCCAGCGATTTCTGCACCCTATAAAATGGCAGATCGCCATCCTCTATGTAGGAGTATATATTCAGCCCCGACATCTACACAATCCAAGTTATAGGGAAATTAGAATTTGTCGAGGCAGTCACATATACAAGACTAAGTGAAATGTGTAGTTTGGGCCGGTCGACCCAAACCTGCAAAAAGCCTAGTTTGGGTCGGTCGACCCAAACCTGCAAAGAGCCTAGTTTGGGTCGGTCGACCCAAACCTGCAAAGAGCCTAGTTTGGGTCGATCGACCCAAACTGCTTACGAGCTATAGAAAGTCACTTACCATAGCAGCATAGACAGGTTTTGAGCCTCCGAAGACGTTGAAGATGCAGTCCCCTCTCCTCGTCAGCGTCCTCATCATTCTCATGTAAAATTCCATCCGCAGCTCATCTAAAGGATAGTTCGCGTATTTAGCCTCGTCGTAGAGGCACTTGTTGGCACCCAACCCTTCTGGAACTTGGAAGAGTTTGTCCATCCGGGATATAGGGTGGTTCGGCACCTTCAACAACTCCGCTTTGTACACGAAGTACAAACACAAGACGTTGACGAACTTGGTCTTCTTGTCCCTCAACGTCGTGTAAGCCCCCTCCGCCGGTGCGGCGATGTAGTGAGACTTGGAGACTGCATACTCCGGCTGCAGTTTCCGGACAAGCTCGTACACCTGCTCCGCCCTCCTATCCTCGACTATCCAAAGCCAGATATCTACCTCCCTGAACTTAGGGCTTGCATAATCGACGAACTTAGATAGGAAGGGGTCATAGAAGAGGGTGCTCATTGTGCCCTCAAATGAGCTTCCAGGAATATTCCTGAAATCAATCATCCCAAAAGGAAAGCGGTCCCTTGCTTTTGTCCTTATCGCCATTCTGGCGTCCTGACTTGGCCAGCCCTGAATTTTCAAAGGCTCGAAGGTGACAAGGTTGAAGTAAGCGTCCCCTTCAAACTTGACAATCTTCTTCTCCTTGATGAAGTTCGAGAACGCACACGCTGTGTGATCCGGAAGCGCCCGGTTCTTCCCACCCTTCACCATCTTGGCCCGCAAGAAGTCGTCCCCCGCTTCCCTTATTAGAGCCGCCATGGAGGCACTGGTGAACTTATATTCATCTTTGAATGCTCTCCAGTTAGCCTCATGAACCTCGCCGTCCACGACAATATTCCTCTCTGGCACCAATTTATGCAGCTCCTGCACGATAGTCGTCTTCTTTTTCCTGTTCTCCGTCCATTCCTTCATGGTGTAGCATGAAGGAACGAAGGATTTGGGCTTTTGGAAGACAATCTTCGGGTGCACCCAACACCTCTTCGCCGTGGGTGCCACGTGCAGGATGTGCGATGCCGCCTTCTCCACCTCCGTCTCTGACAGACCTTGAAGAGTTCTAAAGAACTCTCTCACGAGAGGCTTCATCTGCTTGAAGCGCGAGGCCAGGCTAAAGAAAGCGCCAGTGTCGGGGTCGATCAAATCCCCCGTCTCGTGCTTTTCAAACACGGTTTTCCACTTCCTCCAAACTGAGTCCGATGCTGTAATCAAGTAAATCTCCCCCTTGAGGTCGCTGTATTTCTTTTGCTTGTGGCTCGAATTATCAATGGAGGAGAATTTGTTGATCATTTGGTATTTGAAATCCTGCACGTGAACAAAACAGAACATTTGAATGCGTGTTAGATATGTACATGTGATTTCCAAACCATATCATGACCAACATTTACAACAAGAGTTTGGGTCGATCGACCCAAACTAAATAAACAAGGTTGCACCAGGAGTTTGGGTCGGTCGACCCAAACAATACTCACCTCCCACTTGGGATTCTTGTCCTTTGCATTCTCCCTCTCCTTGGGAGGCCTACCATAGAACTCCCACACCTCCCGCGAGGCCATGATATTCCTTATCCAGGAAGCTTGGTAAGCCCTCTTCTTATTTCCCATATTGAAGTACCGGGAGATGTCGCTGAGCTTGGTCTCGTCGTCAGACCACACCACCAGTGCCTTCCAAACCTTCAGCTTTTCCTTCTGATTGTTGGGATCATCCCACTCATTCATGAGTTGGATTTTCTTGGATGCCTCCACGCTGTGTTGGCCGTCTATCAGCCAAAAATCGCCCTTCTGAATTGTTGGCCACATTTCAGGTGTAGGCATTTTCTTGAGACCCTGTGGCATCACTACAATCGTTTGCCTGTCGTCTTTAAACTGCTCGCAAACGATCTGCGCGATTATCCAGTCAACGTAGGCGTCCTCCTTTGCCCGGACACACTTCTCCGGTGGCGCTAGATGGCACTGGCTGATGTTCACGTCGAACTTGCAATCCCTGCCCATGAAAAAACAGTGGGAGCATTTCGTCGTGAAATTGTTCACAATTTTCTGCAGCTCCCCTGCATCCACCTCTTCGCCTGGCTTCGGCATGCGCATCTCCGGTGAGACTGGCTCGTCAGTCATCACAGATGACTCTCTCGCCCTCTTGGATGGAGTTGTTTGACGGCTCCCAGAAGGTGTAGGTGTCTCACTATTCGTAGGTGTTTGGGAGGGAGTGGTCCTACGCGAGTCAGCCGGTACTGGTAGCGGCATCCTCACCGATTGAGGTCTTGACGACCCTGCTCCTTCCTCTGTGGGAGCTTTCCGCCTCACAGGTTGCTGTGATTTGGTTTTGCTTTGCAGGCCCCTGTTCAGCACGGTTATTGCATGTTTTAGTTTTGTGAACCGGCTTGAGACCTTGGTATTCGATGTACTCCCATCGATAAATATTGTCTCCGGCTTGATAACTTCCGGTTCGACACAGGATTCTCTTGCATAGAGTGCGTCGAAAGGCTCGGAGAACTGGTGCATGAACATATGCGCGTTCTGCACAGCCGAGTTCTCGAGGATGACGTCGGTATAGTCTCCAAGAGACTGTACCGATGCGACCTCCCATCCCGCAAGAGTCGCCCAGGTGTGTTTCTCCACGGTTCCCACCTTGACAACAAAAATCATTTTGTATGTTGAGGCTTTGACTACTTGAATAGACCAAGCGAGGACAAGCCCGTCCTTAGGGGAATAGGAGTCATCCTGCGGGGTTTCGTGCTCCTGCCACAACATGTCCGGCGCAGGTGTGGTACTTTTGGGCCACCCCCTTTCGAGGGAGCCTAAAAGTATCACACAAGCCCTTCGGTGAAGGTGGCCTGCATTTGCAGGCGCCCAAGCCGAACCCGGATGATAGGTGTATAACGTGAGTAGTTAGATTTTTAAGGGAGATTAAATATGCGTCGTAGTACCTCCGGAGGTTAGGCCTTAGTTTTTTACTAGTGTGGCTTTAAACTCCACCAACCAATTTCATATCTAGTTCTAACCTTAACCTACAACCTATTCTACGCGCAGACGCACCAGCCTTGAAACCAAGGCAATCCTAATTTGTGAATTGGGATGGTTCTGATACACCCAACCGGGTGTGACTCATACCACCCTAACTCAACGAACGGAATAACGACAATTTGATGGACCATTCAATTCTTCCTATTTCTTTATTTAGTTCTATTTAGTTTTCTAAGCGGGGGAACTTGGCCTAAGTCCCACCCTTCACACAAATTTTTTCTTAATTACTTACTTTTGTTTGCACGTCCTGACTTACTACATTAACATATTAGGCATCACCCCTTACCTCGGGTCTCTTGCCAACAAGGGTTTACGATTTATTTTGTATGTTTTGATTGTTAAATGTGTTTACACTGGATAGACCACGAAATGCAACTCAATGGGACCAGGGTGACGGGCGACCTGTAGGTTCAACCTGTTGCGCAATCTTCATAAATTGGGGCCATTACTCCCAATCTATGGGGCCAACAACATAATAGTGGATTCGCGGGTCATTAACCCCACCTTTCCACCAACAACATTCAGAGTGGTCGTGTCGGTGATTAATCCGACTTACCACACACGAAACTTGCTAATAAATGAAGCTACTACCACAAAACATACCAAGGGCCCCGAAAACAATGGAATTGGGTACTCCCTTGGCGGTCAAGTGGTCAAGCCACTTGACCTTACGAGATAGGTGAGTGGGTTTAGAGATGCGTACCTTAGCCGTGCTCCCTCCGACCCTAAATGGAAGGCTTAAGGTTAGTTAATTTACCTCAATTTTCCTCGGTTGATTTGGGCTTGATGTAGGCCGAGCCGCTACCTCCTTCCTTGCTCCACTTTCCGAGCGTCGACCTTGCCTCCTTCTTTGTAACTAGTTTGGTAGTAAGCGTACCTTAGTTAACAATTAAAATATAAAGTGTTATTCTGCCCTGTAATTTAATCCTAAGCATAATATTTATACTTAGTGCACCAAATTATCTTTCCAATGATCTAAAAATCACTCTAATCGGATAAGAAATGCAAAAGTTATGAGGGTTGGAAGTGTGAGGTCGATTCAACCGACCCTTCCAACCCACCTATCTACCTTCTAACTTCAAAAATTCATAGCACATTCCTTACTACTTGGATCTAGGCTTTCCTTATACCATTGGAAAGCTATGAACAAGCTCTAACTAGAAAAATTATGACATCAGCAGGTTAAGCTAATAGAAATTCAGCGGACTCCTTGTAACACAGCAGTCAATCAAGAAGGCTTAAACTATGTATCTCGCCTTCAACAATTCATATCTAATTCAAATCTTAGTCAAATCAAACGTTCTATATGACCCTGGAGAGATATTAAAAATATGTATTTGATAAAAATATGTGATTAGAAAGGTAAGCCGAAGTGAACCCAGCAGGTCCTCTGTAATGCAGCAGTCAACCAAAAGTTCTCAAACTATGTGTCCCATCTTGCACAATTCATATCTAATTCAAATCATGCTCAAATCAAATGTTCTAAGCCATTTTGGAAAGCTACACAAAAGTTCTACTTGGAAAAAATATAATTTCTTGGAATTAAAATTCCTATTGGGCTCGCAGGTCTGATCCAGCAGCCGCTACCCACAAGACCACCCAGTTTTTTCTACTCCATCTTTGAAAATCCATAACTAATTGTCATCTCAACCAAATCACAAATGGGAAACGGCTATGGATGGCTATATGAAATCTCTCTAAGAGAAAAATGATAAGTATCTTGTTCTAGCTTTTGAACTAAGCCTTCAGGGCATTGGCAGATGAGGTCTATAATGCCTCTACTCAAAACTCTACCATCCAACCTACCTCTACAAAAGAAGGAATAATTTTGTTGGTGTGTTAATAAACACACAACCTAACTAGGAGAGAGAGAGTAGAGGAGGTTCTCAAGCCTTTCTTTTAGACCATTGAGAATACATGCTAAAGGATTTTTTCCTAACTACATTGAAGCAGGGCTTCGCCCAAAAACTAGAGAAAGAGAGAGAGCTACAAGGTGGAAGGAGGGGTTTTTAAACCCTCTCACAAAAGGGTTGGACCCCTCCTCCACCGGATCCATTTTTCAAACCCTTTCCCGAAATTTTGGCTCGGGGGTTTTCCCGGTTGAGGTTGCCACCCTCTCGCCGAGGTGGCTCCGACAAAAAACCTTTAGAAATCTTTCTAATTTTTCCGCCATCGAGTTGGCAAGGGGGCAAGTGGGCAAGTATCCCCCTTGCTCTCTTTCTTTTTTGTCTTCAAAATTCTTCACGCCGATTTTTTCTTCTTACGTAAAACACCTCCAATAGTCTTGTGTGCCTCACACTAACTAATAAACTAACACTTGCTTAGCTAGCATTTACTAACATTTGCTTAATAGCTAGCATCTACTAATATTTGCTTAATAACTAGCATCTACTAATATTTGCTTAGCTAGTTGTTTTTACTAGCTAGCACATTTTTTCTACTTTGCTATCTTCTAGCACTACTTAGTTTCATTTTGACCTTCCTTCTTCTAGGCTAAATGCTAAATGAACTAATTTTCCCTAAATTCCCTATCAATTCTAACTTTTAATGCTAACATTCTAACTAAAAGTGATCCCGCAGAGTGGTGGACCACTCAAAGGGTTCACAGCAGGCATGAACCACCTTTCGCCGGGACTTTTCTTTGGAGCCATCTGTAAGAAAATAATGTGCAAGGTTAGTTTCGGTCGTTCGACCCAAACATCTATGACATGAATAGGTTTAGGTGGATTGTGTATTTTTATATTTCAGCATCATTTGTAATGATAATAAGAATGTTGTGATTATTGGATGGATTTGCATTTTATATTGTTTGTGACATGCAGGATTCCTTGATACTTTTCTTTGATACATTCCTTGATTATTATTTTGGATTGATGTGAATTTTATATTGATGCAAAATATCATGGATTTCTTTATGAGTTTATAATTAGAAGACTTTGTTTGGGTCGCTCGGCCCAAACATGATGCTTTGTTTTGTGTTTGGGTCGAGCGACCCAAACAAGGGGCTGTGTTTGGGTCGTGTCCCCAAACAGTATTATTTTAATATATTTTTTAAACTTGGCATGTAGCATATACAATGCTTATGCATTGTGTATGCTACAACACCGTGAATCTACAAACACATATTGGTTAAAATAAAATACAATACCTTTCAAAGATGTTGTGCAGACAATTTGGAGTAGAGCAGGTTGTTCTTCCAATAATTCTCAATATCAAACAAACTGTGAGAAAGTTCAATGAGAAACTTTCAAACAACTATCAACTCTCTCAAACAGCTTTTGGATCTCTCAACCAACTCCTGAATCTCACACAGAACTACTGAATCTCTCAAAAGACTTCGAAATGTCTAAACTAACTCCTGAATCTCACACACAACTACTGAATCTCTCAAAAGACTTCGAAATGTCTAAACCAATTCCTGAATCTCACACACAACTACTAAACCTCTCAAAAGACTTCGAAATGCCTAAACCCACTCCTGAATCCCTCACAAAACTACTGAATCTCTCAAACGACTTCGAAAACTCTCAAACAACTCTTGATACTCTTAAAGAACTCTTGAATTTCACAAGCACTCCTAAAACTTCCAGTACAAACACCTGGACCTCCCAAACAGAAGCTTTATCTCCTACACAATGTTCTACTAACTTCCCTCAGCACTTTCCAACACTCTTCAACAGTCTTGGATTAATTTCCTTCACACTCACGCTCGAAAACCCTCCTCCGTATGTTTCTGTTTCTTTCAAAATAAACCCTAACTTCCAAGATTGCACTGCGGCTATTCTATTGTAGAGCAAGAGGAAGGAGGGAAATAGAAGAATTAGAAGAAAACAAAACGCGGGTGAATGTGAAGAAAACCCACACCAAGCCTGAATCGCCGTGGCGCTTTGCGAAAGCGGCGCTTCAGGAGAGGCGGCGCTTCCAAGCAAAGCGCGGAGCGTAAGCTTGGCGCGGAGAGAGAGAGAGAGAGAGAAAGAATGAAAAAATGTGACGGTTGGGGTTTTGTTTGCCTCGGGAATTGGCCCCCAACCGCATGAATAGGGTGCCCACAGGTTTAGGGCACCCACGGAAACAGGGTTACAGGGAACCCTAAAACCTAAAGCTTGACTCTAAACCCTTAGCGGGCCTACCTCTTTAAGAGTACATAGGCTATTTGCCTCATAGCATAGGTTGCATTCTACAATATCAACTTTTTGTAAGTTGAAAACCTTTTGAGTTTGTAAGTTCCTCGCCAATTGCCTTCAAAACTAATTTTTAGTAGGTTAAAATCCTTCATATCTTTTAATGTTGTAGGTTTTAAAATCAAAATTTGAGTACTAAGTGGGATCCTTGGCAGGAATTGAACCTGGCTAAGCCTTTCACCACGTTTGAAGGCCAAGGATTAACCAAGTCTTTTTTAAAGAGTTGATTATAAGTTATGAAAGGTTGCTAAAATTCAAATGAGTTCAAGGGTGAAAGTTCTCACCATGTTCTCATTCAACCTCTACTCTTCCTGCAAGATATAGCCTAAAGATATGTACTTAGGCCAACTAATTTCCCAATTTGAAGAAGGATGAATGGCTAAAATCCTCTCTTTTAAAAAAAATTTAGGCAAAATTTCCTAAATGTTTTTTATCACATAGGTTGATATCCTATGTTTTTAAATTGTCCATAGGCTCTTTGTCCTACACTTTCAAAATTTTATAGGCTAAGTCACTAATTTTGTAGGCTGCATTTGTTTTAATCGGTATATTCATTAATTTGGGATTTTTTCGGCA
This sequence comes from Polytrichum commune, assembly GCA_950295325.1. Taxonomy (NCBI): domain Eukaryota; kingdom Viridiplantae; phylum Streptophyta; class Polytrichopsida; order Polytrichales; family Polytrichaceae; genus Polytrichum; species Polytrichum commune. The sequence goes on from OX485803.1 coordinate 71,205,834, forward strand.
TTTTGAGAAAGTTACAAATATAAGAACATGGATAAAATCGCACGTACATTGGAGAATGTTGTAAGATGCAAATACTTTGAAGCGGGTGTTCATATCAAGAACGCAATTAAGATCTCATATGAAGATGGTTTAGGTAGGACGACCCAAACATTACACTATGTTGTTGTGGTTCATATATTAATTTGAGAGAAGAGAAAATCTCAAATTAGCAAATTTTAGGGTTTAGGTTCTTTTGGACCCTGCTCTAAACCCTTATTAGTTTTTTCAAAAGAACTATGGAGTACCCTAAGGTGCTACATAAAATGTGTTATTCTACAAAACTAACCATTTATATAGCCAGCGCATTCTTACAACAAAACTTTATGCTAAACTAATACTTATCCCCTACTTACATGACACCATACCCTAAATTTTCCAAAATCATTGAAGGCATTGGTTTCTCTTTTGTTTGAGCATGTTAGAAAAACCATATAATTGCGTTATATTTAACGATGTAACCATTCACATTTAGTCTTTACCAATGATGCCAACAATTCACACGATATTGAATGAAAAAAAAAAGATTACACACACCCCCCAACATGTGGAACAATTTAGAATAATTGAGTGTGGAGCCTAATAAATGAATACCTTCCCCAACTGCATTTTGCAAGGGTTTTGAAATGCACGATCCTTATTTGAAAATGCGAACATGCTCAAGTTTTAAGTACATCCCTTAGATCGTGACTTTCACGAATCACATAGTCGCCAATAAATCATGGTTCATGATATATTTAATATATAGATTGTGATATAAGAGTAAATGGGATAAGCACAACATCAAATGAAGCCATTCAAGCAATCATGTTGTTATTCCCTGTTCCTTCCATGTATATTAGATGATGGCGCAAGATAAAATAGATGTTGTTTGTATATGGGGGCATCAGTGAACCACAACTACATTTGGTGTTTAGGGTTTAGGGTTTAGGGTTTAGGAGATAGGAGATAGGGTTATAACATATTAATCTATCCAATGTTAATGTATAACATTGTCTTACTCGTGAGAAGAGTCTTATAGGAAGGTTATAGTGAAGACGATGTTGATTATGTTAATTTGTTATTTGAGACGTTTAAACGCGATATATTGATTGGTCGTGTGTTTATTCAAATAACATGAAATATTGTGGATGTTAATAGGGGTTATGGGTCCAACTTTGGATGTTTCGCTCACTTTAGGGAATCACATATTAGTCGCTAATAAACCATCGTTCATGATGTATTTAATATATGGAATGTCATGTAAAAGTAAATCGGAGAAGCACAACATCATGTTGTTATTCATTGTTCTCTCCACGTGTATTAGATAATGGAGGAAGATATAACAGATATTGTTTGCATAATATTATGAAGAAGAGTCTAATCGGAAGGTCATAGTAAATACAATCTTGATCATGTTAATATGTTATATGGGACGTTTAAACATGATATCCTAATTGGTTTTGTATTTAGTCAATGCGTATTTCATGTTGTGGATGTTATAAGGGTTTAGGGTCCAATCTTGGATGTTTTGCTCTCACACATTAGTAAACTTGAAGTGAACTTGAGGATGGATTCAAGTAACATTAAAAGATTGAACTAGAAAGGGACATTGGTAGTTAGTATCCCCTTAACAACGTCCACATACGTTCGTCATTGCCACTCTTGCATGCGAGATAATAGAGCAAGGTTCTAGGGTTTAGGGTTTAGGGGGGACAAATAAATAATTCTATTCATCATGACAATGGCCTCAAGCCTTGGAAACTCTCTCATAATTGCAGCCTCCAAATGGCCCAAACCCCACCTAAATAGGTTTACACTTGAAAGCATTGAATGGAGTTGTGTTTGGATCTACATATTGGTTAAAATATACCTTGATGATACTTGAAAAAATTAATGTGGCCGCCACCCTTCCTCCCAATGGCGTATGTCATATCCACACAAAACAAAACAAATAGATTAAATAACATAGACTAAGTCATATGACGGCTGGGGTATCATAGGGGCATTGATAGATGCGCATTTTTCTATTATAAACAGAAAACGGGGAATTCTGTCAGGAGGTTTGAAATAACCTCTGCAAGAGAAGAAGGCGGGGAAGGCATCCAATGACTAAGTCTGGGAAGCGGAGGTGGATAGTATAAAGGGGCGCACCCCCAAAAGTCGGTCCTTTTTTTCTCTTCTCCCGCTGTCGAATTCGTAGAGAGAACTCTTAGTAGGAGCTGTATTTCAAGGTTCGTGCATGCTGCCGTTCATGAGCACTTATCCATAGCATGCAAGTTCATGAGCACCTATCCACACCATGCAACCCCACTGTGAACTTTGCAATGAGCTCAAATTCAACACACCACGCAATATCCGCCGCATTATACGCCGGATTTTGTGGTGTACTTGGGCGAACCTTCACCTTTACACTAGTGTTGGTGGGTTTTGAGTCTGACCCTATGAGGTTTGGGTCGACCGACCCAAACCTGTCCACTAGTGTGTTAGGGTTTATGTCTGACCCTTAACATGTTTGGGTCGGTCGACCCAAACCCCAACCCCACTGTGTTAGGGTTTTTGTCTGACCCTTATCAGGTTTGGGTCGACCGACCCAAACCTGTCCACTAGTGTGTTAGGGTTTATGTCTGACCCTTGTGAGGTTTGGGTCGGTCGACCCAAACCCCTACCCCAGTGTCTTAGGGTTTTTTTCCTGACCCTTATCAGGTTTGGGTCGACCGACCCAAACCACTACATGGTGTGGGTGGATGTACTCTTGTGAGGTTTGGGTCGGTCGACCCAAATGTGAACCCTTTGAGTGGTCCACCACTCTGCGGGATCACTTTTAGTTAGAATGTTAGCATTAAAAGTTAGAATTGATAGGGAATTTAGGGAAAATTAGTTCATTTAGCATTTAGCCTAGAAGAAGGAAGGTCAAAATGAAACTAAGTAGTGCTAGAAGATAGCAAAGTAGAAAAAATATGCTAGCTAGTAAAAACAACTAGCTAAGCAAATATTAGTAGATGCTAGTTATTAAGCAAATGTTAGTAAATGCTAGCTAAGCAAGTGTTAGTTTATTAGTTAGTGTGAGGCACACAAGACTATTGGAGGTGTTTTACGTAAGAAGATAAAATCGGCGTGAAGACTTTTGAAGACAAAAAAGAAAGAGAGCAAGGGGGCTACTTGCCCACTTGCCCCCTTGCCAACTCGATGGCGGAAAAATTAGAAAGATTTCTAAAGGTTTTCTGTCGGAGCCACCTCGGCGAGAGGATGGCAACCTCAACCGGGAAAACCCCCGAGCCAAAATTTCGGGAAAGGGTTTGAAAAATGGATCCGGTAGAGGAGGGGTCCAACCCTTTTGTGAGAGGGTTTAAAAACCCCTCCTTCCACCTTGTAGCTCTCTCTTTTTCTCTAGTTTTTGGGCGAAGCCCTGCTTCAATGTAGTTAGGAAAAAATCCTTTAGCATGTATTCTCAATGGTCTAAAAGAAAGGCTTGAGAACCTCCTCTACTCTCTCTCTCCTAGTTAGGTTGTGTGTTTATTAACACACCAACAAAATTATTCCTTCTTTTGTAGAGATAGGTTGGATGGTAGAGTTTTGAGTAGAGGCATTATAGACCTCATCTGCCAATGCCCTGAAGGCTTAGTTCAAAAGCTAGAACAAGATACTTATCATTTTTCTCTTAGAGAGATTTCATATAGCTATCCATAGCCGTTTCCCATTTGTGATTTGGTTGAGATGACAATTAGTTATGGATTTTCAAAGATGGAGTAGAAAAACTGGGTGGTCTTGTGGGTAGCGGCTGCTGGATCAGACCTGCGAGCCCAATAGGAATTTTAATTCCAAGAAATTATATTTTTTCCAAGTAGAACTTTTGTGTAGCTTTCCAAAATGGCTTAGAACATTTGATTTGAGCATGATTTGAATTAGATATGAATTGTGCAAGATGGGACACATAGTTTGAGAACTTTTGGTTGACTGCTGTGTTACAAGGAGTCCGCTGAATTTCTATTAGCTTAACCTGCTGATATCATAATTTTTCTAGTTAGAGCTTGTTCATAGCTTTCCAATGGTATAAGGAAAGCCTAGATCCAAGTAGTAAGGAATGTGCTATGAATTTTTGAAGTTAGAAGGTAGATAGGTGGGTTGGAAGGGTCGGTTGAATCGACCTCACACTTCCAACCCTCATAACTTTTGCATTTCTTATCCGATTAGAGTGATTTTTAGATCATTGGAAAGATAATTTGGTGCACTAAGTATAAATATTATGCTTAGGATTAAATTACAGGGCAGAATAACACTTTATATTTTAATTGTTAACTAAGGTACGCTTACTACCAAACTAGTTACAAAGAAGGAGGCAAGGTCGACGCTCGGAAAGTGGAGCAAGGAAGGAGGTAGCGGCTCGGCCTACATCAAGCCCAAATCAACCGAGGAAAATTGAGGTAAATTAACTAACCTTAAGCCTTCCATTTAGGGTCGGAGGGAGCACGGCTAAGGTACGCATCTCTAAACCCACTCACCTATCTCGTAAGGTCAAGTGGCTTGACCACTTGACCGCCAAGGGAGTACCCAATTCCATTGTTTTCGGGGCCCTTGGTATGTTTTGTGGTAGTAGCTTCATTTATTAGCAAGTTTCGTGTGTGGTAAGTCGGATTAATCACCGACACGACCACTCTGAATGTTGTTGGTGGAAAGGTGGGGTTAATGACCCGCGAATCCACTATTATGTTGTTGGCCCCATAGATTGGGAGTAATGGCCCCAATTTATGAAGATTGCGCAACAGGTTGAACCTACAGGTCGCCCGTCACCCTGGTCCCATTGAGTTGCATTTCGTGGTCTATCCAGTGTAAACACATTTAACAATCAAAACATACAAAATAAATCGTAAACCCTTGTTGGCAAGAGACCCGAGGTAAGGGGTGATGCCTAATATGTTAATGTAGTAAGTCAGGACGTGCAAACAAAAGTAAGTAATTAAGAAAAAATTTGTGTGAAGGGTGGGACTTAGGCCAAATTCCCCCGCTTAGAAAACTAAATAGAACTAAATAAAGAAATAGGAAGAATTGAATGGTCCATCAAATTGTCGTTATTCCGTTCGTTGAGTTAGGGTGGTATGAGTCACACCCGGTTGGGTGTATCAGAACCATCCCAATTCACAAATTAGGATTGCCTTGGTTTCAAGGCTGGTGCGTCTGCGCGTAGAATAGGTTGTAGGTTAAGGTTAGAACTAGATATGAAATTGGTTGGTGGAGTTTAAAGCCACACTAGTAAAAAACTAAGGCCTAACCTCCGGAGGTACTACGACGCATATTTAATCTCCCTTAAAAATCTAACTACTCACGTTATACATCTATCATCCGGGTTCGGCTTGGGCGCCTGCAAATGCAGGCCACCTTCACCGAAGGGCTTGTGTGATACTTTTAGGCTCCCTCGAAAGGGGGTGGCCCAAAAGTACCACACCAAACCCCTACCCCCAGTGTGTTAGGGTTTTTTCCTGACCCTTATCAGGTTTGGGTCGACCGACCCAAACCCCTACGTGGTGTGGGTGGATGTACCCTTGTGAGGTTTGGGTCGGTCGACCCAAACCCCTACTCCAGTGTGTTAGGGTTTTTTTCTGACCCTTGTCAGGTTTGGATCGACCAACCCAAACCACTACCTGGTGTGGGTGGATGCACCCTTGTGAAGTTTGGGTCGGTCGACCCAAACCCCTACCCGAGTGTGTTACGGTTTTTTCCTGACCCTTATCAAGTTTGGGTCGACCGACCCAAACCCCTACCTGGTGTGGGTGGATGTACCCTCGTGAGGTTTGGGTTGGTCGACCTAAACCCCTACCCCAGTATGTTAGGGTTTTTTTTCTGACCCTTATCAGGTTTGGGTTGACGGACCCAAATCACTACCTGGTGTGGGTGGATGTACCTTTGTGAGGTTTGGGTCGGTCGACCCAAACCCCTACCCCAGTGTGTTAGGGGTTCAGTCCGACCCTTATGAGGTTTGGGCTGGTCGACCCAAACCTGCACCAAAATAATTCCTGGAACTTGTTTTGGACTTGCACACAGTGTTGGGAGTTCACATTGTAGTTGTGTTGGAAATGTCTTCATCCTCGGTGTCCCCATTGATCATGGTGTCTTGCATTTTCCGATATTTGATTCTTTTGGACCCTTACATTCTTTCCATGTGTGTTGAGGTTTCATGTGCATGTGTGTAGGCGCAATGGAGGGAGTTGGTGGAAGAGGGGATTCCTTCTCTGACGACATGGGCAACACCCAATCTCCGTCTGGGGATGAGCTAGACATTGTTGGGGAGGATAGTTTTGATGACAGTGCAGATGAAGGTGACTTGGGGAGTCCTTCGCCATCTGCCCCTTCTTGCCCCACTGTGGAATGTGCTGGGCTTTCACGAGCTTCATGGGTGAATTTGGATGTAGTACTTGTTAATGACAGTGGAGTTGCTGTGGCGGAGGGTATTTGTCGTAACACACATCCACAAGATTGCATTGATGAAAACCCCCTTGGCACCGAGGACGTTGGAGTTGTTATATTGGAATCACTCGTACATTCCGAAGTTAATCCAACTCATAGGTTCTCGTTGCGAAGGTGGCCGTTGAGGAATGTGACAATTGATGGGATTAATTTGCATGAGCATGAGCGACGACACATCCAAATCCAAGAGGAGCTCCAAGCAAACATTCGGCCACGCAAAGGCCTACGGAAGTACGATACATTGGCACGTCCTATTCCGTCTGCAAATGAGTGTAAACGTCAAAGGTTGCTTTGTGAGGAGTCCATTAGAGAAGTTGCCACAAAGGATTGTTGTGTACATCGTTGTTGCCAATTGTTCCCAAGGGATAAATTGAAGGCCATCCGCGAGGAAATGTGGCTTGGAGATTTCCGTCTAAGATCCACCAAAAAGCTTGATGTCCATAGGGCGATACATGTGAACGGAGCGGGTCGCAAGGTCATCACCCTTGAGAGCATAGACGTGTGTTGTACGGCATGGTACACCATTCACGGTGTGTCGAAAGCGGAATTTTATAGACAAGCCGCGTATGCCAAGGAAGGCCGCCGGTCCCATCACCATGGGAATACGGGCTTAAAGAAACCAAGGGAAGCAACGAGACAAGCAACCGCCACTCTGGCAACCATCATTGTCCCCCTTGCCGATGCAATGCCACACAAAACACGCACACTCGCAACCGGTGAAAAGGTTGTGGATAAGGTTCTTCCTACAGGCACGAAATGGAAAGACATATTGTTGGACGTAAACGCAGTTGGCGAGAAGGCTGGGTTGGACCCTATTTCGTTGTCGAAACTGAGTGCAATAAAAAAATCTCACTTTAGCGAATACATCACAAAAAGACGAGGCGACAAATTTGCGCGTTGTTCTAAATGCGAGAAGTTGAAACGCCTTCGAGATGCACACACGATGGGGACAGAGTCCTATGCCGCACATCAAATGAACTATTTCAAGCATGTGAACATGCAAGAGGCACACCGTAATGATTACTACACAAATAGAGCTTTGTCCATCTCTAGGCCTTTGGAGGTCCTTACAATCATCCATGACAAAATGGACCATGCCAAAACAGCCTCACCATGTTTTGCAAATCGAATCAAAGCCACGGACGGCCTTTTTAAGCTTTCTGTATCGGTTACAGGTGATTTCGATAACAATTGCATTGCATTACCTAAACACAAATTTGTGCTTTAGGTTTGTACTTGGGACCATAGATGTACAGCAGGTGAATTTTTTGGTGTCATAGTTGAATATTAAACCATTGCGTTGGCTTTGCAGGGATGATTGCACATGGACATGGTGATGTCAAGTATGCTCATTATGCTCTTGATTTGTATCCGGCGGATTCAAACCACACGATAGGGTCATTTGCAAAGCTTTTACGTGATTTGGAGAAACCGCCGTCCTATTCATCAAGATTGTTATTTGAAAACTCGGGATCAACACCTCTATATGAAGCGGTCTTGGATGGAAGAGATGTATGCGTGCACTCCTTGCCGGAGCCACCAAGTGAAGATGTGATTGCCAAGAATTTGCCCCCAACTCTGCGTGTCCAATTGGACAATTGTGCGAAGGACAATAAAAGTAGATATGTTTTTGCATATTGGTCGTTGTTGGTTGCAAAAGATATTTTCAAGGAGGTTTTTGTGTCCTTTCTATTGGTAGGCCACACGCACGACGATATCGATGCATCTTTTGGGCGGTGGAGCATGAAGTTGCGCGAGGAGGATTTTCCAACAATCCCATTGTTGATGAAGTCGTACATGGATTTGGAGAACATTCCCGTCATCCCCCATATGATCGAGGAGGTTCCCGACTTCAAGGCATTTATAGAACCGTATATTCGAAGCGGAGCTCACCGATTGATCGGACATACGAAGGCACAACAATTTCGGTTCTACGTGCGTGACGATGGTGTCCCCGCCATGCAATACAAGTTGTTGTGCACGTCACAAGACTGGAGCCCGCCGGAGGGTCTCCTTGTATGGCGTGTTGATGGGGAGGGAAGGACGATGTTGCCTGACGGAGAGCCTAAGCCTTGCAAACCAATACCCATGAAGAATTTGGAGGACATTTGTAAAGGCATATCAGGCTTCATACAATATTGGGAGAGTTTGAGGGTAGCGGATGTTGGTGGATCGTGTTGGCTTCGTTACGGAAGTTGGATACAATATTGGACACGTGTTCGTGGCGCTTTGGCAAACCTTCATCAAGATACACCCCTTACTTTAAGGCATGGGTTTTGGCCACAAACACGTGTCAATGTACAAGCTTCGGAGGCTAGTCTTTTGGGAAATGGAGAGGTTCGAGAGGAGTTTGATGTGGACGACCATTACGTGGGGCCTGCTAGTAGTCGTCCGCCACCATCTTTCCGCATTGCAGTGGATTGTCATGAAGGTTATATGCTCATTTTGCGTCCTGGACATGAGACATATGCAAAGCCAGTGTGGGTGGCAAGAGCTTTGTCCAATCCAAATTTTGTAACTTCCAGCCCTCATTTTTGACAAATACAAGTAGAGTACTACCGACCGACAACACGGAATGAAGATGTTGTTCGGCATTATACAGGCTGGGATACAAACCAACACTTTCGGTGGAAGGTGGATTCTGAGCACGGTCCATCTTGGGTAGATACAGATTCCATATTCATAGCATGGAAACCACGGAAAAATCATAGTGGATCAGTGTCCATCCCTCAAAAGTACATAACTTTTGCAAAAGACAACCTTGCTCGGATCGCAGAAGAAGCAACCCACGTTGAATGAGAAGTTGGTAAGATTGTGTTAGCATGATTATAGTGTAATATGTAATTCGACAAATATATATTACTCATATGTGTGCTCCTCAAACTTGGGGCAAAGTTTGGGTAGAGCTTCTGAATGCTATATTGTTTGGGGTTGGATGAATATCCATTTACTATATTTCAATGCAGTTGTGAAGTTCATTTTTTTATTAAGTTTGGGACTAAATTTTCCAGTGAAGAAAAATGCATTTATTGCATGTACTTTGTATGTTGCAATGTCTATATTTTATTGACCATGCTAATAATAGAAATCATTTTATATGTTTCTTGGGTGAAACTAGTTTGGAGTGCTCTACCCAAAGTGTTTTTGTTGATGAAGTTGATGTTGAGTGCTCTACCATATGTGCTTATGTACACACATAATAGATTTGGGATATTAGAACATATAATATATTTGAGATTGTTCGCAATATAGTTTCGGAACACGGAATGTTGTTTGATCCATATATTAATTTGAGACTAGAGAAAGTCTCAATTTAACGAATATAGTGTTCAATTGGTGTCGCCAATGCAGAGGATGATTTCATACCACCATGTGAGGCTTATTCGCGGGAACAATGGATCGATCTTGATGTTGTCATAATCAATGGATACAGCGTCCCCGTGGCCAATGGTGTTTGTAGGAACTCAAATCCTACGGACTGTATTGATGCAAATCCCCTTGGGGAGGAAGATGTTGGGGTGTGCATTTTGAACTCCTTACGTCCATTGGAAGTACCTCCTGGTTGGAGATTCTCTCTTCGTCGATGGCCGTTGCGAAGTGTTCTTTACGATGATGTCAGCTTGTGGAATCATGCCCGTCGTTTTGAGGAAATACAAAAGGCTTTGTTCGCCACAATGCGTCCTAGACAAGGTCGGCGTAAGTATGATTCCGTTCGCGTGCCCCGTGAACCCACGCAACGTCGTCGAGATCTAACATTGGGAAACACATCTATTAGGTCCGTAGCAACAAATGATTGTTGTGCAAAAATGTGTTGCCAACTATTTCCCCATGACAAAATCAAATCTTTGAGACAAAAGATGTGGCTTGCGGACTTTCGTATGCGATCTGCAAAGAAACTTGAAGTCCATCGCAACATGCACTTTGATGCCGAAGGTCGTAAGGTTGTGACCTTGGAAAATATAGAGGTATGCTGCACGGCATGGTACATTATACATGCAGTTTCAAAGGCAAATTTTTATAGGTTCCGGAACTACTCGATGCAAGGACGGCGTTCTCGGTTCCATGGCAACTCTGGCACAAAGAAGCCCAGGGAGGCAACACTCCAAGCGGCTGCAACACTATCAACCATCATTATGCCATTAGCGGATGCGATGCCACACAAGACACGGACTCTGCCGTTGGGGGAAAAGGTTGTCCAGATGGTTTTGCCTACTGGGACAAAATGGAAGAACATACTTATGGATGTTAATGAAGTTGGCGAAAAGGCTGGATGTGGGCCGATTTCGTTGTCAAAATTGAGTGTGATCAAGAATCAACAATTTGCAGAGTACATTATGAAGAGGCCTGGGGATAAGTTTGCGAGGTGTTCTGCTTGTGAGAAATACAAGGGCCTTCGAGATGCACATCCAATAGGGACTGAGTCGCACAATAGACATCAACGGAAATACATTGAGCATGTCAACAACCAAGAGGCACACCGTCAAGACTACTACAAGAATCGCGCATTATCGATAATGAGGCCAAATGAGGTTTTGACAATCATTCATGACAAAATGGACCATGCGAAGACTGCGTGCCCTTGTTATGCGCGGAAAATAAAGGCTACAGATGGATATTTCAAGCTCCCAATATCTGTCACAGGTTCGTTGGTTTTCACATTTTTTTTACGAACCCACATACTCATCGTTAAGAGTTACGGATGTACATCCGTAAGTGTTTGTTTATTTTCTTGGCCTGCTTGCGGAAAAATTGAATTTCCTTATCATAAATGATATTGGAATGTACTTCTCATTTGTATGTGTTAATTCAGGTATGATCGCACATGGCCATGTGGACGTCAAGTATGCACATTATGGCTTGGATTTCTATCCAGGCGACGCCAATCATACCGTAGGGTCTTTTGCAAAACTTCTACGAGATCTTGAGAGTCCGCCAACATCATCCTCTCGCGCACTTTTTGTTGGATGTGGAACAACACCGATTTATGAGGTTGTGCTAGAGGGGAAAGAAGTATGTCTATCGTCACTGCAAGAACCGCCTGAACAACCCGTTCTTGCTAAACATTTGCCTCCAACTCTACATGTGCAACTAGACAATTGTGCCAAAGACAACAAATGTCGATACGTGTTTTGTTTTTGGTCATTGCTCGTAGCCAAGGGCATTTTCAAAGAAGTGTTTGTGTATTTTTTGATGGTTGGCCACACGCATGATGACATTGACGCTTCATTTGGACGTTAGAGTATGAAGTTGCACGAGGAGGATTTTCCGACGATTCCTCTTTTCATGAAATCATACATGGATTTGGATAATGTGCCAGTCATCCCGCATTTGATTGAAGAAGTGTCCGATTTCAAAGCGTTTATCAAACCATTCATTCTTAAGGGAGGTGACCGCTTAGTGGGCCATACCAAGGCTCAACAATTCCGATTCTATATGCGTGATGATGGTCTGCCGGCCATGCAATTCAAAGTTTTGTGCACTTCCCCGGATTGGCGTCCAGAGGAAGGGATACTCGTATGGCGCCAAAATGAAGAGGGCAAATGTATGCTACATGATGGGGAGCCGAAGCCTTGCAAACCCAACCCCATGAGGAATGGACCAGAAATCATCATAGGTATATCCGGATTCATCGAGTATTGGAAAGAATTGTGCGAGGAAGACATCACAAGGCGTGTTCGGGATACCTACGAACCATTGATTGCGTATTGGGATCGCATTCGCTCAGCATTGCTAGCACCCGATATCGATACACATTCATGTTTGACACAAGGTTTTTGGCCACAAAGCCGAGTGACAATCGTGGAATCTGAGGCCATGTTCTTCGACAATGGGGACATCCGTGAAGAGTTCGCAGCGGACGACCATTATGTTGGCCCAGCTCGTAATCGTCCGGCTCCATCATTTCGTGTGGTTGTTGATTGCTACGAAGGGTAAATGATCCTCGTACGTCCTAGAGATGAGGAGCACCCTAAACCGATTTGGTTGGTAAAAACATTGTCATCACCAAATTTTGTTCCAACTAGCCCAAATTTTCATCAAATTGAGGTGGAATATTGCCGTCCTAGCACCAAAGATCAAAATGTGCTCCGCACATATTTAGGGTGGGACACAAAAAAGGTTTCAAATGGACAATGGACTCAGCATACGAACCAATATGGATAAACACAGATACCATACTTTGTGCTTGGAAACCACGTAAAGGTTCCAAATCAGAGACAATGACCATCCCCCAAAAACATATAGATTTTGCCAAAGACAACTTGGCACGTATTGCTGCTGCAGAAAACGATGTCGAGAATGGAAATGAAGCTGAAGATGAAGATGGAGAATGATATTGACGTAGGCTTGGACCACAATTATTTGAAATGTGTCTTGGTTTTTCATGAAATATATGACATTGGGGTCGAATACTATATTAGACACATTTTATAGCAATTTTATATATTACAATTATATATCATGATTGTATTGATTTACGGATGTGGAATCCAACTTCACATGCACTATCAAATGTTTTTTATACGTTTGTGTTTTTTATATGTTTGTGTTTTTTATATGATTGTGTTTTTTATATGATTGTGTTTTTTATATGTTTGTGTTTTTATATGTTTACGGATGTGGAGTCCAAACTATATAATTATATTGCAGATGCTAATTTGCAATTTCTTATACACACTGTCAAATTATTTTAATATTGTTGCGTTTGGGATGTGCCGTTCAATTCACCCACAATTGGCTAAGATGTTATGTTTGGGATACGCATCCAAGAGTCCCTAGATATAAAATCAGATGGCTATTTATAGATTCGTTAATTTTGTTCAATACAAAATCAAAAATACAAAATAATTGTGAATTTGTGATATTGGAATATTGTGTTGGCGTAATTTTGATTATCCCCCAAATAATTACTATATTTAGAAACATATATATTCATCACATATGGATCTTTTGAACATTATGTTGCCATTGTTCCCCATGTTCCCTACGTTCACAATATTCGCATCCGAAACTACGGGTCCAATTTATTTTGAGACTTTCCAAAGTCTCCAATTAACGAATATAGTGTTATGTGATACAATCAGAGTTAGGGTAATGTGATATAAGGTTAGATATTTCTGAAATTTCAGGGCCGAGATGAGTGTCTCGGTCCCGAGACAGTTTAGCTGGTATTCAAACTATACTGTCACAATCATAGTTGATTTTGATATCTACATATGCATTATACAAGTGTTATCTGATATGAGGTCATTTATGTGAGTCTCAAGTGTAATCTGATATGAGGTTATATATGTGGGTGTGAAGTGTAATCTGATATGAGGTTTCCTATGTGGGTCACAAGTGTAATCTGATATAGGTTAAGTTAGCAATGTTGGGTTGTAGTGTAATCTGATCTAAGCTAAGTAAGTGAAATATTATACAATCAGAGTTAGGGTAATGTGCTATAAGGTTAGATATTTCTGAAATTCCAGGGCCGAGATGAGTGTTAGATGTGTAATCTGATATGATGTTAGTATGCACTTTGAGGTATTAATGTAATCTGACATGAGGTTAGAAATTTGTGTTATATGTGAAATCTGATGTAACCCCTACTTATGTTTGTATTAAGGGTTATATGTGAAATCTGATATGAGGCTTAGTTAGTCAATTAAGCTTAGATAAGCTTAGATAGTCAAATATAAGATATGCTTAGTTATTGACATCTAATATAATCTTAGTGAGGGTAGTCTGACATTATTTAGTTAGTGTAACCTGAAATAATCTGAGTTTGGGCCGAGGTTAAGTATCTGTAGTTTAATTTTATTATCTGAAGTTAGTATCTGAAATATATGAGGTATCTGAAGTATCTGAAGTTTAACCTTACTATCTGAAATTTCTGAAATTTACAGGTCCTAGTTTGAGGGTCCGAGACACTCTTTATGGTTTAAGGGTTCCAGGGCCTAGTTTGTGTGTCTCGGTCCCGAGACACTTTTTCTGGTAAAGGGTTCCAGGGCCTAGTATGAGTGTCTCGGTCCCGAGACACATTTCTGTTCCCGACACACAGTTCTGAATTTCCAGGGTATAAGCTTAGTGGGTTATCTGATATGAGGTCATATATGTGTTATCTGATACGAGGTCATATATGTGGGTCTCAAGTGTAATCTTATATGAGGTTATATATGTGGGTGTGAAGTGTAATCTGATATGAGGTTTCTTATGTGGGTCACAAGTGTAATCTGATATACGTTAAGTTAGCAATGTTGGGTTGTAGTGTAATCTGATCTAAGCTAAGTTAGTGAAATGTGATACAAGCAGAGATAGGGTAATGTGATATAAGGTTAGATATTTCTGAAATTTCAGGGCCAAGATGAGTGTCTCGGTCCCGAGACAGTTTAGCTGGTATTCTAACTATACTGTCACAATCATAGTTGATTTTGATATCTAGATATGTTTTATACAAGTGTTATCTGATATGAGGTCATATATGTGGGTCTCAAGTGTAATCTGATATGAGGATATATATGTGGGTGTGAAGTGTAATCTGATATGAGGTTATATATGTGGGTCACAAGTGTAATATGATTTGAGGTTTCTTGTGTGGGTCAGAAGTGTAATCTGATTTGAGGTTTCTTCTGTGGGTCACAAGTGTAATCTGATATAGGTTAAGTTAGCAATGTTGGGTAGTAGTGTAATCTGATCTAAGCTAAGAAAGTGAAATGTTATACAATCAGAGTTAGGGTAATGTGATATAATGTTAGATATTTCTGAAATTTCAGGGCCGAGATGAGTGTCTCGGTCCCGAGACGGTTTAGCTGGTATTCAAACTATACTGTCACAATCATAGTTGATTTTGATATCTAGATATGCTTTATACAAGTGTTATCTGATATGAGGTCATTTATGTGAGTCTCAAGTGTAATCTGATATGAGGTTATATATGTGGGTGTGAAGTGTAATCTGATATGAGGTTATATATGTGGGTATGAAGTGTAATCTGATATGAGGTTATATATGTGGGTCTCTTGTGTAATCTGATATGAGGTTATATATGTGGGTCTCTTGTGTAATCTGATATGAGGTTATATATGTGGGTCTCTTGTGTAATCTGATATGAGGTTATATATGTGGGTCTCTTGTGTAATCTGATTTGAGGTTTCTTATGTGGGTCACAAGTGTAATATGATATAGGTTAAGTTAGCAATGTTGGGTAGTAGTGTAATCTGATCTAAGCTAAATAAGTGAAATGTGATACAATCAGAGTTAGGGTAATGTGATATAATGTTAAATATTTCTGAAATTTCACGGCCGAGATGAGTGTCTCGGTCCCGAGACAGTTTAGCTGGTATTCAAACTATACTGTTACAATCATAGTTGATTTTGATATCTAGATATGCTTTTTACAAGTGTTATTTGATATGAGGTTATATATGTGGGTCTCTTGTGTAATATGATATGAGGTTATATATGTGGGTCTGTTGTGTAATCTGATATGAGGTTATATATGTGGGTCACAAGTGTAATCTGATTTGAGGTTTCTTATGTGGGTCACAAGTGTAATCTAATATAGGTTAAGTTAGCAATGTTGGGTAGTAGTGTAATCTGATCTAAGCTAAGTTAGTGAAATGTGATACAATCAGAGTTAGGGTAATGTGATATAAGGTTAGATATTTCTGAAATTTAAGGGCCGAGATGAGTGTCTCGGTCCAGAGACAGTTTAGCTGGTATTCAAACTATACTGTTACAATCATAGTTGATTTTGATATCTAGATATGCATTATACAAGTGTTATCTGATATGAGGTCATATATGTGGGTCTCAAGTGTAATCTGATATGAGGTTATATATGTGGGTGGGAAGTGTAATCTGATATGAGGTTTCCTATGTGGGTCAAAAGTGTAATCTGATATAGGTTAAGTTAGCAATGTTGGGTTGTAGTGTGATCTGATCTAAGCTAAGTAAGTGAAATGTTATACAATCAGAGTTAGGGTAATGTGCTATAAGGTTAGATATTTCTGAAATTCCAGGGCCGAGATGAGTGTTAGATGTGTAATCTGATACGATGTTAGTATGCACTTTGAGGTATTAATGTAATCAGAGATGAGGTTAGAAATTTGTGTTATATATGAAATCTGATGTAGCCCCTACTTATGTTTGTATCAAGAATTATATGTGAAATCTGATATGAGGCTTAGTTAGTCAATTAAGCTTAGATAAGTTTAGATAGTCAAATATAAGATATGCTTAGTTATTGACATCTAATATAATCTTAGTGAGGGTAGTTTGACATTATTTAGTTAGTGTAACCTGAAATAATATGAGTTTGGGCCGAGGTTAAGTATCTGTAGTTTAACATTATTATCTGAAGTTAGTATCTGAAATTTATGAGGTATCTGAAGTATCTGAAGTTTAACCTTACTATCTGAAATTTCTGAAATTTCCAGGTCCTAGTTTGAGGTTTCTTATGTGGGTCACAAGTGTAATCTGATATAGGTTAAGTTAGCAATGTTGGGTTGTAGTGTAATCTGATCTAAGGTAAGTAAGTGAAATGTGATACAATCACAGTTAGTGTAATGTGATATAAGGTTAGATATTTCTGAAATTCCAGGGCCGAGATGAGTGTCTCGGTCCGGAGACATATTTTCTGGTCACAATCATTGTTCATTTTGATATCTAGATGTGCCTAGTTAAGGTTGAGATAAGGTTGAATTTGGGTATTGTAAAGGTAAACTGATTTGAGGTTAGATATCTAGGTTAGATTTGTGTGTTTGTAAGGTCAATGTGATATGAAGTTAGCTAGCAATGTGAGGTAAGAGGTTGAGTTATGAGGTTGAAATATAGTGCCGAATTCAACTGTCTCGGTCCCGAGACATTATATTAGCCTACCAATATCTACCACCATGTTATTTATGACTTGTAACATGGAATGAGTGTAAACTTATAAAGGTAGTTATGAAGTTGAATACTATTCTATAAATCAAGTGTCTCGGTCCCGAGACTCTATTTGAACCTCCCAAACTCTACAACCTGACTATGAGTTTAGGAGATATAAGTGTAATCTGATAGGTGCGTAATATGATCTAACTTTAATGATTGTTAGTTCTGAAACTGATTTTTAGAGTTGATTTCTAGTGTCTCGGTGCCGATACACTATTTCACCATATCAAATTCTGGCACATCACGCTGAGTGTAGCTTTAATCTGATATATGTACAAGGATAAGTGCCAAGTTATAGTGTCTCGGTGCCGAGACACTCTTTGAGCCTATCTGATTTCTTACTTAGTGTGAGTGTCTCTGTGCCGAGACACTGTTTGAAACACTGAAACTCTAATACCTCAATCTGAAATTTAATGTAATCCGATATAACGTAAACCAATATATGTGTAATCTGATCTAAGTGTAAGTGTAGGTAGTTATGATTTTGAATTTGAGAGTTGATTTATGGTTGTCTCGGTCCCGAGACTGAATTTTAGCCTATCAAACTATACTACCTCAGTATGAAATAAGAGTTATATTGTAATCTGATGTATGTGTAATCTGATCTAAGTGTAAGTGTAGGTATTTATGATTTTGAATTTGAGAGTTGATTTCTGGTTGTCTCGGTCCCGAGACTGAATGGTAGCCTTTCCAGCTCTAATTCCCCAGTCTGAAATAAGAGTTATATTGTAATCTGAGATATGTGTAATCTATTATATTTTATTTTCATGCTCTCTCCTAGATTAACTAGTGCATATATTTTGCAGGTAGAGAACAACGCAATGGAGGATGGAGAAGGGCTTGGAGAGAGAGATCCTGCTCTTTCTTTGTTTTCTCTAGACTATTCTGAAGAGTGTCAGGATGAGGAAGAAGAAGGGCCTGGAGATAGAGATCAATATGAAGGGGATGAGGATGATATCAAGACCCGACAGAAACTTAACTCCATAGCCACGATTTCACGACTGAGAGTCCAACCCTTAAGTTCATCTAGGTTTCCGATTCTTTTGTGTAGAATGGTGGCCATGCCCATGGTGAGGCCAACTCTCACAAGCGATCTTGCTAAGTTGGAGCAGGAGTTTGTGCATGGGTATAGAGAGGGTGCATCGGTCTTTTATGTGACAGTGACCAATGAAGAAGGAAAAACACAGGAGGTTACTGAGGCTGACAAGGCATCTTGGGATCCGATTTGGAGAGCCAAGAATGAGGAGTTCAACTCATTCCTTCTGTCAGTTCCGGAATTAGCCGGTTTTACGAATTTGTGGTTTTTTGTGTGTGACGGGAACCACAGGCGGCAGGCCTGGTTGAATCATATTGAACGACTTCATAAAACAGATGAGGCCTGGCATTTTCTTGTGGATAGCATCCTCCTGGACACCAAGGGTAAAATCGGTATTGTTATGCAAGTTATGCACAACATAAACAAGTAAGTTTTGGGGATCCATTTTGCAAATCCATTTCATTTATGTACGTATATTATAGTCTTCTTGTGTTTAATCTATCGTTTTTGCTTGTAGACATACGGAAGACTCTCACGTGAAGACAAACACAGTTCACACTTTATTCAGAGTGCAAAAGTATGGACTTATGCCTCTTGAACAATACAAAGAAATTTTGACCCCCTCTGATATTAAAAGATGCCAGAAATCTCAAACTTCGAAGAAGACGTGGTATTCATTAAATCTACATGTATTCACGAGCTTCATCTTCCAGGTATGATGTGATGTTCCTGCTTGATGATGTAATTACTCTGATGTCAATTTCCATTCAACATTTTGTATTTGTAATTGCTGTTCAAACATAGTTTTCTAAACTAACTATGATAATCCCTTTGCAGCACGAACTGGCACTTGCTGCAGATGAGGGTGTTCTTCAACTTCTTGAGCAAACGGATGGAGAGGTCTCCGCTGCTGAAAAAACAGCGGCGATAAAGGTCGCAACTTCATAAGAAAATGTCAAAACTAGTCTGTGTGGCAAACCCGGCTTTGACAGATGGATGGCTTCGGGAGGTATGTCCACAACTTTAAAATCCATTCTACATTTTCCAATATACTCATAAACTCCATGGTCTTAACATATTTCTGTATGGTTGATAGATTGCGCGTCACTATACTCTTAATTCAATTGCCCCCGAGCTCAACTTAGAGAAATTGCAGTTGATCGCTACTGCAAAGGCATCACCCGCTTCAAAAATCAAATGGTTGGAATATTTCAATTCCTCTTTGTCAACACGTGAGGCTCGCAAACTGCCAACCAAGCCAGCCAATGAGGACAAATTGCAGGCATTCCTAGCCAAAGCATGTTTTTGGGAAGGAGTGAGTAAACAACCCCCTATGTGCCCTTTATTTCTGTGCTCCTTGATTTGATCACATGCATTAAATGGTCTTCAATTTGGTTTCACGTTTTTTTCAATATATGTGGGAAATTCTTGTTCTTATATTCTCTCTATATCTATAGATATCCGATCAGGCTTGCATTATATTTGAAGATATTTTGCGCCAAGACAGACTTGCTATCAACTTTGCAATACCCAGTGAGCCCTTGACCTTGGCCGCATACATCGAGGACTGTAGAATGAAATTATGGGACAACGCTTTCCCTACATTCTTCCGAGGGCAGGAGGCCTTTAACAAAACTCACGAATTTGAGGGATTTAATGGGACAGACTTGATTGTCCGAAAAGTTATCTTTCGGTGAGTTCTCTCCTTTCATGATACAGTTTTATATGTGTGTTAGATGTGTAATATGATATGATGTTAGTATGCACTTTGAGGTATTAATGTAATCTGACATGAGGTTAGAAATTTGTGTTATATGTGAAATCTGATGTAGCCCCTACTTATGTTTGTATTAAGGGTTATATGTGAAATCTGATATGAGGCTTAGTTAGTCAATTAAGCTTAGATAAGCTTAGATAGTCAAATATAAGATATGCTTAGTTATTGACATCTAATATAATCTTAGTGAGGGTAGTCTGACATTATTTAGTTAGTGTAACCTGAAATAATCTGAGTTTGGGCCGAGGTTAAGTATCTGTAGTTTAACATTATTATCTGAAGTTAGTATCTGAAATTTATGAGGTATCTGAAGTATCTGAAGTTTAACCTTACTATCTGAAATTTTTGAAATTTCCAGGTCCTAGTTTGAGGGTCCGAGACACTCTTTATGGTTTAAGGGTTCCAGGGCCTAGTTTGTGTGTCTCGGTCCCGAGACACTTTTTCTGGTAAAGGGTTCCAGGGCCTAGTATGAGTGTCTCGGTCCCAAGACACCTTTCTGTTCCCGACACACATTTCTGAATTTCCAGGGTATAAGCTTAGTGGGTTATCTTATATGAGGTCATATATGTGTTATCTGATACGAGGTCATATATGTGGGTCTCAAGTGTAATCTTATATGAGGTTATATATGTGGGTGTGAAGTGTAATCTGATATGAGGTTTCTTATGTGGGTCACAAGTGTAATCTGATATACGTTAAGTTAGCAATGTTGGGTTGTAGTGTAATCTGATCTAAGCTAAGTTAGTGAAATGTGATACAAGCAGAGATAGGGTAATGTGATATAAGGTTAGATATTTCTGAAATTTCAGGGCCAAGATGAGTGTCTCGGTCCCGAGACAGTTTAGCTGGTATTCTAACTATACTGTCACAATCATAGTTGATTTTGATATCTAGATATGCTTTATACAAGTGTTATTTGATATGAGGTTATATATGTGGGTCTCTTGTGTAATCTGATTTGAGGTTTCTTATGTGGGTCACAAGTGTAATCTGATATAGGTTAAGTTAGCAATGTTGGGTAGTAGTGTAATCTGATCTAAGCTAAGTAAGTGAAATGTGATACAATCAGAGTTAGTGTAATGTGATATAAGGTTGGATATTTCTGAAATTCCAGGGCCGAGATGAGTGTCTCGGTCCCGAGACAGTTTAGCTGGTATTCAAACTATATTGTCACAATCATAGTTGATTTTAATATCTAGATATGGTTTATACAATTGTTATCTGATATGAGGTTATATATGTGGGTCACAAGTGTAATATGATATAGGTTAAGTTAGCAATGTTGGGTTGTAGTGTAATCTGATCTAAGCTAAGTTAGTGAAATGTGATACAATCAGAGTTAGGGTAATGTGATATAAGGTTGGATATTTCTGAAATTCCAGGGCCGAGATGAGTGTCTCGGTCCCGAGACAAATTCGATGGTATTCAAACTATACTGTCACAATCATAGTTGATTTTGATATCTAGATATGCTTTATACAAGTGTTATCTGATATGAGGTTATATATGTGGGTCTCTTGTGTAATCTGATATGAGGTTATATATGTGGGTCACAAGTGTAATATGATTTGAGGTTTTTTATGTGGGTCACAAGTGTAATCTGATATAGGTTAAGTTAGCAATGTTGGGTAGTAGTGTAATCTGATCTAAGCTAAGTTAGTGAAATGTGATACAATCAGAGTTAGGGTAATGTGATATAAGGTTGGATATTTATGAAATTCCAGGGCCGAGATGAGTGTCTCGGTCTCGAGACAGTTTAGCTGGTATTCAAACTATACTGTCACAATCATAGTTGATTTTGATATCTAGATATGCTTTATACAATTGTTATCTGATATGAGGTTATATATGTGGGTCACAAGTGTAATCTGATATAGGTTAAGTTAGCAATGTTGGGTAGTAGTGTAATCTGATCTAAGCTAAGTGTGGTACTTTTGGGCCACCCCCTTTCGAGGGAGCCGAAAAGTATCACACAAGCCCTTCGGTGAAGGTGGCCTGCATTTGCAGGCGCCCAAGCCGAACCCGGATGATAGATGTATAACGTGAGTAGTTAGATTTTTAAGGGAGATTAAATATGCGTCGTAGTACCTCCGGAGGTTAGGCCTTAGTTTTTTACTAGTGTGGCTTTAAACTCCACTAACCAATTTCATATCTAGTTCTAACCTTAACCTACAACCTATTCTACGCGCAGACGCACCAGCCTTGAAACCAAGGCAATCCTAATTTGTGAATTGGGATGGTTCTGATACACCCAACCGGGTGTGACTCATACCACCCCAACTCAACGAACGGAATAACGACAATTTGATGGACCATTCAATTCTTCCTATTTCTTTATTTAGTTCTATTTAGTTTTCTAAGCGGGGGAACTTGGCCTAAGTCCCACCCTTCATACAAATTCCTTCTTAAATACTTACTTTTGTTTGCACGTCCTGACTTACTACATTAACATATTAGGCATCACCCCTTACCTCGGGTCTCTTGCCAACAAGGGTTTACGATTTATTTTGTATGTTTTGATTGTTAAATGTGTTTACACTGGATAGACCACGAAATGCAACTCAATGGGACCAGGGTGACGGGCGACCTGTAGGTTCAACCTGTTGCGCAATCTTCATAAATTGGGGCCATTACTCCCAATCTATGGGGCCAACAACATAATAGTGGATTCGCGGGTCATTAACCCCACCTTTCCACCAACAACATTCAGAGTGGTCGTGTCGGTGATTAATCCGACTTACCACACACGAAACTTGCTAATAAATGAAGCTACTACCACAAAACATACCAAGGGCCCCGAAAACAATGGAATTGGGTACTCCCTTGGCGGTCAAGTGGTCAAGCCACTTGACCTTACGAGATAGGTGAGTGGGTTTAGAGATGCGTACCTTAGCCGTGCTCCCTCCGACCCTAAATGGAAGGCTTAAGGTTAGTTAATTTACCTCAATTTTCCTCGGTTGATTTGGGCTTGATGTAGGCCGAGCCGCTACCTCCTTCCTTGCTCCACTTTCCGAGCGTCGACCTTGCCTCCTTCTTTGTAACTAGTTTGGTAGTAAGCGTACCTTAGTTAACAATTAAAATATAAAGTGTTATTCTGCCCTGTAATTTAATCCTAAGCATAATATTTATACTTAGTGCACCAAATTATCTTTCCAATGATCTAAAAATCACTCTAATCGGATAAGAAATGCAAAAGTTATGAGGGTTGGAAGTGTGAGGTCGATTCAACCGACCCTTCCAACCCACCTATCTACCTTCTAACTTCAAAAATTCATAGCACATTCCTTACTACTTGGATCTAGGCTTTCCTTATACCATTGGAAAGCTATGAACAAGCTCTAACTAGAAAAATTATGACATCAGCAGGTTAAGCTAATAGAAATTCAGCGGACTCCTTGTAACACAGCAGTCAATCAAGAAGGCTTAAACTATGTATCTCGCCTTCAACAATTCATATCTAATTCAAATCTTAGTCAAATCAAACGTTCTATATGACCCTGGAGAGATATTAAAAAGATGTATTTGATAAAAATATGTGATTAGAAAGGTAAGCCGAAGTGAACCCAGCAGGTCCTCTGTAATGCAGCAGTCAACCAAAAGTTCTCAAACTATGTGTCCCATCTTGCACAATTCATATCTAATTCAAATCATGCTCAAATCAAATGTTCTAAGCCATTTTGGAAAGCTACACAAAAGTTCTACTTGGGAAAAATATAATTTCTTGGAATTAAAATTCCTATTGGGCTCGCAGGTCTGATCCAGCAGCCGCTACCCACAAGACCACCCAGTTTTTTCTACTCCATCTTTGAAAATCCATAACTAATTGTCATCTCAACCAAATCACAAATGGGAAACGGCTATGGATGGCTATATGAAATCTCTCTAAGAGAAAAATGATAAGTATCTTGTTCTAGCTTTTGAACTAAGCCTTCAGGGCATTGGCAGATGAGGTCTATAATGCCTCTACTCAAAACTCTACCATCCAACCTACCTCTACAAAAGAAGGAATAATTTTGTTGGTGTGTTAATAAACACACAACCTAACTAGGAGAGAGAGAGTAGAGGAGGTTCTCAAGCCTTTCTTTTAGACCATTGAGAATACATGCTAAAGGATTTTTTCCTAACTACATTGAAGCAGGGCTTCGCCCAAAAACTAGAGAAAGAGAGAGAGCTACAAGGTGGAAGGAGGGGTTTTTAAACCCTCTCACAAAAGGGTTGGACCCCTCCTCCACCGGATCCATTTTTCAAACCCTTTCCCGAAATTTTGGCTCGGGGGTTTTCCCGGTTGAGGTTGCCACCCTCTCGCCGAGGTGGCTCCGACAAAAAACCTTTAGAAATCTTTCTAATTTTTCCGCCATCGAGTTGGCAAGGGGGCAAGTGGGCAAGTATCCCCTTTGCTCTCTTTCTTTTTTGTCTTCAAAATTCTTCACGCCTATTTTATCTTCTTACGTAAAACACCTCCAATAGTCTTGTGTGCCTCACACTAACTAATAAACTAACACTTGCTTAGCTAGCATCTACTAACATTTGCTTAATAACTAGCATCTACTAATATTTGCTTAGCTAGTTGTTTTTACTAGCTAGCACATTTTTTCTACTTTGCTATCTTCTAGCACTACTTAGTTTCATTTTGACCTTCCTTCTTCTAGGCTAAATGCTAAATGAACTAATTTTCCCTAAATTCCCTATCAATTCTAACTTTTAATGCTAACATTCTAACTAAAAGTGATCCCGCAGAGTGGTGGACCACTCAAAGGGTTCACAAGTCTCCTCCACAAGCTCCTTGGGGTGTGGTGGGGACAACGAGTAGACTTTCCTGAACACCTTGTGAGGTTTAATAGGCAGTCGCCCAGTTGGTGAAGACTTGCGTGTCAAGAAATAAAGTTGCACGGCCCCCACTTGCTTCACCCCCCTTGCCTCTTGAATAACAGTGATCCCTTCTGTCTTCGCCGGGATGTAGGTGTTGTGGTACAGATCGTATTCGAGGTCCATCGTTGATGTGTATAGATGGACAACGGATGTGGACCTCTCTTGCTCTACAATCCATAACCACACATGAGGCTCGAAGAGGGCAGGCGAGCGATAGCTCTTGAATGCTTTTAAAAAGGGGTCGTAGAAGGGTGCTCCCGCAACGTCTTGTTTCCAAGCTCCGGGAATCGCACGAAAATAAAAAATGGCGAAAGGGCAACCCCGAGGGTCATCTCTCACAGAGGCTCTTGAAGCATGGGTGTCCCATGTGCCGAACTTCAGGCCCTTTGTGACCGTGCAGAATCTCGCAAACCCTCCGAATTTCGTTTTCTTTTTCCTATTGAGAAAGTTCACGTACAACCCTGCCTCCCTCTCGTCAATGGATCCCTTCTTTTCGTTTCTTCTGGATCGTTGGGCAAGGAAGGATGATGCCCCTCTTATCAAAGCTCGCATGGACACGCCATTGATGTGGTATTCACCCTTCAGCTTCCTCCAATTCTCCCACACGATCTCACCATCGCTATTTATGAGGTTGTGGGAGGGTAGCAATTTGCTTATCTCCCTTATAGCCATGGTCTTCTTCTTCCTGTAATCGCACCATTCCTTAATGTGGTACGTAGAGGGCTTCATATGCTTCGGCCTCTTCAGAAAGATTTTAGGATAGGGCAGAGTCCTTCTAGGAGTCCCTAGAAGGATGTGTTCTGCTGCCCTGTACAGCTCTGAGTCCATCAATCCTTGGAGGGGACGAAAGAACTCTCGCAGGATTGGTGGTACCTTAATCTTTGAATCGCTCTTGTACATGTTCTCCGTATCTGGATTCACAAGGTCCCCGTTGTTGTGGGCATCGAAGAGTCGCAACCATATTGCCCACGTCTCCTCTGTTGCAGTGATGAGCTTGAGTTCACCCTTTAATTCATGCACTGTCTTCATGCCGCTTGTCTTCATGTCTATACTCGAGAACTTTGTCAAGATGGCATTGCTGAATGTCTGCAAGAGGCATGAATTGCAAGAAATTAGTACATCGAAATTAGTAGACATTAAATTCAAAGAATTGAAGCAGTGGAACGAGAAGGGGCAGGTTTATGGACGTGCGTCCGTAAATATATATGAGTGACATACCTGCCATTAGGGTTCTTGACGACTGCATTGTCTCTTTCTTTTGGGGGACATTCGTGCTCCACCCACAAGGTCCTCCCAGCCACGATGTTGGCTGCCCATGAAGCCTCGAACTGCCTAACTTTATTTCCTTGGTTCATGAAAGCAGATATTGCTATGAGCTGGTTAGAGTCCTTGGAATGCACGACGAATGCCTTCCAATATCGGATTGTTTCCTTCAATGGGTTTTTCCACTCGTCGTCTTCAAGGAGAGCTTTTGCAGCCATCACACTATGTTGGCCGTCGACTATGTAAAACTCTCCATTCTTGAGAATTGGCCAATTTTTCTCGTTGACTTCTACTATAGGATCCTTTGGTGTGACACAAATGGTCTGCCTGTCAAATTTGGGGTTGTTCATGGTGTTGTTCATTTGCCACCATACCCCGCTTTCTTCTTTCGCTCTGGTATTCATACTCTTGGTGCCCTTGTGGCATTTG
The DNA here is from genome assembly GCA_950295325.1 of Polytrichum commune. Lineage (NCBI taxonomy): Eukaryota > Viridiplantae > Streptophyta > Polytrichopsida > Polytrichales > Polytrichaceae > Polytrichum > Polytrichum commune. The sequence continues at coordinate 71,232,596 of OX485803.1, forward strand.
TAGACGTCTACGTCGAAAGTGAAATACCTGCCCAGCGGCCAGCAACCCTTTGTCTTCTCATCGAATTCTTGGAAGATCTTTGTGAAGAGTTCGGCGTCAGGGCGTTGACCATTTTTAGGAGAGGAACGACAGTTAGTGTGGAGCTGACATCTGGACCCTCTTTTAGCCCAGATGACTCCATCTGCGAGTGAGAGTGTTTACTCGTCTGTCTGCTCCCTCTTGATGCACCACTCTGCGAGGGCCTTGAGGTTTCTGGCACAGGTTTGGGCACACGCTTGGGTCGTTCAGAAACGACTTGTTTCTTCTTCTCCTTCCCCTTTCTGGCCTCTAGCAACGCCCCATTCACTCTTGTAACATTGTTCAAGAGTCGTCCAAGCCGCTTACCCGTCCAAGGTGCATTGCATGCATAGTCTTGGAACTCCGTCTGGAGATTGAAGCAAGCCGCATCTGTACTAGCATTTTCACATTCATTTTTGTTGAAGGGGTGGTAGGATTCATGCAAAATGAATGTGACCCGATCTTCTTTCTTCTCAAGGTCAATAACTACATAGTCCCCTTGGGCCACTGCACACTCTACTATCCAGGATTTAAGCTTTATCCACTTTTCGGCTTCATCTATGTCCGACTTAATTTGATATGTAAATCTAAGCACAAATATCTCTTTCTCGTCCTTCTCTACCAGTACTGTCCAATTATCTACAATTTCATCTTGTGGCTTGTAGTGGTCGTTGGGGCTGATGTCTTTGATATCTTTTGGCAGCGGAGGAATGAGAGCCTCTGCGAACATCTCAATTGCGTGTCTCTTTTTAGATGCCATCTGCAAATGGTGACATACACAACATGTTCGAATTATGGTCAATGGATGTAGATCTAACTTTACGAACGCGCGTTCGTAAAGTTTTGCATATTCTATCAATTATATCTTTTAAAGAATGTTATAGTGAATACGCAAATCGCGTACATTATATGCTCAATCGCGTACATTATATGCGCGTCCGTGACCTCTGTACATATATGATAGAAAATGATGTGCTTACTTATATATGTCTAGTTTACGGACGTGCGTCCGTAAACTCTGCACATATATTATATACAGAATTAGTTGTCATATATGCCTAGTTTAGGAACGTGAATCTGTAAAGTTTTCAATCATTTTATACTATTGACAAATCTCTATATGTTACGGACGGGCGTCTGTAACCTCGACATATATTATTCAGTGAATTATTACTTATTTTGCCTAGTTTACGGACGCGCGTCCGTAAACTTTTCAAATATTTTATTCAGGAAAAGTTTATGCTACTTACAATTCTTTTGATGTTACGGACGTGCGTCCGTAAACTACTCACATGTATTATTCAGTGGATTATTACTTATTTTGCAAAGTTTACGGACGCGCGTCCGTAAACTTTGCAAATATTTTATTCAGGAAAAGTTTATTCTATTTACAATTCTGTGGAAGTTACGGACGCGCGTCCGTAAACTCCGCATATATATTGTGTGAGGGTCTTCTTTCTCACCCACACAAGGTCCATAAAGTTTACGGACGCGCGTCCGTAAACTCCGCATATATATTGTGTGATGGTCTTCTTTCTCACCCACACATGGTCCATAAAGTTTACGGACGCGCGTCCGTAAACTTTAAGGGGTTTATTGGTTACTGTAAATTAAACATTCTGGAGCATTTGCGGAATAGGTTATTTTCATTAATGACCCGCATTTTTCGGGATTTTACCTTGTCTTCTAATATGGTATTGCTCTCCAAAGAATGCAATATGGCACAGCACTGCAATAGCAACCTCTGCACTGCAAAATTGAGAAAATTATACCCTTTCAGAACACTGACATGTCCAAAACTAAATGATTCTTAGAGCCTGGCGATATGCAAAGTACCAAACAAATTCAGAATTGCTTGAATGTGGAATCTCACTTGCTCTCAAGGTTGTTGGAGCTCACATGCTTTGAAGCTAACCTTAAGCCCTAAACCACAACAACCAAAGAGTGCAATCATACAAAATGCGATTGCAATGTTATAGAAATGTTACCTTTGTAGAATGTTTTCTCCTGCTCCTAAACTACAACTCCTACTCGTGCTGCAGGTAAAACCGACTGCAAATCAACAATATAATTGAGGTTAGAAACCTCGAGTAATGCAATGGTACTCCTAAATTGCATCGAAACCACAAAAAAACCCTACTACAAACATTAAACTGGATTGAACATGGACATCACATTGAAGTGTCCTTTCAAAACAAAACATGTGATTTCTTTGATCTTGGAAGAGGCAAAGATTTCAATAGGAAGAGAAATGAACAAGGCCTACAAGATCCCCAAAACAATGAAATTGAACAATGAGAATGACAAAATGAGAATGACAAAGGAGAATGAGCATTGACAAAGGAGAATGCAATTGCAATGTCATTCTACACCAGCAAGACCAGCAAGAGCAACAAAAAGACCAGCATGTTGATCACAGCATGAACACCAGCAAGAGCAACAAAAAGTATGCGAACACAAGGTTACCTGAAGAGCAAATATGTGGAAACCTATGTACATCAAAGGATAGCGCCAAATAACTTTTGGCAGATCATGGGGTAGCCGAAAGAAACCATACACAAGTAAATATATTCTCTGCAATAAATCAGTCCAACTGTTAATGTAATCCAGCTTCAACAAGGAGCAACTTAAAACCAACCTAAAATATTTAGATCAAGCAAGAAAGAAAAGAAGATAAACACTCATCGCTATCTATCACTGGAAGGTGTGGTATGCTCTCTAGAATGTAAATGGGTTGAGGTTTTCTCCACACCTGAATCCCAGCAAGAGCACGAAGCAGCAGGAACGAAGAGAGCATGAACACCAGCAAGAGCAGCAAGAGCAACACCACAAAGAGAGCAGCAAGAGCGAAGAGAAACGAAAACGAGGAGGGCGAAAATGAGCTCCTGAAAACCCTAAAACCCTAATGAGGAACGAGGGCCTCCAATCGCCCCGACCCCAAACATCGCATCACCCCGCGCCCAAACGCCACGCGTTCACCACACGTGGCATAACCCTATTCGCCTAGCCATTGTGGTTTGTGTGTGTTGAGAAGAGATTGGAGTACATGCTCAAAAATTGTTAACCATCTACACCCTAACCTTGATAATGTCACACCCTCCGTTTCACCAAAAAGTGTGATATAAACAAGGTGTGACATACTTGATAATGTCACATTTTGTGCATAATGTGATATTATAAAAAAATATGTAGAAAATCAAAATATAATTACAATTTTTAAAAAAAATACGAGACTTCAATGTTTCTGAATGTAAAATCTAATTCAAAATTGTGAATAACAACAAGAGCACATCATAATGTGTCATTGAGATCAGGTAAAGACCTCTCACTAGAGACAAAGAAGCTTCTAATGTCACATTGTTTTGTTGATGTTAAATGTGCAACACCAATTCTAATGAGTTTGTCATGGATTTTTTCCATTTCTAACAACTCATGAGTGCTCAAAATATGAGAACCTTGGCTAGCCATAAAATTCAAAACATCTTTAGCATATTTTTGTGCATTGCTTAGCTTCACTACTTTAGACTCATCATCACTGCTATCAACAATCAACGGGTCCACTTCCATGGAATCAAGAACCTGTTCGCCATCTTTGCACTAATTGCACAAACTTCTCAATAGAAAATTCCACCTCAAAATCATCTTCACCTTCCATGTTTATGTACTCCAAAGGACAAAGCTTTTCTACAGGCTTGCCTTCAACATCCAAACCCAAATTTAATGCGGCGATGAGTCTACCCAATTTCAAAGTTGCTTCCTCCATTTTGGACTTCATACGTTCATCAAGATTGTTTATATCTGCATTCCACTCTGCAGGCAATATGGCGGACTTTCTCCAACAATTTCTAATGGTTTGATCATCTAATTCATGCCATGCCGCCACACACCATAGCATAGCTTGAAATACATCAACATTCAATTTCCCCAAATCTTCATTTGAGTTGTTATCAATTTGTTGCAAAGTCCAGGCAACAAGCTTGCGCTTATAGCACATTTTGAATGCTGCAATCACTCCTTGATCCAAAGGTTGAACAACTGAAGTCACATTTGGTGGAAGGAACAAGATAGTGATATGGGAGAGTACAAAATCATTAAACCCATCTATAACTTTCTTGACCTCACCATGAATATCATGGCTTCTTGCAAATTGCTTCTCGGAAATGTTTTACCAGCTCTAAATCTTCAAGGTTAAGAGGCATTTATCGACATTGGAAATGGCTACTGAAGGAATGCAACTAAGGTGCTTACCATGTGTGCGCCATCTTCAACGGTAGCCACAAAATCCTCAGGAACCACCGATTGATCAACTTCCACCTCACAATGCAATTCTCTGAAAATGCCACAGAATGAATGCCAATAGTCTAAGTTTGAAACAGAGAAATCAATTACAAGGTCTTCAACACCGAACTGATTCAACAAGCCTCAAAGCTTCAAAAGTACCATTTAGGAAGAAACCTTGTGGATGCAGCAGTTTGTTGAGGAGAGTGGCAAGAAGATGAGGGGCAGAGCGGTGTGTGGAGCGGCGAGAGGAGAGAGCATACGATGCAGGCAGAGCTGCGAGAAGTTGATCTGCGAGAGAAACCGTTGCTTCTTCAGCACATGAGATTCAAGATTCAAGAACCCAAGATTCAAGCGGAAGCATGTGAAGATGCCGACGTCATCCATAGAATTTGTTGTCCATCCGGCCTTTTTTCATCCATGTTACTTGTTATTATCACACTTACACTACAAATTTTGAAAAAAAAATGTGACATTATCGAGGGTGATAGTGATAATAACGAGGGAGTTTTACACTATGGAAATCGGTTTCAAACTTTTAGGTGACAATATCAAGGTGTTCTATTAACAAGTGTGATATTATCAAGGTTAGGGTGTAGACGCAATAGTCAAACATAATTGCGTAGACCTGTATCATCTTTTGATAACTGATGAGAGAATATTTATTTCGACAATGGATGAGATATTTAAACAAACTTTGAATTTCATGAAGAAAGTTGTTATAGGCACGAAATGGATTTGCTAATCATATCGCACTAATGACGTTTTCCACTTTTTTGCGTCAATGGAATACCACATGTACTATATTAAGATAACGATAGTCTAGAATGAAGTTAAGTAAAAGCACATAGTTCATTATTTTTGCGTTAATAGATTTGCAAAAATAACATGCGTTTACATGGTTTAGGGTTTGTTACATGGTTTGTTACATGGTTTAGGGTTTGCCTCATAGAAGAATTGAATTGTTACAAAGGAGGGATTTCTCATGTGATAATTGTCAATATGTGGTTTAGCTTATTGACGCAATTCATGAATTTTCTGATTACGTTGGCCAAGATTGGGTAAAAGGCTATACCAGGACAACTTAATTCAAAATCATAATTAATCTAAGAATGTCAACAATTTTGATTAATGTTGACTACATTGTAAATTTCAAGTTACACTAATTTTTTAAAATTAAATGCAAGGGTATGGACTATACCCAAGTGCCCCCGGTTTTGGTAAGTAAATGGCCTACTCACTGCCGGATTGTTGTTTGGGTAATTAGAGTGAGGCGAGTGGTTGTCAACATTGCATGTATTGATACATAGAGATTTTTTAAGTTTATACCCCTAATTGATAATCTAATTGTCAATGTTACCACTACATAAAGTGAAATAATCATGTGTTTGTTTCAATAAAACTTAATTGTGACACCTAAATGATACCAAAATAGTCTTTTAAAAGTATGGTAACCATCACGGTTCAATAGTCAACATAATTGCGGGGACCTATATGAACATTTCATGAACATGAGAATCTTCACTTTTGATATTAATGAGTGAAATATTCATACGAGCTCTGAAAGAATTCATTATTCTAGGAAACGTAAAAGTATTGAAATTATAGGATGTGAGGTTGAGTAACTCAATTATTGTAAGATTTTCTTTGTGGAGTTGTTGTAATATAAAGGTAAGCGGGCTTTAAATAATGCTATGTTTGGCTCACATGAAAGGATAACAAGTCCCGTCTAAATCTTGTACTTGCCTCTAAGGGGTAGATTTTACCCAGCCAAAGAAAGATTTAAAATAATGAAAGGCAAGGTTACCCATAAATTTGCTTCACTTTTGAAGTGTTTATGGTTTTATTTTACAAAATTTAAAGGTAGTCATATAGTTTTGAATTACTTCCACTTAAGCCTTGACATGTATTGGAAGTTATTCAGTTAACCATGCTTGCACTATGTCCTCGTGTTTGTTTATGGTTGGGCGGTTATAGGGTTTAGGGTATCACGTATGAACTAATGAGAGTATCCCCCTTCTGTCACCAACTTAATATTGCTTGCCTTAATAATATTTGGATACCCTACCCTCCCCTTCTCTCTATAATGTTACTTTGAACAACAATTGCTATTGTTTGAGTCATTGCTATAGATAATGTACTAAAAATTGTTTTTTTCTCACGTATAGTACATGAAGAAGGCTAGTATTAGTTTTTTTGAAATAAATGTTGATGTATTGAAGGGGGCCCTAAGGTTAAGAGAGGAAATTGACAATATTGATTTTAATGCAACCCATAGTACCTATGACAATAGATGTGCTACTTTCATGTGCTACTTTAGATGTCCTCAAAGTTTGTGTACGTATTAATACAATTATGTATAGGTGTGTAAAGGTGGGTAAATTAAACGGGTTAAATGTTAGGGTGGTGGCCAATGTAATTACGATATTAAATGCAAGATGAGAGGAGATAACATGATATTGGAGTGAATATCATTACATTGTATGCAAAACAATAAAATGGATGCTAGTTTAATTTTGAATGACATGTATTTTTATACTCCATGCACTATTGTTGTTGTTGTGGTTTATTTTTTACACGATACTATAATGTTCTGTCTACTAATTCTACAATGACCTCTCAATATTAGGTACTTCAATATTATAAACCACACCTCAACAATGTTCAATGCTCATATATTATTAGCCAATTTGCTTTGTTGTCCACCATAAATACATAGATGCCTTTTGTTTTGTCATTATGTGGACTCATGGTCTATGCATGTTGTCCACTATGAATACACATTCCATTGTAAGGCTGGCACTCGGAATGTAGTAATGTTAGGTTTTTATTTATAGGACGTAGTTGGTGGCGAGTATCCTATGTTGGAAAACGGATCCAAGGGAAAACGATGAGTACTTAAGGGGACACCCCCCCACTTCGGGACTCTTTTTGCATCTCAGATGTGGGTTGCGCTGCTTGGACCCTTGTAGTGTGCTGGATGTTTATTTTGTGCAGGTACAGATCTTATTGCAATGGACCTTTTATACCCTAAACACTAAATTCCAAGCCCTAAACCCATTAGTGGAGGCAATTTTTATGTGGGTTGCACTCTCTGGATCCTTGTAGTGTGATTGATTATTATTTATGGCAGGTATCGTTCCTGGTGTAAGGTTCCTATTATGGCGCCGCAAATCACGGAGGTTTACGGACGCGCGTCCGTAAACCTTAAACCTCTTGGTTAATTGATTATCTATTGCTCTGAGAACTGTACTTGATCTAGTACTCATGTACATTGAGGTTTACGGACGCGCGTCCGTAAACCTTCGTACCTTGTGGTGCCATAGTTCGGTGTTGCACCTGAACTGGGATCATTACCACTTGCCTTTTAGAGTATGCAATCGAGACTGTAAATTTACGGACGCGCGTCCGTAAACCTTCAACCTCTTGGTTAATTGATTATCTATTGCTCTGAGAACTGTACTTGAGCTAGTACTCATGTACGTTGAGGTTTACGGACGCGCGTCCGTAAACCTGCGTACCTTGTAGTGACATAGTTCAGTATTGCACCTGAACTGGGATCATTACCACTTGCCATTTAGAGTATGCAATCGAGACTGTAAATTTACGGACGCGCGCCCATAAACCTTAAACCTCCGGGCGCTTTGTTCCTTTGTTGCCTTGAGCATTGTCTTTGTGCTCGTACTGAGGTCCAGATAGGTTTACGGACGCGCGTCCGTAACCTGCAAACCTCTGGTGCCATAGTTTTGTGCCATGTAGAATATTACGTTGAGACTGTACGGTCAATGGAGGCATAAGATCCCTAAACCCTAAACTTACATCACCCTATGTCTCATAGTATAATATTTTGACATTCATAAAATACACTAGGAAGCGCGTATGTTAACCTCTTCAAACTCATAGTCGTCAGGCTTGGGTAAACATGTCCGTGGCACCTGGACCTCTTGGGTCCCTAAACCTCTATGTGTCTTGGACAACACTGGCTTTTGACATTTGGATGTTTTCGGACGCGCGTCCGTATTCCTAAGTTGTATAGTTTGCGGAAATATTTGCGCATGATAATGACCTCTTTGATCACGAAGAGATTTACGGATGCGCGTTGTCTGGACCTTTCCGCAGACTATGAACAAATAAATGTATTTGTATACGCGTATGCTTGCACTGATAATGTTGTTACATGGAGGTATACGAACGCGCGTTCGTATACCCTAAACCCTTTGTTTCCAGGCCATGAAATCCATTATTGTTCACATTGTGTTTCATTGACAATAAGCGTTAGGCCTATCCATATCATTTATTGAATGGGATATTTTAACATACTCTTCGTTTGGATCACTTGTAGTGGCCATGGATTCCAACATCAATGATAGTGCATTCGAGTTCTCTTCGGAAGCGTCAAGCTATGCTAGCGAATTTGAAGATGTCGTGGAACAGGAAACTACAATTGGTGTCGCCAATGCAGAGGATGAATTCCTTCCACCATGTGAGGGTTATTCGCGGGAACAGTGGATTGATCTTGATGTTGTCCTAGTCAATGGATGTGGCGTCCCCGTGGCCGATGGTGTTTGTAGGAATTCAAATCCTACAGACTGTATTGATGCAAATCCCCTTGGGGAGGAAGATGTTGGGGTGTGCATTTTGAATTCCAAACATCCATTGGAAGTGCCTCATGGTTGGAGATTCTCTCTTCGTCGATGGCCGTTGCGAAGTGTTCTTCATGATGGTGTCAGCTTGTGGAATCATGCCCGTCGTTTTGAGGAAATACAAAAAACTTTGTTCGCCACAATGCGTCCTAGAAAAGGTCGGCGTAAGTATGATTCCGTTCACGTGCCTCGTAAATCCACGCAACGTCATCGTGACCAAACATTGGGAGACACATCTATTAGGTCCGTAGCAACAAAGGATTGTTGTGCAAAGAGGTGTTGCCAACTATTTCCCCGTGACAAAATCAAATCTGTGAGACAAGAGATGTGGCTTGCGGACTTTCGTATGCGATCTGCAAAGAAACTTGAAGTTCATCGCAACGTGCACTTTGATGCCGAAGGTCGTAAGGTTGTGACCTTGGAAAATGTAGAGGTATGTTGCAAGGCATGGTACATTATACATGCAGTTTCAAAGGCAGATTTTTATAGGTTCCGGAATTACTCGATGCAAGGACGGCGTTCTTGGTTCCATGGCAACTCTGGCACAAAAAAGCCCAGGGAGGCAACACTCCAAGCGGCTGCAACACTATCAACCATCATTATGCCATTAGCGGATGCGATACCACACAAGACGCGGACTTTGCCGTCGGGGGAAAAGGTTGTTCAGATGGTTTTGCCTACTGGGACAAAATAGAAGAACATACTTATGGATGTTAATGAAGTTGGCGAAAAAGCTAGATGTGGGCCGATTTCGTTGTCAAAATTGAGTGTGATCAAGAGTCAACAATTTGCAGAGTACATTACGAAGAGGCCTGGGGATAAGTTTGCTAGGTGTTCTGCTTGTGAGAAATACAAGGGCCTTCGAGATGCACATCCAATAGGGACCGAGTCGTACAATAGACATCAACGGAAATACATTGAGCATGTCAACAATCAGGAGGCACACCGTCAAGACTACTACAATAATCGTGCATTATCGATAATGAGGCCAAATGAGGTTTTGACAATCATTCATGACAAAATGGACCATGCGAAGACTGCGTGCCCGTGTTATGCGCGGAAAATAAAGGCTACAGATGGATATTTCAAGCTTCCAATATCTGTCACAGGTTCGTTGGGTTTCACATTTTTTGGCGCACCCACATACTAATCGTTAAAAGTTACGGATGCACGTCCGTAAGTGTTTGTTCATTTTCTTGGCGTGCTTGCGGAAAAATTGAATCTCATTCTCATAGCTGATTTTGGAATGTACCTCTCATTTGTATGTGTTAATTCAGGTATGATCGCACATGGCCATGTGGACGTCAAATATGCACATTATGGCTTGGATTTCTATCCAGGCGACGCCAATCATACCGTAGGGTCTTTTGCAAAACTTCTACGAGATCTTGAGAGTCCGCCAACATCATCCTCTCGTGCTCTTTTTGTTGGATGTGGAACAACACCGATTTATGAGGCTGTGCTAGAGGGGAAGGAAGTTTGTCTATCTTCACTGCAAGAACCACCTGAACAACCCGTTCTTGCTAAACCTTTGCCTCCAACTCTACACGTGCAACTGGACAATTGTGCCAAAGACAACAAATGTCGATACGTGTTTTGTTTTTGGTCATTGCTCGTAGCCAAGGGCATTTTCAAAGAAGTGTTTGTGTATTTTTTGATGGTTGGCCACACGCATGATGACATTGACGCTTCATTTGGACGTTAGAGTATGAAGTTGCACGAGGAGGATTTTCCGACGATTCCTCTTTTCATGAAATCATACATGGATTTGGATAATGTGCCAGTCATCCCGCATTTGATTGAAGAAGTGCCCGATTTCAAATCGTTTATCAAACCATTCATTCTTAAAGGAGGTGACCGCTTAGTGGGCCATACCAAGGCTCAACAATTCCGATTCTATATGCGTGATGATGGTCTGCCGGCCATGCAATTCAAAGTTTTGTGCACTTCCCCGAATTGGGGTCCAAAGGAAGGGATACTCGTATGGCGCCAAAACGAAGAGGGCAAATGTATGCTACCTGATGGGGAGCCAAAGCCTTGCACACCCAACCCCATGAGGAATGGACTTGAAATTATCAAAGGTATATCCGGATTCATCGAGTATTGGAAAGAATTGTGCGAGGAAGACATCACAAGGCGTGTTCGGGATACCCACGAACCATTGATTGCGTATTGGGATCGCATTCGCTCAGCATTGCTAGCACCCGATATCGATACACATTCATGTTTGACACAAGGTTTTTGGCCACAAAGCCGAGTGACAATCGTGGAATCTGAGGCCATGTTCTTCGACAATGGGGACATCCGTGAAGAGTTCGCTGCGGACGACCATTATGTTGGACCAGCTCGTAATCGCCCGGCTCCATCATTTCGTGTGGTTGTTGATTGCTACGAAGGGTATATGATCCTCGTACATCTTGGAGATGAGGAGCACCCTAAACCGATTTGGTTGGTAAAAGCATTGTCATCACCAAATTTTGTTCCAACTAGCCCAAATTTTCATCAAATTGAGGTGGAATATTGCCGTCCAAGCACCAAAGATCAAAATGTGCTCCGCACATATTTAGGGTGGGACACAAAAAAATGTTTCAAATGGACAATGGACTCAGCATACGAACCAATATGGATAAACACAGATACCATACTTTGTGCTTGGAAACCACGCAAAGGTTCCAAATCAGAGACAATGACCATCCCCCAAAAACATATAGATTTTGCCAAAGACAACTTGGCACGTATTGCTGCTGCAGAAAACGATGTCGATAATGGAAATGAAGCTGAGGATGAAGATGGAGAGTGATATTGACGTAGGTTTGGACCAAAGTTATTTGAAATGTGTCTTGGTTTTTCATGAAATATATGACATGGGGGTCGAATACTAGTATATTAGACACATTTTATAGCAATGTTATGGATTACAATTATATTGCATGATTGTATTGATTTATGGATGTTGAATCCAACTTCCCATGCGCTATCAAATGTTTTTTATATGTTTGTTTTTACGGTTGTTATAGATTACAATTATATTGCATGATTGTATTGATTTACGGATGTGGAATCCAACTTCCCATGGCTATCAAATGTTTTTTATATGTTTGTTTTTACGGTTGTTATAGATTACAATTATATTGCATGATTGTATTGATTTACGGATGTGGAATCCAACTTCCCATGTGCTATCAAATATTTTTTATATGTTTGTTTTTACGGATGTGGAGTCCAAACTATATAATTATATTGCAGATGCTAATTTGCAATTTCTTTTACCCACTGTCAAATTATTTTAATATTGTTGCGTTTGGGATGTGCCGTTCAATTCACCCACAATTGGCTAAGACCTTTATGTTTGGGATACACATCCAAGAGTCTATAGATATAAAATCAAATGGCTATTTTTAGATTCGTTATTTTTGCTCACTACAAAATCAAAAATACAAAATAATTGTGAATTTTTGTCATTGGAATATTGTGTTGACGTAGTTTTGATTATCAACTAAATAATTACTATATTTAGATATCTATATATAGTATTCACATATGGATCTCCTAAACATTGTGTTGCCATTGTTCCCCATATTCCCCATGTTCCCTACGTTCACAATATTCGCATCCGAAACTATGGGCCCAATTTATTTGGAGACTTTCCAAAGTCTCCAATTAACGAATATAGTGTTTATGCAAGGTGTTGATATTTTCCTTCCTTCGAATTTCCTACTCCTTGAGAGAATGAGTCAAGATTCTCTCAAGTAGGTAGAAGATGGGTGATTTGTGATTTTGAGATGTCGCAGTAGCTAGGTGATACCCTCATTCCACTCTACCTTGATCATCTCCTATGGAGTCCTTTGTGGATCGACGATGGCCTCCTTTGTATTTCCAATACATCTCGTTCTCCATCTGTCTTCCACGAGGTTCACTCGGTTTCGCTTTAAATACCCTATCCACATAATTTTCAAGACCCTACAAGTTGCTTAACACCTCGAGTCAACAAAGCCATGTTGGCACAAGTTCATAATCTCCCTTTCACCCAATATGTTTCTCACTATACTAGAACCAGTGGTTGTCGTTTCTCTTATACGTGCTTTCCATATTCTTGATGTTGACATGGTAAATGGATATTTACCAAGAGCCTTGGGTAATAATAGGGCAATTTAGTTCCAAGGGAGGTTTAAGCAAATATTTTTTATATTTTTAGCCATTTGACTTCCCAATGAAAAACTATAGTGACTTGAATTTGAATTTCTAACAAAGTAATGAACTAAAAACATGTAACAATACCCTTATTCATTTCCAAATCCTATAAGGTATTTGTTGCATGGTCGCCAAATATTAAAAATTCTTTTATCTACCCCCTGGTAGTATGGTCATTCTTACCAAACTTGTATTGTTCTACCCTTCACTATCCTAGCATACCTTATTGGTAATGGCTGCTAATTGTACCATTTTTTTTATTCAACCTACATGTATTGGTTCTTGAAATACCTTAGAGATACCGGTATTGGCACTCACTACCCCACCCATCCTACCTCATAATACCCAATTGCCTACTTGCCAACTACAGTCTTAACACTTAAAGGTCAGGGGGCGGGGGGGTTGAGAGGACTATTGAGAGGCCTTGAGAGGATTGTTTCGTCATCCAAAAGTTGACAACTATCATGTCCTCCATTCATAACACTTACATTGCCGTATTTGGTAGTGAATATTATGAGGTTATTGTCTCATTCACGTAATTGGTTATGTGACTGCCATGCACATAATAGATTATGCTTCGACCTTTCAAACCCTCCTTTATGCTATTGGCTCTCCTACCAGTTTCGCCTAGCTTTCCTACTTGGTTTTTCCTATTGGTCTATCCATACAAAATTGATACAAAATTAACTAGTGCTAAGGATGGGAAAAATTACAAAATTACACCTTATGAGCAAAAGAAAAATGGGCACATAATCAAGCATCAAAAGACAGCTAGGATTGAAGAAAGGTGAAGGGAGGAAGATCGCCATGGCCATTGAAGAGTGGAGCTTGGAGGAACAAGGGACGACCGAGGCTTTGAAAATCGAAGGGGGATGGATTGTTTTAAAAGTGGATTTACACCTTGCCAAAGACTCCCTCCTTAAGACCCCAACAAGGATTCCCTGGTCTAAGACCTTGCCCAAGACTCCCAAGTTAAGACCACCAAGGAAGACCCTAGCTAAAGACCCCCGACAAAGACCCCAACTCAAGACCTAACGAATACCCTGGTCCAGGGAAATGACAAAGACCTAGTATCAAGACTTAGAACTTAGGAGATCTTAGACTTAGTATGTTGCAACCCTTGCTAGCTCCTTAACAATCTTGCCAATTTTCATTCTAGCAAAGATTACGAGCGCTAACCCTTCGCATTCCGCCATGCTAATGGTTAGCTCCTCCTACCCTGGACCTTAAAGTTCATAAGAGGAGAACCAACCCTCCTACTTTGCTTTCGGGACTCACCTCTTAATTGCTAACCAATTCTTAGATGTGGACTTTCATCCATGAAAATCCAATCTTATGTTGATCATCGTATTGCCAGAGCAACACTATAACAACCCAAACCATACTAGGCAACTATGGCCTCACATTGGGCCAATGCCCATGGAGGCCGTGCCGTTCGGCCTCAGGTAGGTGAAGCCACACCACCTCACCCATATAAGCCTCTAGGACTCTAGGCGGGGCCCCTACCCCACCGTCAAGAAACCTTTTGTCTCTCTACCAAGAGTTGGGGCCAAGTAGACATTTTCCCTTAGCCGCTGGGCCTAGACGCCCCTAGCAGCTTCAGACCATCATAACTTCCTTATGTTATCTTTGATGCAAACAAGAAACCACTCCATCTTCATCTACGCTTCACGTAGATGCCAATGGATTCCTCACTTGACCCATCCGGGCAAGTATTAAGGAAGTTATGCATGTTCAAACCTTGGCAGTCCCGGGAGCCACTCATAAGCCACTGCTGTACCAGGGCGCTGTCCCGGGATAGCGCCCCATTCAAATTGCCATAACTCCTAGCTGACACCTTCGATTGAGGTGTTCTTAAGCATTGTAGAATCTATACGCCATAAGCTACGCATAACTGATGGCCTTACCCTCGTGCCTCCTAGTCTCAGTGGGTGGTAGACGTTCGCAACGCCCGGGGCCCTCACCCACACCATGGTCACTTGGGCCCTCTCACCAACGGTACCACAAGTCCCGAGTGTCACTCCAGGGTCCCCCTTGTGCCCATGGTGTTTTGAGCACTCCTCATGGAGAGGTGCACAACATAGAAAGTAGTTGAGAATAACTACTTTAACCACCATATGTTTGTGGAAAATACATTTAAAAGCGATTAAAACAACACCTTTAACTATATATTTATTGCTACTAAATATAGGTTGTAGGGACATCACATTTCTATATTTAATCATTTTAATAATCAAAATATAACTATATTATTTCTACATCTCACGAACTATAAAAAAAAAGGAATTAAAAGACCATATTACACTTCCTTGGCCCCAAACAATTTACATGAGGTATCACCAAGGTCTCGATATAGGTGAGAAACCACTTGGGACTTGGAAATGAGAATTGGATTCCTAGAATGACAATTGGAACTTGACATATGGATACTCAAAATTTTACCTACAAATCCAGGAGCTCCAATTGAGTCTTACTCATAGCAATACTTAGAATTTTGAAGGCTTGAAGACTTTCACTTGATTTTTGGAAATCACTTAGAAATTGGAAAACATGTAACTTAAGTGACTTGAGATACTTAGATATTTAATACACTTAGAAACTTGATAATTGGAGCTACTTGTACATGAGATTGTGAACCCTTTGAGTGGTCCACCACTCCGCAGGATCACTTTTAGTTAGAATGTTAGCATTAAAAGTTAGAATTGATAGGGAATTTAGAGAAAATTAGTTCATTTAGCATTTAGCCTAGAAGAAGGAAGGTCAAAATGAAATTAAGTAGTGCTAGAAGATAGCAAAGTAGAAAAAATATGCTACCTAGTAAAAACAACTAGCTAAGCAAATGTTAGTAAATGCTAGTTAAGCAAATGTTAGTAGATGCTAGTTAAGAAAATGTTAGTAGATACTAGCTAAGCAAATGTTAGTAGATGCTAGCTAAGAAAATGTTAGTTTATTAGTTAGTGTGAGGCACACAAGACTATTGGAGGTGTTTTGCGTAAGAAGACAAAATCGGCTTAAAGACTTCTGAAGACAAAAAAGAAAGAGAGCAAGGGGGCTACTAGCCCACTTGTCCCCTTGCCAACTCGATGGCAAAAAATTAGAAAGATTTCTAAAGGTTTCTCGTCGGAGCCACCTCGATGAGAGGGTAGCAAGCTTAATCGGGAAAACCCCCGAGCCAAAATTTCGGGAAAGGGTTTGAAAAATGGAGCCGGTGGAGGAGGGGTCCAACTCTTTTGTGAGAAAGTTTAAAAACCCCTCCTTCCACCTTGCAGGAATTCTCTCTTCTTCTAATGCTTGGGCAAAACCCTGCTTAAATATAGTTAGCAAAAAATCCTTTAGCATGCATTCTCAATGGCCTTAAAGAAAAGTTTGACAAACTCTTCTACTCTCTCTCCTAGTTATAATGTATGTTTATTAACACACCAGCAAAATTATTCATTTCTTTTGTAGAGGTAGGTTGGATTATAGAATTATTTTAAGTGGAGGCATTGTAGACCTCATCTGCCAATGTCCTGAAGGCTTAGTTCAGAAGCTAGAACAAAATACTTATCATTTTTTTCTTAGAAATATTTCTTATAGCTATCCATAGCCGTTTCCCATTTGTGATTTGGTTAAGATGACAATTAATTATGGATTTTCAAATATGGAGGAGAAAAACTGGGTGGTCTTGTGGATAGCGGCTGCTGGATCAGACTTGCGAGCCCAAAAAGAATTTTAATTCTAAGAAGTTATATTTTTCCCAAGTAGAGTTTTTGTCAGGTTTCCAAAATTGCTTAGAACATTTTATTTGAGCATGATTTGAATTAGATATGAATTGTGGAAGACGGGACACATAGTTTAAGAACTCTTGGTTGACTGCTGCATTACAAAGGATCTCTTGGGTTCACTTCGGCTTAACTTTCTAATCACATATTTTTATCAAATAAATATTTTTAATATCTCTCCAAGGTCATATGGAACGTTTGATTTGAATAAGATTTGAATTAGATATGAATTGTTGAAGGCGAGATACATAGTTTAAGCCTTCTTGATTGACTGCTGTGTTACAAGGAGTTTGCTGAGTTTTTATTAGCTTGACATGCTGATGTCATAATTTTCCTAGTTAGAACTTGTTCATAAATTTTTAATGGTATAAGGAAAACCTAGATCCAAGGATTAAAGAATGTGCTATGAATTTTTGAAGTTAGAAGTTAGATAGGTGGGTTGGAAGGGTCGGTTGAATCGACCTCACACTTCCAACCCTCATAACTTTTGCATTTCTTATCCGATTAAACTGATTCTTAGATCATTGGAAAGATAATTAGGTGCACTAAGTATAAATATTATTCTTAGGATTAAATTACAGTGTAAAATAAATACTTTATATTTTAATTGTTAACTAAGGTACGTTTACTACCAAACTAGTTACAAAGAAGGAGGCAAGGTCGACGCTCGGGAAGTGGAGCAAGGAGGAAGGTAGCGGCTCGGCCTACATCAAGCCCAAATCAACCGAGGAAAATTGAGGTAAATTAACTAATCTTAAGCCTTCCATTTAGGGTTGGAGGGAGCGCGGCTAAGATATGCATCTCTAAACCCACTCACATATCTCCTAAGGTCAAGTGGCTTGACCACTTGACCGCCAAGGGAGTACCCAATTCCATTGTTTTCGGGGCCCTTGGTATGTTTTGTGGTAGTAGTTTCATTTATTAGCAAGTTTCATACGTGGTAGGTCAGATTAATTACCAACATAATCACTCTTAATGTTGTTGGTGGAAAGGTAGGATTGATGACCCGCGAATCCACTATTATGTTGTTGGCCCCATAGATTGGGAGTAATGGCCCCAATTTATGAAGATTGCGCAACAGGTTGAACCTACAGGTCGCTCGTCACCCTGGTCTCATTGAGGTGCATTTCATGGTCTATCCAGTGTAAACATATTTAATATTCAAAACATACAAAATAAATCGTAAACCCTTGTTGGCAAGAGACCTGAATCGGAAACTTAATTAATTCGGTAGATAACACCACCATTCAAACCATTGATGTCTGAATGGGTTTGAGATGACACTCAACCTTCAAAGGACCTGCACGAAGCCTTAGAAGGTTCCGAGGTAAGGGGTGCACCAACCAGGTAAGGGGTGATGCCTAATATGTGAATGTAGTGAGGTAGGACGTGCAAACGAAAGGAAGTAATTAAGAAGGAATTTGTGTGAAGGGTGGGACTTAGGCCAAGTTCCCCCGTTTAGGAAACTAAATAGAACTAAGTAAAGAAATAGGAAGAATTGAATGGTCCATCAAATTATCGTTATTCCGTTCATTGAGCTAGGGTGGTATGAGTCACATCCGGTTGGTGTGTATTAGAACCATCCCAATTCACAAATTAGGATTGCCTTGGTTTCAAGGTTGGTGCGTCTGTGCGTAGAATAGGTTGTAAGTTAAGGTTAGAACTAGATATGAAATTGGTTAGTGGAATTTAGAGCCACAATAGTAAAAAACTAAGGCCCAACCTCCAGAGGTATTACGACGCATATTTAATTTTCCTTAAAAATCTAACTACTCACGTTATACACCTATCATCCGGGTTCGGCTTGGGCACCTGCAAGTGCAAGTCACCTTCACCGAAGGACTTGTGTGATACTTTTAGACTCCCTCGAAAGGGGGTGGCCCAAAAGTACCACAGAGTTCCAGAAGAAGCATAATTTAGGTTAATTAGAATAATATGGAGATAGATACTTAGAGTCACTTGATACCCAAAGAGTTAAATTATTGGATAAACTATGGCACTCAGGACACGTGGATTACTTGGAAACTTTATACATTTAGAACTTAGATTTCTACACAGGGACTACGCACATGTGACTTGAGTACTTATCCAAACCATCAAGTGGGCCAAATGCCTTATCCCTTCATACTCAAACACAACTTAGAATTTCACTTCAATGAGGAACATCCTATCAACTAGGTGGATTGGATAATTAAATAAAAACATACATTCTCTTTTATGTTTTTGAGACAAAAGGCCAACACCGCCAACGAAGACGTACATTTTGAATCATGTTCAAAACACTTATGAGAAAAATCCTAAAATTATTAAACAAAATTTTCTTTTGGCATTTGATCGGAAGAATGTTTGAGATAGGATTTGGTATCATGAAGGGAATAACTATACTTACAATTAGTAATACATGTTAAGAATGATGTTAGACATGCAAGATTCTTTACTACTCTAAAGACACTTAACCTTGACATTGAGGTTTTAGGGGAACATAGGCTTATAAAATACTTGAGCACCTAATACTCAAGAGTTTTCAAAAATCCTTGATAAGCCTTCCAACTAAGAGGAAATCATACCCCTTGCAATTAATCGTGCATATGTCTACCTTCAAGGATATTGGAATTATGTGAAGTCTAATTCCGATAGGGGTGATGTTCATGTAACCGGTCAGTAGTGGGTTACACCGTCTAAGGTTGAGGGTTGAAGGGCACCTCAACAAAGGAATCTTGCTCTCATACAATCCACACAAATAGGTAGCCTTCATAAAGTACTTAATGAAAAAATGTTCACAACAAAAACATTGTTCCCAGTGCTCAAAATTGAAGCCCTCATATGAATTTCATTTTGAAGGGCTCTGAAATTTCAGCATTGCAATTGAAGGGCATATCTAAATCTAGGACATCAATGGAAAAATTTCAAAGAAATATAAAACTTATATTAAAATTATGCATGATTTGCATGGTACATGCTTCTAGTACAATGAAATAATGAAGAATCAACCATCTAACTCCACCTCTTGAAGTGACAATGCCCTATGCTTGTTGGTTACTGTAACGGTTTTCCAAGTGTCAAAAATGCCATTCCAATCCATGAATTCAACTCCCAAATTGTTTAAGCTAATATGAGCCCAAAATGGTTGCTCATATTTGTTTTATGTTTAGAATCTATTTAGAATTGCATTTGGAGTGTTATTGAAACAATCAAAAGTATAAAAGAGTGAGGCTTGGTGTGGTTTATGTTTTAGGCCTCAAGCCTATTTTGTGTGGTTAATTAGAAGTTTAGTGGCATTAGGGAGTGTTTTGGTTAAGTGTGTAGTGTTTGATGAAGCAAGGGGAAGGGCCTTGGATTTAAATGTTTGATTTAGAACATGTTCTTGTTGGTTTAGGGGGTGATGGTTTAGTGGATAGGATAAGGTCCTACTAAGTAGGAGAAGGTTAAGGGGTTTGTGGTTTGGGTGCCCTCTCTCCCTTTCTCTTCTCTCCACCTCTCTTCTCTTCTTCTTCTTCCTCTCTCTCTCTCTCTCTCTCTCTCCTCTCTATGATTTTTGAGCTCTTAGAGCTAGAAATAATGTGTGAATTACTCGGGGGGGGGGGGGTAGTCATTGGTTGGAGTAGCAATATACGTGCGAACAAATGATAGGGTATTTTAAAAACATGAGGGCTAAAAATTATAAATGAACTTAAGAGTAATATAGGGTATCAAAAATGGCATTGGACATCTTTAAAGTACTATAGGGTATGGAATAATAGGTAATTTGGAATTATAAGTAATGCAAGCCATTTTTCTATTAACCCAAAGTAGAAATTTACATAATGATAGCATGTGAAAAAAAAAAAAGAATTGAAAGTAATACCCCCCTATAAAATAATGGTTGTTCGCACCTATATCCTTAACTTTTTAACACACTGCCCCCCCCCGAGGTGAATTAGGTAGGGGGATTAGGGAAATTAGTGGAATTAGGTAGGAAGTTAGGTAGGGGGATTGGGGAAGTTAGTGTAATTAGGTAGGGCTTAATGTCGCGAACTAAGGAGCCTGCCGGTTGTGGGAATTGTACGAACTAAGGAGCCTGCCGGTTGTGGGACTGTCGCGAACTAAGGAGCCTGCTGGTTGTGGGAATTGTGCGAACTAAGGAGGGGAAACTTAGTAGTGTGAGCGGAGAGCGGTGATTGGAGAGCGGAAAATTTAGATTTTATTGGGTAATTTTAGGAGAAGCAGTGCCTATTTCCATGGATTTAGGGGTAGTTTGAATTCAATTTGTTGGAAAGGCACCCCATTCCCATGGACATAAGAACCATGAATTGTTCGAGAAACCAACGGATCCTATAGGCGTGGAAGATTCCATTTGTTCTCAAACATCCTATAGTCTAGGTTTCAAATGTTTCATATTAAATTAGGGCTGACGTCACCAATTGAAATCAAACATTAACATATGATGAACAACTTAAGTGTACATAAATGATTTCCACAAAGTGATAAATTGCGCCAAATAGGTAGGGTACTATTTCCAAGTACGATTAGATTTCAATAATTACCATACACAAAATATTTGATTGGCCGAGAAAATGTTCATGAAGTTAGGTGCCAAACTCAAGACTTACAAAAATGTGTATTCAGTTCAAGTAGCTATATACAACCATCATCTACTTTAGTTCCATCTGCACCCTATCGGCCGGGCATGTCCAATATGGGTAAAAGGATTCAAAGATCATGCCATAGAACTCCTCCGCACACCAGCAGCTCTCCAATTCATCCCTTAGCTTAGCCAATGAACGCAATGACAAATCCCCCAAGTCCGACATAAGAATCCTCCGCGAAATTTTTGAGCTGACGTGGCGGCTATGAGAGAACCACATCATGTTCATTTGAAATTGTGTGATGAGGTTATGTTCGCGTGGCAAACACACCCTTAAGTCTACATTGGGACCCATGGCGTATTCATATTGAGCCAAACGAAGAGCATTGTACTCCACACTTTTATCCACAACATTTTTCCATGATTTGCAACATAGCCTCAAATCGTGGATTAGCGACAAACAACTTTGGGTGTCCAATACCGTCTCCCGGCCCGTATCCACATTTGTAGCACCCACCAATAAGTTGGGAACTAAGACTGACAATTGTACATCTAGGTCCAAATGCAATACGAGTGGCTCCATTACGTGCAATTAGAGCGATCTTCCACAACTTGATGAACAAATGATGAGGTACACAAATGAACTCAAAAATCAAGTAAATTTTGGCCAAGAACTTAACCTCAACCCAAAGACTCAAGAATGCTTAAAATTCACAAGAGCCTTAACCTCACACACAAGAGCATACAATCTGAAATTTTTGGCCAAGGCCTTAACCTCACACACAAATGAACTCAAAAATTAAGTGAATTTTGGCCAAGGCCTTAACCTCAACCCAAAGACTCAACAATGCTTAAAAATTGGCCAAGGCCTTAACATCAAACACAACATACTAGAATCTCAAATTTGGCCAAGGCCTTAACTGGGCAAACTTAGTAGTATGAGCGTAACCGTTACAAAACAAGATGAGAATCTGGTGTGAGGGGCCGAAACCTCAAGCCCATTCGAATTACACCCATTGATTACACAAATTGTTAAACACAAAACAAGAGGAGAATCTGGTGTGAGGGGCCGAAACCTCAAGCCCATTAGAATTTGACACTTAGATTGCACACATTGTCAAACACAAAACACGAGGAGAATCTGGTGTGAGGGGCCGAAACCTCAAGCCCATTAGAATTTGACACTTAGATTGCACACATTGTCAAACACAAAACAAGAGGAGAATCTGGTGTGAGGGGCCGAAACCTCAAGCCCATTAGAATTTGACACTTAGATTGCACACATTGTCAAACACAAAACAAGAGGAGAATCTGGTGTGAGGGGCCGAAACCTCAAGCCCGTTAGAATTTGACACTTAGATTGCACACATTGTCAAAGGGGAAAGTTAGTATGCGAGCGGAGAGCGGTGAGCAGAGAGTGGTGAGCGAAGAGCGGAGAGCGGAGAACTCGATTTGAGACATGAAATGAGAGGAAAAATGCACCTATAACCGCGGGAATGAATGAAAAACATCTAACTATTTTTAGAAAATTTTAATGGTTAGGTAGTCTATTACCATGGAAATAGGCCAACATTTTAATAAAATACAACATTAGGGCTTACATCAGTATGACGTCACCAGTTCAATATCCAAACACATATACTATAGTACATATTACTGTAAATTAAAAACATGTACTATTTGAAGTAAACACGAAGGAGGTCTCTTAATAAAATTTCTCCACATACATTACACCCTCTATAAGTGTGAAGTTAAACACTTAGCCTACCCAAACAAACAAGGATTTTGCCTTTTGACCAATAAACTCAATGAAAAAAAATCATTGCAGGGGGGTGCCTGCAACGGCACCCCATTCCAGGTTGCCCTTCATGTATAATCTGCCACCCTAACCTAACCTGCCTAAGGGCCACTAAATCATAAGCCCAGAAATCAAATTAAACACATAGCATACCCAAACAAACACAAATTCAACCGTATGACCAATGTGCAGATATCTAAGTTACCACCCGGATTAGCAAACATTGGCAGTGTACTTTACCGATTTCACCTCTAGAATTTCAGTCGTATAGTATGATCCTATTCAAAGTTGTGTTTGTAGACCATTGTGTAATATAGATGTGCACCTCATATCATTGTTGAACATACTCATGCAGAGATATTAGTAAAGACACTTGAATGCCATGTTTCAAAGAATGATAGTCAATAGAATGAAAAACTCAGCTCCCATCCGAGGAGTCTTCACGATCAGACTCTAGAGCTTCAATATCACAGAACTCAATACATCTACCTGGATAAGATTTAGGAATAATAGTACGATAAACTCCACTAGCTAGTTCAATTGCAGTGTCATTTGCGTAGGAAGGGAGTTCCCAAGTCTTTGGAGGACTTGGATAAAACGTAGGGTCACAAAAGAAAGGGCGGTGACTAGGATAGCTCATTGGTCCAAATCTGCAAATTCCAAAAGCACCATGGTTAGGGATCCATATTAATCACAACGACGCTCAAAAATTTAAAAAATGTATGAGAAAATGTTCAACAAACTCACTTACTGAATCGAGACTTCTTCACAATTCTCGGGACCACAAGTACATCACCCTCCGGGTCTTCAGTACTTGCCGTTGCTACAGAAATGACCTCATGAGCAACACTCGAACGAATCAAGGGTTGTAGTACAGCATGGAAAATGGCCTCATCAGCCTCTAATGCCACAATGTGACGCTCGACGTTGCGGCACGCATGGATGGAAGATCCTACAATAAAAAGAATGACAACAAAATTAGTGTGATTTCTCTGGAAATAACAGGGAATAGTTTAGGTGTGAGTTGGCAGATTGAATCAACATACCCGTAGCAGCAGTGCAGTCTAAAACAACATCCCCAGGGGAGGTACAACTCTGAATTAACATCTGCATTAAAAGAGTAGACTTCTCTCTTGGACCACGCCACGGGGTGGGTCCATTCATGAGCTGATCCTCACGAGAGACAAGGTTCTGTAGAATACCATCTCTTGATACATCTACCCCGTGTCGGTCAAGAGCGGGAACAGGCTGAAATGAGAATTTGGAAGCAGGTTTGCCAGGCATGGTCCTCACGACCAATGTAATCCCGAAACGCATAGTCTGCCATGGTCCAAAATAAGTGAACTGAGAACAATGAACAAAAAATATGATGAAATCAATATGTAGCATTCGTGTCAAACAAAAATTTAAAATTTCACAAAAAATGAAGAGTAAATTAAATTAGTGAATGAACTTACAGTGACACTCTGATTAATCGGGGACATCAGATGAAGGCGGTTCATACCCCACCACTCCTTCCGAACTTGAAAATCGAAACACTCACAATATCCAAGAATCATGGCTTTTGTAGTCATTCGAAAAGGGTGAAATAAAATGATGGCCCCGTCATCATGCAAGTGGTTATCGGCAAAATCAAAGATTGGCTGAAGCCACTCGTGAGTCTCTTGATTCCAGGCAGGAATCGACGTTGGTGGGTTGGATATCCCCGGAACGGGCAAGCCCTCTGGGATATCTGCAAGTATGAAGTCCAGACAGGGCTGGACACCGGTAGTCCCCTTGTAGAATCGAACTTTGCTTTTGGAATGCTGTTCAATAAACAAGCACACCCAGAAATTAGTACATCTCCACATAAATATGGGCTTTCAAATGGACAAACATATCTAACCATAAAACACACAAACTAACCTTACATCAGATTAGCCTTAAAACACACAAACTAACCATATAAGAAACCTATGTAACCTTATATCAGAATAACCTATTACCTTACAGTTCAAACCAACTTTATATGGGATTACCCATAAAAGAACCTATGTAACCTTATATCAGAGTAACCTATTACATCAAAGTTCAGATTAGCCTAATAGGTAGCCAATCTAACCTTATATCAGATTACCCTTATATGAAGCCTATCTAACCTCGTACCAGATTATCCTGATAACACTCAATTTAACCTAAGCTTATATCATAATTCACTAACACACAGGTCTAACCTCAATTCCAATTACACTTATAATTTCAGAAATTTCTAACAATCTTTCATCTTATTACCCTTATACCCAACATTGCTAACTAACCATATATCAGATTACATTTGTGACCCACATATGTAACCTCATATCAGATTACTCTTGTGACCCACATATATAACCTCATATCAGATTACACTTGTATCAAGCACATCTAGATATCAATATCAACTATGATTGTGACAGTAGAGGTTGAATACCAGAAAATCTGTCTCGGGACCGAGAAACTCAAACTCGGCCCTGGAATTTCAGAAACTTCTAATCTTTCATCTCATTACCCTTATACCCAACAATGCTAACTAACCATATATCAGATTACACGTGTGACCCACATATGTAACCTCATATCAGATTACACTTATATTAAACAGTAGAGTTTGAATACCAAAAAATTAAATAGCTGATAATCCAATACCAGCAAATCTAAATCTAGAAAATATGGCTCGGGAAGAGACACCGAAACTCGACACTAACTAAACTTATAACAGATTTAAGTAAGTAAGCTTATATCAGACTACACTAACTAAGATTATATCAGATGTCACTAAGTAAGCGTATATCAGATTACCCTAATACCCAACATTGCAAACTAACCCGATATCAAAAAACACCTGTTACACACATATATAACCTCATAAAGTATAGCCTTAGAACATATTAAAACTTATAATAAGCATATCCGTCACATCAGATTAGTCATGTATGAAGCCTATCTATCCATATATCAGATTGTCCTTATTGCACTCAAATATAGCCTTACATCAGATTACACTTATAGCTTTATATCAGATTAACCTTATGTCAGACTAATCAACTATAAGGTTACAACGATAATGTTGGCGTAAGAGGCAAAAGAAGAATACCTTAATCATGAAGCTTTTCAAGTCCTTGTAATAAGAGGTGTAGTCATCAGAGCTACCGCCAAGGACTTCGTTCATGGACGCATTGAGAATGAGCTCGTCAATGTTGCTATCGTTATCCTCTCCCAAATTAAAAACTGGACTCAACTGGTCATATGATGAATCCCGTTTTGTACCTCGGGAAAAAGTATGAGCTTGTGATCCTGAATCAGTAGTGGGGGTTGGGGAAACAATAGTTTTACCTTCTAGCTCAGAATGGGGGTTCATCTTCTTTTTCCCCTTCATGGTAGTCTTCTCCAGAGATTTTTGAAGTTTTTCCATCTCTTTCTGTGCCGCTTTCTCCTCTGCTTCCTTTACTCTAAGCGCCTTCCTCCTATCCTCTTCTAGACGACGGGATAGGGCCTTTGGCCTCTCATGCTCGTCTTCAATGCCCTGTAAGTCAATCATTTCAACACCCGATTCTCCAACTGCCTCCCTTGATTTCCTAAGTTCAGTTTCAAAGGAAGGAGTGAAACTAGGAGCACAGTCAAGGTACCAACCACCTCCTGTGAGATGTGATGTGGACCATGTACGCTGTTGATTTGCAGAGAACATGCACGTGGAGTTAGACCGGTCAAGCCATGCAGAGAGGAATATAGGGAGATCTTCTTTTGTTATTGCTCCTTTTGCAAGGAGCTCGTACTTGAAATACCTACGGGAAAGACACAACTCAATATAAAATATAGCTGCCATATAAAGAACCAAAACACTAAGCCAAATATAAGATCTCTTGTAGGCAAAGGAGAGGAAGTTAACTCTTCGCACAATAATGCAAGTACCATTAATTGTAACTTAATATCAGATTACCCTTAGAACAAGCCTATGTAACCCAATACCAGATTATCCTCACAACACCTCATATCATATTACACTTCACACCCACATATATAACATCATATCAGATTACACTTGAGACCCACATAAATGACCTCATATCATATAACACTTGTATAAAGCATATCTAGATATCAAAATCAACTATGATTGTGACAGTATAGTTTGAATACCATCGAATTTGTCTCGGGACCGAGACACTCATCTCGGCCCTGGAATTTCAGAAATATCCAACCTTATATCACATTACCCTAACTCTGATTGTATCACATTTCACTAACTTAGCTTAGATCAGATTACACTACAACCCAACATTGCTAACTTAACCTATATCAGATTACACTTGTGACCCACATATATAACCTCATATCATATTACACTTCACACCCACATATATATCCTCATATCAGATTACACTTGTGACCCACATATATAACCTCATATCAGATAACAATTGTATAAAGCATATCTAGATATCAAAATCAACTATGATTGTGACAGTATATTTTGAATACCAGCTAAACTGTCTCGGGACCGAGACACTCATATCGGCCCTGGAATTTTAGAAATATCTAACCTTATAGCACATTACCCTAACTCTGATTGTATCACATTTCACTAACTTAGTGTGAACCCTTTGAGTGGTCCACCACTCTGAGGGATCACCTTTAGTTAGAATGTTAGCATTAAAAGTTAGAATTGATAGGGAATTTAGGAAAAATTAGTTCATTTAGCATTTAGCCTAGAAGAAGGAAGGTCAAAATGAAACTAAGTAGTGCTAGAAGATAGCAAAGTAGAAAAAATGTGCTAGCTAGTAAAAACAACTAGCTAAGCAAATATTAGTAGATGCTAGCTATTAAGCAAATGTTAGTAAATGCTAGCTAAGCAAAGTGTTAGTTTATTAGTTAGTGTGAGGCACACAAGACTATTAGAGGTGGTTTAGGTAAGAAGATAAAATCGGCTTGAAGACTTTTGAAGACAAAAAAGAAAGAGAGCAAGGGGGATACTTGCCCACTTGCCCCCTTGCCAACTCGATGGCGGAAAAATTAGAAAGATTTCTAAAGGTTTTTTGTCGGAGCCACCTCGGCGAGAGGGTGGCAACCTCAACCGGGAAAACCCCCGAGCCAAAATTTCGGGAAAGGGTTTGAAAAATGGATCCGGTGGAGGAGGGGTCCAACCCTTTTGTGAGAGGGTTTAAAAACCCCTCCTTCCACCTTGTAGCACTCTCTCTTTCTCTAGTTTTTGGGCGAAGCCCTGCTTCAATGTAGTTAGGAAAAAATCCTTTAGCATGTATTCTCAATGGTCTAAAAGAAAGGCTTGAGAACCTCCTCTACTCTCTCTCTCTCCTAGTTAGGTTGTGTGTTTATTAACACACCAACAAAATTATTCCTTCTTTTGTAGAGGTAGGTTGGATGGTAGAGTTTTGAGTAGAGGCATTATAGACCTCATCTGCCAATGCCCTGAAGGCTTAGTTCAAAAGCTAGAACAAGATACTTATCATTTTTCTCTTAGAGAGATTTCATATAGCCATCCATAGCCGTTTCCCATTTGTGATTTGGTTGAGATGACAATTAGTTATGGATTTTCAAAGATGGAGTAGAAAAAACTGGGTGGTCTTGTGGGTAGCGGCTGCTGGATCAGACCTGCGAGCCAAATAGGAATTTTAATTCCAAGAAATTATATTTTTCCCAAGTAGAACTTTTGTGTAGCTTTCCAAAATGGCTTAGAACATTTGATTTGAGCATGATTTGAATTAGATATGAATTGTGCAAGATGGGACACATAGTTTGAGAACTTTTGGTTGACTGCTTCATTACAGAGGACCTGCTGGGTTCACTTCGGCTTACCTTTCTAATCACATATTTTTATCAAATACATATTTTTAATATCTCTCCAGGGTCATATAGAACGTTTGATTTGACTAAGATTTGAATTAGATATGAATTGTTGAAGGCGAGATACATAGTTTAAGCCTTCTTGATTGACTGCTGTGTTACAAGGAGTCCGCTGAATTTCTATTAGCTTAACCTGCTGATGTCATAATTTTTCTAGTTAGAGCTTGTTCATAGCTTTCCAATGGTATAAGGAAAGCCTAGATCCAAGTAGTAAGGAATGTGCTATGAATTTTTGAAGTTAGAAGGTAGATAGGTGGGTTGGAAGGGTCGGTTGAATCGACCTCACACTTCCAACCCTCATAACTTTTGCATTTCTTATCCGATTAGAGTGATTTTTAGATCATTGGAAAGATAATTTGGTGCACTAAGTATAAATATTATGCTTAGGATTAAATTACAGGGCAGAATAACACTTTATATTTTAATTGTTAACTAAGGTACGCTTACTACCAAACTAGTTACAAAGAAGGAGGCAAGGTCGACGCTCGGAAAGTGGAGCAAGGAAGGAGGTAGCGGCTCGGCCTACATCAAGCCCAAATCAACCGAGGAAAATTGAGGTAAATTAACTAACCTTAAGCCTTCTATTTAGGGTCGGAGGGAGCACGGCTAAGGTACGCATCTCTAAACCCACTCACCTATCTCGTAAGGTCAAGTGGCTTGACCACTTGACCGCCAAGGGAGTACCCAATTCCATTGTTTTCGGGGCCCTTGGTATGTTTTGTGGTAGTAGCTTCATTTATTAGCAAGTTTCGTGTGTGGTAAGTCGGATTAATCACCGACACGACCACTCTGAATGTTGTTGGTGGAAAGGTGGGGTTAATGACCCGCGAATCCACTATTATGTTGTTGGCCCCATAGATTGGGAGTAATGGCCCCAATTTATGAAGATTGCGCAACAGGTTGAACCTACAGGTCGCCCGTCACCCTGGTCCCATTGAGTTGCATTTCGTGGTCTATCCAGTGTAAACACATTTAACAATCAAAACATACCAAATAAATCGTAAACCCTTGTTGGCAAGAGACCCGAGGTAAGGGGTGATGCCTAATATGTTAATGTAGTAAGTTAGGACGTGCAAACAAAAGTAAGTAATTAAGAAAAAATTTGTGTGAAGGGTGGGACTTAGGCCAAATTCCCCCGCTTAGAAAACTAAATAGAACTAAATAAAGAAATAGGAAGAATTGAATGGTCCATCAAATTGTCGTTATTCCGTTCGTTGAGTTAGGGTGGTATGAGTCACACCCGGTTGGGTGTATCAGAACCATCCCAATTCACAAATTAGGATTGCCTTGGTTTCAAGGCTGGTGCGTCTGCGCGTAGAATAGGTTGTAGGTTAAGGTTAGAACTAGATATGAAATTGGTTGGTGGAGTTTAAAGCCACACTAGTAAAAAACTAAGGCCTAACCTCCGGAGGTACTACGACGCATATTTAATCTCCCTTAAAAATCTAACTACTCACGTTATACACCTATCATCCGGGTTCGGCTTGGGCGCCTGCAAATGCAGGCCACCTTCACCGAAGGGCTTGTGTGATACTTTTAGGCTCCCTCGAAAGGGGGTGGCCCAAAAGTACCACAAGACTATGCATGCTGTCTACCCGGCGTTCGAGCTCCGGATGGACTTTTATATTGGAGTCTTGAAGGCTTTGACTGTCATGAGTGAGACAGTTTACAACGTCTTCGGAGGCACCAAGTTTGTTTATGCAACATTGGTGAGTATTTATTTGTCCTTACATCCAGTTGTCTTTTGCATGTTTAATTTATGGACGCGCGTCCGTAAAACAAGCCAGTCTCAATTGCATTGTAATTTACGACCGTGCGTCCGTAAATGTGTCCAACATCTTATGATTGGTGATTTTACGAACGCACGTCCGTATAATGTGTTGATATGTAGCCCCATTTATATGCCATCATCACAATTGTTCCTATCTAATTTTCTTGTTATGGTGCAGATGCTTGGGTTGCAGGTGAATTCTTTTGTGGAGGATGCCGACTACGATGACGCCTATACTCACAGGGTTATTGCCTCCAAAATGGATATCCAGGACATCATGGACGTCCTTACGCCCCATCCTGTGGTGCCTCTTGCTTCTAGAGAAGAGGCAATGCCTGAGATGGAGACAGACCCTGAAGAGGACCATGATCCCAGTTCCCCCAGAGCGCAGCCAACCACACAGGAGCCTTTACACGGGCTTGTTCGCGACCCTATTAATCCAAGTATTTTCCTGCTTGGAGCGGACAACATAGATCCGCAAGAGACGCATGTGAACGTCACTCCCATAAGAATCCAACATACCCCTATTCTGTCACCTTTTGGGATTCCCACCTCTCGAGTTGGCTTTCCTTCCACTGCTGGTCCATCTCGTGCTGCAGGTGTTATGGCGGAGAAGGAGGTGGACCTTGCGGCAGAAGCTGGATGCACCGCTTCATCTGGAGGGGGATCTCAACATTCAGACCTACCCCCTATGGAGGGGAGGGACGTGCTGGAGTTGATATTGAGGCCCGATATCTCTCTATATCGCGAGAGTCGACGAAAGAGGAACAAGACGCCATACAACGAATACCCTGAAGGCGCGGTCTTGGAGCTCTCCGATGAAGACGAGGATGAGATTAGGATTCACAATGCCATCTCTGCCTTGCCTACGGAACCTGGCAAGGTGAAGAAAGAGCCGATGTCGGTGTCCGAATTGGACGAGAAGATGGAGAAGCGAATGAAGGAAGAGCTTGACCAACGGCTTCGAGAACTAACGAGGAGCACGCCAAAAAGATGGCCGCCATCCAAGCTGAGATGGAGCAAGCTAGGTTGGAGTCTGCTCGAAGGCACGCCGATCTCATGGCCCAAAATCAACAGTTCTTGGCCCAAAGCCAATAATTTATGAGCCTGATGCAGAGCTTGCAGGCAAGACCCCCTGTAGTCTATACAGCTCCCGATGCCGTCATGTCTATGCCCCCCACTCTCATGCGGCCTCCGTCTAGTAGCCATGCGGTGTATATACTCGAGCATGCTTATCCAGCCCCCGCGTTGATTGCCCCGCCCTCTCCCTATGTTGCTCCCCCTCCAGCGCCCTCCTCTAATCCTACAGGAGTGGAGGAGATACCGGCACGTGACACGGCAGGCTCCGTCGAGAGTGACGTCAATGAAGGCAACGCCCCCGTCGGTGATGAAGATGTACATATGCGGGGCAGCCAAGACTCAACAGATGAGGGCCATCCTTACGTGGACACTCAAGGGTCGCAAGCGGCTGGAGACACGTTGTTGGTGGTCGAAGATCTGGACAATTTTGCGGACGCGCGTCCGGAACCTTTGCCCTTGGTGGGGCCTAGTGAGGGAGGCACTGCTGGCGCGAACCTCGCCGCTGAAGAGGTAATCCACCTTTGAGCATGCCTCCCACGTTACGGACGCGCGTCCGTATCTTCCTTGTCTACCTCCTTCGTGGCGTGTGTATATTATCGAGTTCAATCCTCGACTTCGCCCAGCGGGTGGATACAATTTTGTTAGTATAGATTCCATTAACTTCAGCACAGATTTTTTGACAATGTATATTATTTACGAAATGTATATCATCAATTACATTAATACCAAATTTTGGAACTGGACGGTTCGGATTATTTTGGCCTTATATTTCTTTGTTGAGTTTATCCATGCTTGTCAATTGGTTTTCATGGGTAGTACCATTCACCTAGATAGTATTTTCCATCACAGGGTCCGTCGGAGATATGTCGCAACCCCGCTGAAAGACCAAGCCGGCCCATGAGGAAACCGTTCATAATATTTGACCTCAATGGGGTGCTTTGTCATTCCATGCATATCTCCAATAGTGCGTCGAAGGGTCCCTTCCGTAGTCCACAAGACATGGATTACGGCGGACAGTTCGATACTCTCATTAACAAGAAGGTTGTACGGGCCCGGCCGGGGTTGAGGTGCTTCCTTCGTGATGTCCTTGGCTTGGCCCATGTCATCATCTGGAGCTCTATGCTCATGGACAACACGAAGGCCATCGTCGGTTTCCTTTTCCGAGAACTCGCAATGCCATGCTTGCTTCTCGGTCAAGAACATTGCGATGACCTTTATGACCGTAATGGCAACATTATACCCAAGGTCGGAGGAGGCCGAGGGCCTCAATTCCTAAAGGTACTGAGGAAGAACCTTTGGGTGGGCGTCCCTATGTTGGAGGGGGTTCCCCACGGTTGTTGGCCCACCCCGGAGAACACGTTCCTCATTGACGACAGCCCGGCAAAGAGTATTCTCAATCCCCCGGGCAGTTGCATATTCCCGGATCCTTGGGAGAGTGATAGAAATGACAACTTTCTAGAGAATGAACTAGGACCCTACATTAGGAGGCTTGCCTATCACCCCGGAAGTGTCGTGGATTTTGTCCTCTCCAACCCCATTGGCAATAGGCCTCTAGGCCCAAGAGATGAGGAATTTAGGAGGTTGTACGGCTATGCCAACCTCAATAAATTAATATGAGAACTGCTTTTTGGGTTTGTACTTGGACTCTCCATGTTTATATCTAACATTTCTCCCCGTATTTTGTAAATGTATTTTTGTGTCTTAGTTGCCTCACCAAGCATCCCAAAGTCTCGTCCATGGCATGTGTGCATCTAAACCGGGCCCCAGCTCCCCTTCCATTGGTGTGACCGACATTTCAATGCCTTCACTATTTCAATTTTCAGCCGTCGATGCCGCCTCTGCTGTTGATTACTCCAAAGACTCGGGGTTTGAAGACGGAGTTGTCGATAGCCCTCCTCCAAAGGTTGCAAAACTCAATTACGCTCCATCTCCATCTCCATCTCCATCTCCTCTCCGCAATGAGAGGCACGTTCGAAACCCGCGGTCGACCAGACGCCTTTGTATGGATGAACCCCAAATTGATGTCCCGGCGTTTACGAGCGTCCCTGTTGTGCTTGTGGCCCCCCTCGATGTCCCAGAAGCTCAAACCACCGCCCCGCACGCCAAGGTGCCCAATTATTGGCATTCTCAAGTTTTTCCTTCATGATTTCCGTGCATTAGTGCATTTCATATTCTTGGGTTTTTCGGACTTCCATCCGTAAACTTATACTAACCCACGTCATTATATGTATTTATGGTCATTGTTTCAGACCCCAATACACATGAATGTGGGCCGTTCATCCTCAACTTCGTCATTGGATAGGCGAACACTGAAGACTGTTTCTTGCGAGTCTGATCGTTGTTTGGCCCTACGGAAGAGTGAAAGACGTTCGGTTTCCCAAACGCATTCGTATTCCACTTATTCGGTAGGGGGTCGGGAAATATGGGCAAATGGCACATATTCGGGGTCGACAAATAGACAAGGTTACAGCCGCGGACCCGAGATCTTTAGAGCCATGGAGGCCATGAAAGCAAAAGACCGTGAAACGGCAGTAAATGCTAATAATAGTATTGCATAAACAAAAGTACTGAGTCGTAATCATGATCCGAACGTATAGGCTATATTAACATACATGTAGTTGTGGAATTATGTTTCTAGGACTTTCGCCTAATATTGGATATTCCACTTGCATTTTGTACTTCAACCCCTATTCAATAAATATGATATTGATTTTCCATATGCAAATGTTTTCATATATCCCATTTTCTTATTTTTATGTGTAGTTCCATGCATTTGAGTCTCTTATTTGTTTCCAAAATTGGGAACATAGCATATTTTTAGTGTTTTCCTTCCTACAAATGTGAAAGCCACGTCCTTAAATAGTCTCAAAATCAACAAAAAGTGTTCATATATTACCGAATATAGTGTTCATACCTTGACAGAGGGAATGGATACATGTGGTATTCCATTGACGCAAAAAAATGGTACATTTTTTTACAATGTTGGAGTTAAGAATAAATAAATAAATAAAAACCATTGAGGAAGAATTTGGGAAGTATGTACAATTTTGATCAAAAGAGGTCAAAAACATGTCTACGCCAAAATTCCATATGAGCATTAATAGTGAAGAAGGCAACAATTACGCCAAATCAATGTTGGGCCCCAAAAGAGTAACTGTGTACGTGATTGGAGTGTGTACAACCACCATCGTTGTTTATAGGAGCTTCAAGAGCTAACGTGTACCACATAGTTAGTAAGAATATTCTTCTTCAAAACTCTAATGTATGCCATACTATACTCAAAGATAACAACTAAGCTTTCCTTTTCATAAATGACGATATATTTCTTGATCCAACAACCTACTTTAGATCATTAGAGTGGGTATTTTTGACGTATATATGTATATGTATATGTGTGTGTTTTATGTTTTTGATGACACTAATATAAGATGTTTTTGTACCCACAATGTGAGTTAGTAGTAGGTCACACGAGTGATACTATAAATCAATGTAAATGATGGATAAGTATTTGTCAACAAGCATTACGGCCTAGAGAATTTGTAAAATAGGAGAATTAAGCTAGAACATCCCCAAAATTCAAGATCCCTCAAAGAAACGAGTTTTCGAAGTCCCTCGGGTATTGTTGTCAAGCTTCAAGAATACAAAAATTCAAGCGTTGTCAAAGATAAGAGGTTTCCAAGTCCCTTAGATATTGTTGTCAAGCTTGAACAACTTGACAAATGTAGCTTGATGAAAGAAGTGAGGTCTCCAAGTCCCTCGGGAAATGTTGTCAAGCTCCAACACATTGACAAATAAAACTCCCTCAAAGAAATGAAATTTGCAGATCCTTTGGGTAATGTTGTCAAGCTTGAACAATATGACAACTCAAGCTAGATCAAAGAAATGAGGTTTCCAAGTCCTTCGGGTAATGTTGTCAAGCTTGAGCATCCTTCCAAATGAAGCTTTGTCAAAGAAGTGAGGTTTCCAAGTCCCTCGGGTAATGTTGTCAAGCTTGAGCATCCTCTTAAATCAAGCTCCCTCAAAGAAGTGAGGTTTCCAAGTCCCTCGGGTAATGTTGTCAAACTTGAGCATCCTCCCAAATAGAGCTCCGTCAAAGAAGTGAGGTTTCCAAGTCCCTCGGGTAATGTTGTCAAGCTTGAGCATATTCCCAAATAGAGCTCCGTCAAAGAAGTGAGGTTTCCAAGTCCCTCGGGTAATGTTGTCAAGCTTGAGGATATTCTCAAACGAAGCTTTGTCAAAGAAGTGAGGTTTCCAAGTCCCTCGGGTAATGTAGTCAAGCTTGAGCATCTCCCAAATCGAGCTCCATCAAAGAAGTGAGGTTTCCAAGTCCCTCGGGTAATGTTGTCAAGCTTGAACAATATGACAAATTAAGCTTGGTAAAAGAAGTGAGGTTTCCAAGTCCCTCGGGTAATGTAGTCAAGCTTGAGCATCGTTCCAAATCAAGCTTTGTCAAAGAAGTGAGGTTTCCAAGTCCCTCGGGTAATGTAGTCAAGCTGGACCATTCTTCCAAATTGAGCTCCGTCAAAGAAGTGAGGTTTCCAAGTCCCTCGGGTAATGTTGTCAAGCTTGAGCATCCTTCCAAATGAAGCTTTGTCAAAGAAGTGAGGTTTCCAAGTCCCTCGGGTAATGTTGTCAAGCTTGAGCATCCTCTTAAATCAAGCTCCCTCAAAGAAGTGAGGTTTCCAAGTCCCTCGGGTAATGTTGTCAAGCTTGAACAATATGACAAATAGAGCTCCGTCAAAGAAGTGAGGTTTCCAAGTCCCTCGGGTAATGTAGTCAAGCTTGAGGATATTCTCAAACGAAGCTTTGTCAAAGAAGTGAGGTTTCCAAGTCCCTCGGGTAATGTTGTCAAGCTTGAGCATCCTCCCAAATAGAGCTCCGTCAAAGAAGTGAGGTTTCCAAGTCCCTCGGGTAATGTTGTCAAGCTTGAACAATATGACAAATTAAGCTTGGTAAAAGAAGTGAGGTTTCCAAGTCCCTCGGGTAATGTAGTCAAGCTTGAGGATATTCTCAAACGAAGCTTTGTCAAAGAAGTGAGGTTTCCAAGTCCCTCGGGTAATGTTGTCAAGCTTGAGCATCCTCCCAAATAGAGCTCCGTCAAAGAAGTGAGGTTTCCAAGTCCCTCGGGTAATGTTGTCAAGCTTGAACAATATGACAAATTAAGCTTGGTAAAAGAAGTGAGGTTTCCAAGTCCCTCGGGTAATGTAGTCAAGCTTGAGCATCGTTCCAAATCAAGCTTTGTCAAAGAAGTGAGGTTTCCAAGTCCCTCGGGTAATGTAGTCAAGCTGGACCATTCTTCCAAATTGAGCTCCGTCAAAGAAGTGAGGTTTCCAAGTCCCTCGGGTAATGTTGTCAAGCTTGAGCATCCTTCCAAATGAAGCTTTGTCAAAGAAGTGAGGTTTCCAAGTCCCTCGGGTAATGTTGTCAAGCTTGAGCATCCTCTTAAATCAAGCTCCCTCAAAGAAGTGAGGTTTCCAAGTCCCTCGGGTAATGTTGTCAAGCTTGAACAATATGACAAATAGAGCTCCGTCAAAGAAGTGAGGTTTCCAAGTCCCTCGGGTAATGTAGTCAAGCTTGAGGATATTCTCAAACGAAGCTTTGTCAAAGAAGTGAGGTTTCCAAGTCCCTCGGGTAATGTTGTCAAGCTTGAGCATCCTCCCAAATAGAGCTCCGTCAAAGAAGTGAGGTTTCCAAGTCCCTCGGGTAATGTTGTCAAGCTTGAACAATATGACAAATTAAGCTCCGTCAAAGAAGTGAGGTTTCCAAGTCCCTCGGGTAATGTTGTCAAGCTTGAACAATATGACAAATAGAGCTCCGTCAAAGAAGTGAGGTTTCCAAGTCCCTCGGGTAATGTAGTCAAGCTTGAGCATCGTTCCAAATCAAGCTTTGTCAAAGAAGTGAGGTTTCCAAGTCCCTCGGGTAATGTTGTCAAGCTTGAGCATCCTCTTAAATCAAGCTCCGTCAAAGAAGTGAGGTTTCCAAGTCCCTCGGGTAATGTTGTCAAGCTTGAACAATATGACAAATTAAGCTCCGTCAAAGAAGTGAGGTTTCCAAGTCCCTCGGGTAATGTTGTCAAGCTTGAACAATATGACAAATTAAGCTTGGTAAAAGAAGTGAGGTTTCCAAGTCCCTCGGGTAATGTAGTCAAGCTTGAGCATCGTTCCAAATCAAGCTTTGTCAAAGAAGTGAGGTTTCCAAGTCCCTCGGGTAATGTAGTCAAGCTGGACCATTCTTCCAAATTGAGCTCCGTCAAAGAAGTGAGGTTTCCAAGTCCCTCGGGTAATGTAGTCAAGCTTGAGCATCGTTCCAAATCAAGCTTTGTCAAAGAAGTGAGGTTTCCAAGTCCCTCGGGTAATGTTGTCAAGCTTGAGCATCCTCTTAAATCAAGCTCCGTCAAAGAAGTGAGGTTTCCAAGTCCCTCGGGTAATGTTGTCAAGCTTGAGCATCCTCCCAAATAGAGCTCCGTCAAAGAAGTGAGGTTTCCAAGTCCCTCGGGTAATGTTGTCAAGCTTGAACAATATGACAAATTAAGCTCCGTCAAAGAAGTGAGGTTTCCAAGTCCCTCGGGTAATGTTGTCAAGCTTGAGGATATTCTCAAACGAAGCTTTGTCAAAGAAGTGAGGTTTCCAAGTCCCTCGGGTAATGTAGTCAAGCTTGAGCATCTCCCAAATCGAGCTCCATCAAAGAAGTGAGGTTTCCAAGTCCCTCGGGTAATGTTGTCAAGCTTGAACAATATGACAAATTAAGCTTGGTAAAAGAAGTGAGGTTTCCAAGTCCCTCGGGTAATGTAGTCAAGCTTGAGCATCCTCCCGAATAGAGCTCCGTCAAAGAAGTGAGGTTTCCAAGTCCCTCGGGTAATGTTGTCAACCTTGAACAATATGACAAATAGAGCTCCGTCAAAGAAGTGAGGTTTCCAAGTCCCTCGGGTAATGTTGTCAAGCTTGAACAATATGACAAATTAAGCTCCGTCAAAGAAGTGAGGTTTCCAAGTCCCTCGGGTAATGTAGTCAAGCTTGAGGATATTCTCAAACGAAGCTTTGTCAAAGAAGTGAGGTTTCCAAATCCCTCGGGTAATGTAGTCAAGCTTGAGCATCCTCCCGAATAGAGCTCCGTCAAAGAAGTGAGGTTTCCAAGTCCCTCGGGTAATGTTGTCAACCTTGAACAATATGACAAATTGAGCTCCGTCAAAGAAGTGAGGTTTCCAAGTCCCTCGGGTAATGTTGTCAAGCTTGAACAATATGACAAATTAAGCTTGGTAAAAGAAGTGAGGTTTCCAAGTCCCTCGGGTAATGTAGTCAAGCTTGAGCATCGTTCCAAATCAAGCTTTGTCAAAGAAGTGAGGTTTCCAAGTCCCTCGGGTAATGTAGTCAAGCTGGACCATTCTTCCAAATTGAGCTCCGTCAAAGAAGTGAGGTTTCCAAGTCCCTCGGGTAATGTTGTCAAGCTTGAACAATATGACAAATTAAGCTCCGTCAAAGAAGTGAGGTTTCCAAGTCCCTCGGGTAATGTTGTCAAGCTTGAACAATATGACAAATAGAGCTCCGTCAAAGAAGTGAGGTTTCCAAGTCCCTCGGGTAATGTTGTCAAGCTTGAACAATATGACAAATAGAGCTCCGTCAAAGAAGTGAGGTTTCCAAATCCCTCGGGTAATGTTGTCAAGCTTGAGCATCCTCCCAAATAGAGCTCCGTCAAAGAAGTGAGGTTTCCAAGTCCCTCGGGTAATGTTGTCAACCTTGAACAATATGACAAATTGGGCTCCGTCAAAGAAGTGAGGTTTCCAAGTCCCTCGGGTAATGTTGTCAAGCTTGAACAATATGACAAATCAAGCTCCGTCAAAGAAGTGAGGTTTCCAAGTCCCTCGGGTAATGTAGTCAAGCTTGAGCATCGTTCCAAATCAAGCTTTGTCAAAGAAGTGAGGTTTCCAAGTCCCTCGGGTAATGTTGTCAAGCTTGAGCATCCTCTTAAATCAAGCTCCGTCAAAGAAGTGAGGTTTCCAAGTCCCTCGGGTAATGTTGTCAAGCTTGAGCATCCTCTTAAATCAAGCTCCCTCAAAGAAGTGAGGTTTCCAAGTCCCTCGGGTAATGTTGTCAAGCTTGAGGATATTCTCAAACGAAGCTTTGTCAAAGAAGTGAGGTTTCCAAGTCCCTCGGGTAATGTAGTCAAGCTTGAGCATCTCCCAAATCGAGCTCCATCAAAGAAGTGAGGTTTCCAAGTCCCTCGGGTAATGTTGTCAAGCTTGAACAATATGACAAATTAAGCTTGGTAAAAGAAGTGAGGTTTCCAAGTCCCTCGGGTAATGTAGTCAAGCTTGAGCATCCTCCCGAATAGAGCTCCGTCAAAGAAGTGAGGTTTCCAAGTCCCTCGGGTAATGTTGTCAACCTTGAACAATATGACAAATTGGGCTCCGTCAAAGAAGTGAGGTTTCCAAGTCCCTCGGGTAATGTTGTCAAGCTTGAACAATATGACAAATCAAGCTCCGTCAAAGAAGTGAGGTTTCCAAGTCCCTCGGGTAATGTAGTCAAGCTTGAGCATCGTTCCAAATCAAGCTTTGTCAAAGAAGTGAGGTTTCCAAGTCCCTCGGGTAATGTTGTCAAGCTTGAGCATCCTCTTAAATCAAGCTCCGTCAAAGAAGTGAGGTTTCCAAGTCCCTCGGGTAATGTTGTCAAGCTTGAGCATCCTCTTAAATCAAGCTCCGTCAAAGAAGTGAGGTTTCCAAGTCCCTCGGGTAATGTTGTCAAGCTTGAACAATATGACAAATTAAGCTCCGTCAAAGAAGTGAGGTTTCCAAGTCCCTCGGGTAATGTTGTCAAGCTTGAACAATATGACAAATAGAGCTCCGTCAAAGAAGTGAGGTTTCCAAATCCCTCGGGTAATGTTGTCAAGCTTGAACAATATGACAAATAGAGCTCCGTCAAAGAAGTGAGGTTTCCAAATCCCTCGGGTAATGTTGTCAAGCTTGAACAATATGACAAATAGAGCTCCGTCAAAGAAGTGAGGTTTCCAAATCCCTCAGGTAATGTTGTCAAGCTTGAGCATCCTCCCAAATAGAGCTCCGTCAAAGAAGTGAGGTTTCCAAGTCCCTCGGGTAATGTTGTCAACCTTGAACAATATGACAAATTGGGCTCCGTCAAAGAAGTGAGGTTTCCAAGTCCCTCGGGTAATGTTGTCAAGCTTGAACAATATGACAAATCAAGCTCCGTCAAAGAAGTGAGGTTTCCAAGTCCCTCGGGTAATGTAGTCAAGCTTGAGCATCGTTCCAAATCAAGCTTTGTCAAAGAAGTGAGGTTTCCAAGTCCCTCGGGTAATGTTGTCAAGCTTGAGCATCCTCTTAAATCAAGCTCCGTCAAAGAAGTGAGGTTTCCAAGTCCCTCGGGTAATGTTGTCAAGCTTGAGCATCCTCTTAAATCAAGCTCCGTCAAAGAAGTGAGGTTTCCAAGTCCCTCGGGTAATGTTGTCAAGCTTGAACAATATGACAAATTAAGCTCCGTCAAAGAAGTGAGGTTTCCAAGTCCCTCGGGTAATGTTGTCAAGCTTGAACAATATGACAAATAGAGCTCCGTCAAAGAAGTGAGGTTTCCAAATCCCTCGGGTAATGTTGTCAAGCTTGAACAATATGACAAATAGAGCTCCGTCAAAGAAGTGAGGTTTCCAAGTCCCTCGGGTAATGTTGTCAAGCTTGAACAATATGACAAATAGAGCTCCGTCAAAGAAGTGAGGTTTCCAAGTCCCTCGGGTAATGTAGTCAAGCTTGAGCATCGTTCCAAATCAAGCTTTGTCAAAGAAGTGAGGTTTCCAAGTCCCTCGGGTAATGTTGTCAAGCTTGAGCATCCTCTTAAATCAAGCTCCGTCAAAGAAGTGAGGTTTCCAAGTCCCTCGGGTAATGTTGTCAAGCTTGAGCATCCTCTTAAATCAAGCTCCGTCAAAGAAGTGAGGTTTCCAAGTCCCTCGGGTAATGTTGTCAAGCTTGAGGATATTCTCAAACGAAGCTTTGTCAAAGAAGTGAGGTTTCCAAGTCCCTCGGGTAATGTAGTCAAGCTTGAGCATCTCCCAAATCGAGCTCCATCAAAGAAGTGAGGTTTCCAAGTCCCTCGGGTAATGTTGTCAAGCTTGAACAATATGACAAATTAAGCTTGGTAAAAGAAGTGAGGTTTCCAAGTCCCTCGGGTAATGTAGTCAAGCTTGAGCATCCTCCCGAATAGAGCTCCGTCAAAGAAGTGAGGTTTCCAAGTCCCTCGGGTAATGTTGTCAACCTTGAACAATATGACAAATTGGGCTCCGTCAAAGAAGTGAGGTTTCCAAGTCCCTCGGGTAATGTTGTCAAGCTTGAACAATATGACAAATCAAGCTCCGTCAAAGAAGTGAGGTTTCCAAGTCCCTCGGGTAATGTAGTCAAGCTTGAGCATCGTTCCAAATCAAGCTTTGTCAAAGAAGTGAGGTTTCCAAGTCCCTCGGGTAATGTTGTCAAGCTTGAGCATCCTTTTAAATCAAGCTCCGTCAAAGAAGTGAGGTTTCCAAGTCCCTCGGGTAATGTTGTCAAGCTTGAGCATCCTCTTAAATCAAGCTTCGTCAAAGAAGTGAGGTTTCCAAGTCCCTCGGGTAATGTTGTCAAGCTTGAGGATATTCTCAAACGAAGCTTTGTCAAAGAAGTGAGGTTTCCAAGTCCCTCGGGTAATGTAGTCAAGCTTGAGCATCTCCCAAATCGAGCTCCATCAAAGAAGTGAGGTTTCCAAGTCCCTCGGGTAATGTTGTTAAGCTTGAACAATATGACAAATTAAGCTTGGTAAAAGAAGTGAGGTTTCCAAGTCCCTCGGGTAATGTAGTCAAGCTTGAGCATCGTTCCAAATCAAGCTTTGTCAAAGAAGTGAGGTTTCCAAGTCCCTCGGGTAATGTTGTCAAGCTTGAGCATCCTCTTAAATCAAGCTCCGTCAAAGAAGTGAGGTTTCCAAGTCCCTCGGGTAATGTTGTCAAGCTTGAGCATCCTCTTAAATCAAGCTCCGTCAAAGAAGTGAGGTTTCCAAGTCCCTCGGGTAATGTTGTCAAGCTTGAGGATATTCTCAAACGAAGCTTTGTCAAAGAAGTGAGGTTTCCAAGTCCCTCGGGTAATGTAGTCAAGCTTGAGCATCTCCCAAATCGAGCTCCATCAAAGAAGTGAGGTTTCCAAGTCCCTCGGGTAATGTTGTCAAGCTTGAACAATATGACAAATTAAGCTTGGTAAAAGAAGTGAGGTTTCCAAGTCCCTCGGGTAATGTAGTCAAGCTTGAGCATCGTTCCAAATCAAGCTTTGTCAAAGAAGTGAGGTTTCCAAGTCCCTCGGGTAATGTTGTCAAGCTTGAGCATCCTCTTAAATCAAGCTCCGTCAAAGAAGTGAGGTTTCCAAGTCCCTCGGGTAATATTGTCAAGCTTGAACAATATGACAAATTAAGCTCCGTCAAAAAAGTGAGGTTTCCAAGTCCCTCGGGTAATGTAGTCAAGCTTGAGGATATTCTCAAACGAAGCTTTGTCAAAGAAGTGAGGTTTCCAAGTCCCTCGGGTAATGTAGTCAAGCTTGAGCATCCTCCCGAATAGAGCTCCGTCAAAGAAGTGAGGTTTCCAAGTCCCTCGGGTAATGTTGTCAACCTTGAACAATATGACAAATTGAGCTCCGTCAAAGAAGTGAGGTTTCCAAGTCCCTCGGGTAATGTTGTCAAGCTTGAACAATATGACAAATTAAGCTCCGTCAAAGAAGTGAGGTTTCCAAGTCCCTCGGGTAATGTAGTCAAGCTTGAGCATCGTTCCAAATCAAGCTTTGTCAAAGAAGTGAGGTTTCCAAGTCCCTCGGGTAATGTTGTCAAGCTAGAGCATCCTCTTAAATCAAGCTCCGTCAAAGAAGTGAGGTTTCCAAGTCCCTCGGGTAATGTTGTCAAGCTTGAACAATATGACAAATTAAGCTCCGTCAAAGAAGTGAGGTTTCCAAGTCCCTCGGGTAATGTAGTCAAGCTTGAGCATCGTTCCAAATCAAGCTTTGTCAAAGAAGTGAGGTTTCCAAGTCCCTCGGGTAATGTTGTCAAACTTGAGCATCCTCCCAAATAGAGCTCCGTCAAAGAAGTGAGGTTTCCAAGTCCCTCGGGTAATGTTGTCAAGCTTGAGCATATTCCCAAATAGAGCTCCGTCAAAGAAGTGAGGTTTCCAAGTCCCTCGGGTAATGTTGTCAAGCTTGAGGATATTCTCAAACGAAGCTTTGTCAAAGAAGTGAGGTTTCCAAGTCCCTCGGGTAATGTAGTCAAGCTTGAGCATCTCCCAAATCGAGCTCCATCAAAGAAGTGAGGTTTCCAAGTCCCTCGGGTAATGTTGTCAAGCTTGAACAATATGACAAATTAAGCTTGGTAAAAGAAGTGAGGTTTCCAAGTCCCTCGGGTAATGTAGTCAAGCTTGAGCATCGTTCCAAATCAAGCTTTGTCAAAGAAGTGAGGTTTCCAAGTCCCTCGGGTAATGTTGTCAAGCTTGAGCATCCTCCCAAATAGAGCTCCGTCAAAGAAGTGAGGTTTCCAAGTCCCTCGGGTAATATTGTCAAGCTTGAACAATATGACAAATTAAGCTCCGTCAAAGAAGTGAGGTTTCCAAGTCCCTCGGGTAATGTTGTCAAGCTTGAACAATATGACAAATAGAGCTCCGGCAAAGAAGTGAGGTTTCCAAATCCCTCGGGTAATGTTGTCAACCTTGAACAATATGACAAATTAAGCTCCGTCAAAGAAGTGAGGTTTCCAAGTCCCTCGGGTAATGTAGTCAAGCTTGAGGATATTCTCAAACGAAGCTTTGTCAAAGAAGTGAGGTTTCCAAATCCCTCGGGTAATGTAGTCAAGCTTG
The DNA here is from genome assembly GCA_950295325.1 of Polytrichum commune. Lineage (NCBI taxonomy): Eukaryota > Viridiplantae > Streptophyta > Polytrichopsida > Polytrichales > Polytrichaceae > Polytrichum > Polytrichum commune. The sequence goes on from OX485803.1 coordinate 71,277,459, forward strand.
AGCATCCTCCCGAATAGAGCTCCGTCAAAGAAGTGAGGTTTCCAAGTCCCTCAAGCTTGAACAATATGACAAATTAAGCTTGGTAAAAGAAGTAAGGTTTCCAAGTCCCTCGGGTAATGTAGTCAAGCTTGAGCATCGTTCCAAATCAAGCTTTGTCAAAGAAGTGAGGTTTCCAAGTCCCTCGGGTAATGTTGTCAAGCTTGAGCATCCTCTTAAATCAAGCTCCGTCAAAGAAGTGAGGTTTCCAAGTCCCTCGGGTAATGTTGTCAAGCTTGAGCATCCTCTTAAATCAAGCTCCCTCAAAGAAGTGAGGTTTCCAAGTCCCTCGGGTAATGTTGTCAAGCTTGAACAATATGACAAATTAAGCTCCGTCAAAGAAGTGAGGTTTCCAAGTCCCTCGGGTAATGTAGTCAAGCTTGAGGATATTCTCAAACGAAGCTTTGTCAAAGAAGTGAGGTTTCCAAGTCCCTCGGGTAATGTTGTCAAGCTTGAGCATCCTCCCAAATAGAGCTCCGTCAAAGAAGTGAGGTTTCCAAGTCCCTCGGGTAATGTTGTCAAGCTTGAACAATATGACAAATCAAGCTCCGTCAAAGAAGTGAGGTTTCCAAGTCCCTCGGGTAATGTAGTCAAGCTTGAGCATCGTTCCAAATCAAGCTTTGTCAAAGAAGTGAGGTTTCCAAGTCCCTCGGGTAATGTTGTCAAGCTTGAGCATCCTCTTAAATCAAGCTCCCTCAAAGAAGTGAGGTTTCCAAGTCCCTCGGGTAATGTTGTCAAGCTTGAACAATATGACAAATAGAGCTCCGTCAAAGAAGTGAGGTTTCCAAGTCCCTCGGGTAATGTTGTCAAGCTTGAGCATCGTCCCAAATAGAGCTCCGTCAAAGAAGTGAGGTTTCCAAGTCCCTCGGGTAATGTTGTCAACCTTGAACAATATGACAAATTAAGCTCCGTCAAAGAAGTGAGGTTTCCAAGTCCCTCGGGTAATGTAGTCAAGCTGGACCATTCTTCCAAATTGAGCTCCGTCAAAGAAGTGAGGTTTCCAAGTCCCTCGGGTAATGTTGTCAAGCTTGAACAATATGACAAATTAAGCTCCGTCAAAGAAGTGAGGTTTCCAAGTCCCTCGGGTAATGTTGTCAAGCTTGAACAATATGACAAATTAAGCTCCGTCAAAGAAGTGAGGTTTCCAAGTCCCTCGGGTAATGTTGTCAAGCTTGAACAATATGACAAATAGAGCTCCGTCAAAGAAGTGAGGTTTCCAAGTCCCTCGGGTAATGTAGTCAAGCTGGACCATTCTTCCAAATTGAGCTCCGTCAAAGAAGTGAGGTTTCCAAGTCCCTCGGGTAATGTTGTCAACCTTGAACAATATGACAAATTGAGCTCCGTCAAAGAAGTGAGGTTTCCAAGTCCCTCGGGTAATGTTGTCAAGCTTGAACAATATGACAAATTAAGCTCCGTCAAAGAAGTGAGGTTTCCAAGTCCCTCGGGTAATGTAGTCAAGCTTGAGCATCCTCCCGAATAGAGCTCCGTCAAAGAAGTGAGGTTTCCAAGTCCCTCGGGTAATGTTGTCAACCTTGAACAATATGACAAATTGAGCTCCGTCAAAGAAGTGAGGTTTCCAAGTCCCTCGGGTAATGTTGTCAAGCTTGAACAATATGACAAATAGAGCTCCGTCAAAGAAGTGAGGTTTCCAAATCCCTCGGGTAATGTTGTCAAGCTTGAGCATCCTCCCAAATAGAGCTCCGTCAAAGAAGTGAGGTTTCCAAGTCCCTCGGGTAATGTTGTCAACCTTGAACATCTCTCAAGATGAAGTGTCGTCAAGGAAGTCAAGTTTCCAAGTCCCTCATCCAATGCTTCAAGCATTTTGAGTCCCTCTAAATCGAAGGTTTCCAATGAACGCAATTCCCATAGTTGCTGAGGCAATTGTTGAGAGATACCATTGATAAATATGGCCTTCAATTGACATGAATGTTCTTGAACTTGTGAAAGAAGAACTTTGAATAATTGGAAGTCGGTTGATGCATTGGTCACATGATCATGAATTGACAATAGTCGAAGGTTGCTTAGATCCAAATCTAAATAATAATCTAGATGACACCGTGATCTTTTATATAATATACCTTCCACTTTATTGGTTCCCTGCTTTGCAAGATGTACAAATCATATCAAAACGTAAAGATTATTAATAAAGTCATTGCAAAATGATGGAATAAAGTATGCCATTGCAAAGACTAAAGAAGAATCTAAATTAATTATGAATATCTTGACCGTCATAAACATGAAATTAACCGTCAAATAAAATCTAAATCAAATTGCACATTTGGTTTGTATAAACTTTACAAAGGTTACGTGGAACAAGCATTGTCATACAAATCGTTCGTATCAATTCATACCTTGCTTGTAGATTGAGTTGAAGGAATTGAGTCAACACTCCAAACTCGAGTGCCCAAGTAGTCTTCATCCCTTTCCACAATCATTCGTCCCATGTCACGTAGTTGGTCGTGCATTTCTATGTTATTATCTCTATCAACATTTACCAATGATCCCTCTATCAACACTTTGAACGATTCTATTTGCGGGATACCTTTAATGGTCCACACGTGCAAGGCTCTACCTATTGACATGCCTTCAGGGCAAATGTCCTTGCAAAAGAAGCACGCTATGTCCAAAAACATATTTTTTTCATGCATTCCCAATCCATCAAAGCTTATTCTCAATGTGCTCCAAAGTTTCGTGTCTTCAAATTCTTCTTTGTCACCATCCAAACATCTTCCCCTATTAATTCTTTGTAATGCTCGCTCCCAGCTTCGCAACCTCCATTTATCCCGCAAAAATGCACCCAATACTCTTAGGCTTAAAGGCAAACCAGTGCAAGCATTCACTATTCTTCCTCCTATATCACAAAATTCAACTGGTAAAGAACCTCTGATCCCACATGAATGATGGATAAAAAGCTCCTTTGCTGCATTTTCATCCAATGTGTCCACGTCAATTTTGCCCTTCTCTTCGACACGGTCTTTAATCTTGTCCCAATTGCGGGTTGTTATAATCAATGTGATGCCCGCATTGTCACTCAAAATATCCCGATGAAGAAGAGTATCTAGTTGACCTTGATCCTTGATATCATCCAATATTATGAGAACCTTCTTACCAACCATAAATTGCTTCAACATGGTTTGGGCATCCACCAAATTTGTTGGGAGGCTTTCACGATCTTCTCCAAAGTCTATTAACATGTCACATAAAATCTCAAGGGAATGACTCTTATTCTTCAAGTCTTTGGCAAAACATGATGCATTGTATGAAAACTTCAATTCATCAAATACGGCATTTGCCAATGTAGTCTTCCCAATTCCACCCATGCCAATGAGACCCAAAATCCTCACTTCCTTGAGGCGATCCTTGACTTTTGTAAGGCTTCGTTGACGACCAACCACCATGTTGTTCATTTGCTTTGTTGTTTCCTTCACCTACATAAACAATGCATGCAATTAGAACCTACTTTTGATTCAAATTACATCCTCAACGACCTACATTTTAATCCAAATAAATAGAAATGACAAACTATCCATATGAAAATAGTTTTTATTAGGCATTTGAACACCAAAACGGTTCGCACCTCTATGATAGGTTTCTCTTTGACCTCCTTTGCCTTCTCAACTCTTGAGTTCCTTTGGAGCAAGGCTCCATCCTTTTCGAACTTGGGACATAGGGTTGCCGAGTATGTTCCTCTCAAAAACATTTTCTTCAAAGCTATCAATTTTTCACAAATTTCAAAAAATGTCGGCCTTTGTAAAGGATCCTCCACCCAACATTCCTCAATCAACCTCGTAAGCTCTTCACAATTCATTGGCAATTCTGGCCTCTCAAATTTCTCAACTTTTCCCAAAACGTGATTGCGGTTCACGGGATTGCTCCCAAACGGAGCAGTTTGTGACAAGATCTCTGAACATGTCATAGCAAAGGACCATACATCAGCATGAAATAGACTTGCATGAGATTCAAGGTTTTTTTGGATTATCTCCGGTGCCATATACTTAATTGTACCAACACGATCGCAAGTTTGTTTCTTGAGAATTTTGCTTTGAACCTCAGTTTTGGAAGTGCCATAGTCAGCCAACTTGACCAAAAATTGGCTAAAATTCAAATTTCCTCCTTTAATGGAATCGGATTTCATGAGCACATTGTCCGGCTTTAAATCAAGATGGGCAACATGCATGTCATGAAGATAACACATGCCACATGCAATTTGATGCATGATATCAATTGCAACAAGATATGATAACGGTTTAGATCGCTTCTTCAACATGCCACTCAAGCTCATGTCCATGAACTCCATCACCAAATACAAATTTTCAAGATTTTGGCCATTTCCTCCTTTGCATTTCCGTAAAACTTTGAGAGGCCAAGAACATAACTCGTCTATGCTCCCACCCACTCCACAATAAATGAATTTGATGAGATTTGGATGGCTCAAGCCTGCTAGAATACCGATCTCTTTGCGACAATTTGGCTCTTGCAAAATCTTTGTTGCACATTGAAAGCCGAACCATAATGATTCATAGACCGCACCACATGCTCCTTTCCCAATCATTTTAAGAAGCTTTGGTTTCAATGAATCAATGACATTCGGAACCTCCACACTATCGAGCTCTCCACCTTCTAGTTGCGAGTCCCGCAATCTTCGCTGTAAATATCCTCTCAATTCATCGTTGCTATCATCCTTAAGAGTTTCTTGAAGAACCTTTTCATCGTGCTCAATCTCTTTCAAGGTGGGCATGTCAAGTTTAATGGTAAACCTCGAAGGATGCAACCCTGGATGGCTTGCTGAATGCATCTCATATATCACATCCCAACACCACCTCAAATCGGACACAAGTTCTCGAAAAGCCTCTTTGTTATTTATTTGCAATGCAATTGCTCGACACCGATTTTGATTCCCGCATTCACGCACCACAACTCCCATTCTTTGTGTAATGCGACATAGCTCCTCAAGTGCAACACCAAGCTCTTGCACCTCACTACTCAATGTGACAATCTCACCAACACATTCTACAACTTTGTTAAGCTGGGTGAGAAGATTTTTACATTGCTTCTTATTCAATACTTCATTTCCATTCAAAATCTCTTCAAGTGTACGTATTTCTTCCTTTTGCCATTGCAATAAACCTCCAATGTCATATTCGTAAATGGATCCTCTTTGTCGATATGTCCAAAACATCATAAAGCAAGTGCCAATAAAATCCCAAAACCTTGATAGTTGCTCAAAAAACAATTGTAAAAGCTTCGCCATGATGAAATATTTGCTAGACAACGAAATTGTCTAGATCGCCAACAAATGTCCAAAGAGAGGGTAATCTTTGTACTTCCAAGCATATAAAAGTGGTCACTCCATCTGCAAACATCCATGTAACATCAAGTCATAGTAACAACCACCTAAAATATCCACAACTATGATAATACATGAAAACAACTACATACAAATTGTCATGAAAGTAATCAATAAGAGATGGATGCATATAATTTTACTTAGTCTTGGCCCCAAGTGCACTCTTATTACGAATATATGAAACATGCCAAGGTCATCCTCACTTATGTTCCGTATGCACATGTTTTTTTTTTGGTATTTAGTTGGGAGCTATCATGCTTATTTCATGATTTTTCCAACATACTCTCCAATCTCTAAAAATGTGACATTCAATACCATTCCCAGGGTACAAATGCAATACACCTAACACTACATGAGTGTCATTCGTAACACAAGTGAGTCCACTTTATGAAAACTAGACCCTGCTCCGCTGAAATAAGACTTGGAGTTCTAGTTTAAATACAAGAATACAAATTCTATTTTATGATATTTATACTTAATGAAAACTAAAGCAAGGTTATCCACTCAACGTAACTCGTCAGTTCCTAGCATCAATATATAAGCCACTTGGGGCTAAAAGTGGGTGGTCACCCAAACGCAAGTCATCAAGTGTAAGAAAGCAACACTTCATTCAATGTCCCTTACAAAAACTTAAAGCAACCTCTTGCAAGTTACAATTCTCATAATGCAGACTCATAATTTTAGTTAATAATTATACTCCTATTTTTGTCATGTTCATCAACCCCATATCAACATCCTTGTGTTGAGTTCAATAGGGATTGACAATGGATGCAGTGAAGATGAATGATATGAAATTACCTAGAAAGTCATCTAAATTTGAAGATCACAACAATTTAAGGATTAAATAAAGGTGCATATTCAAGTTGATAAAGCTTTCAATTGCATACCTTCCATTCATTAGTTGCCAAAGATAAATTCTTTTAAAACCATAAAAGGAAAAAAATCAAGTTCACATTGTCAGTAAATCGTAGTGCCAAATTTGTTTATCATCATATAAATATGTAAATTATTTGATTTCAAAAGACCATTAAAGAATTCAAATTCTAATCAACGCATAACACTAGCCGCTACTCCAATCAAGACTGTCAATATGGTGCATGTTACAAGGCCAACAAGTTTATGTATCAAATGCAGAATGAAGAATCTTCACTCTATTTTCGTAGGCTCAATGAAATTACCTAACACATCTTTGTAGAAGAGAAAAACAATCCTGAGAGGAAGAGAAAAACTTCTTCAATGTATTCTTGCTTATTTAGAAATGCATCAAATGACACCCGTACCAAAGCTACAACAAAGTTTGACCAATGTTTCCTTCGTTGATAAGAACAATGCCTACAAACATGAGATGTCAGCCAACTGACAAAAACTTCTTACTTCGTGCTCCAAAGAAAGGTTCATCTATTGCAAACACCCTAGTTCATAGCTAATCGGACATCATGCTCCACATTTGCAATACATATGGTGACATGTAGGTGTTTATGTGCTAAAAAACAATTCCAAATGAATTCTTGCAATGGCTTCAACATGAGATGTCCAACAAAGTGCATGATTGTCACTTTCTAAGGCTCTCTACTCTAATCGGAATTAAGATAGGGTTCATAAATTGCAAATGAACCCAAATAATATCTCAACCAAGATCACACTTTATGCAGTGTAAAAACCAATTAAATCTTTATGTGCAGATCTTCTTCCATTGAGTACTTATATTTGATGTCTCTCACATCAAACTCCAGCTTGGTCTCATGCAAATATGGTTTAGTTACTTAATGTTGAATCAAAAAACTTCCGAGACTCATTGCCAAACTCAACACTTGAGAAAGAAAGGACTCTTACGGTCCTTATTCTAGAGGGAGCTCTTCTATTTTCCTCCTTTCTAACTTTACCAACAACTAAAGAACAACCACTTGGTCCTTGCACTTCAAATTAACATCAAGGTTTGAGCTACTTTAAAACGCCTTGCAACTACTATAGTACCATGGAAGATCAAACACTAATTCATTGAATTTGCCTTGGTGACAATGACAGTGCAATGGTGTGATAAAACCATTAATGAAAGCAATGACAATGTTGACATCGCACATGTTTGAAATTCGAAGTTATTGAAATTTGAAACTGCCATGAAACTACGGGATATAAGTGATGTGTTGTTTAAAACATGCAATAACCACTTCGCCTTCAATCCCGATCACTTCCTAAACTTCCCGATGACAAGTCGAACAGAAGCCAATCAGAAACCAAACAGCGACCGCACATAGAAGGAATAAGCTCAAACCTGACCAATCTTGTTCTGTACACGCCCACCGACAACCTCTCAAAGAAAAAGCGTGACAGGCCCAAGCTTGATTATTAGAGAAACTTCGCCTACTCAACACAACCCCCTCCTTTCGCACACAAAAGCTCACACCACCTGCCTTGTGGTAATTGCAACAACGTTCCTGCACTCCCAACACACGGTGGCACCTCTCTCCCCTGCTCTGTCCTCTCGCAATAATACAGCGCGAAGCAAACCCTAGCCGTGAAGAAACCCTAGACCATAACCATCATCCTCGTGCCGTCCCTGTCATCCATAATCATTTCGGACAAAAAATGAATAGTGTTTGCATCCAACTTTCCACACAAAATTACCACATCTAAAATTTTTGTCTAAGAGGAGTATTAGCAAATCCTAGCAACCACATTCAAGCATGGATGGTAAACCCTAAATTCCAACCCTAAACCATGTAAATGAAACCCTATATTTCATTGGTGTTGGACTGGTATAACCTTTGCATGATACAACACGGATATATGTAATGGGGAATTCACATTTTTTTTAAACTAGGCTACAGTTACATGACAATATATTTGATTTGGATACCATTTGGGTTTGTATACCATCCAAAGACCTTCGTACCAAGGTAAAACTACCCTACTATCTATATGGTATTCGGATTGTATTGAACCAAATAATGACTCGAGTATACAAAGATTATCTCATCTTGTGATACCCACCAAGTATCAATATCTAATTCAATTATAATTTTGATACCGGTTTGATAGGTCTTTTGATACTGTTGTTCAAATTCTATATTGATAACACGCATTCACCTAGATACCAGTCCAACACTAGTTTAAATCCTAGAGCACTCTTCTATGTACACAGTCAAGAAAGTAAACAAACACGTTAATGAAATCCACACAAATTCAAAGGAGTCATCGACGGATTAATACCTGTAAGATTGGCTCCAACATCTGCCAACAATATCCACAACTGGCCAGGTGAGAAAAAACTGCAAAATTCACATGTGTATAGACAATGCGTTTACGTGAGACAACATATCTGTTACTATTTACAGTGCAAGAAACTCTAATTTATGATGAATTTCCAATATTATGCATAACTAAGGAGTCATATGCAAACTCAATTGCTTTGTATACACCAGCACTGAAGCCATGACTTTAAATTGGCACAAGACTGTATAAGAGCCCATGTTCATTTATCCTCGGACCTATGAGCTTGAGTTGCGGCATAATGCCTTTGCGAAACGCCACTTGGATTTTGGAACACTTTACGGACACCGAAGAGATTAAGAAACCGACAACGTTGCACCACCGATCAAAGCAAAAGACAAATTCCTGCCACACCACATCCAGACCAATTTATGAAGTCCCAATTGCACTAATAAGGGTGCTAGTTTGAAATCCCAATTGCACTAAGAAGGGTGTTGGTTTGAAATTTATATTGATTATGTAATGGGCCCCACCTGAAGCCAGGGCTATGGTAAAGGTCACTATAATATACTCTATATCATAAAGATCCGCCCACCGTCACCTAGGGCGATGTTCCAAACCTCTGGTCCAATGTACTCCAAATTCTAATTCTTCATTCATGTCTCTTCTCAGCTCAATTGCCGGTAACGTGCCAATAACTGACCTACCCCATTCCTGTCCTCTTTACAACTACCACAATGCCCTAAACTTTGAACTCTTGCGCTATACCATACTCCTCATCGGAATTGTCCAATTTCAACTAAGACGATTTATGAAGTCCCAATTGCACTAATAAGGGTGCTGGTTTGAAATTTGTTTTGATTATGTAATGGGCCCCACCCCAAGCCAGGGCTATGGTAAAGCTCGCTAAAAAATACTCGTTATCAGAAAGATCCATCCACCTTCGACTAAGGCGATGTTGCAAACCTCTAGTCCAATGTACTCCAGACTTTGATTCCTCATTCATGTATCTAGCATTCTTGCAAATTGGGGATAAGGGCCTACATCAAAGAACACAAGATACTAGGAATTATAGGCTAATGAACCTGTGACTTGCGTCTGAATTTGTGGGTGACACTAAGATGTGCCATGGCTAGAGTTGAAAATATAGGTCGAGTTGAGAAAATCAACAAAGATTTACAAAATTGGGATTTTTAAATCGAGATGCACACTGGAACTCCTGAGCAACTAGAACTCTAGAGCACAAAAAAATCTAGAACAAGAGCTCGCCCTACATGTTAACACATGGCTCGAAATCATACTACTCATAATATTAATAGTCATGCACCTGCCATGCATACAACTCTCTAAACTTATTATGTTGTTTCCAATGCTCCTCAAAAATTGTGGAACCGTAGATTACTCTCACAATCGCTTTTCTGTTGCAATTTGTGCTCCGCTGCCATAAATTTGCGGGTGCTTCTATCTGCACGCATAAGAATCTCCAAACTACGCACGATTCTTTGAATTTTTTACAAAGAGCCTTGCAAGATGTGTCAAGAAATTCTTAGGCTCTGAACATCAAAAGCTCAATTTTCCAAAACCCGTGAAGACTAAGAGTAAGCAATCAACTAAGGCCACGACTAATAACAGAAGACTCTTCTCTAACTCTGGTAACTCATAGTTTGTACAATACTTGATCACATCATAACTACCTATCTAAAAATGAGAAGGAGAGTGATTGTTTCGTTCCGCTTGCCACAATCTGTTGTTCGGCTCCGAGCAACCGGAAGAGCAGTGACAGGTTCACTTTGTTGGGACAGGCAACAGTGGCCGCAGCGTGCAAGTGAACGGAAGCAAAGAAAAAGTCCAAAGAAAGGAAGAGCTCGCCTTACATGTTAACACAGGGTTGGAAAGCATACTACTCAGAATATTAATAGTCATGCACTTGCCATGCATACAACTCTCTAAACTTATTATGTTGTTTCCAATGCTCCTCAAAAGCTGTGGAACCGTAAATTACTCTAACAATCGCTTCTCTATTGCAATTTGTGCTCCGATGCCATACATCTGCGGATGCTTCTGTCCGCAGTTGTAAGAGTCTCCAAACTATGTGCGACTCTTTGAATCTTTTTCCAAAGTGCCTTGCAGGATGTGACAAATTCTTAGGCTCTAAACATCAAAAGCTCAAATTTACGGAACCAGTGAAGACTAAGAGCAACCAATCAACTTAAGCCAAGACTAATAACAGAAAACTCTTCTCTAACTCTGGTAACTCATAGTTTGTACAATACTTGATCACATCGTAATTACCTGTTTGAGAATGAGGAGAGTAATCGTTTCGTTCCGTTTGGGTTGATTTGTTGATCGCCTCCGAGCAACCGGAAGAGCAGCGATAGGTTCACTACGTTGGTTAGTTGAACTTAGTTTAGACTTAGTTAGTTACGTAGTTGACTTTAGAAACTAAGACATCATAGAATGAAAAATCTTGCATTCTATTAGGGCAAAGTAACTCACTAAAAATGTGGTGCACGCAGTTGGAGTCCAGCTGCAACTCCTCATCAAGATTTAGCTCTAGCTCCTGCAGCAATTCAAGATACCTGGTAAGTCACATTATTATGTTTTTTTCCTTTTTTTGTTTGCTTTGTTACCCTTGTTTATTTATTTTGTTCATGCTCCAAAAAAAATGGCCTATGGCAATTAGTCTTGGTTTCAAACTGCAGAGAGGGAGAGCCATCAAGCCAATTCATTGACTTGGTATACCACAATCTAGAGCCATGAGAGTGCAAAAAATAATCACCTTGAGTATCTTTCGGAGGAATGGATTCGTCTCCATGAAGCGTATTTTGCTGCTTTATACTTGAAAGATAAAAAGATGGGCATGTCTACTCAGGATACTGAAGATTTGGAGAGAAGCGCATCATTTTGGCACTTTTTCCAAGAAATGGAGAATGAAGTCATACTTGAAGGGAATCCTGCAATCAAAAACATTATATCAAATTTGGTTAGAAGAAAAAATATTCAAAGAGGCATCACATGCACTGAGGCAGACCTGAATAAGATAACAGCACATCCAACTATGAGGATGTTTACTGCAGCAGACCTAAGACTGGAATTTGAGCTAAGAGCAACCCCATTTTGGAGGGAGTGGGATGTTTTTGAGAACCTCATCAAGAATGCACCCATTGGTGCAGCATACATTCATTTAGCCAACACCATCCTGTCAACACATGACAAGGAAGGTTTGGACATGATTCAAGAGTTAGAAGACCTATTCAAGGAGAATCCCAACAGTAAACAGGCATGCAACAAAATCAAGGTCAAATTCACACATTCAACAGTACACTTGCACTACAGTACCTACAATTCTATATCACTTCCCAAACATCTCTCCACACTCCAGCAAGCAAATTCCATATAAGGTAGGCGTGTGTTAATACTCTGGACACCTATATTTGTGTGGTATGCGGTTAGGTGCAGAGCTCAAAATGGACACCAAAAGACATATGCTTGATGACTACCTATGTGCTCAAGATATGCTAATCCTTTTTAGGTTCACTAGTTAACATGATTGCATGGACCTATGTGACCACTTAATGAGCACAAGAATCTTCACTTTGATAATGAATAAGATATTCAAATGAGCTCCAAAAATTATGAGGCAAATGGCTACATGCATGGTTTCTGTTTGCTAATCATCTCGCACTATTTGTACATTTCATATCCTACGAGAAGCGGGTGCAGAGAGGAAAGCATCCGAGTAACATACATCTGCCTTATACACCAGAAACTCCAAGTGAAATGACATCATATATACATGACTGATTAAACATTCAAGGACACCATCACTTGTTTCCACAAATAACACAAAATCATTGCAGTCACTGCAAATCATTGTAATGTTAGATACCAAAGACACATGTGGCTGGAGAGTTGTGGTTACAACATGCAGTGGGAAGGATAAGCTTTGCACAACTTACTCTTCCTGTTCTTTGTCAGGGCTCCCCTCATGTGTTTTCTTTGCAGCCTTACAGTGACTTGGCCAGTCTTGTTCAAGTAGACAAAGACATTCCTCCAGTGCAAATTGCCTGAACAAGCACATTCAAAACCCAGCATTAATATTACATTGTCATGAACTCCCCAGAAGAACTTTAGCAAGTTGCAATGAACAGGAACTGAAACATCAAAATCGGAATAACCTACAGTTTGAGAATAGGTAAGGTTCTCCAAAAACCGAACACTTGAGTAAGCGTGTATGTTAAGCGTCTTACCATTTCTTGAGCGCTTCAGAAATTCACAACCTCTTGAAAGAATGTCTTGGCAGTTATACTCAGCTTCACTTTCTTCTGCTTCGGTATCTTGGCCACTGAACGATATGGAGGGGCAACTGGTCGCCCTCTCATAAGGTGTAACTGCAGCTAAGCTCCGAGCCTCTTTTATCCTTCGCGCCCTCAACGTTGCAGCTCCCCTCAGTGCTGATGATGGAGGCAAGGCAGTCCAGTCAGTTGCGCAATGGTAGTCACCAGAGCCGATATATACTCCTCATGTGAGATAGGGGCTATTTACATGAGGGCAGGAGAAGCAGAGACAAATAAACAATCTTCTATTGGTCTTCAGCTCATTTAACCATGTGAATTACAGGGAGGAAGCACCACTTGCAGGTAACCTTGTAACAGCATGTGGATGGCTGCCTGTATCAAGTAAGGAAATTGGACTACATAACAGGCGAGAGGAGTGGATGACGAGCTGAGATAGCAAGGAGACATTCATCAACTCTCGCCTGTTATGATACATAATCGGTCTACCCATGGATGTGAACTATAGATTGTGAATAATATGCCCTCTATGTGGACACTTTACAGATACAGGAAACCAGGAAACCATAGAACACTAAAAATGAGAGATGGTTAACTCGAAGATTCTAGGGTTACATACTCGATACAGAGCAATCGGAAACTAGAATAACAAGAAACCGAATGACACATGCGGTGATAGCCGAATGGTGGCAAGCCAATTGCCCAGGGGCCAAAGATAACGGGAAGACTCGAGCAATGTTATAAACACACGTTACACCACTCATAACCCCCAAAAGATAATGACAGAACAAGTTGCAGTGGCATAAGATTTTGATTTCCATACTCTATAAACCTGAACCTGTTTGCTACAAGCACCTTCAACCAAGTTGCCTTGATCTTACTTCACGACAAAGTAGGATTACAAGATGGAGCTTCATACATGAATGAAGGAGACATTCCAATCCAACAACGAAGGGAGAAAAAATAGAACCGTCCGTTGGCACAACAAAAAGAAAGGAATAGTTTATGTCCAACTCATCAACCACAATGTCCACCTGTTCAGTAAGAACAGTTAAGATACAGTGACAAAATCTATAAATCTTGCTAACGTAAGCATCATAATTGTGGAAACTCTGGCAGGCAATGATACCGTTTCCACTTGAAAGCACATCACCATAACATCACCATCACCAAGTCAACTTCACCAGACCAGTTGTCACCATATCAAAGAAGAATGCTAGAAGTGTGAAGTAAGGTTAGAAGCCTGCTTTCTAGATCTGTCAGAATAAAAATATCGCAGCAATCTGTGCAACATCGTAACCTACACATTTAACATGGAGCAAGAATGCCGTAATTCACAAAACACTCCACGACATGACGCACGAGTTCACTGCTGTACCAGAGGCCGACCTCCGACAACCCCGCTCTCCACAAAACATAGATTAAATTAAGGAATTTCTATAAAGTACCTCTTAGTATCCACTTGACATTATCAAACCGTGCGTTGCTCTGATGTTGCTCCAGACGAATCGTGCGCAGGCTTAAGAAAATCAACAACCTCTCCCAGACACACAAGAACAACGCCTCGAGAAACGCGCGCACGATCGAAAAGGCCTCCAAGCTCACCACGCAACAAAGAATTGGCCGGATTCTGCCAAACCAGGGCTCTACAACAAGATTTTTCGACAGAGCTCGCGCTCCGACACTCGCACTGACAGGCCACAACCAAAGAGATCCTTAAGGACCTCCTTTCTCAAGCTCCAAAACCAAATCCGCCACAAGCCACCACGAGATCAGCCCCCGATTCACAGCCACGATACCACAAAAGCCTCCTTGTGCCGTCCGCTGCAAAACCTGGCCCCCTGCACGCGATGAGACCTCAATTCCGGACCGAAACCTCGCCAGCACCAAGCGCCAGCGCACAGCACATCAACTCCTTCACTACAGCCAAAAAGGAACACCGCGACACAACGCGAGACAAGCAGTGCGCTCTCTCTCTCTCCCTTCCCTAAGTAGCCACACTTGCAGTCAGTGCACGACGCGCATGAACATCTCCTCCTCCGCGGGCACGCAGAGAAGAGGAGAAAGGGAAGGGTAGGGTAACGTGGTAGGCGAGAGTGGGATCAAGTGCGAAAGCCTGGAGCCTCCTTCGTTGCGGACTCCCTGACTTTTTCCTTCACCTAGACCCCAGCTTTCCATTTCCACATTTTCCGTTTCCTTTCCGTTCTCTTTCCGTTCGTTAGCCTACCTTGGTCACCAAGTCTACATTTACCTCGCTACCCAACCCCCCATCTTCCGCATCTACACCCCCGCTCCATCCTATTCCACCGTGTATACACCCATGTATCAACCTATACATGAGCATATATACAATCCTGTATATCATCCAGTGTAGTATCCAGGCCTAACCTTTCCTTTCCATTTTCTTTCCGTGCATTACCCCAATTTGCCATCTAACTGTACCAGACCACCCTACCCTGCCCCCTGAGCTTCCGGTTTTAAACCACGGCTGTTAACCGCCTGTGTATAGATACGTGTAACATCGACCTGTCCATCTCAGGTTATCAACCCCTTTCGTAGCCTGACCTTCAATTTTCTTTCCATTTTCTTTCCGACCCTTGGCCTACTTGGTCTCTTATTTAGGTTTCCACCCCACCCCCTATGGAATGCCAAAAGGGCCATGTTCTTTTGTTCTGTAAAACAGGTTACCGGGGAAGATGCCCGGTGCCCCGGGAAAGCTTGTACCCCGAGCTCGACCCAGTACACTTGGCGGATATAAATAGGTATGTTTTGAGTCTGTATACCTACACATATTCGTACGTATACAGGTTTTATTAATACGAAAATACTTCTTGGTCTGCCCAAAGACCGTCCACGTGGCTTAGAGCATTTAGGAAACTCGCGGCAGGGAAGATTGTCTCTTGCTTCGAGCTCAAGAACGTTTGAGGTTTCAGATTCGCGACTGATGCTGGTGAATGTACGTGTAAGGTGACTAGGAATCTTCGCCTTCGGGTTGGCCTTTATGAGGTAATTGAAGCGTCCAAGGAATTTTGTTGCACTTCGTTCTTTGTTCAATTTGGTTTATTCTGTTGAAGAATGATGTGAGCAAATTGGTGGCTGCCTTTTCTCAAGAACTTGTACTCGTCTTGCGGTATTGTAACCTTAGAGCATTCAGGAAATTTGCATCAGGGAAGATTGTAAGATTGTAAGATTGTAAGCTTCTGTTATTTGAAGTTCAGCAACAAACATGCTCAACAAAAGGGTTGAAGTATTCTAAACAGTAGAGTGTCTTGAGATTGCAGAGTTTTTATGAAGGTCCTAGGTTGCAAGTATTTGGGGTTTGGTTAGTAGGGTTAGGGTTATGTTGCTAGCGTTTGAGCTTGTGTCAAGGTGCGTTGTGGAGGAAAGTTTAGAGAAAAACTTTGAGAGTGGACAAGAGGTATCTAAACAACAAGGAGGTCCCATTGTCTCCCTTAGTTCTCTCAGCTTTTTCAAGGGGATTCTGCTGTTCAGATATACCTAAAATGATGCAGAGTACACATTCAGATTTGTGACCCGTTCAAGTGGTAGATTTTACTTGCTAGGTGTCAGCAAGGTGCAGGACAAGGGTAAAATTGCTTCCATGGAGATCAACCACAAAGTGGTGGATACTGCCAAGAAAGGACAAACTGTTGCCATGAAGGTGCTCTTCACATTCCACTACTCTCCAGTTGAAATTTGCAATCCTAGTAAATTTTTTCGAAAGTAAGTGTTTTAAGTTAGTGTGGATGATACTCTTCTATGTACCTCATTTTGTAGGACCCCAGTAGGTTTTCTTGAACTTGACCAAATCATCCACAAGTATATGTTTATTCTAATTGAGGATATGGTGGTGATGGACAGATTGTGGGTACCAATGCTGATGAGATGCAGAAGATGTTTGGTCGTCATTTTGATATGGAAGATGAGCTCGTGAGCAAAATAACCAGGCGGTCTATTGATCTCCTGAAGGAGAACTATCGGGTTAGATTCTACTCTGAGATTTCTTCTGTTTTCTCAATAATTTTATGCTTTATCAAACAGACATCACCTGTACAGGCATCCTCTATAAAAGTTTAATATTATTTAGTTACACGTCATGTAAATATTTTGTTGTGTTGGGCTTGGAGATATTTATTAATCGCACTGCCCACTCTTTTTGCAGTCTCATAAATTTTAATTATGATATGAACTGTGTGCATTGTGTGAAACTACTGTGTCTATTTATCCCTGGTATTTGATACTTCAAATGCACAATGCTGTAGAAAATGTACCTACTTTTGATGGGTAAATGGACAACTATACACTTGAAACAGCTACTTAATAGTATTATCCTAAGGACTGAAATCACAGCTCATTGGTTTTCAGCATTGACTTTTAGCCATGCCTATAATACCATTGAAGGTCATTGAGCATCTTGGCTATGAAATTTTATATCTTAGCCACACATGTTTATTATAAGCATGTGAATTTCCCAAAAGTGACCATTTAAGCATTGCAAATGTTGTCCTCCGCATAGATTTGATGCTTTGATATTGACATCCATGCAGGATGACCTGACGATGGAGGAGTGGAGACTGGTGGTGAAACTGAAGAAACTGTTTGAAATTCCCTGAGAGCTGTCTGTGTTTTGAACGATTGAGATGTGCGTTGTAGAATGAGAGGCAGGTCCCCTTGAAGCATCGTATTTGATGATGCTTCAAGGTTGCAGCGGTAGCACCTCAAGGTGCTCACCTCCAGTATGTACATTGCAGGTATTGCCCTCACTGGGTTCCTGTGAAGAGGACTTTTTCGGGCATAGATAGGATAGTCAAATAGAGAAAAAGTGAGTTACATGTTCTCTGTTTGTTCAAGAATCATGCTGCAAAGATACATCTGGAAATGGTAGGGTTCTGGATGGATCGTGGATATGCCTCTCCCTCAAACTAGCACTTACTCTCAGAATCTCATGTGCATGTGGTGCTTTTGTTCAATGCATAAGATTGCACGGGCTTCCAAGTTAAATATCTGACTCTTTTCACAGGCTACCCTATGACGGAATCGGATGATGAATCCTTCCAGAAGGGAGTTTTTGTAAGCTCGCTAAGTATGTCCAATCATGGTGTGTGTAATAGGCATATACCCAAGGAGAAACCTTGCTTAGTGTATGCACAAATCTGCAGGAATGTTTTAGTCCTGCTGTGCACTTTGCCAGCTGGAGGAGCAAAGATTCTGGGTTGGTTAAATAGTTGTGGAGCTTTATAGTAAGCATCTTGTGTAATAAAGCTTCTTCCATTTTCTTCTCATGTCAAAGCTCACTGAGTTTTTCATATCAGCCCACCCTCTACTTTGGCTCAGAATATCTGAATGCTAACATCAATGAACATGCCACTACACCTGGCAATTCCTTAAACTTATTATGGAGGCTCATTTATGTAACTGTCAACTGCTACTAGATTATGGATAGCTTTCTCTGTGATGTATGCATGCAAATATATTGAGCTTTCAGATATACTTTGAAGGGACAATGTCTTATTCTTATTTCTGCTCTACATATTATAACAGTCATGTTGGTTGCAGGAGCCCAAGGGCACTTGGTAATCTATAGATCACTTGGGCCAGGAAGGGCAAGCACCGCGTCAACTGCAAAGAGTGTTTTAAATGAATAATGTGAGTTGGCCTGACGGTACTCGAGGTGCGTTTGCACACAACCACCGTTGTGGTGGTTGATGGTTGTAGTGTACTTTCTTTAGTTCTATTTTGAGGGATAAGAGGTGCAAGGTGCATTGATGTCAACCATCACAACTACAACTACTGTTATGTGCCCAACAACGATTCAATGTGTTGTGGGGAGTTGTTGCGATGATGGTTGTAGTTTACTTTCTTTGGCTCTATTTTCTTTGGAGTTAAGGTATGTGGCCGGTGTTTGTTTCGTTCTTTTTGTTCTCCAATTTCTATTGTTTAGACTTGCACAACAAAAATTGTGTTGCATTAGCAAATGTACAAATGAAAATTGGACCTTCCCTTCTTTAGTTATGGTTATTGGAAGTGCATGTTTGTTGATTCCTTAAATGAAGGCATAGTTCCCCCCATTTGCGTTCACTCTTGAGTGTGGAGAAGCTAAAAAAATTTGAAGATGTAGGCCAGTTTCTTCTCAACATGCGTCTTTATGGAGTTTGTTCTTTGATCCTTGCCCAACCACGCACCAATCAAATATAGGTGTTCAATTAAGAAAAGTGACCGAATAACACCCACATTTTTAGGGGGACTGTGAGCTTCAAGGCCAAAGCATGGAGAAGAATGAGTAGGAGGCAATAACTCTTAGACAACCTTTGCATTGGAATCCGTAAACTGCTCATCTGCACTTCAAGGATTGCACCAGTAGGATTGGCAATCATTGAGGTGAAATTTGCTATTCAACTACAAGAGTAGTTCTGTGGAAACGAACGAAAGTCATAGTTGTGGTTGAAGGTGGGCCAGAACCGCAACTCAACCATCATGGGGTGCGTGTATAAACCTTCAATTGTGGAAGTTAAGCTAGGGCTCAAGTTGAATTTTGTTTCTAGCAGCTTTGAGGAAACACTTGTTGTGGACTGATCTATCTTTGCATCTCATCTGTGCAAGCTCAGTGACATGTTGCATTGCCATGTCTTGCTACAATTGCCTTCATCTGTCTGCAACTAATTTGGCCTTCAAAAATCAAGAATCCTTCCGCCATCAGTACTTGATATGCAGAGATTGTTAAGAGCTAAAATTTGATGTACTCTTTATATTCCTTTCATTTTATTCTCCACATCAGAATAGAGTTATCCGTGAAGTCCCTCAAAGAAGGACGACATTGTGGGTTTGATCCTTCTGTGAGAATTTCTTTTATAAAGTGCTTGGTAGCTCATCGCGTTTTGGTGCTTGTTTTGAAAGTTGGGTGCAAATTTTGGGACCTCCTCTTTCCACCTCTCAAACTTTGTGAGAAGTTTATGATTAGAAAAGGGACCCGTTGTCCTAAATCCTTGATTGGCCTATGCAAGACTAGCTTGGCCCACCCATCCTAGTATGACAAATCAGAAAGATGGTTTCCAATAGCTTGACATCACTCTTTGTGGATGATAATTTAAGCATTGAGAAAGCTTAGGTGACTTTTTGTTAATTCTCATAAACTCAATGTTTGGAACTAAACCCATGGTTTCATCCACTTTACTTTATGAATAACTCTACTATCTGTTAGCTCTTGTATCTGTAGTTTTGAGGGACGAGTCTGTTATTGCTTTTCGCTTTTAGGTACATCATGGTGCAATGCACTCTTGAGCTGGGAAGAAATCTCCATGTACAATTGGAAAAGGTCAATCCAAGTCCTTGGGACGATAAATCTTTTGAAGCTTGTACCAACATTGGATTGTCGATACGCTTTGAGAAGCTCATAAGTTATCGCCAACCCTTAATTGTTTGTTTTCGGAAAAGTAGTAGATTTGGCTACAAGCCGAGCTCAGAAGTAGTCAAGGTGATGAGTTTGAGGATATTTTGTGGAGTTTAGGGTGATTACATATAGATGAATGAAAGGGAATATTTGGTGTATGCATAGAACCTATGTGTCGGTGGCGACTTCTCATTGTACAAGGAAGAAACCGAGGTTACATGTATGCTTTGATAAGGTGAACAATGGCCCCACATATAAAATAGTAAGTGAGTAAGTGGCCCCACATTTATGTTTGTAGTCTAGATGTGGCCACGCATACTATAAACTGAGGGGGAAGTTATCTATAGAATTGAAATTGAGCAAGCTCATTGAAATTGGTTGCACAAAAAATAAAATTGCACTAGCCCTTTAAATTGCCAGAGGCTTCCAACTTCAACTAGTTTGCAAATGTAGGAGAGGATCAACATGCACATATCATACATTGCAAGCACTTGGCAACATATGACGCCAACAAGTGTTGTACCAACCTTCTAAAACATCAAATTGTCCTTGTTTGCACATACAAGAGGATCAAATTTGAAACATCATATATTGGAAGCACCTAATGCATTTCTACACCCAACAAGATTGGACCTTGTCCACTTAGACAAGAGAATACACCCAAAATGAACATCCTTGCTAAAAAGACCAATCATATAATCACACATATAAGTACAAATAGGTAGGGAGGGAGGTTGGCCTTTGCATTACCAATTATAGGGTAGGTTGGACGACGTACAAATGACAATCTATCTACACTAAGTTCTAACATGAGCACTACAAAAGCAAAGATACAAGAATAAGGTACAAGTTGAGGGAACAAGAGGGTGGCGACAAAGGGGTGGAGAATGGAGGAGAAAGTGGCCACACCACTCACCCCACTCAACTAAATTCTAGACGACATGAGCCTTTGGATGTGAGGATGGGCTCCATCCATGGCTTACAATGGAGTTCATTGGCCACCCCCAATAATGAAGCTAAGTGGCGGGTCCTAATTTTTAGGCGACTTCACTCCACCCATGTGAAGCTAGTCGATGCCACCTCTTACCCACAAAGAATAGAGGTGGCAACTTACAAGGCAAAAATCCATTTAAAGAAAACAAAACATGTATGTGTAAATCAATTCACTTCACTTTAGCAAAGTGGTTACCAGTAGCCGGAAAAAATGGGTTGATTATCGCGCTAACATGTATGAAATCAAAACATCGATAAGTTTATATGTAGTGAAAAATTGCTTGTTACCCAAAAAAAGAAGAGGAATTTTGATCTCGCAGGACTCTATTGTGCAAAATCTTATCGTGTCACCGATCACTTAAGAGATTGTGCACCATATCTGGAGAAGTATAAGGTGGTGCAAAAAAATTCCCGTGTAGGAGGATAGAAATAGGGAGGGAGGATTGCAATTTTTTTTTGGTAATTTTATTCCTCAAATTGAAATTAAAGTGAATTTTTGAAGCCAAAAGTTGGCATGAACACAGGTACTATCGATTCCCTAGTGATGCCACAACCGAAGTTGGAGACTTAGGGTTACTTTCCATGCAAGCCGCTTCACCCAGTAGATGCCAGTGAAAATGTGGATCCCACTTGGTGGAATCTACATTTCTACTAGAATCTAGTGGGTGAGTGACCTACATGAAAACTTATCCTTAGAAACAATGAGACATGGAACCTTATTTTAACCATCCACGAAAAGAAATCACCAAAATCAATCCCATCCTAATCGAAATTAGGGCACCCTATAAATTTGGTCCCGATTGAAAATAGGTGGTTTTACTCTACAATATTTCCCACTCTCCGCAAACTGACCCCATGGGAATATGGTCAAACATTTTGTATATTCAAATACAAGCTTTGTACACAACCCATACGCAACTCACCAAACACCCGCATGCATCACAATGGCTACACACACACACACACACACACATACATACATATATACATACATACATACACGACATGAAGTCAGTGTTTACAAAGATTTTTTAGCATACTCGGTCGAGATCCTAGTGTTTCCAAGTCCAATTGGCTACAAAAATTGTGATCTTTCGGTTTTTCTTCATTAATTTGGGGTATATTCCATAGATTCCTCTAAATTGATGGGTAAACTTCCTGAAGTCTTGAACTTCAATCGATTATTTCTCAAACTCAACCGGTTCATCGTCTGGAGTTGCTGAAGGCCGTCCTCTTCAAATCTGGATGCAAAATTCAACCAAAAAACGCGTGCTATGAAAAATCTGACAATCTTTGGCTGGTGGGGTGTAGTAATAACTTCCATATGCTTGCACGTGGCTAGGAAGAGTTTTTCAAAGCCAATGCAAGCGTCCCTTTTCCTTGACATTATTACATGAAGGCTTTGGCTCCAAACCGGCAACATGGAATTTGCAACACCCCGGTCCCAACCCACGATAAGGTGGACCAAAATTGTGTCACGTGAAACCCTTTTTGGCCTAGTCTTTGACACTCCCTTTGATTATCATGCTTTTATTTTGAACTTCACTTAGGTTTATAGTGAAGACATGGCGTGATTTTAGATATTGTCATTATAATTTTGTTAATGGTTTGTTTTTTTAATACATAACATTGTCTCTAATACGAGCTGTTATGAAATGTAAAGAATCTTGTTATGTTTAGGCTTTAGGCTTTGGTGGTGCACCTTATCATGGTTGGATCCTTCTCCACTGTCAACAACCAATCACTCACCAGTGAATGAATCCAAAACAACTAGTAGATGTCTTTTTTCCACTGGTAGAAAACATGGTGCCAAACAACATGGGTCCAAAGAATTACTTTGTTAGATTGAGGTGCCCAATCTAGACTCCTCATAGATGGATTGTGCCAATTTCATAAGCATTTTGTTGGGAATGGTGTTGTTTGGGATCACGTGTTCTACTACACCGTTCATGATATTTAGTGTCACCGATGTTCAAAGCTATGCACTACTATTACTACTTTTGCTAAGAAGGTAAGATTTTGACCAGTAGTGTTATTTATATTGTGTCATGTCCATACAAACTATGTAATCTTTGTTGATAAAATAAAACTAAAAATGAACTCTATAGTAAGCAATTATAGAAATGCGCAATTCCAAATAGTACGTGACACTAAATATCATATACGGTGTAGTGTTCTCACAATGAGGTTACATGAAAAAAAATACAAGGTACCTTTAATTCAATAGAGCAAAAATTTATCCAAATTTTGGAATTATTGTAGCTTGGATGAAATGATCCATACATTATTATATATAAAATGGAGTAGGTGAAAAATATAGGTAATATTTGATATGTCTTTGGATTGGATGAGAAATTGTCTTAATTGACTAAATGCAATGAATTTAGATGTTGGCTATGGATGAGTCTTAGATGTATTGAAGGTTGAAATAATTGGCTTCAAGGGAAAGTCACCTTGTGACAAATCTGACATCGGGTGACCGATGAGGTTGGGACCCCCCAACTTTTTATTCATGTTCTCATTATTCATAATATTTTATATATTCTAATATTTTATGATAAGGACAACGTACATGGGAACTTAGGGTAGGGTATACTTACTGGGGTTTGAAGGACCGCGAGGGGGCTACTTGTCAAAGACTTGAAGAATGGTAGAGAGAGAGAGAGAGAGAGAGAGAGAGAGAGAGAGAGAGAGAGAGAGAGAGAGAGAGAGAGAGAGTCGCCGAGCAAATAGTAATTGGAAGCACTAACTCGGTGATGATTTGGTCTTGTGTGCAGGCTCGGGGCGGTCACTGAGAGTTTCAAGATAGTGTTACAACCAGGTTCCATTCAATATTATTTGCATGTACCGTTAATGTATTATAGTTGTTTTGTGATGGATTTATGTCAATTTTTGTCAAAATCCCAAGATTTTGATAAATGACTCAATTTACAAACAAAATGGAGTCTATAAAATACAATCGTGGGATGCAAGCACGGTAAAGTGGACAACTCTTGATCCTTGGACATGCATAAGTGAAAGTGATCTAAAAAAAATACCGACTTTGAATTTTGTGAGAAAAAATCATAAACATTCAAAAAATATTGATCTACAAAGCCAAGTAATTTATGTTGAGAAACAAAAATCTCAAAAAAAGTCTACATATTCTAGAAGACGGTGCAAGTGGTCATATTGAACAAGTACTTATCAATTTTTGGTTTAAAATATGATAAATTTACATTGGATTAATGATTTTCTACAAAAAATTTGATGATGACTTCAAGTGATAATGAATTCAAAGAACATGAAGAGAAAAAATAACGTTCAAAATAGTTAAGGTCATGAAATTTATGTCCAAAACTAGATCTACTCATTTGCTTTTGAGCATTACTTTTGATTATAAGGTTTGAAGATCTCATCTTGGTATTCTACATTTTAGTACTTAACACAAAAATAGAGGTCACCATGAAAAAAATCAACTCAAACAACAATTTGCTACTACTTTTAGGCATTTAACCAAAAAAAACTATGGTTTTAAGACACCCGAGCACTTTTTTGGTCCAATTTACCATGCTTGCACTCCATGGTTCTATATTTACCTATAGGATCTTGAAAAAAAGATTCTCAAAGTATTTATTTATTTATTAACAAGGTGCCAATTATTCAAAAAGAAGAAGATAATTTGCCCATCTTTAATCAACCCCCGACCACACATGAGTTACAAAGGTATATAGCTTGTGATCACCTTGAGAGTTCTTATGCCTTCATGTAAATTCTCAACTTGATGTACACACATAACACGTTGTTAACATCTAACAACAATACTAGGAAAGTGTCAATACACTAGTAAAAAACATGGTCCCAAATAACATGGCTGCAAATTGACCTATGATGGGTCTAGATTGGGCATGGTGATTTAAGAAGTTTTGAAACTGTGTTGTTTAGGACCATGTTTTCTACAAGTGACAACAACCAAATGTCCTTGAACTCTATGTGAGGAAGGGTGCATTGTATAAAGTATAACATTGTTCATTCATCATCCAAAATTTTGAAAATGTCGCGACACTCGCAATTGTTTTTGCAATTAGCCTACCTAATTGTACTCTTTAGAGTACATAGGATGCACACATGCCTGCCTCCTTGGCTTGAGCATCTCATTGACCACGTAAACTTGTCCATTGTGGATGAAGGGGTTCTAGTGAAACGACGTCCCTTATAGGTTCGGGTCATTGATTCATTCCAATTGTGAATCTCAATTCCAATGAATGAGAGCAAATTGAGGCTGTAATGTTAATTTTGGGATCAAACAAGATCTATGAAGTCAATGATTGAAGTATATAATAGCTCTTAACATGTGTGGAAATACCTTTCATTAATTAACGAAAACACTAAAGAACCTTATGTAGTTTCTTAGATGATTTCACTAGAGGTAACATTCAAGGGCCCTAATTAAATTACAACATTTGTGGTATTTAGTGTCATTTGCGTAATATTGTCACTAACCTATTATGAGGTCCTAGCATTAGCCAACAACTTGATCATTAGTGTAGCCTCATGACACTTGGCACTAGTGTGCTGCTAGTATCTTGGCATGAGCATTGCCAATAACATTAGGAGGTCTATGCCTAGGCTACACAATGGACTAGTGGTTAACAAGTTGACCTCAAGTGTAAACACATGACACTTGGCATTAGTATGTTCAATAATATTCTTGCATATTGCAATGTAAAACTATCATCTCAAGCACTACAACGTGCTACACTAAATCACATACTGTAAATAGTTGGGCATTTCGAAAAGTTATTTATGTTGGCAACTAGTGTCATATTGACCATTAGCAAATGTGACACTACTAAACCTCTAGGCATCTAGTTAGACTATTCACCTTTAGTGTCACATGCGTAATAATGTTACTTTTCCATTTTGAGGCATATGCTAGATTACACTAATGATCAACAACTTCACCATAGGTGTCACCTCATGACAATTGGCGTTGAAGTGCACTTAGTAACATCTTGGCATGCATATGTTCAATTCCGTTATGAGTTGTATGCCTATGTTACAAAATGGTTTACAAGTTGACTGAAAGTGTACACAAATGGCACTTGACATTAGTATGCTCAAGAATAACTTCCTCCTGCACACTAAAATGTAAACACATGACTATTGCCATTAGTATGCTTGATGATATTTTCCCTGTGCATACTAAACACAAAATTATGATCTCAAGTATCCCAATGTGCTATGCTAAATGTCCTAAAGTAAATAACTTTTCACTTGAAAAGTTACTTATGATAACAAATAATATCATATTGACAATTAGCAGACATGACACTTGGAGACCTCTTAGCATCCAGTTTAGACCCTTTCGCAAATAGTGTATATAATGCTAACTACCATAAATGGTGTGATGGGATCTTAACGAAATCCAATTGAGATAGATAAACCACAAAATTGTTTACGAGATGTGTATTTTTAACTTGGATGGATATGAAGGCAACTTGTTGCAATAACATAGACCTCATGTCATCGAATCAACTGAGATAATTAGGAAAACTGAAAGAATATAAATAGCATAGCATAAATGAAGACTCCTTGATCTTAAGTTGTATGTATGTGATCATAATTGGGTACATCGAAACTTAATAACCAACCTGATTTCTTTGACGAAGGTAGGTGCACCTATTTTGATTTGTGAGCTATTCGAAGACCTAAAATTAAGGGTATAGTAAGCATAAACCAAATGCAACATGATTTCCAAGAAATTGAAACATGATTGATCACCTAACACACCGTTACATAACAAGTAAATGGAGGCTGTAATTATGGGTAGGGTTATAGATTTGTCAATTCTACGTTGTAAATGAACTACATAGAAGACATTGAGAAGACACTATAAGTGCGACATATCATTTGTGGTTTCATCTTCTCACAATTATAAGAAGATCATAATGTGAGCGGGTTTCAAATTGTTATCTTTTGCTCTCACCGGCTTCTCCTAGGATAAAACCGGATTGGTATGACGTGACTAGCAAATTCAAATCGAGGCCATAGCCATTTTCTTCATGATGTTTGGAACATATTTGCTAGCTACAGATGAACCGGTTGGGTTTGAGAAAATCCGGTTGAAGTTCACGACTTCACGAAAAAATGATCGATCATCTTAGAAGAATTTATAGAATATACCTAATTTAATAAAGGAATGTCGAGAGATGTCCAACATGAAACCGGTTGGTCTTGGAAACAATAGGACCTCGACCGACTATGCCCAAAAATCTCCCTGGACACTGATGCACATTATTGCATCGTTTATGGTATTTAGTGTCACGTACTCTATTGGCGAAGGGCCTAAACTAGATGCCTAGAGGTCTCAACGCCTGCTATTTGCCAATATGATTCCATTTGTCAACATAAGTAACTTCTTTAAGTGAAATAAATACCTATATTATGACACTTGGAATAGCACATTGGGATACATTAGATGATAGTCTTGTGTTTTAATATGCAAAGGGAAAGATATTCTTGAGCATACTAATGGCAAGTGCCATTTGTGTGCACTATAGTCAACTTGTAAACCATTGTGCAACATTGCCATGCACCTCATAACACTACACAAAATATGATATTTAGTGTTTGGTTATATTTAGTGTTGTTACCACCCTACCATGCTCAATACTAATTTTCAATTCTTTGACAATTAGTGTTAGACATAAATGTGCCGCTACCTTCCCTACTGCCACCTCCCTTATTATATCCTTTTTCTTCATATCCTTACTAACACTAAATTCAAACATGTAACTTCCACACATTACCATAGTTGATATTTAGTATTTGAGTTTACATTTAATGTTACTTACTTTCAAAGGGTTATTGATGCTTAGTGTATGCATTCGTATTTACTGTACCAAACACTAAATATCATGTTTTGTGTATTGAACATACTCATGCGAAGATATTAGTAAGCGCACTTGAATGCCAAGTGTCATGAGGTGACAACAACTACGCTGAAGTTGTTAATCATCAATGTGACCTAGCATATATACGCCTCAAAATAATGGGGGTAAGTGGCACGATTACACATGTGACACTAAACACCATAAAACGGTGTAGCTTATTTGAGGTTATTTGTCATTACCTTGCTTTTGGAATTTCTTGGGATGCCACAATGCTGATGGGGCATTCCCACCTGACATTAGTTAGAAGTAGTTTTAGTCTAAAAGCGGTTTTAGTTATCTAGGGTTCACACATACGGCTCTTTTTAGTGCCAAGCCTAGGTGGCAAATGATGTGGCATGGCTTAAAAGTGGAGGTTTTAAGCCTCAACCACCGACCCTCCCATCGGTACCTAAACATGAGGCAAGAATATAGGAACTTTAAAAGTGTTGCCTCCCACCCTTGTGATTGGTTGCTTTTTAGTCTTAGCTATGAGGGCACGAGGAGCTTCATTAACAAAAACCGATGGTAAGATAGGTGAGTAGTAAGGCATTCGGGGATGGGACAAAAACTACCCAACATTCATTGCTTGGTAGATAAAACCATGAACATGTGTGAAAGCTACTTAACTAAAACCTACTTGAAAATCTCCGGAGCAAGTTCTTGTAGGTGCATTGGGATAGTCGGATGCCTCCGCTATAACCGAGGGAGCTTTACCCGGTTTTTAGAAAATACTTTGGGTCTTAACTAAAGTCAGGTGGGAATGCCCCATGAGTCTGCTACAACTGTTTTTAGGGTTTATTTGGGTGTCATGATATGAGCTATATATGGCAGCCGGCATGACAACATTTTTTTATTTTTTTATTTTTTTATTTTTTTTTGAGACAGAAGGCCAAACGGCCAACGCCAAAATGGATACCACAAAAGAAAAAAACAACACGCGCCCTCACAGAGGGGAGGCGGGCCCCTCGGGCGCGTGAACACCGCCACGTAAAAGAGAACTAACCGACCACAGCCAAGGACAACCCCCGGACCACCCAAGCCAAGGACCACCCCCACCCCACCAACCAAGGACAACCCCCAACCCACCAAGACCCCCGGGACCCAGACAAGGGTCGCCATCCTACCTACGATGTCTCTTCCAATTCCAGTTCATGTGCAAATCCTGTCGCCTACAGAGGACCCCCCGCGCTCCCCACGTCTTGTCAAAGCCGCGCACCAAGGCCTCTTTGGAGAAGCTACTAATCTTAATGTGTTCCAACACCCTCTTCCAAGCCATCTTAGCATAGATGATCAAAGCATCCCAAATTTGTTGCTTAACCTTAGCTTCATGCCATTGTGTCTGGTTAAACACCTTGTCATTCCGTTCAATCCAGATGGTCCAAAGGGTAATGCCCCTAAGAAGGTGCCAGATTTTAACCACTTTCCCGTATCTTTTGGGGATTCTTTCCCCGAACATCACTTGCTTCCGGCATGACAACATTCAGATACTATATAGCGGTTCATCATCATGTTCCATTCGCATTCATTTATGATACTTTACTTACTAGTATTACAAAAACATTTCCAATGTTCCTTGGCCATCGTGGCGAGAGTGTGCACACTATGTTGACATGATGTCATCATGGTGGCCTTTATAGTAGAGGCGCCTATTCCCGATCATGATCTCATCGGCAATCTACAAGGTACCGGAATTTCGATAACGTTGGGACTGAATTTCAGTAAGTCTGGAACTGAAATTCGATCAAGTCAAAACGAATGATGCCATGACGCATGTCATGGTTTTGAGTGTTAAAGTGAGGAGGAATGAGTGGTTATAACAGACTCTAGACATTGGTCATACACTCTAAACTCCGTAGTATCACACCTGTGGCAACCAAAGTGCACGTGATATTACGGAGTTTTGTACAGTTAACATGGATGTGTGAGTCTATAGAATTGGTGTAGCAGGTGACACTATGGAGTAACGCAAAGTGCAACATTATAATGTTGTGGTGTGGTCCACTCCACTTGGCCTTCCCGGGCGATGTGGCATATGCATGCACCGACATATAACAAGTGGCATAAGAAGGTGAAGAATAAGAATAAGAACGTGACACTCCACATATTGACACATGGGGCAATGTGAGGGTGTGGGTTGACCACGGGGAGGTCACTCCATTATAAAGTTGAACAACCATGTGCGAACACTTGACATGTAAAAAATCCTACTTTTGATATAAAGCATCACTAAAATGAGTCAAAATTTTATCAAAATTTTTATGAGTAGATATACACAGTACCTATTACATAGTAAAAAATGATGACTAAATTTGATGAATTGTTTTCTTTAATTTATAAAACATACCGTTTCTAACTAGAATGACACAGAATTGAACTATAAAAAATTACTATAAAAAATGAAGATGACTAAAAATTTCAAAAAAATAATAATACAAAAGATACTATCAATGATTATGTATATGTAGAAAAAATATCAAAAAATTTAAAATTATCTATGGCATGTAATATAGGGGTAGCAAACTTTGTTTACACGTGGTGTTCAACTTGACAATGGAGTGACCTCCCCGTGGGGTTGACTTCTTTGGTGGTTTGCATTAATGACAAAATTCGTGATATAAGGGAGAAAAATGTGACAATAAGGAGTGAGATTTGAACTATGCACATCCGTTCCCTAGGGTTTCGAGATATTAGAGAGTGAGTGACATTATGGAGGTTGATATTACAGAGCTTAGGGTGTACTCCTTTGGTAAGACAACTTCACAAAAGCGTAAACTAGACATCCATGAAGGTTCCAAGCTAGTTCATGAACCTTCCAACCAATGATACCATGGTGTTCTACCAATCTCACGAACCTTTTAAATGAGTTCATGATTGTTTTAAGCTGATTTGACATGTGGCACACCTCAATTTCATGATAGTGGACTTTTACTTCTACCAACTTCATACATCTTCCAAACTATTTTCATGCATCTTTTTGCACTA
This sequence comes from Polytrichum commune, assembly GCA_950295325.1. Classification (NCBI taxonomy): domain Eukaryota; kingdom Viridiplantae; phylum Streptophyta; class Polytrichopsida; order Polytrichales; family Polytrichaceae; genus Polytrichum; species Polytrichum commune. The sequence continues at coordinate 71,308,623 of OX485803.1, forward strand.
TGTGGTTTTCATACTCTCAACTTCTCGCCTCCTCGTTTGACATTCTTTGCCTTCTCGTTGCTTGTGGGTTCCTCCTTTGTTTTGTGTTTACCTGGAAGCCTCTATCCTTGACATCGATTTTTCTTTGGCCTTCATTATAAGACCTCAAAGCCAAAGGCAAACAGTGTTGGTTCATTCTCTAGTCTTTGATTATTGTACATCAAAACAAGCAACACAAACCCAATGTACGTGGAATGCGCATCTCGTGGATTTGAGAGTGTATAGTGATTAGGAATTATACATGATGTACTGTTCTTTGTGAAATAAATTTCCACAATTCATGACATTAACTTTGTGAAGTTGTGAATACGGACACCAAATCATGAAATTGTTCACAGCATGTAGTGAAATTGGTTGAAAATTCAAGTGAATTTGGTTGTTTCTACAATAAACTTGGTTCATGATTCCATTGAAATCGATAGAACCTATTGCTAAATCGGTTTGGAAAATCATGAAAGTGAGTTTGCACTTGCGTGAATTCATCCTACCAAAGGAGTATTTGAAGAGATTTGCAGGCCCAGGTTTGACCTTTGGAAGCACACTCCTTCTTTACGTAGAATTAGCAAACAAGATATTCATTGACATCTTCACCAAACCACACTAAATATTGTCACTAATTCTATTTGTCTTGCTCAATATGAATTGTAAACCACTTGTGTAATGTCACCAACATGGCATTATTGGTCATTTCTTGTAGAAGAATTTGGACATTATAGATTTACATTGTTACAATTGTTGTCACTCTCTAAGTGTTTTTTCATCCATATTTCAATCATCCATGACAATATTTCATTACAAAAATGTTAGGATGCATAATATACCAAAAGTAGATGAACTAAAATTAGGTTAGGGTGACATTATTTGTAAACTTATGCATAAGAAGTGTCATTAGAAAGGTACCACACTTATATAAAATACCATATGACACTAAATACAATATTTAATGTAGTAAGTCTAAGGTATGTGGTAGTGTATATAGGGGAGCCCTATGTGTAGGGATTCTTGGTGTCTACGTAAACTCATCCATTAGCAAGGTGGAATTGCAATGAACTATTTTATAGTCCAAAGAAATCTATTTTAAGACCATTTGACCCCACAAATGGCATCAAAGATCTTGAATTAATCTATTGACTTCAATTAGAACGAATAATCCTCAACCTTGCAGGGGGATTTGTTTTTTTTACTAAAGCCCCTTCATCGACGATGGATGAGTTTACATAGATGCCACAAAACCCCAAGCCGAGCCCTATGGAACCCCTATAGTTGATTGGTGTGTGGCTGAGTGAGGATCCAAGAACAAACGCCATAAAGACACAGGTTTAAAAGAGATTGGACTATGTTTTCAAGTGTTATTAACTACTCCACACTCAATAATGAACATAATTGGGAGGACATGTATTCAATTTAGGAATCAACAGACGTGCAAGTCTTTCGATAACCATAACTTAATAAGGGGAGGTTTGATTTCAATTTGGTTTTAGTTGATTTTTCATCACAAACATGCTAGTGTAACACAAATTTGAAAACATAAATTTTTTTAATAGAAGATGGAGAACAAGGAAAATAAACCAAATAACAACCACATGCCTTAGCAACTTCTAGATTTGAAACAAATTCTCACAATTCCATCAAACAATAATGCAGCCTGATCAAAGTTCACATCACAAGTCTAGCTCTGAAGGTCAAATTGTTGAATGGCAACTTACGTTGCACATGAAAAGAACAATCAAGCCTCCCATATAAAGATATACCCAAATCCAACACATGACCTAAGACCAACACCTAGAAATCTTGTACAATAAGTACGTATGGCTTTTGAAGATGTACATTCTATGAAAATCTTAGGTCGCCTACGAATGAAACTTTAAACCCATATAACTTTTTCATATGGTAATCAAACAATATAATCTTTAGTGCGTTGGAATCTCTTCATCTTGCAAAGAAGAAAATATACAATTTTGTTAGTTTTAGTAATAGAAATAGGCCAGGCGCTTACCAATGCTGACGGTTTCAGGTATACCTACCTAAGCAAACATGCCCTTATATAACAATACTCAATTAATGAGTCGTGTTCATGGGTCCCGTAGTAGATTTGAAAATAAAACCTCCGGATGTTGGAATCCGAGTACTTTAGACTGAATCTAAAGTTAGGGCAGGTGAGTGATGTTATGGAAGTTGACATCTTCACCTAATCTGAAGCAGCTTGTGACTTTGACATTCAACATGCAACAGTCATCAATCACTAAAATCGCACAGACAAGTCAAACAATCGTGCAGATCAGAACTTGCACCACATTGATCACAACTCTAGCTTTGAAGCTTGATTTCCATCAAATTCTTGTTGACTAGACAGAATGTAGAAACAGAGATTCGGAATCATATTTGCTTGGCAATAGTCACTCAAGATACCATGGAGAAAGTAATGGGGTGATGTACTTAGCCAATTCTACAATCTGGTGGGAAGATGCAAGCTGCCCCAGGGCCATGTTTGAGTGACTCTGATGATTGATGTACTTGCAAAGGTCACGCGGAACACACCTCTCATCTTCACCTTCATTACCGTAACGTCGACACAAAATATTCATTTTCTGAAGGGGGAACAATCCACGTCTCGCTCTCACATTGGTGAAGACCGTGGTGGATCCCACGTGGAGATCACCTTTCGTCACTCTCATGTGTAGAACAAGCAATCCTCTACGGTATATGTTGCATTAGTGAGCCCTCAGATTAATTTAGTCACGGCCATGCCATGGACCCACAGATCATTGCAAGATCGAAGACCGATTCTTGAGGAATAATCACTACGTTCCTGGATGAGTGGCTCGCACGTCACAACCCAATTTAGTATCCTGTTGTCTGTGAAATGTGGATGATTTTGATTACTTGAGAGCACACCGACCAAGCATCTTGCTTGCACGAATTTCCTTGATAATTTCGTACAATTCGGTAGCTACGGTTCTTGGACACATTTTTTTGTGATTGGTTGATTGATTGTTTCACGAAAACGGTAAGGTTTGGGTCCGAATGATCGCTATAACGGAGTTTGATCAAACAATCAAAATTGTGATCTATCAAAACTGTCAATGTCTCTCTCTCCAACCTCGTCTCAGCCTCAAGAAAGTTTCTATCAAGGTTTCTTTCATCCTCTGAGGATTGTTTCAACTTAGCAATAATTATAAAGAGATGTGTCGATATGAACAAAGCTGCCAGGGATGGATAATTGTGCTGCTCAAGGGCTTGTGTATGTAAAACCTAGCCTCGAACACAAAACCCAAGGCTTGAGTACGCTGACAATTACTACATCTCAATGGGGATATTTTTGAGTATTAGGGTGTAGGAGACCATCACACAGGATGGGTGTTTTCCAAGTTTGGAACCATGGCCAAAAAGAAGAGTACTGTAATCATCAAAGAATTTGGTCGATGGACCTATGTTAACAACCTCGGAATTAGACATTATGATCAAAGGATCAATAGTTGTATTGTATCAGAACTGTCAAGGTCTTCCCCTCCAACCTCGTCTCAATCTAAGTCTTACTGACTGCCGGGTTTAGGTATCCATCCTCGATCGAATGAGGATATTAATCAAACCTTCTTTCCATCCTTGTACCATAGTCTTGGATACAGATTGGCGAATTTAAACTAAGTAATAATTACAAAGACATGTGTCGATCGATATGAAACAAAGCTGCGAACGACGGATGGATGATTGTCTTTCTCTATCCTCATCAAGGGCGAGTATCAAACCTCGGCTTAAACACGAAGCCGCCTAAGATATCCTCTACATCACCGAAACTCGCACTGATCCTCGGCAAAACACTCCACTTCTGCGACGACTTTTCATACATCACCAGCTGATGCGGCTCCAGATCCTCCCACTGCGGTGCGAAGTGCAACGGCTCGGTCCCAAGCAACAATACAACCTCCTCTGTCAGAAACAAGGAGGTTTTCTCATACATCCTTAAGACCTTAGGAAACGCACAAACCTTACACCACTCCACCTCCAGCCGCTGCCATATCCCTTCCTTCCTCGGCGCATTACAGCACATGAACAAGCTCCCTTTGCTCTCCATAATCCAGCACTTATCCCCCTCACACAACTGCTCCAAGCACGACCTCGGTTGCAGCGCCGGCGGGTACATCAACCTCCGGATGCGGTTCGTGTTCGTGTCTATGGTGGCTAACCCTTTGTAATCCTCGCCCTCGAACAGCTGGTAGTAAGAAAACAGCTGCGGAGGTTTCTCCGCCTGGACCCACGTATCGCTCCCGGAATCGTAGACCTCGATCACCAAACCTCCGTCGGATGTTTCCGACCTCCCTACCAATGTGATGCAATACCTCGATGTTGACTTCGCCGAAGCAGCTTCCACCGTCACCATCGCCATGTGCACGAGGTCGGGGAACTCGCATAAGGTTAAAGTTGGAGGAAGCTGCCGCCATGTCTGCGTCATAGGGTTGCATATGAGAAGCTCCAGGCGAGAATCAGGAGCTTGATTAGGATCTTTAGCGTAGCAGAGTAATCCTCCTGCGGTTGCGAACGGGCCTCGAAGCTCGAGGACATCATCACGTGAGCAGTTTGATGATGTTGATGATGATGAGCTTGGAAATGGCCAAGTTGATCCAATGTGGAACTTACACCATTCGTGTGTGCGAGAGTCTAGTAACCAAACCTCCTGCTGCGAGAAAGGGATCTCGGGGTTGTGATGACGTTTCTTCTTCACCAGAGCGAACTGTGAAGCTCCCTGGTGTGTTGTGTTGTTGGAGAGGAAGTCTGTGCAGTTCCAGTGTTTGTTGAGTGAGCGCAGGCGAATGGTGCTCTTGATTGGTAACCTGGAGAAGATGAGATGGAGCACGCTCTCAGGCATCTCGCTCCAAATGACAGGGTTAAGACGCTCCGATTCTTCTTCTTCATCGTCTGCATCATCTTCTTCTTCATCGCCATATTGAGGATAAAAGGAATTGTATCCTTGGTTGTTGGATGTAGAGGGCAGCTGGTTACCATGTACTGCTGCGATGGTTGGATCAACTCCTTCCGGAAATATATTCCGAAAGTTCTGTTGCAAGTGTGCCAACGGAGTCGGCATGGCGCCTCTCATCCTAACTTCCATCCTCTCACTCAAGCGCTCTCTGTCTTAACCTCTCTGCTGCGGTTTTTGTAACCTCAACAACAAGCTTCACCTCCAGCTTGTTAATGCCATGAGCCAATTTGTCTGAGCACCAGCCACCGAAATCAAAACTCCTAACCTCGCATCGATCAACTCCCTCCCCCTCCTCTGCACTTCTATCAACGTCGCTGCCTTCCGCACTGCACTACCTCTAACTCAATCTTTCTCCGTAACCTCTCTGCTGCAGTTTCTCTAACCTCAACACAACCTTCAGCTCCAGCTTGCCAATGCTCTATATGAACCAAGCAATCTAACCTCCTCCCTGCACCGAAACCCAAAACTCCTGACCTCGTATCAATACCTCCCTCCACACATCAGCCGGTGAACACCTCCTACTATCAAACCAACCTTGTAAATGATCCTACAGAGAAAATGTGGACATTAACCTAGCTGCAACTAGCTGAAGATCAGATGATGTTGAACAAGATCAGAACTTAAGTGCAGGCAAACAACTGAAGCTCCTCCAACACATAATCACAAACAGCAGCAGGAAGCCTCTGTGCTCACATGCTAAATTAAACTCTTAGTCCAGGTTGAACACACGTGTGTGGGAGTTATGGAGTTATGGATCTGCTGCTCTTTGTGTGGAGATCGAGTAGTTAGCATGCAGCAGAAGAGTTTTTTTTATTGCAATTAGCATCCCTCCCTCCCTCTCCCTCTCTCTCCCTCTCTCTCATCAACATCATCATGCACTCATGATCAATCTGTTGAAACAACAATTCATTCTGCCTGTGTCTAGAGAGAGTGGAGTAGGAGGAGAAGACGAAGTTATTAAGCTCGATCTAAGTTATTACTGTTCCGTAAGTAAGTCATGATTGGAATGCTGACTAGAGCTAGGAAATCGGTGTGGTTGTGTGACGATCAACTATAACTTACCTAGTCAAGGGAAATTTGAAAGCTGTGTTTCTCGGATCGTGTGTCATCTGCAAAAGGCAATTCTGGAGGCATCCGATGAATGGGGAGAACTGACCGTAAGTTAGTTACAGTAGATGAACCAGTAGAGTTTGAGAAATAACTGGTGGAGGTCCCAGACATGAGGAGAATTACCGATCATTTTAGAGGAATCTATGGAATATGCCTCAAATTATTAACCCAAAACCAAAAGATGTCAACATGTAACCGCATGGACTTGGAAACACTAGGATCTCGACCACTTATGCCCAAAAATCTCCCCAAAGGCATTTTCAAATGGGCCATGGGTAGAGAGAGAGAGGGAATTATCATATACGTGTGTACCTCTCATTCATCCAACATAAAAAGTTTTGAAATAGTGTGTGGTCGGGAGGTCATTTTTTTTAAAGTTGATTCGACACTAGAATTAGTTTTAAAGATTCCGAATTAGTGTACACAAGGTCATTTGAGATGAATCAGCAACACACCTATAGGGGGGTTAAGTTTTCCAATGTTGGATGGATGAGAGGTACCCTAGTACACGATATATTCCCCTCTCCAGTGTAAACAGTCCAGGTGGGCTTGGGATTCGTGTGTATCCATGTAAACTCAACCGTGGATCAAGGGACTCTAGTAAAAACGAGTTCCATATAAGATTGAGGGCCAATTCATTCCAACTGGCCTCCCTAGACTAATTTGGGGTCTTTCATGCTATTTTCAAAGTCGTTTTACTATCTAAAACTAGTCATTTACAAAGTATAATATAATTCACTATGTTTTCAACTTTGCAGCAGATGAGTTTACGTAGACACCATGAATCCATGGCCGTCCCAAGTGGATTGGTTACATGGGAAAGTGGTAGTTATCACATATGAGCAACCCTCTATAGGTTTGTTGCCATTCATCTCAAACGACCTCAAGTACACTAATTTGGGGTCTTTTAAACTAACTCCAATGTGAAATCAACTTTAAAAAAAGAAGATTATCACTAAAGTTAAAATAAAAACTCCAAACTACATAGTGTTTCAAGACTTTTATATTGGATGAATGAGAGATACACTCGTATTCAATAATTCCCTCTCTCCAGTTATGGGTACTAATTAAAGACTCAGTGTTTACTTCTTGTTTCTAAATTACTGTGGAATATTGATGCAACGATGTACACACATATGAGCACATTGAAGACAACCTCAAAAAGTCAGTGAGAAAGTGATGCCGGTCTTTTTTCTTTCTTTTTGAAACTGTTTCGTTTTAGTGGAGGGCTCTTGGAGTCTTGGACTATGTTGTCGGAGTCCATATATAGTAGGCTAGCTCTCAGTTTCATGGGACTTTGGATGTATGACGAATGTTGTCTAGATTGAGGAGGAGAAACTCATAGATTTGTATGTTGGACGATTGTGAGCTGACAATTGTCAAATTCTGGCTGCTTTACTATTTGGGGGATATAGTATGACATACGCTCATTACAAAATGACATGCTACACAAAATATGATACTTAGTGTTTGATTATATTTAGTGTTGTTACCACCTTACCATGTTCAACACTAATTTTCAATTATTTGACAATTAGTGTTAGACATAAATGTGCCGCTACCTTCCTTACTGCCACCTTTCTTATTATATCCTTTTTTTTCATATCCTTACTAACACTAAATTCAAACATGTAACTTTCACACATTACCATAGTTGATATTTAGTGTTTGAGTTTACATTTAATGTTACTTACTTTCATAGGGTTATTAATATTTAGTGTATGCGTTCGTATTTAGTGTATCAAACACTACATATCATATTTTGTGTAGTTGTTATGGGTTGTAGTTGTTATGGGTTGTGGTTGTTTGTGTGCTTCACAAATTTTTTTAAATCACATCACTTTTGACATATTGATTTGACGAGCTGCAAGCTTTCTTTAGATTTTATAAATTTTAATCCAAGACAATCTACACCCTAAACTCCGTAATATCAACCTCCATAATGTCACACACTCTCTAATATCCCGAAACCCTAGGGAATGGATGTGCGTAGTTCAAATCTCACTCCTTATTGTCACATTTCTCTCCCTAATATCACAAACTTTGTCATTAATGCATTCCACCCAAGAAGTTAACCGACACCTTCGGATTGCGCCTTGTTTCAACATGTGGAGTGTCACATTCTTATTCTTATTCTCCTTCTTCTTATGCCACTTGTTGAATGTTGGGGCATGCGTTTGCCACATTGCCCAGGAAGGCCAAGTGGAGTGGACCACACTAGCGTAGGTGATGGGAGAACAAATTCAAATTTCCCTCACATCTCCTTTGTGTTATTCCATAATGTCACTTGCTACATTATTTCTTTAATATCACTCATCCATGTTAACACTACCAAACTCTATAATATCACGTGCACTTTGGTTGCCACAGGCGTGATACTACCAAGTTTAGGATGTACAAGAACATGCTATGTGAGTAATTGACTTGCATCATTGGAAACTTATCCTACATCACTTGAAGTCTACAAATGTACCATATTGTTCTTTCATAGACGTAGGATGATTGCTTAGCCTGGCTCATATCATATGATGGTAGTGATGGTGTGAGTATTACTGATTTTTAATCCATGTATATAGATTACTTTCATTTGGGGATACTTCGATTTAGCTTCTGGAATCATTGTTATGAGAGATTACTTTATAAAATAGCATGTTTTATCATTACATTAGTCAAACTAGTTTTATCTAGTTTGAGAACTAGTGTAGCACTTGGTAAATCACACTACACTAAATATGATATTTAGTGTTTGATACACTAAATACGAACGCATACACTAAATATCACTAACCCTATGAAAATAAGTAACATTAAACGTAAACTCAAACACTAGATATCAGCTATGGTAGTACGTGGAAGTTACATGCATGAATCTAGTGTTAGTAAAGATATGCATTTTTTTTAACAATGATAAAAAGAGAAGGGACGTGGCGGTAGGAAAGGTGACGGTGCATTTATGTATAACACTAATTATCAAAAAAATTGAAAATTATTGTTAAGCAAGATAGGGTGGTATAACAACACTAAACATAATCAAACCCTAAATATCATATTTAGTGTAGTTCTCGGGATTGCTGATTAGAAGATCACACGATATCCCAGAAATGGTGTAGTGAACATGCAATGTAAGATACCTGAGTTCGAGAACAACGATATTTTTATGGGGTTGTGTCTGCTATTTAACCTCCTATAAACTCCATAGTAGACCGTCAAATTGGGTACAAACATACTGATTTACATCTCGTTAAACTTGATGCGGATGGATTCAATGGTATAAGTGATGTGAGTTGAAGGCAAATGTAAGTTAAAGTTAGGTGCAAGTGAGTATGGAGACATCCTCAAAAAGTGCTCTCACACAACACTGAAAGAAAGGAATTATGTTGGGTCATTTTATGCTACTGTAGGTGTGCTCTTGATTTCACTTGACTTTTGGGGTCATATGCTTGTCCTTGCATGTGTAAAAATTGTCACAGAAATTTGAGAACATACTGTATGTAGGTGAAATATGAGTGGCTCTATTTCTAATCTTGCATCTTGTATTTCTAATCTATTCTCACTCCTGCTTACTGTTACTTCAATTAGAGTGGAAGACCGTGACATAGGTTGATTAGGGTTGATTATCATTTGGAGCTGTACGTTGATATAACTCTATTATAGCAGTGCAAAATTTCAGGAGCACAACACACATAAATAGTATGCTAGTTAAACATGACCAAAAGAAAAATCTTGTAACAAAAAGTCATAGCAGTGCGTCACTAAGTTTGAACATTTTAATTCATTTGATTTGATGATCAATACATTTATGTAGACGCGTCTTGGTACTACATTGTATACCATATATATTGTGATTTGTGCTAGTGCCAAAAACTCATACTAATCACTACGAGAATCCTGGCTCCTTAACATTGGTTCTCTTCAAATCGATGGATGGTTTTATGATCTACTAATATAATAAGCATCTAGTTTATAGTTGAAGATTACAAACCTGTCTAGTGAAAGAGAACCATTGGTATGGAAGTTGGAGCCGTGATTTCCATAAGGAGGGCATATATGGTTTATCTAGTCATTTTTTTGAGTTGGACCACTAAGCTTACATTTGATTGGTGTGTGGTTCGATGAGGAACAAAGAACAAACACTATAAAGACACACGTTTCAAAGAGATTGGACTACGTCTTCATGTTTTAGTAACTACTTCACACTCAATAGTGAACATAATTGGGAGAAACTATGTATTCAATCGAGAAATCAACAAATATGTACTTTCCAATAACCATAATTAAAGTGGGGGAAGTCTGATTTTCAACCCAAGTTTGGTTGATGTTTCATTGTAGATTTGATGATGGAAAACAAGTATCATTGTGTAGTTCTAATTGGTAGTAGAAGTTGGAGAACATGAAAAACAATTTGAATAACACCCACATACCTCAATGAATTTTCTTACTTGCACTTGCATTTTCCATGCATGTATAGCTCCAATATCTAACCACCTTGTTTCCTCTAAGGTAGATGGGTCTTAAGTGGCTCATTTTCTTGATCAAACCACTGGATTTGATTGGTATGTGGTTCAGTGAGGATCACGAGCAAACCTCATAAAGACATCTTCAAATAATAAGAGATTGGATTACATCTTCAAATAATAATAACTACTCTACACTCCATGGTGAACATAATTGGGACAAACATGCACTTATGGCAACCATAATTAAATCAAGGGAGGTTTGATTTTCCATCAAGTTTTTGTAGATGTTTCATTAGGGCGCAAGCACAATCAAGTACACAACTCCAATACCATGCATAGGTGTAAGTGAAAGTGATTCAAAACTAGATACTAACTTTGAATTTTGTGATGAAAAAAATCATAAACAGTTGAAAAACACATCGATCTACAAAGCCAAGCAATTTATGTTGACAAATAGTTTTTCAAGAAAAGTCTACATATTTTAGAAGACTGTGCAAGTAGTATGCAAGTAGGTATATAGAACACATAATTGTCTAAAATTTTCTTTAAGTACGATACAATTACATTAGATTGATGTTTTTCTACAATTTTTTGTAATGGTGCCCTCAAGTTTATAAAGAATTCAAGGAACACGAAAAACTTCCAACTTCAAAATATTTAAGGTCATGAAATCTACATCCAAAACCGGAATTAACCATGACCTTTCGAGCATCACTTTTAATGATCAATTTCAAAGTTCTCATCTTGATATTCCATACTTGAATACCTAACACAACAATAGAGATAACCATGAACAAAAATTCCAACTTAAACTTCACTTCGCTACTCCTTTTAGACATTTGTCCAAAAAAATGGATGGTTTTATCATACTAAAGCATTTTTTTCCCATATACTTCACTATGCGTGCTCCCATCATAGACTTGCTAATGCAACATGAGTTTCGTTATGCAAATCTAGACGGTAGAAGTTGAAGAACATGAAGAACGAACCAAATAACACCCACACAAGTTACCTTACAACCGTGGCATCAAACTCTTGACCAAATGAATCCGAGGCTTTATGAATCTCGAGATGAAATCTCCTACCACACTCCATGTTGTATGATAGGTGACACAACAACCCTTTTTTTCTCTATAAAAATTGCGGATACATCATTCGGGGTCCCACATGGAGGCTTGCCGGAGGAGTTGGAACAAGTCACCTTCATTCTTTCTTTAATTTTATTAATTTTGTTGACTCTATGTATTTCCGGTAGTAAAGTACACACCCGTACAGTCACTGTATATATCACATGCCCATTCTCCTCCACTTGAAAGTCCCAAGGGTCCATTGTTTAGTGTTTTTGTGCCCCTTTTTGACACATTCTAAGAATCAAAGACATAATTGTCACCAACATCTAACACCAAATTTGAAGGGTCTGATTTCGAGGTCGTTTTGCTAATGTTTCCTCCCAAATGTGGCATGCGATAATATCTCTCTTGTTTCCAAACCCACCAAGAACTTGTTCTTTATGGATTGGTGGCTAAGTGCACCAAACATCTTAATTTTGCGTGGCATTGGAATTGGTGTGTCGTCTTAATTAGAGTGGTCCTTATGATTTGTCGTGTAGCACCCAACATTGTGCAACACACTCTATCTAGTTGTCGCGAGTGTTTTTGAAGATAGAGAATGTGGACCAGTGATGACTAGTGCGGATGACACTAAATCATATGTATAGTGTAGTTCCACTTTGACTGATTTGAGATCTATGAAGATGATTCCGATGCAAATAAGGTGAAAATATAAAGAAAAAAGAGGCTTGGACTAATAGGTAGATGGTTCTCCTCATTTCAATGTATTCAAAACCAGAGGTATGTTTGTATGCTAGAAGGTAAGCAAATCTAAAACATACATTTTCTTAAATTAGTTTAATGCTCTTGAGTGACCCTAAGATAATAAACACACAATTAGTACAAGATGATTAGCAAAGCCGTATCAAGCCGTAATCAATTTTCTTATAAATATTCAAAGGTCGTGTGAATATCCTTTTCATCATCTTAGAAATTCACTTCTAGATTCCTAAACAATCATGTAGGTCCCCCTTGATTGTGTTGACAATTGAGCCTAGAATAAGAGTTCCCAAATTCTAAACATGAGTTGGCTTGTAGTCCAATCTATTTGAGAATGTGTGAATTTGGTGTCCGTTCTTAGATCCACACGTAACCATAGACTACTCAAATAGATGTGTCCGGATAAGAGAAGGTATCGAACTAGGCCCACTTACATTGTGTAATAGTTGCACATAGCTTTCCTATGATGTTTCCAGATTGACAAGACAATGGATGTTTACCAACAACCTTGAGCATGCTAAATTTAGGGACGCTTTAGATGGGGTCCACGGTCCAAAAACGTAGGAAGCAATTTGAAGCAATTTGAGGTAGTCTTGAACCAGACCCTTCCCTGGACCCTACCTTCCAAAATGATTCTCTAGAACATTAGCTCACCTTTGAGCTTCATTTCTTGATTTGCATCGTTCATGTTTTCCTCCAAAATGATGTCATGTAGGAGACACCTCACTTAAATTGCCCTTTCTTGGTCTTGGGCTCTCATCTAAAAGCCTTTGGTCCAATTTACACCTCTCGGCCAATAAGATTGCTCCGTTTTGTTGGACCCTCCCCCTTGGACAGTGGACCCCCATCTAAAGCGCCCCTTAACTTATATGGTTGCAACTCAGTTGTGGATCACCAATGTCTAAGGAGATCGGTCGAGATGCTACACTAAATTTTGTATTTAATGTCACTTACTATTTGGAATTACACACACTATAATTATTTACTATATTAAAAAAAATTGTCAACAAAGATCAAATTGGGTGTAGAATGCTTGAACATTATACAACATTAGCATCTTAAAAACTCGGTTTAAAATGTCATTAAAAGAAAAAAGCTATAGCTTTGTGTAGATCCAAATAGTACGTGACATTAAATATCATATTGAGTATCGTGTTTCCATGTCCAACCGATTACATGTTGACATCCTTCGGTTTTGCTTTATTAGATCGGGGTGTATTCCATAGATTCCTCTAAGATGATGGGTAATTTTCCCAAAGTCTTGGACTTCAACCAGTTATTCCTCAAACTCAACCGGTTCAATTATAACTTGTGGCCGGTTCTCCCCTAGTCATTGGTTGTGAGCCCCACACATTGAACTCCTCGTGCCTAATGTCGGAAACACTTAGAGTAGAGGCACCCATAACCAATCACTTTAGAGATTCTCCGCTAGATCTAGAGAAGTACAAGGTGATGCAAGCTTTTTCTCATGTACGAAGACAAAATCACATAACATTACTCAGCACCCACTGTTTGTTTAGTGGGCATTCGGAATATGACAATTGGAAAGCTACTTCTTTTGCTCAACTTTCCTAGCATTTGACTGTGATATTCTGAAAGCCCACTAAACAAATAGTGAGTGTTGAGTAATGTCATGTAGGAGGATTGTCATTTTTTTGGTAATTTTATTCCTTAAATTGAAATTACTATGAACTTTTGAAGCCAAAAGTTGGCTCAAACATATACACTCTAACCTCATTAAGACAACACTTGTTTCAACGACACCCTCTATATTACGACACATTTTTGCGAGACCAAGCTTTTTAGTTCAAAACCCCCTCTTTTATACGACTATGACACTCGATAATGCAACATTTAGAATCTTTGTTTTGTCATATTAAAGAGGTAGTTAATGCTCAAATTCCTTTCATCTATGTTATGTACATCTAAAATACATCCATTTTCACTTGGGAACTACACTTATCATTGGGAGCTTAATGAGAATCAGAGTTACTAGTGTAGAATGGACATGGTTAGGGTTAGAGTGGCCTCCTGCCTAGTATGTTGCCTCATACACATGTGATATAGTACCACCAGTATCTTGATGCTAACCGTCATGCATCATTGTCGTCTAGTTCCTTATTAGAGAACTCTTGATACTTTGGTGCATATAAAATTATCAGTTCTCAAAAATTACTAGGGAATTCAGATAAGATGATAGTTGCTAACTTGGGTAGGCAACACCAAAGATCTTTGAACTCCTATTTCAAGAGGTCTTGAGAATATTTGTATTTGTTTGAAGTTACAAGCTATTATTTCACACCATCTATATTGCTTAAACTCGTTGTATATACATTTTAAAAGCTCACATCACTTACTCATGTTTCCGTATTCCCTCAATAATACGACAACTTTACGCCATTTGTCATATAAATGAGAAGGCAACACCTCGATCATGTGACTTTTTGTTGTGTGTCCCAAACATGTCATATAAGTTATACTAAAGAGGGAGAAGGGTAGTATGCACAGACTTCAAAGCATTGTAAGGTCAAGGACAGCAAGAGTCACGGGCCTGGCTTTCCCACTTGGAATCCCACATAATAAATATCTGGACTAAGATACGTATCAGTTTGGGACTTTTGCATAGAATGAAGAGAAGGGGGCCCTTTGGAGCAGTGTTCAAGATTGAGGCCCTCATATGAGGTTCATTTTGAAGGGCTCCCAAATTTTAGGTCTTCAGTTGAAGGGCTGGTTCAAATCCAAGATGTCAATCCAAGAATATAGAAATGAAATACAAAACTCATATCGAACTTACGCATGAATTATATGATACATGTTTCCATTATAATGTGGAAGAATTAAGAATCAACCCTCTGACTCCACTTCTTGTAGTGACAATGCCCTACGTTTGTTGATTCTTGTGGTAGGCAGATTAGATTGAGGACTTCAAGTGACGTCTTCGTTTTCAAGTTGGGGTTGCGTTTTGAAGGACTAGTTTGAGAGTGGTATATTTTGAAGGGCCAAATCACGTTTGAAGGGCATTGAAGACTTCAATCTTGAACATTGGGACCCGGGAGAACTCTAAGGAATTGCCACATGAAGACCACGTGTGTGTACTAGGTGTGTGTGTGTCTAGCCTAGCTACGACCTCATAATTCATGTGTTTTTTGGCACCTTCTACGATGACCTCTCCCCATTCACACCATCCCCGAACATCACCCTCCAATTCATTGCATTTCACCTACTACAATCGTAGATTCGTGGATACTTGCGATACAATTGGAAAACCTTCAAATACAACCCACTAATCCGTTGCCTACAACAAAAGGGATGGAAAGTTGTCTCACTTACCATAATGACCACATGTGTTTGTGGAATCATCCACACACCCTCAATTGAACAACTCAAAAATAACAAAAATATCGATGCCATGTATTGAGACACTCATGGATTCTATATAACAAATCGCACTCAAATACCCAACCTACCTTATCCTCCCAAGGGGTGGACTCTTCATACCATGTACGAACTAACGTGACTATAAGAAGGGTGTTATTTGAGGCGTTACTATTCATAGTGTATATAAGGGAGAGGTATTGTTTTTCTCTATTGTGTACATTTGAAAAGGGTATGAATTTTTCTTGAAGTAAAGGTAGATGTGCAAAGGGGGCCATAAGGTTTAGAGGAAAGATTGATATTAGATGTGTTAGTTTCATTCAGCTATAATGTTTTGGTTAAGAATGTAAGTTTTTATTTGTATCGGTCTGGTGTTCTCTTTTTCTTAATATCAATTAAAGTAGATGGGTCTTAAGTGGGTCGTTTTCTTAATCGGGCCCCTAGCTTTGATTTGTATATGGTTTGGTGAGGATCAAAGAGCAAACATCATGAAGACATATGCTTAAAAGAGATTGATCTATGTCTTCAAATATTAATAACTTACTCCACACTCAATAGTGAGCACGACTGGGAGGACCCGTGTATCCAATTAAGAAATCAACAAACATGCACTTCCGATAATCACAACTAAATCAAAGGAGGTCTCATTTTCAATCTGGTTGTGGCAAATGTTTCATCGTACATTTGCTAATGCAACACAAGTTTTGTTGTGTAAATCTAATCGGTAGAAATTTAAAAACAAACCAAATAACACCCACGTACTTTAGGTATATCTAATGAAGATTTCGCCTTTTTTGATATCAATAGGGTATGGATATTTGGCGGTATTTTCGTTTTTGATACCATTCGGGTTTATAGACCATAAAAGGACCTTCATACCACGGCATAATCATACTAGTATCAATATGGTTTAGAATGGTATTGACCCAAATAATACCTCAAGTATACAAAGATTTTCTCTCCACATACTTGTCATGTATCAATATTTGAATGGTATGTTAGTTTTGACCATGGGTAAGTTCTTTGCTATCGACATTGATGTTGATTATTGATACCATGCATTCACCTATATACTGGTCCAACTTGGTTTTAAATAAGTTCAATCATTCTTGTTGTAGAATGTCCACACAACCCACTTAAACTTTGTTGGTAAAGAATGATTTTTTAATAAGAATTTCATAATAGTATTGCATAATTCCAAATAGTAAGTGACAGTAAATACCATAAACAGTGTAGTGGAAGTTAAACACAGAGTGTCTCTTGCGACACTGGTGTGTATATATTCATATTCGTATGGCCTCAGCAGATATCTTTTGTGTGCACCAATTTTGTGGTGCATGAACTAGACAGCAAGCATCACACTTGAGCAATAACCACTGCAAATGTGATAAATTTTTTTGATTAAATTATCACATTTAACTTTCTGCGGTTCTAATCAAACAAGGTGACAACTAACATATGGGCTCTGTTGAAAATTCAACAACAGAATATGAAACAATGACAAGCTCATACAGACTTTAAGAACTCATTTTATTCTTCTCAGGGAGCTTTTCAATAAGTTCAGGTACAGCCTGGAACAAATCAGCTGCCAGTCCATAGTCCGCAACCTGTCATTTTAACATTAATCATCAAAACTTTATGTCACAAATGAGGTTTGCAATGGCTCCTTAAAGTTTGAACACATGCTGAAATGCACAAGATGCCCAAGATGCACGAGACAATTCTACTTGAAGTTCCACCAGATTATTCTTTCAACCATATAAGGTATATGTACCTAATTCCAACATAGCAATAATCTGGACATCTATATTTGAGTAGTATGTGGTTAGGTGAGTATCTAAAAATAGACACCAAAACACATGTTTTTTAGAGAGATGGGACTAAGTGCTCAAAATATGCTAACCATTCTAGGATTAAAAGTCAACATGATTGGGGGGGACCTTTATGACCACTTAATGGGCATGAAATTATTTTCATGAGCTCCGAAAATTATGAGACAAATGGTTACAGGCACAATTTGGAGTTTGCTGATCATCTCGCACTGATTGTGTGTTCACGTCCTACAGGAAGTGGGTGCAGAGAGAAAAGTATCCAAATAACACACGTCTACCTTAGCACCAGACTGTTTGTTCTCAACTTAAGAAAATAGCAACAATTGTGTAGTCTTAGCAGATTAGGGAGATTGACAAGGAAATGATTAGTGTTTAACTTACATAAATCTTCATTGGCTTTGACTTCTTTTTGTACTATAAGCTTCACTGAGCCATTCAGAAAGGTTGAAGTAATACCTGGAAGATGGCTGAATCAGGATCCTTGTTGATCGCAACGATGACCTTGGAGTCCTTCATGCCTGCCAGATGTTGTATTGCACCTGATATTCCCACAGCAATATACAATTCTGGTGCAACTATTTTTCCAGTTTGGCCAACCTGTAACCCAGAGATTCATGTCATTCAAGCCATACAAATGCAAGAACACCTCAAGTAGCTACAGATTCTTAAACAAGACGGTGTTGTCAAGAGGCTTCTTTTACACTGTTCCAAAATCAATTAATCTCCCACTCAATCTAATGATGGACCTGTCTTCAAAACCTTAGTGAAACTTGTGTAGATATGGATGCAAACATTCGAACTCGTGAAAGAGGTTGATAAACATGTGATTACGTTTATTGGCCTACCCATTGCTCCATACATTTTAAATCCAAAATGTGGGCCACCTAAGAGAATTATCAGTTAATTTCAGCTGGAGTTTTGGTTGGGAGTTGGTTGTTTTGCATTCATTACTTTCCATGTTCGGTAAGTTCCACGTGCATGATTGGAGCTGGTGTAGAGGTTTAATTGAAGAACATTCTATAAAGCTTCATTGAGGGCCAAACTTCCACACCGGCTCCAAGCATGTACTGAAAACTTACTGAACATGGAAAGTATTGTACGCAAAACAACCAGCTTCCGGCCAAAACTCCAGTTGAATTAACGGATAAATCTAATGTAGAGAAAGCTCATATTTTAATTCCTGGCACACTTGCTCTTAAAGATAATGGTACTACATACCTGCATGTCATTAGGAACAAATCCTCCATCTACAGCTGCTCTTGAAGCCCCAACTGCAGCACATTAAAACTCACATAAGAAAAACATCATAGTTGGACATTAGGTTATTCTCTCAAGTCTGCTTTACACTTGCACTTTCAACTTCAGAGCTTGAACTTTTCAGCGGGCTTACAATACTTAGATGGTGTAAGCCTTGATGGATCCATGTGGAACGACTACAACAAACTCTTGGTCAAAAATCCTAAGCCACCTCCATGTCAAGACTTGGAGGTCTCGTTTTGTGAGCCCCAACCCAATGCTTTGGCTTGTCATGATTACTCCTTTGCTTAGTATCATTTCCCGCTTCATGGTATCTCACTTTGAGCATGCCAGCTTTACACTCACTCAAACTAATGAGAGCTCGAGGATTGGTCAACCTCTCAATAGTTTGAGCTTTGGATGAAAGATTGTCAACTCGAAGTATCAAACTCCCCATATTTGCAACGTCAAGCTCTCAACTCGAGCTCTAGTGTAAAGGGGGCCTAACATAAGATGGTCACAAGTATTGTGCACTATGAAGGTGGAGATGCACTTAGTAAATACATCTGACCAATTGTAACAAATGTAGGACTACAATCACATGTTTGTGATGCTGAACTAATTAGAGATTGTAGATGGACTAACCAGCTGCACCAAGTTTATCTGCAAGCTTCTCAAGCATTTGAAAATTCTCTTTGCTTTTCAAGCCCCTGCCCCCTGAGACCACAACACGTGCACTACCTAACTCAGGCCTTTCAGATTCCTGAACTTCCTGTCCCATCCACTGTGACCTGCCCACAATTTCTGGACAGTTCCACAACATTTCATCAGCATCCACATAAGATTCTACCTCCAAGCAACAGTTCAAAAGCATTAATAACCTGCCATCAGTACACTTCCCAATTTAGGTTAGCATGTGTTACGATTCTTTATTCTGGAAGGTCTTGAAAAATATCAACGATTGGCTTTGACAGTAGGAATTTATTCTGTACATAAATTTTCATGATGGAAAAGGGTTCAAGAGACTGATAGCAAAGCAGTCTTATTTCTGTCGACTGTAGCTGACGAACATAGCTGGTAAAAATCAATCTCCTAGGTTAGAGTGATGTAGAAGGATTTAGAGGCAAACCAGAATTCAACCCTGATGTATCCACAGAAGATATGGATGCATCTGCTTTGCCTTCATGTGAGTTTGATGCAGCAAATGAGGTTGGCCTTATTGTAAGCATACATGGTCCACTTCCGGTGTACCGCACTGTACACATTGCATTTCCAGCGTATATAGGCCTGAAAGGTTCATAGAGGATGACTTCCAACTGTTAGGCCAAATTTAGCCTTGACAACATTCAAAAGTAGCATATCAGATATCAAACTAACACCTCAGAATCATCAACACTAGACTTCAGACCCTTTGTTTGTGACGGACTGGACACACTGGAAGATATAAGGTCTTTAAGTAGATCTGAAGCTGGAACTGAACTCAGATGTCTTGTGATCTGTCAATGCAATAAATATGTTGAAGTAATATTTGCAATTCCCATATTATCTATGATGCCAATACCTCATACACACCTTACAGACTAAGCACGATCCTGTTGCTTTTGGCATTATGGGAAGCAAGAAATGAACCTGACAAATGTCTTCTCATCAATGATGGTCATGACATCGGAGACAGGTGAGACATCCAACAAAGCTGCTGCCCGTGGCAAGAGATTCTTCCCAAAAGAGGAGGATGCTGAAATAACATGCGAGTAGTTGCCACTGCGAGCTATGGATACTAAGATTTCTGCCCATGGTTCTGCCAAGTCGTGGACAAGCTTTTCTGAGTCAGCTACTAATACCTGCAAAGAGCCACTCAAACTGAGTTTGCAACCCTAACTGATACATCTGCATGACTGGCTAAAATTCACATGCATCCAGCCACAAAGTGACATGTATGCATGTACTTCAAAGGAGGTCTCAAAGATAACAAGGATTCAGAACTTCATCAGTCCATCCACACAAGAGATGCATAGCCGACCTATGAAGGAATAAAATTGCAAAGGACATGCTATATTAGGTATCTAAATAATAACCTAATTCACCAGTTTGATCGGTTGCATTCACAATAAGATGACAAAACCAGTCTCTGGCACAAGAATGCAACAGATTTCACTCTCACCCTTAAAATGGTGTTTAACCCAAGAAGCTCATGCTTAAAAGATGCAACAGAATTCACTCTCACCCTTAAAAGTAGTGTATAACCTAAGAATCTCATCCTCAAAAGTGGTGTATATCCTTAAGAAGCTAGAGCTATAATTGCAAACAACAAAATTTCAAAAGCCTAGTTCAGTACCTTATCAATAGCTGGATGGAGCTTGGATGCATGTGAAGCTGCTTGCTGGAGGGCTGGCCCTGTGCCACCTACAAGAACAGACACTGTGCTTCCTTCTCCTAATGCACTCGCAGCTGCAATTGCACTAATTGATGACCCTTTCAGAACCCCACCATCGTGCTCCGCCACTACCAGTGTGCTGGCCTTCACCCCACAAAAAGATTTATTTGTGATCAGCATGTGAATTACATCACAAACCTTTAAATTTGTATACCCTTTCAACACTGATTTCACATTGATTCAATCACATCACACTACAACATTGACTCAATGCCTACCAAAGAAAGGGTTGCGATTCCAATCTTTTGCAAGACCTAAAAGGTTGAATTCTGAGTCAGATCGATGTTGAATGAATCATTAGCTAGGTGTTGAGATAGCACTCAAAAGATATTGAACCCTGAAGGGTATGTATCAACATTGGACTCAACACGAGACACTCGTCACTTGCATTTTTAGACGTAGCTTGTCCATAAAAAACAGAGACAAAGACACAGAATGTCTTAAACTTCACTACTCCAAGCAATACTTTCCAAGTACTCATATTAGTGTACTCACAAAAATATGTACTCACGGTCAGCACACCTACATTACAAACCTCTTAATTCAAATCAACACTGACATTTTCACATTGATTCGAACACATCATACAACACCATTGGATCATTGCCTAACAAACATGGAGTTGCCACTTTAATCTTCTTCTATATTTACAGCTGTAAGACCTAAAAAGGCTGAAGTATGCGTTGAACCGGTGTGGAATGAATCATGATCTACCTGTCAAGTTAACACTAAAAAGACATTACAACCCTGAAGAGTATTTATCAACACCACGTCAACATTAAACGCATGTTGAGATATAGCCTCTCCATAAGAAACAGAGGCAAAGATACAAAGAATACATCATGTGTGGAGTTGTCTTAATCTTCACTTTTCCCTAAGTTTTGATAGAGCTGAGTGATATCCACTGGATATATCTAACACACATAATATTCTTCCATGCTTTTTGATGTTTTTGATGCATTTGACAAACATAGAAAACAGAAAATCCAAATTGGCATGAAGGACATACCAGACGAGTGAGGAGTCGGCTGAGCGTAGCCCCACCAACAGCTCGACATAGATGACCTAAATTTCTGATGGATGCACTTGAAATTCTTGCCATCGTTTATCTTGTTGCTACTCACCTCATCGAACCCGAAACCCTACCTGTGGGCACAAACACAAATTTGCAAATTACTGTATACCCGACCCTCCTCTTCCTCTTCGTCCCCAAAAGCACCTCCACGCAATAAAATTCAAATCACGTGAAGCTCAACACAAACGATCATCAAGTTCCTTCACAAAAATTGTAGACAAATCTCTTTCTCCTCCAATGTTTACAATCGTCCAACAATTACAGCCCCAGAAAGTAGGAATGTCTTACACGAATTCGATGTACATATACACATACAAAAACTCCTCGATTCCTTAATGACTCCTTTTACTATCTGGAATATGGGATTAGCGCAGCAGTCTCCTTGAATTTCTGTAAAATTCTCCCAATTCCCTCACCTCTTCACAGATTCTTGGGAGAAAAGAGGCACAAATTTAGGAGACAAGGATTCATACGCTTGAATTCACTAAAAAGTCTACACAGATGTCCAGTGTACACTCAATTGACGAAATTCGCTCCAGTCTTTCACCGAGATTCAACAACCACCAGGCTTTCCACATTCTTTTTCAAACAAATGGCTTGACCCAATTAAAAAAACAATAAAACCCATCACTGTGATTCTCTTCGCCCTACCACCCCTGATATCTTGCATAACTTAGATTGATTCTATTCGCCAACTTACCGCGCTTTTCACACAGCAACTCAAGATGGGCGAACAAATTCTTTTGCAAACACCACATTTCGATCCTCGATCACATGCAACAAACACCCTTCAGCCAACTTGAGTCCGTCCTCGCTTCTCATAAGTTTATTTCCTTTTCATATTTCCTTTTCCTTTTCGTGCTGTACAGGGCATCCTTGCTGGCGCTGACTGTGCGTCGACGTGGCAGATATGACACATATACCGAGTTTGAGCATGACAAATGCGCCTCGGCAATATTCCTCACAATCTCAAATCTCTAATTAGAATTATGGGTTATGTCACCACCTTCTGAACCTTCAATTGAAAAATTTGCATTTGCAGAAACCAGGCACTGAATTAAAGGCTTGCCAAATCTGAATGATTCACATTAGATATTGTGGCCATTGTCGGATCGGAAGTTCTCTCGTCTCTGGTTAGCTGGTTAGCAATCGCGTATCATGTAGATTGTCATTTAAGTGTCATAGTTGGATTTGAGATGCAGAAATTTCTGAGAAAATCCAAAGTGAAGAGTCTCTAAATTCTCTTTCAGCGATCTTATACATCTCCGCGTCTATGTTAGCTATTGAACCTACAATGGAGTGCTCAGTTTGAGCACATATTAGTGCAATCTCACCATAGCCACTTGTCTTTCTGATGTCTAATCTTAACTACAAGCCTTGTCTTAGACCACTCAAATCTAGGTGTCCAAGTACCAAGAGTGACCAGTCACCACATAAGGCCCATACACCTCTCGTTGCGATAACAAACGAGTGGGTGGATTTGCTTTTGACATAACCAATTACTCATCCAAGAACACGATGGTTAATCGATTCTTATCATGATTTTTTATCCATGGAAGCACATTATCATTCATAATTCTTGGATTTTATCCATGAGCTGCTCAAGCATGACTGATAACCAACTTGAGCCAGAGGTAGATGACTCGCCACTACCGCATCTCGTCATCCACTCTCCTCTTGTTGGTTATCTAGTCTATAATGCTAATTTGGAGCTCCAGACAACAAAATGCGCTACTACTCAAAATTGATAGGTATCGTACGAAAATTCAAAGGCAGGCTAATAACGATGATTGCTTCGTGTATATATGAAACCTCATAAAGAGTAGGATGAAGTTGAACGATGTTTATGTATAACTGGCAGTTGGGGCCATCAACGTGAGCTCGATCCAAATGATTTCTCTGAGTGGCTACTAAACCAATCCAAGTGATCTGAGTTGTGTGAAGAAATTCATGTCAAGGACCAGATGCCATGTCCGTGAGCCGGGACAATACTGGAACCGATATTGGATTGGTATAGGTGAATGCATGGGTGTCAATATTCAATATCAATAATGGTATCAGAAAGCCTACCTAGGAGTATCAAAAGTGTCAAACCAATCAAATATTGATATTTGATAGGTATGTCAAAACGTGAGAGAATCTTTTGTATACCCGAGTTAGTATATGGGTCAATGCCATTCTCAGCCATATATTGATACTAGGGTGACGATTTCACCTAGATCTGAAGGTTCTTGCATGGTATATAGATCCAAATGGTAGCGAATATAAGAATACCATCAAAAAAACCATACCCTTCTGGTTTTTGAAAAGAAAGAAAGAAAAAATCCAATGAGCAGGGAGAACCGGCCGCTAGTAACAGATGAACTGGTTAAGTTTGAATAAATAACCAATTGAAGTTCAAGACTGCAGAAAAATCACCAATCTTTTTGGAGGAATCTATAGAATATACGTCAAATTAGTAAAGGGAAACTGAAAGATCACAACATGTCCCCGGTTGGACTTGGAAACATGAGGATTTTCCCAGATTATTTCAAAGAACCTCCCTGGACACTGGCAAGATCCTCATTATAGATACCCGAATGGTGTGATCAGAAGATGCTAAGTTCCCAGACCCCAACACTGGCTGGTACACACATGCCTACCCCGCCTTGTGTACCAAAACCAAGGCAGCTGTCTGTGTGTTCACGACAACAGCCACTCTCGTACCAAGAAGGCCATCCTTCAACCTCTCACATGAAACTAACTCAGGCGTTTCTCAAACAGAACCCAAAAAAAAAAAACCAAACAATCAGAGAACTAACTTAGTAGACCACCCAAGAAAGCTCACATTCCACCCATCTTCTAACATTCTCTCCAATACGATGGTTCACACTTTCCTCTCCTTTGGTAAGTTAGACCTCTCATATATGTGTGTATACCTAGCTTAGTTTCCGCAGAAGTTGTAAAAGCTCAACATTTCTCGGTCCAGCACAGTTTCTAGTTTTTTGTATATTGAGGTAGGCCTCATGGCTGGCACCCTATGTATTTGGCCCTGAGGGCTATTATGGCAAGAACTTATTGTCAATCTGTTGATCTCCTTGGAATGCTAGCTCCTAGCTGATTTGGTGACTAGTATGCCCGTCCCTGAGCTCTCGCACGACAACATCCCCCTCAGGGGATTTCGTTTCTTACAATGTCGCCCTCCAAGCTTACGTTTTATGCCGTTATACTGTTTTGGTGGGTGATCTGCACGACGATCGCAATTCTCGCAACTCGTTTGAGCCTCAATGCACGGGCCCCCGTGCATTTGCTTAACAAGCCCAGGATTCCAGTCTTACCGGCTGCTCACCCTCGCTTCACTAGCCCAATTGTGAAACGCCACAAATTATCAGAGGGATGTGTTGCATGCCACCAATATGAAATTCATGGTAAGCGTAAACATGTCTTTATCTTTTATCTTTCTCATGCAGACTTTCCTAGGCTAGTGTTGCATTGTGGGTGGGTGTCACCACCGGTTCCGTCCTATTGCACTATATTACATATTAATACTACAAAGGCAAGTGATACGCACCATTATCACCTTGTAAAATGGCCGATTTGCCAATGACTTGACTGAGTCATCTTTGTAGTGTGACATAAATTTCATATATGTATTTTGCAATTATATATACCACTATTTTTTTTCTGGTAATAATACATATCAAGTGGATTTAATGTCATATCCGTTTGTCAACTTTGTGACATTCTTAGTTTCCATTGAGAGAGTGAAATATTGTGACATTATTGTGCTCAATAAGGTGACATTAACGCAATCAAAATGCATTAGTGTGATTTATCGTGGCAGCTCCATATAATATACGTAAATCAGTTTCTGCTCTAGCTCATTCAACTCATGGTAACCATAATTGCAGTTGGGATTATTCGTGCAAACTGTCAACACTAGACCATCAAGAAAGTCGGAAGAAAGTTGAGGGCGAAAATGTGGGATTCTTGAGTACAGTTCTCTTATGTCAATGGGCCATTTCGATAGTATTTCAGTCAATTTGTAAATCGATTTCGTTGAAACACCTCTTAGAAGGTCACATTGTCGGAATCCATTTGCTTAATAATTGTGCACTCGAGAATCCCCCACAGTCCGTAGTAGTGGGGGACTTGACACAGTATCATCAATAACTTATTGCCAAAAAAGATGGAAAAAAGAAAAAAGAAAAAAAAGAGCAAAGCAAAAGGTTCAGGAATTATTTGTCATCTTTCACATAGTTGAAACTTGAGATCCTTGATTGACAAGTTTGATTCCTGGCAGTCCTTGGATCACGGTTACCATGTGAAGCCCTTGACAATCTGTATTCTTGTATGTACCTCCTTCACTCTTTTTGTCAAACGTCCTATTTACGCAGACTGAGTTGACTGGACGAAGAAACTGGGAAGAACTGTACTTGGGAAATAGCAGTTCCAAATTGTTTGAAATCTCGTGTGGCAGATTCCTGACGACTCAAAATGCAGAACTTCAATGCAATGGGCCGAGGATCTAGAACTGGCCACGTCGCACACGCCAGTGTCCGGGGAGATCATTGGGCATAATCGGTCGGGATCTGAGTGTTTCCAAGTCCAACTCCGGTTGCATGTTGACATCTTTCGGGTTTTTTCTTTTATTAATTTGAGGTATATTCCTTTAAATTCCTCAAAAATGATGGGTTTATTTCCTGAAGTCTTGAGCATCAACCAGTTATACCTCAAACTCAACCGGTCCAGTGTCTGGGGAGATCTTTGGGCAGAATCGGTCAAGATCCGAGTGTTTCCAAGTCCACCTCCGGTTGCATTGTTGACATCATTGGGGTTGTTCCTTTATTAATTTGAGGTATATTCCTCTAAATTCCTCAAAAATGATGGGTTATTTTCCTGAAGTCTTGAACGCCAACCAGTTATTCCTCAAACTCAACCGCTCCATCTGTAACTAGTTCTCAGTTCACCCCGTTTATACATGTTGTACGCTTCCTTACACATGACCAGTACCCAACCCTTGTTCCATGCCTGAGCTAGGATACTGACAAACTCAGGCTTTCTGGTTTCATCAACTGCCCAGAAACACCAAACTTGTAAGTATATATATACCTTATATAATTTTCATGTACTTCCATTGGCTTCCTTTCTTCAAAAGGTGACATTCCTTAACCAAAAAAAGGTTCAAGAGTTGACAACCCTTGACCCAAAAGTTCACAAAACTGGAGGGCCGCGAATCTCCTCGATTGTTTACTCACTTATTGGGACTGCCCATCCGAAATAATTGCAGACAAGTTGCACAGGTATCGTGCACAAATTCCCTGTTTCTTTCTTTTTTCGTTTCTTGACATGCTGCTCTAATTCGGAGTCTGGATACTAGAGTCTGATAAGGATCGAGATCGACACATTACACCATTTATGGTATTGTGTGTCACATGCGTAATAGTGTCACTTATCCCATTTAGAGGCATATACTAGGTCACACTAATGATCAACAGCTTCATCGTTAGTGTCACCTCATGACACTTAGCATATTCAATAGTGTTATGAGGTGTATGGTGATGTTACACAATGGTCTACAAGTTGATGAAAGTGTATCACAAATGACACTTGGCACTAGTATGCCCAAGAATATCCTCCTCTTGCATACTCAAACGTAAACACATGACACTTGCTAATAGTATACTCAATAATATCTTCCCCTTGCATACTACAATGAAAACTATTATCTTAAAGTATTCCAATAAGCTAGAGTAAACGTCATGGTGTATTGATTTTACACTTAAATTAGTTGCTTATGTTGATGAATAGTATCATATTGACAATTAGCAGACGTGATACTTGCAGACCTCTGGCATCTAGTTTAGGCCCTTTGCATAAGTGCAGCATGGTAACCCTCTAATTCCCCAAAAAGTTTTACAAGGAAATGACAAATAATGTTACATTTAATCAAATAAATAAAAGTAACGCCCGTATCCAGGTACCAGCATGAATGTGAGCCCGTTAGTCATATGTTGATCACAGTTAACCATGATGCAACATAGGGTGTTGTGCCTCCTTTGGGAGGCAGGCTCTAGTAGTAGAGTAGTTATCCCAAGTTCTTTAAAGGGGGGGGGGGAGACATGTGCTTGTTTGTCGTCAAGTTTTCTTTTGTTTAAGACTAAAAAGTGAGATATTTGATACATTTTGGTGTATGTTTTTCATTAAGGTTTTAATATTTGATTTTGGGATGTTGAGGTTGGTGATTTTATTAATGAAGAGTTCGTGTACGGCTCCTCTCACCCCAACTGTGATGGTAATGAGGGGGTTGATTTTCCATCCGATATTTTGTATGGTGTTAATTAGTGGGTCGTATTTGGTGTGTTTTTGTTCAAGGGCTTGGTCAGGGAATCTATCACAACAATATGTAAATTTTATGGGTTGGACTATGAGTGTAGGGGAGAGTGATATTAGTGTTTGTATTTGGTTTGGGGCTTCTATTACGCATAGGATGTCATGTCTTAGTTTTGCTTGGCATTCGCATGTTGTGTGTATACATGTGCATTTGAAAAACTATTCCGGGACTGTTGAATCAAGTGGTTTGTTGTTGAAGTTACCTGCATTGGTCAGTGTGAAGAGCCAGGTAGATTTGTTGACTTGTAGTGTTTGGGCAATGAAGTGTAATGTTATGTTTACATTTAGAGTTGGTGACACCACACAAACGGTTTACAACTAGTATTGAGTAAGACAAATAGAATTGGTGAAATTGGAATACTTTAGTTAGTGTAGTGCTAAGTAGCCCATATCTATTGAGTATCATCATGGTTTTGAAGCATTCTAAGTTCAGGTTGGCTACCATGTTTATGATATCTAGTGACACATAGAGTATTTGCAAAGAGTTACATTAAATTGTCTCAAACCATAGAAATGCCATGTGCACCGATCGTCAACATCACATGATTTGTCAACATAAGAGGAAATTTTCAGATGAAGTACGTGTGTTCATTAATTCATGTTTTAGTAGAAGGAGGTGAGAACAGAGGAGTGCAATATAACGAGTGAGGTGGCAACTTAGAGTCGATCGGCCACATGTGAAAGACCACCACATGTAATTTAAATCTAAGAGAGTGATCTATCCAAGGTCAAAGGGTCAAGAAACATGTTAGTTTTTACATATCTTAGAACTTAGAACTTGAAGATGCTACACTAATTATCCAAATTAGTGAGTGCTACTATCTGGAGTTACGCAGTGCTATAACTATTTAAGGAGATAGTAATATGTACCAAGCAAAGTCATTTATGTATTATAATGTCCGGAGAACAATCCATTGAACTTTCATCAGTCAAAATGAAGTTTTGATTAAGATGTTATTGCATTGCTCCACTCCAAAGAATAACACACGCTAATTGGGTTAATCAGTGTAGTACACCGTTTATGGTATTTAGTGCCACATGCATAATAGTGTCACTTACCCTATTTTGAGGCATATGATATGTTACATTGATGATCAACAACTTCATCATAAGTGTCACCTCATGACACTTGGCATTCAAGGGCACTTACGTATATCTTGGCATGAGTATGTTCAATCGTGTTATGAGGTGCATGGCTATATCACATAATGGTCTACAAGTTGACTAAAGTATACACAAATGACACTTGCCATTTGTATGCTCAAGAATGTCTACCTCTTGCATACTAAAATATAAGCATGTGACACTTGCCATTGGTGTGCTCAAGAATATCTTCCCCATGCATACTAAAACACAAGCTATCATCTAAAGTATCCCAATGTGCTACTCTAAATGTCATGATATAGATTTTTTTTCACTTGAAGAAGTTACTTATCATATTGACAAGTCGCAAGCGTGACACTTTAAGACCTCTAGGCATCTATTTTAGGCCCTTCGCAAATAGTGTATGCGACACTAATACCGTAAACGGTGTAGTGCTAGAACTAGGATCATTGTCTCAACATGTTAGTCTTTCCTCCAATAGAGTGGTCTTTGTTATATCATTGCATAGTAGACAATCAAGGTTGTAAAACTTGTAGGACCTAGAGTCCCCGGGATTCGGAGCCATGACTTGTAGTTTTTGTACTTGTGTGAATCAAAAGCATGGGTAGTTTTTTGGAATATAGATACATAACATTATTCAACCATGTGGGTGGGTCCCATGACCCTAGAATATGTCAATTATATCATGTGGGCCCCTGAACAAAGTAAGAATATTTGTTGATTTTTCATACATTCAAGATGACCTTGGAAATTTGGGTGGAGTCATACTCCCAGCACTATGTGCAAGACTCATTATTCATCCTAGTAATATTTGCAAGATACGTTGTTCATCCCAATACTATTCCCTGAAAATACTATTCATATCAACACTATCATTGAAAATTTCAACATTTTTCACAATATTCATACTATTCATACTGACCCTATTCAATATTCATACCAACAACAATTTCTTCCTACTTTCTAAGTTTCTTCCCTTGAAGATAAGATAGCGGAGACACATGTCAAATTCTAAATATAGGATGGAATACAACCATGCAACTCAATAATGTTATATATGATGTTCACTTTTTCAAATAATAAAAGATTCTTGGATATACCTTAAAATATTGATATCCAACGTGATTTTAGGATCCCTCTCTACTTCTAGACCTTTGTAGCTCTTACTTGTCGTCAATGCCCTACCTTTCAATCTCACATAGTTTCTATGACTTGTAGCATAAGCCTTGGCCCGGCCCCACCCACAATGAGGCTTGGTACATGTTGGGTTTGTGCTCAACCCATCCAATAGCTCATGAACCGGCAGTTCTTACGTTTGCCAACTCTTTAGAATGGATTGGGCTCCCATTTCTTTGGATTGAACATTTATTGCTAGTCTCTTACTTCAACTAGTGTGCACTTGAAGATGTAAACATCTATTGGTGGGCAAACACAAATGAGGAACATGTGAATTACACTTGCGCTATTCTTGGGATCAAAGTTCATGTCTTTAGGATATTAGTCGGAGGTACCACTTATAGATTCCCAAACATCACTACTTGTGTGCTACTGTATGTCCTAGGCAGTCATCTTGCATTAGTGAAAGAAATATTCAACTTGACCATATTGATAGATTAACATATTTTCTAATTGACAGAGGGCAATTTTTTGATGATGTGAGACAATTGCCCATGACTCATATGCTTGTAGTATACGCACAATTCAAATCGTGAAGACATAATCCTCCACAAGCATTGGAATCATGTTGGCGATTGTCCTGCATCATTGAAACCATGTTGCTACATCACTCAAAAATCTACAAGTTACGCCACAACGTTTGATAAGTTTGCATTGTTCCTTCACCGACACAAATCGATTGCCTAAGACCTCACACGTCGGTGTTGGTTACATAGTGAAGGTTGACTTGAGATCATTGTGCGTTACATAATCGCTTGGCGGAAACCACCATGTCAGCAAAACACATGTTAGTACGCTCATGAAATAACAACTTGGTTTTCTTATGACTGCAGATGCAAGATTGCGCAGCGCGTGTTGTACAAGGAAGAAGGCGGAGTCGCACTCCTTACACTCCCGACCCCCACCACAACCTCCTTCTTTGCAAGGCGTGAAGAGCAACAAGGCCTCCTCCTCCTCCTCCTCCTCCCACACTTACCGGAGCACCCCGAAAGCGAAAGTGAAAGGGAACCCGTTTCTTCGACGCGTGCCGGGCCTCAATTACACGCAAGACAAGCCATTTAGTACCCCGGACCCAATCTTGAGTGTTCCCCAACCACTCCCCTCGCACTTTGCCCTTTCGCCACACTATTTGCGCAATGGAAATCTTACATGGCTCACCGTCCCGCCACCTCCCCCACTTCCACCACCAAACGATGCCAAGTGGTCCGCCCCACCCCTCCTTGCAATGGCTCAATGAGGAGGGGACTCAAAGGAAGAGGGGAGGGGGGGGGGTGGGTTTATGAAACTCCTAAATGCCCAAGGGTTTAAAGAGCATTATTTTACTCTTCCGAGCCTATCTATATTGAAAGAGGGAGAACTTCTTAAGATGAAGTTGTTCATGAAGGATCGATTTGAACACAACTTGATGCAATTGGTATTGGGAGTATGGTACGTGGGTGTCATTGGGTGCGTTTTTCGTGTGTTTTTGACTCATACCGATTAGGTTTACCCCGGCGATAAAACTTGTTAGCAAATCTGCGTTGAAGCATCAACGAAAATTGGGTTGAAAATCGGACCGTCCTCGGTGAAGTCATGGTTACCAAAACTGCATGTTTGTTGATTTCTTGATTGAGTACACAAGTGTTCCCAATTGTGTTTCACTACTGAGAGTGGAGTTGTTGATGGAGTTGGAAAACGTAGTCCAATCTCTTTCAAGCATGTGTCTTTATGGTGTTTGTCCTTTGATCCTCACTTAACCACGCACCGCTCAAATATAGGTGTTTAAATAACACCCACGTACCTGATGCTTATAACATTTGTCTAGGCATTTTGAAAGGGTTGGTCATTTGAAAATATCTCATGTATATATAAATTGAAACGTTTTGGGTACAATTTTTTGTTTGTTTGTAATTTTTGTTGATTTTACTATGCATAAGTATAATGTTTCAGAATAAGTTGCAAAAGAAAAGTGTATCAATCGTGTCAATATTCTTTGTTATTGGCAACACTCATGTTCCAGGATCAAAATTTTGGTATGCCTAAGTTTGACACCCATTGCAAAATAAACAAATGACCACATTGTGGTCAGGAATGTGTGAAGAAAACCTTAGGCCTTCACCATGTCCCCCCAAAAACATCCTCAACCGCATCGGAGTTACCTTTGAACCCCCAACTAGCTTGCCAAGGTAAGGGAAAGACCAAGTTTCAAGACAATTTGGATTATTTTAAGAAGTTATCAAAGTGACATAAACTACCATATTACACTAACTATCATATTTAGTGTAGACACCACAAAACTCCAACCTTGGAGGATTGGTTGGTCAATTGCAAGTACTTGTGTGGCACCCACTCCAATTCCCACCGCCAATTTAGTGTGACGCACAATGAATACCAAATTTAGTGGTGTTGTGAAGAAACACCATATTTAAGACCACTATCATCCAAGTACCGACAACAACCCAAGTTGTCAAATGATTTTATTTTATTTTTTTGTTTTTGTGTTTGAAAGAATGAACGTAACATTCATCTGCAGCCATTGTTTGCTCAAATCCATCTAAACCTAGACGGTGCTTACAATTCTATTGACAAAAGTATTCGCTACATTTACTAGTTTTGAAGCCCATGAAGCCAAACTTAAGATAACGTTATCCAATGAAGTTTGTGTGTTGGGTGGGGCTGGGTGTGAGGACAAAACCACCCCCCTTAAGCGTCCTAGTCTGGGTGATGGTGTTGAGAATCACATGTATTGTTTGTATCAAAAGAATGATCTCTTTGCATCCCAAGGCGTTCATGTCATTTTGAATCACTTTGTTTATTAGTGGTAGCCTCTTGGCTTTGGGCCGCGTTGGCCTTTTCAAGGGTCCAACCGGCGGCCTTGGCAACACAAGCTCTCAAGGATATTCCCCTTTGGCCTTTGATTATTCTCTTCGTTATTCGACCATTGCTAGAGTCTTCCGCTTTCTCCGTCGGCTTGACCTCCTTTGTCTCGCCAATGTGGATGTCCTCCACTTTCCCCATTAATAATGCAAGTGATTTATTTTGGCCACGAGGTTCAAGTGTTTAAAAACACTTTCCTCAATGGTTTAACACACTCCAACACAATTGCCCTTAAGGCCACACTTGATTCTAAATAGCCTAATAAATCCACACTTGCATACTAACTAATCTAGTCTAAAATGGCATAACATGGCCTATGATTAGGTTGGTTTCACCATTCAATTTAGGCTAAGCCCTAGCTAACTAACCAGCTCCCAAATGTCTTCGTCGTATACACCCCAGCCTTGGTCTTTAGCTCAGCCCTCTCGGCCCAACAGTCTGTTGGCTAACCAGCGCTTAGTGCAGCTCGGTCCTTAGCTAAGCCCTCTCGGCCCAGCCGTCTGCTGGCTAACCAACGCTTGGTCCAGCTCATCCTTGGCTCAGCCCTCTCGGCCCAACAGTCTGTTGGCTAACCAGCGCTTAGTGCAGCTCGGCCTTAGCTCAGCCCTCTCGGCCCAGCAGTCTATTGGCTAACCACACAGTTATTAAGCTGCCACCTAAATAGTCTTCCCCAGCCACTATTCAAGCTTTTAGCTTGATTCCTTCTTCGTGGGCTTTGGTCCACCCTATCTAAACCTCTAATTAACTAACTACACCCGCTAATCCTAATAATGAAGCCTATTACTTAGTAGTTAAAACTAATCCTTAACACTCTAATTTCACTAACCCTACCTAATCCCCACATGTAATTAATGATGAACTCTAAGAACTCACTCCCCTTGAGAGGTGTTGAGAGAGAGACTAACTTATTAACTACACTAAAAACTAATCAACCCACACACGTGGCTCAAGCTCTTAAGAACTTGCTCCCTTGAGAGCGCTTGATGGAGAGAGAGGTAAATGAGAGAAAAAACACCTGAAGTAGCAAAGAGGGAGAGAGGGAGAGAGGGAGAGAGGTGAGGATAGGATGAGAGGATTAGCACCTCCAATCACAATCCCTTAACCTCCTCCTTCGAAGTAGGGACTAATCCCCATCTACCAAGCTTCCTTCTTCCTAAACTAACAAGATGGATCCAAAAGTGGGCATTTAACCCGCGGAGCTCACCTTGCTTCACCTTACCCCCTTCTCACATTATCAAGGCATACTCTTATTGAAATCAAACCTTGAACTAATCACACAACACCACCTAATGCCTAAAGTTAAATCCACACCACACTTCAATCTTTTTATGTTTTGTGAATAATCATAACTCATCAAAGTCAACTAAAATTGGTTTCGAAGAGTTAATCACCACATTTGGACACCATTTTGGGCTCACACTGGGACTAAGCCAAATTCTATTCGGAATTACATTGTGTTTCGTTTTCTTAGTTGAGCACTGCACTGGCAGGTTTTAGTTTGATAAACTTGGGTGAAGCAATGTCGCTGATATTATTAAAATGAAACGGTTGATAGTAGTTGAATAATGTTATGAAGTTTACGGGCTTAACTATAAGTTTGTGCGTGGCCCAAGGACGACTCACCGTGCCAACCGAAGCCTAGTAATATAAGGATCAAATTAAATTATTGCCACATGGCACCACCTGCTTCAAAGGGCTAGCTTGGCATGACATGTGGCTAGACAAAACAGTGAAGCTCACCCATGATGTAAGAGTGATATATAGCATTGGACATAACACCGTATAATTACTTAAGTGATACATATTAAATACCATGGAAATAAGGGGCTAGATATGAAAGATCGTATACCTTGTGTTTCAATCATGGAGAGCGGATGAGTAATTGTTGATTTTTAGTGAAAATTTGAGGGATGGATGAAATCAATTGTGAAACCAATCACCCTCAATGACTTCTAAACCATAGTTTCAGGGCGACTTCACACACGAGACTAAAGGCCTGTGACTGTTGTATTATAAGATCTTTCATTTGGTTGAAAAAGGTTGAGACCACCCAAGTTCACTTCACACTAGAAGGTGAAGGCCTAAGAACCCAAAGAAATTATGCCAAAATTTTCATGGATGAAAAGTTTGCATAAATAAATACATACATGACACATTATAAATAATGTTTCATGGTTTATCGAAATTTTGTGTTAGGCCCACCTCCAAGAGTGGAGTGCTAATAGTCGTATTTATTTACCATTGACTCAAGATTAGGGTGCTAATAGTCATAATTGTTTACCATTAACTCAAGATTAGGGTGCTAATAGTCATAATTATTTACTACTAACTCAAGATTAGGGTGCTAATAGTCATAATTATTTACCATTAACTCAAAATTAACATTCCAAATTCTGTTAATTATACTGCTTAGAACGATTACCAAAATTTTGAGCACATAGTTCAATCTCTTTTCAACACATGGTTTTTTTGGTGTCTTACTTCCAATGATTCTCAAAAAAATTACCCAGCTACTTTAAAATGCGCCTTCTTGTGATCGCACGTTGCCAACCAAAACTTGGGGAGTACATCCCCGCAAGATCAAACGTAAACATATTCTTCGCATTGAAGAGCCACAAGAACACCACCAAGGGACTCAACAAATTTGGTAGAGGAGGAACAACAAATGTCCTCATTTCGTAGACTATAGATTTTGAAAACATGAAAATTCGATGAACTCACTCTTATGGGTGGATCCATCACTACAACACACATACCGTAACACAATAGCTGGTTCGTCCCCTGGCGAACGAATATTTATTTATTTTGAAAAAATAAGGTTCGCCTCTCAAAAAACTGAATTTCTCAATTTTCATTTTTAGCAAAAAAATCAGTAAAAATGACCTTAAATGGCTTAGAAACACCAAAAGATTGCAAAAATTAATTAATTTTATTTTCGTTTTTCTGTCTTCGTAATTTCATAATTTTTACGTTTTTTATTTTTAGAATTATTTTTGAACGAACCAGCTAT
The DNA here is from genome assembly GCA_950295325.1 of Polytrichum commune. Taxonomy (NCBI): domain Eukaryota; kingdom Viridiplantae; phylum Streptophyta; class Polytrichopsida; order Polytrichales; family Polytrichaceae; genus Polytrichum; species Polytrichum commune. Next base: position 71,345,506 of record OX485803.1, read on the forward strand.
GGTACTACGGTAGTATATCCAAACCTCATGGAAGATATGCGAATCTTTAGTGTTTATTTCAATGGTATGACATTGTTGAAACATGATCATAAATGTTATAAATTATCATTCTAATCATTCTTAATCTACAAAATCAATTGATAATTGATGAGAATCTACTATCATGCATCATCCATTTAGGAACTTGAGCATTTAGTTTACATTTCAAAACGTTCGGGAGAAACTCTTTTATGAACAGAAAATCTATGCACGAGCTCATCACGGAAAGCCTAAAGACGACATTCACACGTACAACAAGAAGAGACTCTAGACTCGTGCTTACTAGTTTCTCAAAAAGTCTTTTGATACCCAAACGTGTTGGACAAAGAAGCCGCAACAATGTGCATGTATCCAAGGCTTTTTCGTTTTGAGAGGAGTGCGGTTGCAAAAACGTCAAACTTTAGGGCCCAACAATGGTGTGTGAGCAGGTCCTCTTTTAAGGCGTGTTCTTGACTTGGGTACGCAACTCCTGTATTATATGGCCCTTATTATAATCACTTATAATGCATTTTTGTCCAATCTCAAGTGATATAATTTGTTTCAATGTAGGAAACTCTAGTAGCTCTTCTAACAAGGAATTCCAAAATGTAAATATATATACAAAAATTTAATATTCCTTGAAGCATATGATTGGATTGAAAACCTGATTATATGAGTTTTTTGATACATGCACCATAGGCCGAACTACCCAACTTCTTAAGCTTTTTAATAAAAAAAATAATAATGATTTAAATTAAAAATTGCCAATGACTCTTAATTTTGATTGGAGGCAACTACTCATGAGGATCTTTTTAAAATTAGACACTTTACAAGGTTTTAAAAAAAGGTGTTTCAATTCTTTATATACGTTGTGGAGATTCTTTTTTTAAATTAATATGCAACCCAACTTTTTCTACATCTTATTCACTTAATTTGGTCTTCACCCAACTTTTCGGTTCTTTTATTTTTGCATAATTTTATATAATTGTTATAAAAGGTGTCCTCTAAGTTGTTTTAATGCCGATGCCTCCTAAAACGCATGATATGAGAGTTGTGTACCTAGGGTTTCTTGGCATCCACGCCATTACTAAGGAGTCTTCATTTTCATGGTCACCATATACGGTCACGTACTTAAGTTACACCTTCTCTCAACACTAAACGGAAGACCTCTCTACTCCATCGAGAGTAAGTTACATCACCCTTTTGATTTTTGAACCGCGAGGTACGAATTATTGGTTTCTCTTCCTCATTACCAACTAAGTTACTCTTTTCACACAAGGTCGAATTACGTCTCGAAGAATGTAAGAACGACACGTGGGTCAATCTCGATGCATGTAAGCCAAACACAAGCCCAAGCGAAACGAAGTCCACGACCTTCCTTAGCTTTTGGCCCTCGATCGGGGTCTTGGTGCTAACCACGAGGTCTTTGAGGTGCCTTTATTGGAGATCAATATTGGAGCCAACAAAAGTAAGCACATGGCTCTAGAAGGGGCACCCATCTCTCTCGTTTTCGATGCACCCAAAACATACACCAAATTGTCCAACTAGGTGTATGTGGTGTCGGGTTCGACTCCTAAACATTGAGTGTCGGGTTTAGTGGCATCATGGAATCGAGCCACGTGTGTGGATCACAACAAAGAAATGATGAAAAGAAACTTTGGTGTGTTTACACTAACATGCAACTACCATGGCCACAAGCTACCATTAACTACCGGAGGTCATTGTATCACAATGTATATTCACGTTCTTCTGTATCAAAATCACGGGGAGGTCACTCCATTGTCAAGTTGAACATCACATGCGAACAAAGTTTGCTACCCCTATGTTACATGCCATAGATAATTTTAAATTTTAATATGATATTTTTTCTACATATACATAACCATTGATAGTATTTTTTGTATATATTTTTTTGAAATTTTTAGTCATATTCATTTTTGTAGTAATTTTTAAAGTTCAATTCTACGTCGTTCTAGTTAGAAACGGTATGTTTTATTTTAAGAAAAACAGATCATCAAATTTAATTACCATTTTGTACTATGTACTAAGTACTGTGTATATCTACTCATGAAAAACTTTTGATAAAAGTTTGACTCCTTTTGGTGATGCTTTATGTAAAAAGTAGGATTTTTTACATGTAAAGTGTTTGCACGTGGTTGTTCAACTTTATAATGGAGCGACCGCCCCGTGATAAAAATAGCATGTGTACGAGAGGCCAAACTTGGGTTGAAAACACTTACTAAGGGGTTAAGGTGTGAGCTTGAAGTACCAAAACGTAATTCAACACATACAATGCCATATGTCGTCTCTTTGAAGTTCTACATTTTAGTTGGATATGAGGCTCTTGCCAATTACACCTTGTCCATTTTCATACTACATGTACGAATCTTTGACAAAATGATAGTCACATAGGGGCTCATGCTAATAAGTGATTTTGCTTGTAAATTATTCGAGTGGGCCCCACTATACTATTTCTATTAGTGTGGGATGATGATTAGTGTTACTTACAATGTGAAGGGCCAAGCTAATACCGAGCTCATTGAAATTAGTGTGATTTTCAACAATAGGATAATATGCTACTTAACATTAATAAATTTTCTCTTGTTTCAAAATTCAAAAATATATTATCAACACCTCACAAATGTATTATATTACAAAATTTCACACCAAAGACCAATATTCCAAATAGAAAACGTGCATCACAACACTCAATACAATTCATAATTAATAGAGTTATTTGTATTAGTAATAGAAAATATTTTATGGAGTGTTTAAAAATGAATGAAATCTTGTTCTTGTGCCACCTTTTCACATAGACCAAAAGCCATGACCACAACAATCTAAGGGTCCTTGAAAATCATCCAAAGGTTGTACCATTGAAAACAAAACTCTAACTTTACAATTGATGGGCGCTTGAGCTTAGTATAAAGAGAAAGTGGACCATGTTGAGGGGCTGCAACATACGTTTGGGTTCAGGCCCCTACCATGACAATGTAATATTTCTAAAAGTTAAGTGGCGATTTCATTGATTGCCACAATCCCTAGTTTTTGTGATCATCCCACCTCTTTTTGATGGGCACAACGCAATATCCTTGCAACGTGTCTCAAAAGTAGAGAGGAAAAATAAGAGGCATGATCCACCCAACCTTGAGCCTTACACACTTGTAGGAACTAAGAGTTGAAGGCACCCTCAACTAGTCCTCAAGCATACATTTAACCGGCTCTCCCTTCATGCCTTTACGGTGAGTTAAGTGTTGTTAACTAAAGGTCATTACTTATGATATGAGAACATCATGTAACACCATAGTCCCAACTAGTGGGTAACTCCCCTTCACCTTTTTAAATTATTAAATTTTCTAGGGTCAAGTCCTTTAGTCTTGCAAATAGTAGAACCTAGTTGGAATCAAAGACAACTAATGTAACTAATAAATAGGTACACGTTACATACCTCCCAATTTAGAAATGAACACATGCATTCATATACTGCAAATTCCAAATTGTAGTGCATCCAAACAATAGTAAAGGCCACCACCTAATTTAAACCAAGCCATGGGATTTGTATTTGTACCCATGCTCCATGCCACTTGCGAGGCGAGGCAAGGTAGTAATAACGCCCCGTTTACATGATCTTGTGTAAACTAAAAGAACGAAAAGGCGTCTACTCTCAAGACACCTTTCCCTCAAAAGTTTATGTGCAACTGGGGCTTTTGTGGTCATGCTTAACACCATGATGTGTAAGCCTATTTTTTGACTTGGCTACTGCATCTCAATACTTCTTGAGGACTTGAATCTACACTCAAGTTGTTCTTTGGTTTCCAAGAAGTATGCTCAAGTGCATATCTGAGCCATTTAATGAGATGTAATTTCTTGGGGTGAGAATAAGACCCTCTATCTTCTTGTGGAAACATGCATTCTACCTCATATGATATATTCTCTTCAAAGACTGGTGGAGGGGGAGGTTAATACTACCCTACCATAACTTGTACACGGCCAAAGAAGCGACATATGAAAGACATTGTGAATCTTAAAATGTACTTGGCAAATGCATGTGGTATGCTACAACCCCTATAATTCTCTTGGTTATCTAAAATGGCCAATCCACCGTGGTAGTATCTTTCTAGAACCTAGGACCTTCAACTTAATTTTGGCAGTACTTACAAGCATCTATTGTTCCACTTCGTTAGAAACTTCTCATCTCTTCTCGTCATCATAGTATTTGTGCCATTGTTGTGCAACGATTAAATGTCTCTCGGCCTAGCAAATTACATCAAAATATGCTTGGAAAATTTCTTTGCAACATGGACTTGACACATGTTGATCCCACTGATTGGTGTCACGAGATGCTGACATGTGTCAAGAGCAAACAAAGGATTGTAAAAAACTCTTGTCAAGAGTCATTATATGCAAATTCTACCATATCAAGGAATTTATCCCAGTCATCATACACCGGATTTACATAACATTGCAATATGTCCTCAATGATACAAGTTACCCGTTCCATCTGTCCATCAATTTGAGGATGAAATGTGGTGGATATAGCCAACCTTGTCCCCAAAAGACCATGTATTGCATTTTGTTACCTACTTGTGAATCTAATGTCCATAATGCTTAGGATTACTTTGGGTAGTTTATACACATGATCACGAAATAACCTTGTCGTTCTTTCAACAATAATGTGTGTCATGGTTGGCAAAAAGTGGGTCATTTGGGACAACTCATCCACACACACAAAGATGGCATCACAACCATGCATAGAAGGTGTCAAGCCAGAAATAAAATTTATATTGACCACCCCCCAATTCATGTCAGGAATCTCCAATGTTTGTAATAGGCATGTTGGCTTCAAAATAGGAGCTTTATTCTATTGGAAAATCTCACAAGATTTTATATAGCTCCTAATGGACCATGTAGTTGGAGCATTAGGGCCACTTCACACACAAGGTTGAAGGCCCCTGACCATGGCAATGTAAGAGCTCTCATTGGTCAAAAAGGCAGAGACCGTCCAAGTTCACCTCACACTAGGAGGTGAAGGCCTAAAGGCCCAAAGAAAAGTTCGTGGATGAAAAGTCTACATGGAGTCCTACATGGCAGGTTATGGACAAGGATGTATGGTCTACCGGAATTTGTGTCATGCCCACCTCCAAGAGGTGGGCCTGACGCAAATTCTGGGAGACCATGATTTTTTTTTTTTTTTTTTTCCAGCAGGACATATTTCAGGACAAATTTCAAGATAGATTGCAAGGCAGATTCCATGACAAACAAACACCACCAAGTAATTCTCATAAATTGATAGAGTTTGAGAAATATTATATTAAACCAAATCCTCCCCTCTTTTCCCTCCAGCACAATATGCAATGGTCCTACAACATGGTCTATTCTCACTTCACACTATGATTGAGGGCCCGTGACTACATAAAACGACTTTCCCAACACCCATGGTACGGCCTTTGGATGAGAGTCAAGGGTCCTCACCATTACAAGGTCACGGCTCTTGGCTCATGTGCGAAGTGGCCCTTAGTAAGTCCAAAGCTTAACTCCTTAAACTAATATTGCCCAAATGAAGTTTTGAACGCCGTTTTAGGTGCATCTTCCTTTTATATATGAATTTGATGATATCTATGTGCCAAATATAGAGTTGAAAATACACTAGCATATGCTAATTGATCAAACAAATCATCAATTCAAGGTAATAATTAACGATTCTTTACCATTTTTTTATTGAATGTAGATTAATCAACCACCATTCGTAGTGCTTTGTATTTTTTTAACGACAAATAAAATCAAAGACTCACAAGGCGATGAAATGGGTTCAATCCATGGGTGCAAATTATAATAAATGAAGTGTTATGTATAATATGACCAATTCTATATTTTAGATCTAATTTATGCTTCATAATAAAGATTGTACTATGCAAGTTGTAATACATGTATGGATGGACAAAAAACGGATACTATGTGAATATAGATTATGCATTTGTTGCTCCGAAACTTTTTTTTGTTATTGAAGTAGAGTCGCCTCTGTCACTTGTGATGATTGGTGCAACTGGTGTTCTTTAATTTATCCCTTACACAAAGTTACAACTATTATATGAATGAATGATGTAAAGTATTACTATTCTCTCTTAATTCTAAGTAATGATATGGTATCCAAAACATCACTAATTAGAAAATAAGGTGAAAATAGAAAATTAGGGATGTTGTCTAATCAATATCTCTTGTACATCAAACTAACCCCTCGGTCTCACGGGGCATACAAACCTGCTAATGAGTCACCCCCTCCCCCGGGTGCATGTTTCAGAATGTTAGTTTGTGACTTGTATTGGTATGGTTTGTTATAATTAAAACCAACAAAGGACTAATAGTTTTTGGAAGTATCCATGATAAGAGGCCCCCTTCATACTTTTGCATTCAAAATGTTAGTACCTTATTATTGAATAATTACAATAAAATGAGTTCCAAATTTAAAGTATGGAGCCTAAAGCCATGCAAAATTACTAACTTTGGGGTCATCGCTCATGTCTTAGCTTCCTCCTTCAAGGTGTAGTATAAATTGAACTTCGACCATCTCTACTTTCTTGACAAATCACATAATTTGTATATAACGGGTCAAGGGCCCTCAAGCTTTAGTGCAAACTGGCCCTAAAACAATGTCATGTGTGGCTTAAAAATCTCGTAATTATATTACTTTAAGGAGATTTTGATGTATTACTTCATATTTCATGTACATACTTGGAAATGTGTAGGACAAAACTTACTCCAAGACCCATATGAGACCATGTAAGTTGGCGGACTCCTCAAAAGGACCTATAATTCCTAGAAGGGTCTGGTCATACCTAATTTAAGCTTACCAATATTGATTGGGGGGGGGGGGTGTGAACACGTGGAATTGCCAATGAATATACCGACACACTCCTACGATGTGTATGGACTTATCCCAATGCATGTGTGGCCATGTTTGGGTTGTTCCCGTGAGCATATCCTTTAGTCCACACATGGTTGATGTCTTACGCCACACCTTTCCTCATTAATGGTCAAATGATGCAGGCATGACCTCATCCATGCCATCCACATGACTTTGGGGTTTGGTGTACTGCGTTATATGCCCATCACGATTCCTTCTACATTTTCTTGCATTTCACATGTGTGTTTAAATGTATATTTATTGATAGCTACATTATAAGCATAAAACTATAAATGTCGGGGTGGCAATTTCTAAATTTGTCTTGTCAAGTTGGTAGGCTATCTTACTAAATTCCTTGGCATATACATTAGTGTAGAAATCGGGTGGGTAAGCTGCTCATGTCCATCAAGATGGGATGCTTGATAGCCCAACTTACACAAAGGTTTAGGGTTAGAGCTTCGAAATTGGTCCATCATAAGGTTTTTTAAAGAACAATTTGGAGAACAATTTACTGAATATTTTGGGCCCATAGAAGTGTGGAGAAGGGTTGAGTAATAAAATGAGTGTGACATTCAATATGGGGTTTCACCACTTTGTGGAATAATTGTAGAAAACGCATTGAGTATCTACATCAATAGTGGTATTTAATGCATGCATGCATGCAAAAAAAAGAAAAGGAAATGGGAATCGACATGGACTAGTATTTAGTTACTACACTGATTATGATATCATTTTGGACCAAATTGATTTGGATGGAGCTAATGTTGGTTTCAGATGTGATTTTAAAGATTGGAATATATAATTGCAAAAGTGATCAATCAATGCTTTCAAGATATGCACATAATTATGTTAAACATCATATCGAAATTTCCACCCACATTTGACATCATAACTAGTGTACCTAGGCTACTTGAAGGATTAGATGATGATTTATGTTAAAACGATATTAAGTTATTAATTTCTTACTAAGCCCTTCATAGAGTAGGCACCCAAATATGTGCCAAAATGTGCAACCTCTATTACCCACACTTCTTAGATCATGACCCACATTACATCATACAAACGCTCCAATCTAGGAACTTGAACTCAAAAGGATTAATAACAACTCAAACGTCACCATCCTAATATAATGACCATAAATGGAAAGGCACAATACTACCACTTTCCGTAGATGGCTCTCCCATGGCTCTATGACTTGAAAGAAAGGAACGAGAACGTGAACATGAAGTGTGGTAGAAAGCGTGTTCACCATTACTATTGTTGTTGCCATGCCAATGGTCAATTGACTCATAGAGGTCTTTCATGCTCAAATCCATGCACATATCCTAGGTTGATGACACATGAATATTTACACTACTTTGAAAGAAATATGCAAGGGTAAATGATGAACTAAATTGTTAGTGACATTCATGATCTCTTTCTCATGTGCTCCTTGAACTTTCAAAGCCAATATTTGTAAAATTTCTCATAAATCTCACCTAATCCACCTACCAAATTAAAGTCACCCTCTTGGACCCAAATGCCCATGTGGTTGTTAGAGGAAAATATTCTCCAAGTTGAGAGTGCCTTTATGTACGAAATCCACACGATGGAGGCGGTTTCCCAAAAGCTAACAAAGACTTAGCACAATATGTGGCCAATGTCACACAAGGCTTGATGCCAAAACACCAATTCCTATACAATGTACTCATTGACCCTCAACAATAGTTGCCATGGGCTGACTTCATATGGTTGACTTTAAGGCCTTAAAGGGTCATTTTTAGAGTTTTCTACAAATTTCATATCGTTAGAAGTGTCAAAATAATTGTAGAAAATAATCATAGATTAATGAACATGAGTCAAATGGAAGCACACAAACAAATTTTGTATGAGTCCAAGGAAAAATCAAAAGGTTATCTTAAGGTTGAGCTTGTCAATGCTGAGTAGGGTGACCTATTCATGTTTACATGCTCCCTTGTACTCCAACCACTCACGTAGCCTCAAGTAGTGTGGAGGTAAGCAATGAACATGCTAAGTAGCTTCAAGTTAGAGATCCAAAGTACGTGTCATTATTGGATATGTGTCATTTGAAGACCTTAGTACCTTATGGCAATTAAACTGATAGAAATAAAAAACCCTTTTGCAAGTGACTCATTTAATCCCAAATCATGGGAAAATGGAAATTATAGTATGTGAGTGTACCTCTCATCCATCCAACATAAAATTTGACACCCAATAGGTTTGTAGCCGATTCATCTTAAATGACCTTGAGTACACTAATTGAGGGTCTTGAAAAATAGTTTTTGATGTCATGCCAACTATTAAAAAGTAACCTCAATGAGAATGGACAGAGGAGTCATTGAGGACTAGTACCATATGACAATGTGGATGAAAACACGAATTGGATGAAACTAGCACATCTATTGCCGATAGTTTCCTCTAACCATAGGGCATCCTTTTGCACATCTACCTTTACTTTAAAATGCTAAATAGCCTTTTTTTTTATATGTACACTCCAAAGAAAAATTATACCTCTCTCTATGAATACTATGTATTCTAATGCCTCAAATTTTACCCCTTCTCACACTCACGTTAGTTCATAAGTGATATGAAGAGTCCAATCCCCAGGATTAGCCAAACCTAATGTGGTCACTTTTAACATCTCACATATGTAGGGAGTTTGAAGGCTTGAACTATATACTACGTAAACACATTGAGTTAGTACATACAAATGAAAGTTATGGACTAGATAACCAACAAGAGCCTAGAAGAGAGTGGATGACGAGCTGTGGGAGCAACGAGTCATTCGCTTACTTGAGCTCATTATCAGTCATAAACAATTAGCTCATGAACAAAAGCAAAGAGTTATGAATGATAGCATGCTTTTCATGGATGAAAACATACAATGAGTTATGATAACTTACATATATTATATTGCCATGGGGGGGACCCAGACTCGAACATATGTTACGGTCACTCAACATGGTCCACTTTTACTCTACACCAAGGGTCAATTCATACATGAGACTGTAGGCCCATGACCATTTTAGTCTAAGATCTCTCATTGGTCGAAAGGCCCAAGATCATCCAAATTCATTTCACACTAGAAGGTGAAGAACTAATTAAGGATCCAAGAAAATTGTCATGGGTTAATAATCTACAAAGATTCCTACATAACATATTATAAATAATGTTTCGTGATCTGCTGAAATTTGTGTTAGGCCCACCTCCAAAAGATAGGCTTGGCGAAAAATTCAAATAGATCGTATTAGTGCTATAACCTTTGGATGAGAATCAATGGCCCCCACAATTAAATGGTCACGGCCCTTGGCTCGTGTGTGAAGTGACCCTAAGCTTGAGGGCCCATCGATCACAATATCCAGAGTATGGCCTGTGGATGACCTTCAAGGGCCCTTAGATTTTCTTGGTCACGGGTATTAAATTGACCTTGGTCCAACTTCCATAAAGCATTGAAGACGACAATAAGATATTACTATAAGACTACAAAAGTTTGGAACCAGGTGTTTATTAATTAATTATTATTACTCCTGACTAAAACTGACTCCTTCGGTCAAAGGCCTTGAAACGAACGAATGGAGACGGACGGACGGACGGCCGACGACGTCGGAGACTTTGGTCTGTGGTCCCGTGATCTGTTCTCTTTCGCAGCAAAGAGAAAGAGCTCGGTCGCCATAGCCATGGACCATGTACTCGCGGCGCCATGCCACGCGCTCTCGTGCACACACGCTCTCCGAAATACACGAGATTGAACCCGTGTTGTATTCACTCCAGAGTCCGCTGAATTTTTTCCTTAGCTATCCACCTCAGAATTGGTCACAAACGGAGCCGGTGCAGTTTGTTAAGGAGCTTTCTTCTTTGTTTTCGCCATTGTCTCTCGTTCTCAAACTCCAAAGCTTCAATTGTAACGTGCGGAGAGTCCACGTGGTGAATTATCAAATCTCAGAGTGCTCTTCTGATCTTCTCGTGGCCACGGTGAGTTGTTCTGTTTGCCATTCATTTGTAATTGTTGTTAGCAAGAGACAGATCATAGCGTTGGCACAGTTAAGTTATTGCTTCCCGTTTTGATCGAGCACTGGTTCGTAGAGCAACAGATTTTATTAACTCGAAGCTCCGAATTTTAGCCCAGTGTTGTCAGATTTTCTTGTCGCCTCTTTATTTTCTTCTTACGTAGGATCCTCTTGCGGGTTGGCGAGCTGCTGCTTCAGATATAACTTGACTGGCTATAGATGTCATTTCTGCAAGCAGAGTTTAAATCAATTTGAGCTGCACCGGTTTGGTTCTGCTCAAACAGTTCTAGCGCTTGAGGCTCTCGGAGGGGAACTTTGTAAGAAAGCACATTTCTTATTAATGAGCAATCATTATGAACGTGTACTATTTCGAAGTTATATGTGTTTGAGGTTGCTTTTGAGAACAAATGGACTGAATATTACATTGTCGCAGGCGTCTCATGTGATGCCTGAGGTTCGAAAGTGAAGCAGAGTTCTTAACTCGAAGCTCCGATCAGTCCAGTGTCATTAGACTTGCGTGTCGCCTTTTTGTTCCTTCTTACGTAGGATCCGTTACTTCAGGTATAACTTCCAGTTGCTTCGGATGTCATTTCTGCAACCAGAGGTTTAATCAATTTGAGCTGCAGCGGTTCTGCTCAAGTTGTAGCGTTTGAGGCTGCCAGAGGGGAACTTTGTAGCTAACCTTTGTTATTATTGAGCAATCATCATGGGCGTGTATTTCGAAGTGATATGCTTTTGAGGTTGCTTTTGAGAACAAATGGACTTCAATTACATTAACGCAGGCGTCTGATATGACGCCTGATGTGAGCTTCTAGCTCCTCGCATATCTGTAAATTAAGAGTCATCCTGCAGTACTTATTGCAGCTTCCACCTCTAGCCATGGCCTCTCTTGGCTACCGCTAAAGCAAACAGGTATCCTCTTACAATTCCTGGAATTTACAACTTTCTCGTGCACTCGGTTACTATCTTTCCAGCCGACTAAAGAGTCTCAGCGGTATCAATTGTGGTGTCAAAAGTAATTACCACTGTCGCTGGTGAATTTTGCAGTCGCAGTTATAGAAATTAGAAGCGTCACAAAATCATTCTCGTCCCCTCGCCTCCATTATGAAACAGGAAATTTAGTTTCTGTTGTAATGATCTGCACGATGAATCCAAGCGCTTTACTAGTACTTTCACCTCTGTTTAGGCAATCCTTTAGAGCATTTTTAGTAGAGTCCCGTACGGACTAGATACCTGTCTTTCTGCTGGACAACAAGGTTTTCTTTCATTTGATGAATCCTGAGGTTGGAGTATGACGTCTGATTGCACAGAAGCTGCAGAGGCGGTTGGCATCATGACTACAAATACCGGAGACTTGAGCATTGTAGGCGTTCCGACGCATGGGGGCGAGTATATCAAGTATAACGTTCTCGGGAGCGAATTTGAAGTCCCCAAGAGATATACGCCTCCTGTTCGAGTAATCGGTCGCGGTGCTTATGGAATTGTCTGGTGAAAATTTTCTCCCTCTCCAGTGTATTTGATTATAATTGGACGAGACTACTATTATAGCTTTGAAAACTACCGTCAATTTGTCACCGGAAAACTACACTAAATATGATATTTAGTGTCATATCGTATTTAATGTCACTATGGTAACTTTTTGGATGACGCTTCTTATGAACAAGTTTACAAGTGCTGTCATAGATGATGGATGAGTTCATCCATTGGCCAAAACCCTGCCTTTTCTTGTCAGCAACTTGTGATGAAATATCGTCATGGATGATTGAAATTTGGATAAAAATCCACTTGATAAGTGATAGTAATTGCAACACCATAAATCTATAATCCCCCCAAAAATGTACGAGGAATGACAAATAATGTTGGGTTAACATTTAGTGTTGGTGACACTATACTGCGGTTTACAATTAGTATTGAGCAAGACAATTAGAATTGGTGCCACTAAATACCATATTTAGTGTAGCTAAAACTATCCAAAATTTGCAGTTAACTTTACATGTCGGTACACTTGATTAGCCTTCATAGTTTCCTTTTTAATAAGATAAGTTCATTGCAGAATGGCATATTTCTTCTAAATTACTTTACAAACTTCAGACGTGAAACCTTGCCGTCCTGATTGTATTGCCACGATTGGTGTTTTGTTAAGGCGTTTATGCCGACATTTCCGAGATATAGGTAAAATCTGGAAGAAAATGTCAGCTATAAAGTGCGATCATGTGGATAAGGTTTTTTTGAGTTGACACGGCAGGGTAATTCAATCTAGTTTGGTGTGAATGTTGTACAGCCGTTAGTGACCTCCGTTCAAGTCTCAAATGTCACTGGAAAAAGTATTGACAAATAAACTGTATTGTTTTTGATGCAGCTCTCTATATGATTCAGAAACTGGAGAGGCAGTAGCCATTAAAAAAATCGGAAATGCTTTTGACAATAGAATCGATGCAAAGCGCACATTGCGCGAAATTAAACTCCTCTGTCATATGGATCATGAAAATGTAAGAATACCTTCCCTTGTTTTAATCTGAAATTCCCTGAGCAGTCTTCTATACGGCTCTTTATTTCATGTAGGATGGTAGGAGATGACCTTGGAACGTCTGTAATGGATTATCTCTCACATCTCAAGTTTGCATTTGAGAGAGAGAGATGTGCAACTGTGATCTTTTGAAGTATGTTAATACTGAGTACCTATTCTTCGTTCGAGCAGATCATTGTCATTAGAGACATTATTCGCCCTCCAACCAGAGAGAACTTTAATGATGTGTACATTGTCTACGAGCTGATGGACACGGATCTTCATCAGATCATCCGTTCCAGCCAAGTGCTAACTGAGGATCACTGTCAGGTATGCCTCTATTCAACATTCGGTGTTGGCTCTCAGTCTTCTGGCCGAACTTTTAACTTCAAGTGGTTAATAGCCTCGTGGTCAGAAGCGTGGCTCCTGTGACTCTCATATTAGAACTTATTTAAGTAGAATAGAGTCAGGTTTTAGTGGATCTTTAGACTTGAGCTAGGATTGTCAACCAAATAGAATATTCAGAATTTTTTTAGTTTCTCAAATGGTTCCTGCTGAAAATTTTAGAATATAAATCATCACTCTTACATGGGCGACTCCTCATATCTGGATTGGCCACTGCTGCAATTGTATCTGATGAAAGATACACTTGAAAAAGTAAGTCGGGGGTCTGAGTCGTCTCTGTGTTGCGATGCTTGTAGGGCAAGTATTTGTTTTGGATTATTTGGTGAATATACTTTATGTCTTGGAAGTTTACTAAAGATTCCAATACAAGAGCCTCAAATCGAGAATTACTTGGTGGAACCTACTTGGAGAGTGTAAGCCTGAATGTCATAGCACATTGGAACTAGAAGAAACATGTCGACTGTACAATGACGACTCAACAATTTGAGTTCACGCGATGTAACATAAGTGAGATATGAGCATGCTTGAATATCTGGGAAAGGAGAATAGGAAGATGTGTTATTGCCATCCATCAGCAAGACACTTAAAATGTTCTTGGATGATGTTGATCGTTCTCTGGACTTGTAAAATCCCGAGAAATCTAATGTCCTGGTGTATTTGAATGGATGCAGTACTTTCTGTATCAGATTTTACGAGGGTTGAAGTATATTCATTCGGCGAATGTCTTGCACCGGGACTTGAAGCCCACCAACATCTTCCTCAATGCCAACTGTGACTTGAAGATTGCAGACTTTGGGCTAGCACGAACACTATCAGAAACAGACTTCATGACCGAGTATGTTGTCACCAGGTGGTACAGAGCTCCAGAACTGCTATTGAATTGTTCAGCATACACTGCAGCTATCGATATCTGGTCTGTCGGATGTATATTTATGGAGTTGCTCAATCGGGGTCCACTGTTTCCAGGCAGAGACTATGTGCAACAGCTTCGTCTCATTACGGAGGTACCCAGAATGCTACCTTCACAGATAATTGGATAAACCCATCTGTTATTTTTCTGTCTTGGTTCAGCAATGAGAAGACTGGCTATTCGCTGAAGGTCCACTTGATCGAGTTTGAGTTACTACTCGACGGAATGGCCAATGTTGCTAGCCCCTTGTGTGCTAGAAGTCGCTCGTTTTTCTTTAATCAGGAGTGACTACGGGCATAAACAGGAACTCGCTCTCATCATCCGTCTTCAAAATCCCATTCCAGATTATTCTTCACATTCCCTACTTTTTATCGTTTTGGTTCTATGTTTTGGACTTTGATGAGACGACGAAGGTCGTTATTGAGTTTTGGTATTCGACTCTTAAGCAATTTGTTTCTCTTTCTAAACGAAATAGAATTTGATGTCACACTGTCTGTTTATTATGTGGGCTGCTTGTAGTTATTCCTCTATGTATGTTTAAATTCTCTTGTAGTCAAAAATTCTCACACGACATATCTATTTTTCTCATGGCAGCTCCTTGGAAGTCCTGAAGATGACGACCTGGGATTTTTAAGAAGCGAGAATGCTAGACGCTACCTCCGTCAACTTCCAAGATATGCCCGAGTACCTTTGGCTCAAAGATATCGAGATCTACAGCCTGCTGCCGTCGACCTTATTGATAAAATGTTGGTCTTCGACCCAGATAAAAGAATAACAGGTACTATCGTGTTGAATCTCAGATTCTTGTGGTCCACTGCCAGGTCTAGTTATATTGGTTATACAACGACAAGAAGATTCTACTTCCTAAATGACATATTCATATAGATTTGCATCCAATATCCATAACTGACTTTAATTTCTGCATCGGTGTTAACAAGGATATCTATGTGTGATCTAATTATTCTGAAGGAATTTGATATGGGTTGTGTGCAGTGGAAGAAGCGCTAGCTCACCCCTATCTGGCAACGCTTCATGATATCAATGATGAGCCTGTATGCGCACACCCCTTCGAGTTCGACTTTGACCAGCCCTCATTTTCAGAAGAGCATATCAAGGAACTCATCCTAATGGAAGCTGTGGCATTCAACCCAGTTCAAGAGATGATGCAAATTGCAATTTGAGATGATACAGAGTCGGGTGTCTTCATCCTCAAAATGCAGAGGTTTATACCCATATGATATTCGTTACTTCTTTCCATTTTCCATCATCTGAAGACAATGAGTTTTGCAGTGGAGCGTCGATTTTAGACTCCTTAGATAAGCATTTGACAGTCTCTGTATATATGTCCTTCATCATGCAGGCAAACAGACAGATATTGTAATTTAAGACCCTCATAGTCTCCGGTCACAGGCAGCGATGACCTATGAGAAATACTTTTTTACAATCAATAGATAAAATAGGACAAAAATTGAAGCTATATATCACTTGACGGTGATCGGCATACTGGATATGAATCGAGTGCTTTCAACGAGTTTTGTTTGACGTCAATGGGGTACATTCTTACACAGAACATTGTACTTCACTCTCGGGACTCCGAAAGCACAATTCGCCAATCTTTGTATATGGTCCTGATAATAAAATCCCTGGGACACTGTTTCTGCTTAAACCCCGTGGCTTCTTCATCATTTCAGTGGATTTTGTTCTCATCAACAAATTTAAATCATCCTCCATTTGAGATGCGCTAACATGCTGGCTTGGGGGTGTTCACCTGTTAGCTAGAATTAATCTACTGTGAAGTCTCTGAGTCGTAATTGCAGAATCAAGCAACAACTGACGACAAACAGTTTCATATTATTGCATTGGAAGTGTGATAATGCAGGAACTTCATTGAAGCACCAGAAGAGTGCAAAGTGGACATGAGGAAGGCTAAGGTATGATTTTCTACACCTCCTCAATCCTTCTTCATGCTTGGGCACTCGATGGCAACATCGAGATGCTCTCAAGAAGGGAAGGAAAGGAAGGAATCAAGGAGAATCGTCCAAGCGGACGTAGCGATCGTCGGCTTTGGGTGGGAAGTTGGGATCGTAGCTCTGCAGTGAACTGTCGGAGGAAACATGGTGGACTTTCTCGTGCGCCTCGGACCGCCTTCTGGAACGTTTTGACGATCTCTTTGCACCTCCATTTTCCGAGATGAGACTTCCTCCTCGGTGGGCAGCGGCTTGAGGCCGAGCCGGTGCATGCCGATCGCAATCGTGATGGCGCCCGAGAGGAAGATGCAGAAGGAGAAGATGGCAAACGCGTGTGGCTCGTCGCTACCGCCCGGGATCCCATCCACGTTGATTCCAAACAGCCCGACAATGATCGACAGGAGGAGGCCGCCTCCTCCAATAACCGATAAATTGTGCGTCACCCGGGCGCTCGTGGACCAGTTTTAAAATATTTGAAGTCTCGCCCCCCTCAGATGCGTCACCAAGTCGTGAAGGATCTCCTCCCGCGCATGCAACGATCAATTTATTCGAAGCACCTGGTTAGTTTCACCACATCCCCCACAACATCATCGTCATCAAGTGTTCGAGCTCCTGAAGCTGCAGATCGTTTTATGGATAACTCAACTCTGAATTTGTCGCATTGTGAAGGTGTTTTCCTAAGACACAATTCATACTATTGACCATTCAATATGCACCTGCTGACAAACAACAATAGAGGTTAGGACAAAACCCACATGCTAATGTGTGATGGTTAGATTTGAGCTTGAGTTTGTAGTAAACTAGTGTGAGACATGACCTCTTTTCAATTTCCTTCCCGACATGCTCAATCTCATTCCGAGTTTGTCGAGTAATGCCAACCAATTTGTCATAGTTCGCGTTAGACATCACATTCATGTTTGGAAATATGCCATTACTGTAAAATGACTCATGCTCGTGTGTGGCTTTAGGAATCCTGTTTCTGAAATGTATTTAGAAATTTATCCTAAACTCGTTTGGCATGCACTGCTGATTGTTAACTATCATAGCACACACAAAAAGTTTTTTTTGAAGATAAACCTTTAATGTTCAGTCACTATGTGAAATGTCAATTGAGTGTTGAGTACAGCAAGAAGAAAACTCTGAAGATGTAGAAATAGCCAACAAAAGGGGCATAAATGTAAAAAATTACATTTATGCTTAAATCATAGAAGCTCAGCTCACACATGTGTTGTAATTTAATAAATTAGCTTTTAGGTAACAATAGGTCTAAACATACATTGCAAAGTCTTTTGTGAGTATTTTGTCTCGCCATTCCAACACTTCTAACCCGCATTTTTTCACAAATGCAACACATCTCTCACACATAACAAGCCATGTCACATAAGAGTTTACGATAACTAATGGGAGCTTTGCAGGCGAAGGTAAGGGTTTAGAGTAAAATGGTCACCTTAGATGAAATTAGCAATAGCCATCCAAAAACCGTAAGAAAACTTAGATGAATGCTTGACATTCTTTTAATAGTATTTTGAAACCGCCCGATTTTTATATGTATTATTTTATGGATTGCCTAATTTGTTTTGGTCACGTCAATTAATCATTAGGCAAAGACCCGCCCTAGTTGTTATGAGACTAAGGTAATTTTTTTTTACAATTAATGCTCTTGCTTGGTTAGAAGTCTCCATGAAGACTTAGAAGAGGACCCAAGGTCTTGCCAACCCACTTTAATTGTCGCAATCCTTGCTAGCCCCCTCAACAATCTTGCCCATTTTCATTTCTAGCAAAGGTTACGAGCGCTAACCCTTCGCATTCCGCCATGCTAATGGTTAGCTCCTCCTACCCAGGACCTCATAGTTCATAGGAGGGGAACCAACCCTCCTACTTTGCTTTCGGGACTCACCCCTTAATCGGTAATCAATTCTTAGATGTGGACTTCCATTCATGAAAGTCCAATTTTATGTTCATCATCACGTTGCCGGCAACAACCCGAACCATATTAGGCAACTATGCCCTCACATTGGCCAAAGCCCATGGAGGCCGTGCCGTTCGGCCTCGGGTGGGTGAGGCCACACCACCTCACCCATATAAGTCTCTAGGACTTTTAATAGGGCCCCTACACCACTGTCAAGAAACCTTTTGTCTCTCTACTAAGAGTTCAAGCCAAATAGACATTTTCCCTAAGCCGTTGGGGCTACAAGCCCCCAGCAGCTTCAGAACACCATAACTTCCTTCTATCATATTTGATGCTCACATTCAACCACTTCATCGTCATCTACGTTTCACGTAGATGCCAATGGACTCCTTACTTGCCCCATTCAGGCAAGTATTGAGGAAGTTATGCCTGTTCAAACCTTGGCAGTCCCGGGAATCCGTCCCAGGCCACTGCTGTACCACTCAAATTGCTATATCTCCTAGCTCACACCTCTGATTGAGGTGTTCTTGAGCATTCTAGAATTCGCACGCCATAAACTACGCATAGCTTAGGGTCTTACCCTCGTGACTCCTTGTCTCCGTGGGTGGGAGGCGTTCCCAACGCCCGGGGCCCTCACCCACACTAGGATCACTTGGGCGCTCTCACCAACGGCGCCACAAGTCCCGGGTGTCACTCCGGGGTCCCCCTTGTGCCCATGGTGTTTTGGACACTCCTCATGGAGAGGTGCGCGACGTTAATTTCACCTTGATTAAAGAGTGGCCCATGTTAATGACTCCCACGCTAATTTTGTACCTACATTAATAGGACTATTTAGTGTAGTTTCCACCAAGTTGTATGGAAGGTTGCAGAGGGAGTACAACATAGCATGTATTAAGCATGTCTTGCATGGGATGTGGGGTTAGCAATGTGACAGCACAGTCCCCTCAAGATCCTTTGGCCCCAAATCTAAACTTTGAATTGAAAGCTTCAAGTCTTCCCTACAAGGTCATGTGTCTCATCGAGGCTTCCAACTTTTCACCATGTCCCCTTTGTGATACTAGAAGCGTCTACTATTGGTTATAGAAGAGAACATTCCCACAAGGCTTTATATATATATATATATATATATATATATATATAATTTCTTGACACTACTTGCTCTAGATTGATCCAACCCAAGCCTACATGACTTTTGAGAACAACACCATCCATGCACATGTGTTAACAAGAATAGCTTCAAAAGGGTCGCCTCCAAAATGAGGCAATAGCTAGCACTTGGTCTATAGCTTACCGTCTTCAAACCGATTGGGGTTTTCATATGAGTTCAAGTCTATGTCTGAGTATGAAGCATCTCTCATTCATGACAAACCAAACCTTCGGTTGACATCATATCTTTCTCAATATAAGATCGTAACAACATATTATTGGTAAGAGACAAAGGGAGAGATGATGCAAGTTGTGGCTTGGCATGAAAGAAAAATGCTTCACCCTTTATCAAAGCAGCAAGCTCAAATGTAAACCCAAGGCATGTTCAAGAAGGACGGTTAAAAGACATGTGCTATTGCCTCCTCTTGGACATGGTGCCTTTTGATATGATGTTGAGAAACACAATACTAGAAATGCAACTTGCATTACTAAACAAAAGGACATCCACCCTAAAGACGGATTGTTCTTGCACTATATGCACATCCTGTTGAAGTCTCTATTACTCTAGAAAATCGACCTTTTGACACTATCTTGATGTACTTATAGTTTCTTCTTCTTCTTCTTTTCATTGCCTTACCATTCCACTTATGTTCCCTAAGGTCAATGGGTCTTAAATGGTTACTTTTCCCGACTAGCCCACTTCTCCTATAATATGAAGCACATGATTAATACGAGATGGTTAGCAAATCCAAATCAAGGTCGTAGCCACTTTCCTCATAATTTAAGGAGCTCATATGAATATCTTATTCATTATGAAAGTCATGAATCTCATGCTCTTCAAATGGTCATATTAGTCATCGCAATTATGTTGACTACTAAACCTAAAATGGCTATCATATTGTGAGAAGGTACACTCTAAACTCCATAATATCAACGTACTTAATGTCACTCCTTCTCTTATATCCCGGAACCGTAGGGAACATATGTTCTTTGTTTAAATCTCACTCCTTATTGTCACATTCCTGTCTCATTAATCACGAGCTTTGACATTAAAATACACCACCAAAGAATTCAATACCACACACTCGAATGCATCACATTGTCACCATTATAATTATTATCATTTATTGCAATGTTGACTTTGTGTTATTCCATAATGTCACATGTTTCACTAATTCTCTTTTATCACGCATCCATGTTAACACTGCAAAAATCCTTAAAATCACATGCACTTTGATGCCCACAAGTGTGCTATTACGGAGCTTGATGTGTAGTTTTAATCTCTTTTAAGCACATGTCTTTTTGGTATCCTTCGTTGGAGCCACACTCAAATTAAGGCGGCCGATTAAGATAAGTAACCGAATTAGGCACGTCTACCTCAACGGAAGCATGGTCCTTGACCATCACTGCAGTTCCGTTCCCAACGAAAGTGCGGCAGCGAATGAAACCTGACGGAATACTCCGCCCGTCCCTCTTTCGTCCACCCTCGTCCAGTCTCCGTCGCACTCCAGTCTCCGATGTCCTCTTGGAGGTGCCATCCCCTGCATTTGTTTTTGTAGCCATGAAGCACCTTCATGCAATATGCTCCCTGTAGATGCAAAATGGGCGGCCCACTTCGACATGTTGTACCTTGGTGCCTACTATTTCCTTCTCTTCTGTTTTCCTGTCTGGATGGCAGCCTCGGGATCCTCTCCTATGCATCACAGAGGTAAGGCATCTCCTTCAAACAGATTTTTCAAGTGTAGGTTTTACCCACATAATCTTTCCTTCCCAAGCATGTCAAATGTTTCCACTCCTCTTTGTATGGTGTGTTGCGAGCTTTCTTTGTCGAGAACATCTTCTCTTTTGATTCAGGCTGGATGTGGGTTTTTTTTGTGTTAGGGTTTAGGCTTTAGTCTTACATTCCACCCTTTATATTTGCAATGGAGGTGTAGAGAAGCCCCTGTGGAATGATTTTATTTTAGGTTGATTTGAAGATCCACTCCTTAGGTATCATTTCCCACTGCTTTGTCAAGTGTTCCTTCTAGGGTTAGGTGATAGTCTTTCTTCACAAATACGTCAAATGTTTTCCACTCTTTGTTAGGTTGGCCGTTAGCATGAATGTTGAGAGCACCATCTCTTTTGGTTCAGGCTGGATGTTGGCTTTGGAATTTATCTGTCATAGTCCGTTGGATTGAAGATCCGCCCCCTAGTGAACATAAGGAACATTTGGTGCTGGCAATGGGCATTGTGGGTATTGATAATGTTCCCTATTGTTTTGGTAAATTGCAGTTTGGAGTCTCCAATTCTGAAAGTTGGGGAGGAGATGAAGTGGGAAAGGCTTTCTTTAGTGGATGGCAGCAGCCGTGAGTACAGAGTGCTGGGCTTGCAAGAACGCAAGTGGTATGAAATCAAGATTTCTTACCCTGCCTCCGTATGTCTCTTCTCTCTGTTTCACATATCTTACCTTGAATGCTCTTGAAAACCGTCTTCTTTCATTTTCCTTCATTCTGTGACAGAGGAGTAGGGATCCCTTTAGTGTCAGATTGGTTTTATTACAGTGAAAGAATTGGTGGACTTGTGTGAGTGTTTAGGGATGCTTTTAGCGTTAAGGTAAGTGGCCCTTGAATGAACACTTATAGCTCTGCATCCACTTCTTGTAGGATGTGAAACATGCAATTAGTGTGAGGTGATTCCTAAATCCAAATTGTGGCTGTAGCCATTTTCCTTGTAATTTCGAGAGCTTGTATGAGTATCTTATTCATTGTCAAAGCGAAGATTCTTGTGCCCATTAAATGGTCATGTATGTCCCATCAATTATGTTGATTGTTGAGACTAGAATGGTTAACAGATGTTGAGGATGTAGTCTCTTTTAAACACATGTCTTTATGGTGTCTGCTCTTACATCCACACCTAATCACTCACCACTCAAATATAGGTGTCTGATTAAGTACAGTAACCTAGTAAGGCCTGCATACCTTACCTACCAGAAGTTCTCCCAATAAATTTGAGGAGGGAATATGCATCCTCATCCTAGCTTTGCTTTCTATGACAGATTCCAGCAAGCTTTGACATATTCCTCAGTGAGAAGGGCTCTTTGGATAATAAACGAGGTGGGCGAAAATTGCTGAACACGGAAAAGTTGATGTTCTATGTCGATGAGCATTTTAGAACTCAAGTAAGTGTGGACGAGCAACTTGCACAAAGGTGGTCTGCCAGTTATGAAGGTTTTAAGATTGTTGGTGCCATTCCAAATTAATGTAAAGTGTGTTTGGAAAGTTGTCTAATGGAGTCCCTTGCTGAACAGGATGCATTAGTAGGGTTATCAGCGAAGGTGATCGTGGTTGTACACCCTGCTGGAGTGATCTCTAAGGACCATACCTCTGATCAGCAATACATAGTTTACAACATCTGTAAGTTCCTCAATAATTTTGGTGTCTAATGTTGACCTCTTGATTTCTGATCTTGAAATCTCAAATGATCTTGATTTCTGCTTTTTTCCTCGTCATTAAGTAAGATGGTGGTTGTTGGTATTCAGTGTGCGAGGAGGTGATATTTGGCATCCCCAAGCAGGCATGGTGGGTTGGATTATTAGCTGCCCTTGTTTTGAGTATTTCCTATTCCGTTTCCGCAAGGCTGCCCTCATCTATCCTGCCAGCCAAGCCGATTGCTGTCAAGTCGGCAAAAGATATCTCATAGTTGATTAGAAAATCATCAGAATCACCTCATCTTCTCACTGTACACTAAAACATACACAAGGTTGTTTTCACTTTGCACTGTGACTGCACTTTAATGTGCACATCTCTAGCCTTGGAAACTCTTTCCTTCATCAAAAGACTGATGAGCCATCTGGAAACTAATGGAGTGCAGTGAACATGAGGCACTTTGGATCAAATTGGTTTGCAGAATAGGTGACATCTATACTAGTGATGGTTGGAATTGGGAAGAACATATAGAAGAAATAGTGGGTGCACAAGGTCCCAATTACTGGAGCTTTGGATAAGCTTGTTTTATTCAGAATCTGCCAAGAATTGAAGCACTGCTACTGGTCGTATTCATTGAACATGTACAATTTTTTTTCCATACAATGTTGACCTCATGACTGAGAAACATATCAGAGTTTCAACCTCGCACATTTCATGTAACTTCATATTACTGTAGAAAAGTGCGAGGTTGGGCACAGTACTGACATGAAGTATTGGGTGAAGGGAGGGAGATATCTGTGTACGATTCTGTGTCACAAGACCAAATCTCCTACTCCTATTCTTCTGCCAAAGCCAATGGCTCCAAGCTTTGCCAGTGAAAAATCATCAGGTGGCAACAAACCCAATGTAGTTTAGTCAAACACCAGCACCGAACCCAGATGATTGGGAGGGCTTCATTTTAAAAAGATTTCTCGTTTCTCATGTCACACTGGTTTAATGACGATGAAATTCTTGGAGACCATTCATTTGGGTGGTCATAGGTCCGATGCTGGTGGTAGGTTGAGCTTCCAAATTATATTTCTCCCAATTCCTGACCTGTATTAGCTTCTACAGATTTAGGCTTACTTGAATCCCAATTGCTTCCCAAGCATACAAAATTTTGAATTGGAGCTGACCTTTGGGGTTCGTGATTGTAATTGATACAGCTTGTGAACTTGCCATAACATTGGGGTTGTGCAGATATGTCCCGGGAGAAAAATGCACTATTTCCATTGAGCTCTCATTTGAGATGAAATCAGCAAACAAACCTATAGGAGGTCAAGTTTTATGTTGGATGAATGAGAGGTACGCTAGTGTACTGTACAATAATTCCCTCTTTCCCTGCAGAAAGATTAATAGTGGACGGAGACTTCCAATCAAAGATTGCAAGCCCTACTTCAACTGCTGCCAGCTTTGTATGTTGGCACACCCTGTGACGGTTGACGGTTGACGATTGACAGGCCTTGTTCTTCGTAAACAAACAAGTAAATTGTTTTTCCTACCATGGCGGAGACCCGAGTACATCAAAGAGAAGTAGTTTGCTGTGTGGATAAGGATTAAAAGTGACTATGAGTGGGTCTTCACAAAGAAAGAAATAGATGGTATGTTAATAGATGGTATGTTTCCTTTGTTGCTTTGACAAGGGACAAGAAATTCATTAACATGATATAGCTTGAGTTTGTTAAAACAGGTTCAGAGTGGTTTCACAAAAAAGAATATTTAGTGTCGCTTACGCTTTGGAATTAAACAATGCTCTATCTCCTACCTAGACTATTTACTGTACATCTCCTTGTTCACCAACAAAGGTCATACAGCATCTTTCCTCAGTTGATCGTTTTGAAGATCATAGAGCATCTTTCCTCGGTTGGAAATTACATCGGTAGTATAAAGATATGGGAATCCAAATAGTGACTGACACTAGATGCAATATTTAGACTGGTGCTTGGGGCAAATTTTAAACTTATTGAAAGACACGAAGGGATCCAAAAAATCGCTGACACGATCTGGCACCAACCCTTGCTCAGTGGTCGGGGAAAATTTTGAGCAAAAGCGGCCGAGAGCCAAATGTTTCCTAGTCTAATGGGGCATTCCCACCTGACATTAGTTAGAAGTAGTTTTAGTCTAAAAGCGGTTTTAGTTATCTAGGGTTCACACATACGGCTCCTTTTAGTGCCAAGCCTAGGTGGCAAATGATGTGGCATGGCTTGGAAGTGGAGGTTTTAATAAGCCTCAACCACCGACTCTCCCATCGGTACGTAAACATGAGGCAAGAATATAGGAACTTTAAAAGTGTCGCCTCCCACCCTTGTGATTGGTTGCTTTTTAGTCTTAGCTATGAGGGCACGAGGAGCCCCATTAACAAAAACCGATGGTAAGATAGGTGAGTAGTAAGGCATTTGGGGATGGGACAAAAACTACCCAACATTCATTGCTTGGTAGATAAAACCATGAACATGTGTGAAAGCTACGTAACTAAAACCTACTTGAAAATCTCCCGAGCAAGTTCTTGTAGGTGCATTGGGATGGTCGGATGCCTCCGCTATAACCGAGGGGGCTTTACCCGGTTTTTAGGAAATACTTTGGGTCTTGACTAAAATCAGGTGGGAATGCCCCATAAGCCGGTTACATGCTGATACCTAACGGTTTTTGCTTATTGATTCAAGGTATTTTCTACATGTTCAACGATTTGCTTCAAACTTGCAGAGAGTAATTCTTAAACTCAACCAGCTCACTAGCAACAAGCAGTTATGTCTCCCCATTCATAGCCTGTGCTCTTCCTAAGAATCTCAGTCCAAAGGAACATGGCAATTAGCAAGAAAACGACTCTTTGAAGGGAAGTAGGTCTAACGAGGACATTTATCACAAGTGGGTGTGAAGAGGCAAGAGTACCAAGAAGCAGCATAATCCACAGGTTGGAGGTTATTCACCACTAATATTGAAAAAGATACCTACAGCGACCTCAACAAATGAGTCAATGCCCCTGTCAGGGAGCATTAATGAGGGCCAGCTGGGAAACCTTAAGGCGGCTGAAGCCTTAAAAAAAATTCTACTGTGCCTAATGCACTCTTAACACACACCACATGGCGCTTTGTCTAAATAATATCTACATTGTGAGTTACGGTCACAAATGTGCATGTACCCTTATAGACTCATTTTTTGAGGTGCCTTCTGGAGCAACTTCAGATGAGTGTAGAACATAGAGATATGAGTTTTTTTATGAGTTTTTTTCTGATTTCTCTTTTCTTCCTTCTTGTGGAAGATACTGTGGAGAATAGAAATTAGAATTGGCATGATGAAGCCAATTTCAGGTGACAAAGTGAGAGATATTGTTGCTCTTTTGATGAAAGGTAAAGAGTACAAGATGGTTGCAAAGTCTTTGGGTTTCTCACAACGTACGGTGAACAGAGTGAGGAAGAAACATTGTAGTAACTTAGAATTGCCAAAACGAGGTGTTCCAAAGATACTTACCACTTCAGAGAGACCACGTGCAGTGCGTTTGGTCACGGTTGGAGGGTTGAAAAAGGCAGTACAGGCAGCAAAAGTGCTGAGAGAGGGTAGAGAAGTGGGTTTCTGTGATAACACTTTGCGGTCTGCTTTGAGAGATGCTGGATTGAGTGCTTGTGAGAAGATTCCTAAGCTTTGTTTGTCACAGAAAAATGTATAAGAGGCTACGATTTGCAAGAATTCATAAAGAGTGTATAGGATTCCATTTCACTGCCTGGACCTTGTGTTTGAGCCTTCAGGTTATGCATGAACGTCCACACAGTAAAGTTCTTGGAATACAGGGAAACGAGTCCAGCATCACATGACGCATCCCGTCGGCAACTTGGTATGAAAACTGGAGGAGCGCCAGAGGAAAGAGAAGGGGGCAAATCGGACAGCCTTCCCTTCCCAGGGAGGCGCGGACATAATATTCAAGCTCTCTCAATTAAGGACCAAGGACCCAACAAAAGGCATTCAAAACGTTACGTTAGAAGTTGGATATGTCATTAGCATGAAGGACCAGTACATTGAAAGGGCAGCTAGAGTCATAACTTCTGAGGTGCTCAAATTGTCTCCATGTTCAATAGTGAGGGGCTCCACTGGCATCTGCAGCTTGCAGACCAAAAAGGTCTCGTATCAATATCCTCTGCACAATTCATACAGGACTCATGGATGATTAAAACATAGAAAAACATGCCCACAACATTACACAATGTGTAATGTGGGCTATATACATTGCAAATGGAAGACCAGCTCACATATGCAATACTGCTCAACGTGAAGGATATCAGAAGCACTGACGGCTCCCACAGAAATGGTTGAGGGCAGAATGCTTACAACTACGGCTTCTGTTGATTACAACTTTGATTTAAGTTCCTCAGCAACTGCATCAATGAACTCCTCAGTGTTGAGATAGTCCTTCTTAGTGACTCTGTGATCCAATACAGACCATGTCAGGCACCCAGGAGAGCTTGATGTAAATGTGTTGATGATAAATCAGTAGAAACAGCAGGAGGTTATTAGCGAGATGACTAATTTGCGGCAAAAGGCACAACAATCTTCAGAAGCCTTCTCAGAGTTAGGGTCTACATACTTTGGGCCATGAGTCAAAATTGCAAGGTCCTTCGTCATCTTTCCAGCATCCACGACAGACACACAGGCAGTTTCCAGCTTTTCAGCAAACTCTTGAAGCTTTATATTCCCATCCAATAATCCTCTGCATTTATAACAGAAAATTCAAAATCAGATATGCGCACGCTTCTGATCAAACATACTATACCAAGGAAAAGACAGTAACAGATGAACGACAAAATTGTTCACAAGGTTGACAATGATTGTCTACTGTATCAATCTATATTCAAGTGAAACTTTAGACAGCTGTGAGAAATGGCTAGACTACCTGTGGGCAAGGCCTCGAGTCCATGCAAATATGGAGGCAATACTATTAGTGCTGGTTTCACCACCCTTTTGGTGAACTCTGAAATGTCGTGTTACTGTCCCATGAGCAGCTTCTGCCTCGACAGTTTTTCCATCGGGACATATCTGTACACAGAAAACCTCAACTAGCGTATGTAAAAGCATTTCAAATCGAATGTAATTTAATTTACAAAAATTATTCAACTGAAACAGCTTTACAAAATTTTGTGATAGACGGGCTGCCATTGATAGTAAGACTCAGAGCTTGACCAGAAACAAATAGCATCAAAACTCAGGATGGACCTCGTGAAGCTCATTGTAACCTGCCAAATGCAACCCAAGTGACCAGCCTACAAAACCCAAAAAGGAAAATCCAAAAACCACGTACCAGCACAGATGTCATCAGGCCAAGAGAACCAAACCCTGCACACGTAGGAACTCAGAGATGAGTACTACTGAGTTTAGGGGTCAAAACTCTTAGTCTGAAAAGAAGGTACATAATGACTTCAAAATTGAGTAGAGTGACAAGAAACCAATTCTCCAGATTTCATGAAAAATACTCTCGAAATACAATCCCATAAAAAAACATTACGTAGAGCTCTAGATGCTGTATGATGGCTGCTAATACATGCAAGGTAGCCATAGAAACTCTACGCCCACAAGGTTTGTCATTTCTGGCTTCTAAATATTGATGGAAAAAGCTATTCAAGATAAAGAAAGTGTAGGGAAAGAAATCTGGTCCTATGCGTCAAGTCACCACAATACGAATGCTGATTGTCCAGCTGATTGTTTCAACATTGAGGAAGGACTACGGAATTAGAACTAGCCTCCCAAATGACAGGGTTACAACTTATGCATTGCTCCCTTCATGTGAAGACATACTCACCTTGAGCAAGCATGTCACTTTGAACATCACCATCATAGTTCTTACACGCCCACACATATCCTCCATCACTCTTCAGGGCGTATGCAACCATGTCATCAATCAGCCTGTGCTCGTACCTGTCACCAATATGCACACCACCCAAAGATCCATCACAACTTATGTAATAGCCGACACCAAGTGTCCTGCAGACTATTTATCCTAACAAATACTTCACACAGTCCATCAGACAAGGGGATTTCGATTATAGTTTCAAATGCAAACCAATAGAGTTGCTTACCAGATTCCTGCATCCTTAAACTTGGCCTCCCACCCATCATTCACAAAAACCTCCTGGAAGATGTCCTTGAACCTGGAAGAACATCAGTAATAAGGATGGTTATTGTGTATTCCAATAATAACACCTAAGAGGAAATTGTGTCAAAATAATTATAGGACTCCTTGACAAACATGAACGGATTATAACTTAGTAACCACTTATTAACCAGTACTGGGCACCTACACTTGGTGATACTTATTCAATTGCTACAGAGTCCACAACTGACACTGCAACCTTCTTGCCAACTTGTCTATACCAAATAATTGAATTAACTACATTATTTTTCATGGGAACATTCCATCATATCAGGACTAAGTAACCCAAATACAGAAACAAACTAGTCACGTATTTGTACCTCCCATCATATTTCTTCAAGATGGTGTTCTTGGTGCTCAAGTATAGTGGCCATTTCTTCTGAAGCGCCATGGTCATGGATGCTGTTGCAAATGCCCGAATAGACTGCAGCACCCCGCCACACAATACACTACATGCATGAGCCCTTCTCCTTCATGGACTACACTTCACATCACATTCCAATACCAACATCAAAATCCGCCATGGATGTCCGCACAGTGTCCTCTCCCTTATTTCACCACCTAGAGTCAGTATGATTACTTACTTCATCTGTGTTATACATGCTGAGAGCAACTCCTCCAGCACCATCATAATGATAAACCTCCAAATCCACTGTCTCTCCACCATTATCTGGAACTGCATATACACAGAAGATCATGCCAGAGTCAATGTTGGGTATAGGGATGCGGACTATAATTAGACAACATCAACACGTTTATATTTATAACTCCTAATACTTACAAGAAGAATTGACAGCTTTGTGGACTACACTTGTAGATTCACAAACAAAACAGGCTATAAACTAACAAAAATTGTGAGTCATTGGATAAGACTTCAGAATAGGGACTTACCAAATACCATCTTGAGCTTTCCAGGGCCCTTGAATACTGCATCTGTGGCCTTATACTGGTCCCCAAAGGCATGCCTGCCAATGCAAAT
Source organism: Polytrichum commune (assembly GCA_950295325.1). Lineage (NCBI taxonomy): Eukaryota > Viridiplantae > Streptophyta > Polytrichopsida > Polytrichales > Polytrichaceae > Polytrichum > Polytrichum commune. The sequence continues at coordinate 71,375,833 of OX485803.1, forward strand.
GGGCTTTGTCCACCCTGCAAACAAAATGTCATAGCAATTGATATCAAGCATCTGTTAGATACCCAGACAACAGTATTGGCGAGAATGTGCCCCGACTTGTTAAGAGCTCACCACAGATACTTGGATTGAATTAATCAATGGCCTGCCTGTTCATAGATCACTTTCAGAGCTATACGAATGTTGTGGAGTGAAGTACCTGGAACAAGACGGGGAACGCTCTTGCACAAAATGGGCTCACGGAAGACGGTGCCTGCCAAGTAACACACCAGCTCGTATCATTTGCACCCATTGTAGGAGAAGCAGCATTCACCTCTCTTTGCACTCATTATTCCTCCATCTATCAACTTGACAACGCCCTCACTCCCATAGAACACATGACTAATGCCTGGACCCATCTTATCATACATGCCTATGACTTCAGGAGCAGTAGCAAATGATTCTTTTCAGACGACTGATCTTCAAAAGCATGACCTCAACCACGCTGAATACCGGAACCCAAAGACAACAAGACCTTCGCAATACATGTAAACCTTCTTCACGTCAAAGACTTGGGAGTTACCATTCAAGATATTCCTGATAGTTCCATTTGGACTCTTCCACATTTCCTTGAGACCAAACTCCGCCACGCGAGCTTCATCTGACATTCGTATTCAGAGTCCGTGAGCAACCAAATTCAACCAGCAACCCCATAATTCACAAAGGCTAATTCATGATGCCCGCTGTGTGCACATGAACGGGAATTCAGGCGAAGAGAACTGAAAACTCATCTACACAATTCCGTGATATGAGAACATGATACAATTATTGAAAGATACAAGAAAAGAAACAAAACAAAACCAACCAGGAGTAATGGTTGCACACTTCACAGCGACATTGTACCTGCACCAAACATTGCACACAACGTCCCACAGAATGAGTGAATACAAGTCAAGACTCTTGTGACCATCATGCCGCAAGTCTGACACATTGTTGTACGCTCAGCAATACTCTATATGCAAGGACCACCTCAAATTACCTACTGATCTAAAACATCTTTGAAAAATGTAATTCAAATATATTGTTCACTTATAAGCATGTTACCATACTTGAGGGTGGCTTCAGCACTTTCAACAGTCACTCTGTCATTCGTAGCATCTCTATTCATGATTCCCAGATCGTAGTACTTCAAATCCACATCCACAAATGGGAGCACCAGCTGCACAAATACCATCATATGGTCAGTGAACCATTGTCACCAGGTACGTTTCCGCAAATACGCACACCTTTCTACTATTTCTTAGTATCTCAATCTTCATACATTCAACCTGACATGAACTTCACATAAGCCCTGTACACAATATCTTTACTTCGGGTGACATAAATCCACGGGATGCCTAGGCATTTATAAAGGCACAGGGATGCTCACCTTCTCTTTGATCATTTGCCAGATTATTCTTGTCATTTCATCGCCTGCCCAATTATCACATCACTACTGTAAGAACTATTATTTTGAGCAATTTCCTCACCCAATACCGAAAAGCAAATAAACATGGATCGTCACAGAAGGATTATCGCCATTCACACGCCAAGTCTAACCTAGTAAATAAATAAGACGTGTACTTGAAAACATAAAATCACGCATACAAAAGTAGCTCTCACATTTCCCTCTAACACGCAACAAATAACCAAAAAAATCCAATTTCTTAAGCAGATTCTTCGCTAACTTTGAGAAGGCCGATTCCAGCTCACAAAGACACAAAAGTCCAGGACATCTGAGAGCTACAGCACAGCGTCCACGAGAAAACTACGTGATCGCCTAGAGTGGATGCACGTTCTCTAGAAGTACTTGAAACAATCCTGTAGGAACGAAAACACTTGTACAGAAAAACCACCTCTTATCACAATTGGACCAGGTACCCGGTGAACAACTATACATGCCTATCTCAAATGTAAGAATGTCCACTCCGCTCATGTCCACAGACAAGAGCATACTTCCACTTCCTCTAGTCCGATCGCCGGTCAGACAAGCATGAAAAAAGTCCAGAGAAACCGAGTAAACCTGAATTTCGAAACTCAACGTTCCCAGAACTACTCGCAAGAGTTTGGTAACAGGACGAAACAAACACTCCAAAACATAGCGCCAGGAGGCTCACCGTCCATCTCCACGATGGGCTGGTCGACCTTGATTTTCTCGAACGCCATCGCAACGCAGAACCTGATCGACGAACCGCGCGACTGCGCAACAAGCCTGGACAACGACAACTCCGGGGCGCCTAAAACCCCAGCGGTACGCCTCCCGGGTGGCCAAAAACGGCGAGAGGCCCGTGGACAGGCTGCTGCGAGAGGCGCAGCGGTTGCGGTGTGCAAGAAGGCGGTTGTGGAGCCTCGCACAACATCGAACATGGCTATGGCGATGAGCTATGTAAGCAAGTAGTAGGTGAGACAAGCTCTGGTGCCACAAATAGAGCGTGCCAGCTCGTGACGAGGCAAGGGAGCCGCCGAGCTAGAAGATGGTCACCGTCTATTGCCGGTTTCGGAAGCTCCTGCGAACCTATCTACCGGATATAGCCGGGGTCCGGCACGTAAGAACCTTCAGCCGATGTCAGCGGACCTTCTCCGCCCCTTTCTAGGAATCACCGGCGGGGATTGTCCCTCGTTTCACGCTTCTTTCCCTGGTAAAGATATCTTTCGAGTACGTGACGGATGAATGTGCGTGTGTTTGTGGATGAACGTGTTTATTTCTCATCCGTTTTCCGAAGGCATCCTCAGTGCTTGATATAGCCTGTGTTACAAGAAGAAAACGATGAGATGAGAGAGAGTAATGACAACTTTTAAGCTTACGAGCAAGAGACGACAGCAAGAGGTCACTTCGTCTTTATTAACCTTCTAATTGGATATGTATAGAAGGCTTTGATATTTTCAAGGTAAAAAGCTTCTCGTTGGTAGCTATAGTTCCAAGATGGCATTACTACAGTTCCAAGAGATCATGACTCTATTTCCAAGATAACATCCTATAATAACGACAAAGTTGGGTATACTAATATCCAATCGTTGTCAACGGTAGTGTTTTAACACTCCCTCTAGACATAATGAGTTTTGTTCTAGACACCACATTCCTTTCGCTCATCAAAAACTTTGTTGTGATAAAATGTCTTGTAGTTGGGGTAAAAACTCATGATGAAAGGAAATAAATGGAAGGGTTTAGACATGATTGTTTATATGTCAAATAGGGATAAAAACATGTGCATCCTTATTCCCTTCACATTTTGTCCGTGCCTAGCGGTTGGTAATGACTTGGTTAATAAGTATGCTACATTATCAAAAGACATGATATGCTTCAAATCTATATACGATCTTATTAGTTCGTGAATGAAAAAATGAACTTTGGTAAGATGCGTTTGATATGGTATCTTTTGATGCAACCCACCTTTATTTGAGCGATGTAGGCTGCATAATCTATGCATTGGAAATTTAAGAACATTAGGATAATCACGAGAACCTTTGATGAAGTCATCAACCATATCATATTATCCTTCCACGTTAATCCACCTCTTAATCATCCTTCATCAACCCCTTAATCTCTCCTCAAAGTATATGCATTAAGTATCCTTGCACGTTAACTTGTCTCTTAATCACCCTTGCACACTGATCTACTTCTTAATCACCTCGTAATAAACACCTAATGAGCCCTCAAAGTACCTACATTAATTGCCTATGCACACTGATTCATCTCTTAATCACATTCTAATCAATACCTTAACCCCTTCTCAAAAGACATGCCTTAATCACTAGGTAAAAAACAACATGTGCCAAGATAAACGCAAAAACCAAGAGATTTAACACCAAATTCGAGGCACTTAATATACTTGTGTCATCCTAGTCCAGACTTTAAACCGTTACCTCGTGATTGACAAATCAACTGGGCAACATTAGTAGAATGAACAATGTCGATGCCATATTCATCTTTAAACACCTTATAACCAAACATTACGCTATGTATTGGACCTAACATTACTTCTGAAGGTGTAATGGATTATGACATGGAGGGTCTCAAACGAACCAATGTTCCTACATAGATGATAGCGTAATCACATGTTAAAATAATAAAATTGGATCTCATAAATAATGATATGGTGATTAATTGCAATCTTTTAATGACATATTCTACTAAACTATTTGTCTCGTGGACATATGACAATGAGTGTTCTAAGTGTATTCAAACTTGCTCACAATATGTCATGAAGGCTTTAGACTTTAAAAAATTATGGATCATTTAAGCACATAGATTGAATTGAATGATTAGATAATCTAGTCTGAAGTTGTATAATTTGTGCCAACAATCTCGGGAAAACTAGATTTCCACTAGTTAAAGATAAATACGTGATCATTTTGTGGATACATCAATCAAAACAAGAAAAATATCTAAATGGCCATGGTATATCTATCGGATTGCAAGCATCCCCTCGAATTCCTTAAAACAACACTGGGAGTTCATGTGGCAATTTCCATCTATGAGGCCGAATGACAAAATTTCCCAGAGCACAAAACTTACAATGTTCTATACCTTTTAAGATACTTAGCGCTTGAAGTTCACGTTCTTTTGGACTAAAAATAATTCACCTCGTAGCTAAAATTCTCAAGTGTCTCATACATCATGTCATTTGTTCACACAAAATACCACAATTTCTCCTTTAGTTAAATATATTAAAGGAAAGATGTATAGGCATGAAGTATATGTCAGAACGTCTTCAATTGGGCGTCCATCACAACCTAAAATTTGCAGTATCTCTTGATCATCATCCTCATGGGTGTGAAAATGAAGCCCATTGCGTCGGACATCAAGTTTATAGTAGAAGTTAGTGAGTAAAAAACTCTAGAGATGTGTATGTGTGTACCTCTAGGCATAACAAGACATGCAATCTTCACCAATCCGGCATGATACCAAATGACTACCAAGTTACGGTGGTGATATGCTTTGTCATTAAAGGACCTGGAGAAGAAAAACATTTATATTGTCACAAAGAATAATGTTAATGGTAGCATTATCTAACAACAACAAAACATCTAGAGTATCATACTCAATGTCGATAGAGATGGTACCATATCTCCAAATAGGTATGCAATCATTATTTTGTATGGTGTTTCCGCATCGCTCACCATGTATGTTGTCATCATAATGGGCCTTGGGTAGAAATCTTATTTGTTGGTGATTAAAACGACTTCGAGGTGTTGTCCCATAATTCATGGGTTGACGTCACGGTGAGGTGTTGCAATTGCAAGATGATGTCACATGAAAATAAGTGTTTGGGAGTCGAAATGATATGTGGGAAATTCTCAAGAAAATTTCATAATTTTTTTAGCAAAGTCACTTGCTTGTAGATAGAGTTTGGCATCAAGGGGCCAAATTAAGTAGTCTTCTCCATCAGCTACAACGGGAGAAAATTTCAATTTTTACAAATGCGTCATTTTTCTTTCTAGAATCACAATCCTATAATGTGTATTGCCCTCAAGTAAGTTCTTGTCACCCCAGGATCACTAATGGCCCCAAAGAAACACCAACATCGATAATATAACGTGACATATTTTGTGGCATGAAAGACACCGCATGTGCTATGCATTGCTACACTATATCTCGTAGTTACAACACCTTCCTTTCTTTCACCTCAAAACAACTAACCAAAATACCACTCTTACCAAAATTCCACTAGACCAACAATAACAACATTTGCTAGAGGTTCATGTTTATAGCGTGTTGCCAAAACAAAAACGAGATGAGAGAGAGAGAGAGAGAGAGAGAGAGAGAGAGAGAGAGAGAGAGAGAGAGAGAGAAGTGATGGGTAAAAACTCTATAAAAAAATATCTATGAATAATTATCAAGAAAACCCCATGATTGACAAATAAATTGATAATGTATCAAACCAAGTTATTTTCCCTTTCTACATGCCATTAAGAACTCCATCATACCAAAGAAACAAAAAGAAAAAAATATGTTAAATAGAAAAGAATATTGTCTTTCAATTGAGAATAGAATCCCATGGCCATGAAGTAATTGAACAAGCATGAACTATAAGATGTTGAGCTTTGGGGAAAACACACTCATTACAAAAGATGCTTGGGACATATTTGGTTGGTATATGACTTGGGTGTGGATTTACTAAATGTCACCTACATGGAAGTTTTCGAAGAAAAACACTCCTAAATTTATTTGGTCAAGAGCAGTGACAACAATGCTCTTCGTTCCAACGATGTGAATGCTAAGTGAAACTCATGCTCCAAATTTGAGGTGAACGACATGCAATTTTTTGGAAAAGATTTCTCATCTTCTCGAGATGGATGCTTGAAACAACTCTCTCATTCTACCAAGGCCCAAGTGAGGTAAAATTGGAGCCATACTATTATATCTTCAAACACATCTCCATATTCAAATTCAAAATACACGTCTTCGATTTGATCTTCGATGTATCGATGATACATCTTCGATTCAATTATACATCTTATGTTCGGGGGTTAAAGGAGATTTGAGTTTCCATGCACCCTAGGCCTAAGTTTACCTAAGCAATGTTAATCAATGGATTTCATGTTGTATGTTTACATATCCACCTCTTCACATTGACAAGTTGTCATGCCCACATGTTAGTGGACATGCACCATGCCATGCCCCGAGATCTATCATCCCAAGCCCATGTTATGTGGGCCCCATCCACCACTTTGGACCCCGAACTCCCTACCACATGGCCAATTGACGTGGCTCAATCCATGCAACCTTAGAACAATATCCATTGGGATTGACCAAAGTTTAGATTGGTATCCATGGTCAGAACGGTGGGCATAACATTACTTAGTTGATGATTTGAGTTCAGGTGCCTTGACTTTGGCTTCAGTTTGAAGCAGTGGGGTTTCGGCATCCGGAGTCTTCTATTCTTGAACCTATTGTTGGGCCAATGAACACAACTCATTAGCCGAGTAATGTTATGGGGAATGGTGGGGCGATGGCCTCACCACCACCACCACCACGCCTTTCATTGTATAGTAGATGATAATTGTCATTTATTCATCCGTTTGTGATTTTTGAGTTAACTTCTCTTGGGTTTTTGTCCAAGTCGAGCATTCAGGTGGAGCAAAGTAGTGGAAAAATCAAACATGTACAACAATGATATAGGTTGTATTGAAAGATACGGTCCTTGTTGAATTTTTATTTTGGGTCAAAATACATGTAATCGAAAGATATTGTTCAAATTGAAATGCAATGTATCTCCTATCTCAAAGGCGACACTAAATATTGTATTCAATGTCATGTGGTATTTTATGTCATTGTGGTAACTTCTCTAAGGACACTTCCTACGAATAAGTGTACAAATCTTGTCATCGCAACTTACTTCAATTTTGTATTCAAGTAAATTCAGACAAATCTTCAAATCCATACTTTTTGGTTGCTTTAGTTTTATCGTAGGATCCTACGATATACTTTTGGTATACCTAAATTTTATGGTAGATGTGTGAATCCGTAGTCATTACTTGAATCTTTGTGTTGATATGATGGAAAAATCAAATATCTATTTCTTGGATGTTAAATTTATAGAAACATATTTTGAATAATAATATAATATTTACAGAGTCAACTCTCCATATTCTATTGGAGGTTCTTACCATACAATCCTATGGTAGGATCCTATGAAAGGAAATTCAACATGTTACACTTCTAAACTTGGACTTACTAGCTAGTTTTACTTAGATGAGTGTTTTTAGTTCATCCAAATGCCGGAACAATTTCGGAACAAATTTTGATGTATTATGCATTCTACCATTTCTAAAATGAAATGTTATCATGGATGATTAAAAATTGGATGACACATCACTTCGTAAGTGACAACGTTTGCAACATTGTGAATCTAGAATGCCCAAATTTTTTTACAAGGAATGACAAACAATGTTAGGTTCACATTTAGTGTTGGCGACACTATGTGGGCAATTTACCATTCATATTGAGCAAGACAAATAGAATTGCTGACACTAAAATACAATATATATTTAGTGTGGTTCAAATTTGAATGAACATAGTAGGTCCACTCACACATAGAGTCAAATGTCTCCATGTCAATCACTCTATATTATCACTAGACTCTCAATCTCCTCTCAATATTGTCATTTAGTGGACTATGCTCCGAATTTAAGTGTTGCTATCATTAAATTGTTGTTGGCAATAAACTCCCCGATATTCCATTATATGAACTATATTGTGAACTCTTTCCCCCAAACTCAATTGTTATTAAGGTAACTTGTTCTATTATAGTGTTTTACATCTTGAGCAATTTTGTCTATTTACGTACATTGGCATTCGACATCAAAATGTGCCATGGTTGTTTTGAATCAAGTTTATCATTTTTGATGTATTTTGCAAGACTAATCTATAATAGAGTTTAAAAGGTTTCATTTTAGATTTGAACAACTCTTCTCTTAGAATCAAAACTTGTCTAGTTTATTTTGACACACTCATCATGTGCAGGCTTGGAAACGACACCTAATGAGCTAATTACACACTAAGGTATTGAGGCCTTAAAGTGACACTTCGGAGGGGGGGGGGGAATTTGTTATTTCAAGAAGGTAATAAGTAGCTTGGAAACGTTTTCAAAATAATTCCACATATTAACAAATCTATCCAAGGTCTACAAAAAGAATTTCAAAAACAATAAATTCATACACAACCTACATAAATTCTCAAAGTCGTCTTAAGGAAAGAGTCTTTTACTCTCAACTATGGGGGTATTGATGTTGGATCGCTAAGGGGCGGTTTACACTATGGACCAAGAGCCATGACCATGAAATTCAAAAATTTGTGATTGGAGAGTAAAGTGCTCTTGGTCCCATTTGGCTTTACACTACCTTGAAAAAAGGAGAATGACCACTAACTTTGAGGTCCCCAAAAACTACTAAAATCTGCCATTTGGATAATGTGCCATGGTCCAACGGGTTTTCCGTTGAGGCGAGGCAAAATGCTCGACTCAATGAAAATCAAGGGAGCCGTAAGGCTGAAAATCAGCCATTGGCCGATTTTTTTTTAATATTTGTTTTTCCCGATTTTTTTGACGTTACTGTATTTATATTAAAAAAATCAGCCCAAAGTTGTCCCGGTTCAAATCCACTTTACACTACAAGAGTGACCAAGCCACTCAAAAATCCATTTTTGATTTTTCATGGTCACGGCTCTTGGCCAAGAGCTATGATCATGAAAATGATTTAATTTTCTTGGTCATGGCTCTTGGTCCATAGTGTAAACCGCCCCTAAGTGAAGGGTTGTTTGCACCATGGACCATGAAGTCGTCCCAAGGCCCTGTAAAATTTGTGATTGGTTGTTGAACTCGTCCCAAGACCACTTCGGTTTATACCAAGGGGGAAAAAAAATGTTAGAGTGACCATGGAGTTTAAGGTCCCAAAAATACATACTTTAAGGCCTACATTATACACCGAAATGGTCGAACGGGTTTTGCGGTGGGAGAGGCAAAAAAGGTGCCCTGGTTGAAAAAGGCAAGGGCCCATGGCAAAGAAATATGTTATAATGAAATTTTAATGAAATTTTGTTGGGGAAGAGAAGATGAAGTCAAGAGAAGACAAAAGAATGGTCAAACTTTATTTTATTTTTTCAAAATTGCCTTTTTTGGAGATATATTAAAAAAACCAGCACATTCACTTTTGGGTGCATGGTCATTCCTCTTGGTCCACATTCGGTTTACACCTAGTGAGGGGCCCAAAGCTTTGTAATTTTTTTTTTAAGAAATCAGACCATGGAAGTTGGACCATGAAGTCATACCATGGAAAATGACCACCTTCCATGGTCCGACTCCATGGTCCATGGTGTAAACCGGCCTTGAGAATCACCACAAAATCAACCTTATTGTAGGTGAGGATCTTTTCTTAAATAAAGGCGTTGTCCATGTTTTGTGGATCATTTCTTACACTTCCTCGTTGAGCGGGTAGATCCCCAATTAGTCATTGTGATTGGTCAAAGTTGGTGGTCGTCTTAAAGTGTTTTTGCCCCTTGAAGTGGGCGCATCTTCCTTGGTTTTGAATGCATTTGGTGTTGGCCTTTTGTCTTGAAGAATTAAAAAAATTCTTGCATCCTTCTTACACCGCTATTATGAATAAGTGCCCAAGAATTTGCACTAGTAGAGATCATGGCTCTTTTGTACACTCGGAATGAACACAATGGTTATTTATGTTGTCCAAACTATGTTCATTTTGGATCGCCATTGAGTCATTTTGTCATACGGGCCACCACTAAATTTGTGTTATTAATCTTGTACATTATACAGTCTAACCTCGTTAGTACGACACTCGTTAAGACGACACCCTCGATATTACGACACATTTTTGCGCGACCAAACTTCTTAGTTCAAAACTCCCTCTTTTAGACGACTATGACACTCGATAATACGACACTTAGAGCGTGCATTTTGTCATATTAAAGAGGGAATAAATGCTAAAATTCCTTTCATCCATGATATGTACATCTAGAATACATCCATTTTCACTTGGGAACTACTTGAGAACTTCACTTATCATTGGGAACTTAATGATAATTAGGGTTACAAGTGTAACACTTGCTCTTGTTGTTAATTCAACTGGAACTGATAAGTTGAAGTTGCTTGTGATTTATAAGTCTAAGCAACCACGATGTTTTGGAAGGTGGCAGCCTCATGAGTATGTTCGGTGGCAATCAAATAAATCCGCTTGGATGAAGGGGGATATATTTGAAGCTTGGATTTTGCAGCTCAATAATCAATTCAAAGGCCAAAATCGAAAGGTGATTATGATTTTGGATAATGCATCTTCACATGTTGTTAGTTCTGCCAAAGTTGGTAAGTCTCATGGTTTTTCAACCTTGGAATTGAGCAACATGACTTTGGTATTCCTCCCCCCCAATGTGACAAGCGTAGTGCAACCTTTGGATCAAGGTATAATAGCATCTTTCAAAATTCAATACAAGAAGAAACTTCTGCAGTGGGTTTTGTCACAATATGATGATGCTACATTGAAGGACTTAAGGAAGGTGGTGCCCAATATCAGACAAGCTATCATGTGGAGTTATGAAGTATGGAGTGAGTTGGATGCACAAATAGTTAGGAATTGTTGGAGGATGGCGCGTATATTACCTGCAACATGGAATGCCGATTTTGCCTTAGTTGATGAAAGGGAGAAGAATAGAATGCGAGAAGAATCAGATGAACTTGGTGCTCTGATTTCAAAATTGCGATTGGGTGATGATGAGATGTCTATCGAGACTTATATTCAGATGGAAGGGGAAGAGATTACTGAGCTAGAATTGACAACTGATGAGTTGGTGGATGCCGCTTTGGGAGTCAATCATGCACAAGGCTTTGATCTTAATGTTGATTTGCATTCAGTAGATGTGGATGATGTTGCTCCACCTACAGTAAAGCTTAGTGATGCTAAACATCATGCATCATTGTTGTCTAATTTCTTATTAGACAACTCTTTACATTTTGGTGTTAATGAAATTATTAGTTTTCAAAAGCTAGTAGGGAATTTAGAGAAGATGATAGTTGCTAACTTAGGTAGGCAACACCAGAGATCTTTGAACTCTTATTTCAAGAGTTTTTGAGAATTTTTGTATTTGTTTGGAGTTATAAGTTATTATTTCATACACTTCCTAAACCCTAAACTCAATGTATATGGTTTGAATCTCATATTTCTTATGTTTTTGTATTCCCTCGATAGTACGACAATTTTAGGCCATTTGTCATATTAACGAGAAGACAACACCTCGATAATACGACATTTTTTGCGTTTCCCAAAGGTGTCATACTAAAGAGGGAGAACAGTAATCACATTCTTGTGGCCATGGTGCCGTCTTGCTATTTTGTTGGCCATGCACGAGGTCCGTGAAGTTTCCATTATATTTTTGGCTACTCATTAAAGCTTACACACTCGATTTCATGTTTATTATTCAATGTCCATGAAGGAATGTTCTAGCTTTGTTTTGTTTTTAAGGATTTTGTAGATCTACTCTAGATCTAGATGTGAGCCACCTTCCTACATAATTACCAATGTGAGAGAGAGAGAGAGGAAATTACCACATACAAGTATCTTTCATCCATCCAACAAAGAAGCCTGAAATAGTAAACAATATGCCGTTTACTAATTTTTACTAATTTAGATACCGGATTCAGGTTCAAAGACCCCAAAGTAGTCTACTCACATTCCTAAGTATTACCAACGTGAAAGAGAGGAAATTACCGCATACAAGTATTTTTCAATTATCCAACAAAGAAACCCTAAAATAGTACACATGTTGCACATTACTATTTCTAGACATGTAGACGCTGGATTTAGGTTCAAAGCCCCAAATTAGTCTAGTCCAAGTCATTTGAGATGAATCCGCCAAAAATTTATAAGGGACAAGTTTTTATGTTGGATGGATGAGAGGTATTTTACTATCTACATTCTTCAAATACAAGGTAAAAGTGGCCTTCCCATATAGAGAGCTTCAAAACCCATTCTTTGCGTGTGTGCGGTGTAATGGCTTGGTGGCCAAGGTGTCGGAGTAGGGCTAGGAGGTCCAGGGTCTGAATCCTTGACCCGACACTCCTTGGCAGGGGTGTTTTTTCACAAGGTCCCTAACATGTCTAGGGACATGTTCATAAAAAAAAACATTTCCAGTGGACGGGTTCTTAGAAAATGAACCAGTTTTGGGACGTGTCAAATTCACTTTGGACGGGTTCTAAAAATAACATTTTTTTAAATTAAGAAAAATGGTACAAATATCAATTACGTTATGTCATATATGAGATGTGAATATAAGCATAATGCAATCAAACCACTAATACCCAATCAAACTATCAATCTTGAAGTGCTTGATTCACCTGCATACATTAATTCATCAACCACAAAATTTAGAACCTTTTTAACATAATGTCAAAGATTACAATTGAAGGTAAACTTAGTAATTGAATAAGAATTAGTATATATAAACATGTTAAAAAGTTTAAAAATAAAGAGCTACTTACCCTTCAAAGAAGTGGATGAATTCTCCTATCCTTCATGTTTCTCCAAACAAGCATCACTGCATTCCAATCAATGTTTTCAACTGGAATATTTGCACATGAAATGCGCATCAAAGCATCCAAAGTTTCCAACTCACGGGGGGGTCACACCCCCTTACATTTAATAACCACGTGCGATAAAATTTTGCTACCCTATATTACATGCCATAGATAATTTTTAAAATTATGATATTTTTTCTACATACACATAACCATTGATAATATCTTTTTTATATTTTTAGTCATCTTCATTTTTTGTAGTAATTTTTTTAGTTCAATGTTGCGTCATTCTAGTTAGAAACGGTATGTTTTATAGAAAAAACAAATCATCAAATTTGGTTACCAATTTTTACTATGTAATAGATACTATGTATATCTACTCATGAAAAAAAATCATAAACTTTTGAACCATTTTGGTGATGCTTTATGTAAAAAGTAGATTTTGTTTTATCGCACGTGGTGTTCAACTTGACAATGAAGTGCACCCCCCGTGTTCCAACTTCAAACAGGTACGTAGATGACTTTTGATTAGGTTTTGTTTAGAAAAACCCCTCTCACATATTGCAGTGCTCACTGAAATCACCATAACTCTCCTCCACAAGTTACTCAAACCAGGCCAATTGATTGACCACTCTGGAGTGGTACATGCAAACTCCCAAGCTTCAAATAAAGACTTATTTGGGATCATCGGACTTGAAAGTGTCACAATTTCTTCATCGGAATCGTGATGGGGCTTGAGACTTGAACCTGCAAAATCAATCCAACTAATAAATAGACAACGCTTGCACTATCCTTGCAAAGACAACGCTTCCACCATCTTAGGCACATGTAAGGCTCAAATATCTACTCATACATTGACCCAACAACTTACAAGCTCAACCCTGCAATTTGCTAGGGTTTAACTCGAATTGACAGAAATTTCTTGCACAACCCTCGAATCTGCACTCAACCCACAACAAAAGAGAGGAATAAGACTCTCAAGATTTAGGATGCTAATGAATCGAACATATGCAACTGAAAGCTAAAGCAACTGAGAGACCGGTGAGAGATAACTTGATTGCAGTTGTCAAATGAACCGGTTGAGTTTGAGAAAACACCTGTTGAAGTTTAAGATTGCAAGAGGAGATTGTTCCAGCGGCACTCTCCAACTTCTTGAATTCGAGTTAGTTTCAAATGAACCGGTTGAGTTTGAGTGACTGAGTCTAGTTCAGTTTCTCAGAACTAGTCTGTGGACAAACAGACAAAATGGGGCAGTGGCAGGCTAGCAAATTGGTAATTATATTAGAAAAAGTAGAAATGAACGAAGATAGTAAGATACTATTGTTTCCAAGTGGCAAGTGCACCAATCACATGCCGACATCTTTCGGTTATCTTTATCGATTTGTTTTTTCCTTTAACCTTTTCATGGACGGGTTGGTTTAGAAATTACCGGTTTTGGGACGGGTTGTTTTTTCTTCAACCTTTCCATGGACGGGTTGGTTTTGAAATTACCGATTTTGGGACGGGTTGTTTTTTCTTCAACCTTTCCATGGACGGGTTTGGTTTTGAAATTACCGGTTTTGGGACGGGTTGCAATTTTTTTTGCCTTTCAATTCGAGGTTTTGGGACGTGGACATGTAAAAACTTTGTGAAAAAACAGCCCTGCTCCTTGGCCTCATCTTGTAGGCTGGAGGGCCCTACCTATGTGTTAAATATAGTTTAAATGAATGTACTCATTTTTGGAAATTTATCACAAAAAATTACCGCCGACCAAAAGTTACTATGTCAGAAAATGAATTTGGTAAGTACTAAAAACAAGATTATCGTTGGCATACAAAAATATACTTGTGTCATGAGCCATCAAAATTAATTCTTCATTAAATTTGGGGTGGACGCGAACAATTTGACAAGGCCAACAATAGGAGGGGATTTTGTGTCAAAGGGGGCATGACCCTTAGAACACAACCTGAACAACATTTTTTGGACCAGTTGGACCAAGTTTTAAACACTAGTTGAAATGGTTTTTTTTTTCCATGTTCCGAAGAGCCATGATCTATACTAGTGTTGTTGGGCATAGTCGGTCTAGATCCTAGTGATTCTAAATCCAACCGGTTCCATGTTGACATCTTCCGGTTTTGCTTTCATTCATTTGGGGTATATTCTATATATTCCTCTGAAATTATTTGTAATTCTATGGAAGTCTCCAACTTCAACCAGTTATTTCTCAAACTCAACCGGTTCATCTACAACTAACCGCCGGTTCTCCCCGAGCAGTGTTATGAATGACCAAAGTGGTACTATTCTATACTTAATGCGGCATGTGATTAATCACATTTAACAATGACCTACTTGATGGCATCATTGCACTCACTTGTTGACGGCTTACAAATTCAAAATAGGTGCCACCAAAGGGAAGTTGTTACTTTAAGGCCTCAATAACTTAACTTGGCTCTAAATACCCTCACCAAGTGTACAATATTTGACACCCTAGCCAACCAATCATAGCCAAGTAATAGGAAGGAATTTCTTGTCCTTGAATCCATGCTTACCTTGTTATATTTAGAGAGATTGTGTTCTTTGTTTTCCGTACTTGCTTCTCCCATGTAAGGGCCGCTTCACACTATGGCCGTCCAAGTTGAGAGGCCTTGGGATTGAAGGGCTGAACCTTGTTGACAATCCAAATAAATGGGCTAGAAATAACCAATAAAATATAGTAATTGGAGCCTTCGACCGGGCATGATGTGAAGCCTCCAAAGGCCAAGCCCAAAGTCCAAACCTTTGGCCATGAACTCCTACGGCCTCTTGACTTGGACGGCCATATTGTGAAGCCTCCAAAGGCCAAGCCTTAAGTCCGTAGGAAGAAGGAGCATCCCACTTTATTCCCTTCCCAAAACAACCCCTCCAATCTAATGGCCAAGATCTTGTCGATCTTTTATATTTTAAAGAAGAAAAAAATCGACGTCCTCTCAACCATAGTTTGGGTTTCCATTCCCGTCTGACCCAAACTTCCTTCGAGAATTTGTCACCTTGGTCAAAAGGTATTGCCAATGTAGGCATTTTGAAGAGCGACGGCCTTTGGACTTTGGCCTCTAGTGTGAAGGGTTGAGAGGCCGAATTCTTGGTTTCTTGCAATCTGATTGGTGGAAATCCACGGCCTCTCGACCTTCATCCATAGTGTGAAGTGGCCCTAAGTGTTGCTAAATTCCTTCATGGAGATGGGCTCCACCTAATTCCAACACCTCCCCTCCCTCATTAGTTTACTTGCATTGGGCAATTTGAGAACCCTAGGACCCTACTTTCTTTCTTTCTTTCTTATTTTGTTGCCTATAGCTCGAGGAAATGGCACCCTCTCAAAAACATGACATCTTGCCTTAGAGTTATCCGCAAAGTTCCACAAAGAGGGACGAAATTGTGGACTTCATCATTATTCGAGAAAACTTTCTATTAAGAGCTCATTAGTTTGTCGTGTATCGGAGCCTATTTTGAAAGTTGGATGAAACGTTTGGGACCTCCTCTTGCCACCTCTCAAATATTGAGAAAATTTCAAGGTCTAAATAAAATAGAATACACATGGGACATGTTGTCCTAAATCCCATATCGGCATGTGCAAGGCTAAGTCGGCCCATCCATCCTAATAGAACAAGCTATAAACATGGTTTTTAATTGCCTGGCACCACTCATTGTGCATGGTAATTTAAAAATTAAAAAACCTGGGTGACTTTGTGTTACTTCTCATAAACTCGTCGGGGTTTAGGACTAAATCCAAGATTTCATGTGCTTTACTTGACGAATAACTCTATTGTCAACAATCCACGCAACAATCTCTCCATCGAGTATTCAAGCGAACGATCGAGTGACACGTTCAATGTTGGGCAAATTCTTCGATTCTCAAAGTTTTGTTGTTGGATGACACATGGTAAGATTGATGTGCAAATGGTGAGATTTTAAGAATTGATGACCCCACACAAGCCACAATATGTCACGTCCAATCTAGGCATGTATTCCAAAAAAAAACGGTAGAACCGTGAGGCTCTGTTCTTTATTATGAAAGACTATAATTGTAGTTGTCCACTTTGCTCATGCCAATTCACGGCTATTCACTATACCAAACCTTTCTTGGATTTTGTGCACCTTCTTCTCAAATACGGGTCAAGAATTGAAGCTACTCATTTATCACCCGAAATTTTAAAAATAAATAATTAAGAACTACTGAAATAACTATAGTTAACTAGATTTTTTTCAATGTAATTTAGGGAGCACTTATATATAAACTATAGTTAACATCCACATTAAATAAAGTGGACCAAAAATAACAAGAACAAGTAACGTCCAAGTGTGAACACAAAGTGGTTAGGAAATTTACTCTTGAAATGAAGAAGTTGATGCATAGTCTCTGTCCTACAGGCAGAGCCAACAAACAAGATTGAGACCGTCATTGGACCTCCAAAACAATGTTATCTCATTCAAGTCACTTTCATAGAGGCAAGTTTTGCTTCCCGGGATTAAGTTGCCTTTTGTGGTGACAGCGTTCTCCATCTTGGATTCCGTCCTCAATCTCCACTGAATGCTCAATTCTCATTTCAATGCACACGGTAGATCATAAGCATGCAAGAAAAGTCGAACACCATCATCAACCTCGAGTAAAAATGCCGTCAAGAAACATTTTTGTTAAAATAGAACACAAATTGCCACTATGTTCAAGTGAGCGAAGGAGCTCATTGCCCACATTCTAATCGAATCGAATCACAAGATCGAACCGAAGCATAAATTTTCCACCGTTGTCCATGCCCGTTTTTTTCAAAGCCACTTCCAAAGCGAGCCGTCCAAGAGATCGGAAGTCGTTTGGTGCAATTACATACGAGTTTGCATTAAGCCGTATCGAAAAACTATCAACAAAAGTGTGGACTTTGGAACTCGCTTCGCGACAACGCCGATGAGTGCCACACCTTATGTACCTCACATCTAAAAGGCGCGTGCAACTAAATGGATGGTAACTAAAAGTGACACTAGATGTGATGGTGAGCACAACGGCGAGATTTGACCAAAAAGGCATGTCAAGAAGGTTAATAATATACTCATTCTTGCATGCGAAGTCACTCCCCGTGTTCTCTTGTGCTTTGAAATTTGGATTGGAAGTGATCGCTATGTTGGCATATCTATCTATGGTGGGGTAGCATTTGCTAGTGTGAGATTTCTTCCTAACAAATTTTGTAAAGTCTTGGCTCGTTGTTTGTGACCATGTAAGGCCGATATTTTGATCAAGCATCAGCGAATCTTGGTGAAGCATGCGTGCCTAGAAGTTGGTGCCACAAAAATCGAGCAACCTTGCTCGAGTGGAAATTGAAGGGCATTTGGCTTAGTGATGTCTAGTAAATATTCTACAAAGAAAAGAACATGCGACAAGGAGTTATATACATGGGTGGCATAAATGAAGTTACGTTTCAAACGTGGCTTTTTTTGCTAAAGAGTGGAACTCTTTCCACCTCATGGGAAAGACATTTGATTATTTTCACCTCAAGATTTTGTTTAGTTATGAATGTGATTTGTACTTGTAGCAATCATCAACATCACCCCGAACGTAAATTCATTGTTGCTTACTGCATCTCCACTCATAATACTTGCCAATGAAATTGGCTGGTGGTCAACTATTTTGATTTCTAGGGATACAAGTTAATGCTGGTTCTATTACGAGGAAAGGTTTGTGGTTGGAGTGTCCCCTCTACAACTCCATTAGAAACATGTTCCCTTCCCTAATTTCAAGATGTGGTACTAGGGAGTGTCAAGTATTTCTTTTAATTGGAGCATCAAGTTGATATAACCCTAACTTACAACCCTGCACTTGGTTACTGTCGGGAATTAGCCATTATGACACCATATTGATGTAGCCTTTTGGCTTCAAGAACTTTAACATCAATATCATTTATGTTCATGGGGTGTATGCTGGACATTATGAAGAAGGATGTGTAGCAGAGACCATGCAAGTATTTATAGTTTGATATAATCATCATGCTACTTTGATGATACCAAACGTTCTATCTACATACATAACATCACTAAGCAACTAGGTGATGGTGTCTTTCTGAAGAAAAATGTTGCAATTGAAAAACTATGAATTTATAGTTGCTTGTTGAAAACTTCAGAGTACATAACCTAAGTGCTCCACATCAATAGGAGACCCAAAATTAAAGGAGAATTATCCTCGCTTGATATATGCATTCATGGAGCCGAGTAATGTTATGATAGTCATAGTTTTGTGTTGGATTCAAACAAAATTTTGCAGAGACTTAGCTACATAATTTGCCATCAACTAATCAAAACCATGGTGCGTATTCGTTTGATTGTTGCAGACAACTTTCACATTAAGTAGGTCTCATAATGATATTTTGTGCAAGAGTTGTTCCCATAGGATTTGTTTGAAAACAATGGTAATCTGCATCATGCTTCAATGTTTGGCTCAAATTTAGCAAGGAATAAGGATATGTTTCAAAGATCTAGCTTGTATTTACATATACTTGAAAAACATAGCTTGAAATAAATACATATACATGAAATACCATGCATATTTTTCAAGATGATATATTTTTTAATGAAAAAAGCATACAATGAAGAGATAAATTTAACAGTGGAGAATGGACTTAGATTCATGTCGGTGATTGAACACCAAAGTTGCTTATTTTCTTTGAGTTTAACATCTTGAAATGGCATAAATCCATGTATAAAATTTTGATTGTTAATATAGAATTCATATACAATTCACATCGAGGTATTATATAAGAACATTGTGTTCCATTGAGGGTCAAAATCAAACTGAAGTTAAGAAAAAAAAAAATGGCCTCTAGAGCCCTGTTGGAATCTTGGTGAGCTTTAAGTGTCAAAATTTGATGGGTGTAGTAGAACATTTTGTTGGGGTTGTATATACGTACTCAATGGTAAATGTAGAGTCACTACACTAAATATTGCACTAAATAGTGTAGTGTGATATTCCATGTCACTGTGATAACTTTTCTAATAACAATGCTTATGAATAAGTCTCCAGGTATTCATCCCAACTTACTTTTAGCACCTCCAAATGCCAATTATTGAAACAAAGTGTGTAAGTCACAATAATTGCAACATTGTAAATCTACAATGCCCAAATACTTTTACAAAGAGTAATGATTAATCTTAGGTTCACGTTTAGTAATGGTGACTCTACACGGGAGGTTTACATTTAGTATTGAGGAAGACAAATAGAATTGGTGACATTAAATACTGTATTTAGTGCACTGATCATTCTACAACAGTCAGTGCACATAAAGATTGTTTCCACAACTAAATTGATTTCAGGGTTTTGTAGGTGTTGCTTAGGAATGACAGTGCAGTGAATGTGTGGTTCAATTCAGCTCTGGATTGAGACAACTTCCTATGTATAATCTCATAGTAAAAGTAGGGGATAAACATACCAGCACCACTACACGAGTCCCCACTACATTGTAACTCAAAATAGTAGTACACCATTTAATTGCACGTACACTATATTTGTGAAGGGCCCTAAACTATATGCCTAGAGGTCTCAAAAGTATCATGCCCGTTAATTGCCAATATGATTCCATTCACCAACATAAGTAACTTCTGTAAGTGAAAATTATCTATATTATAACATTTAGAGTAGCCCATTGGGATACTTTAGATGATAGTCTTGGGTTTTAGTATCCAAGGGGAAGATATTTTTTACCATACTAATGGCAAGCATCATGTATTTACATTTTAGTATGCAAGAGGAAGATATTCTTGAGCATGCTAATGACAAGTGTTATATGTGTACACTTTAGTCAACTTGTGGACCATTGTGTAACATAGGCATGCACCTCATAACACTATTGAACATAAGCATGCCAAGATATTTGTAAGTGCACTTGAATGCCAAGTGTCATGAGGTCAAACTTAAGGTGAAGTTGTTAATCATCAGTGCAACCTAGCAGACCCTCAAAAGCCTCAAAATAGGGTAAGTAACACTATTACACATGTGACATTAAATACCATAAATAGTTGTAGTTCATCAGTTTAATATACTTTTGGTGGATTTGTTACCTGTAGTCAATGGCTATGTACTTTGCACAAAAGCTTGTTCAGCACATTGTTTGCCAGCTTAATATAGAGACTCCTGCTGTACTTGTGGGTTGATCAGAGTCTTGGAAGCTTAACCTTTGAGGATTCAGCCGCAATGTAGAAATGAAATTTTCATTATCTTTTTATATTTCAGTGTGGATGATAATCCCCTGGTCACACCCGCAGCTTTTAACCCTTCATTTCACAATCAAAATGGGCTGAGTACCCCTTGGACAGTAGGGTAGCACTTGTAAAATTTTCCAATATTTACATATTATAATCACATCTATCATAATAAATTAAAGAAACCATCTTCATATGTTAGTGGACATTAGAAAATTCACACCCAATCTTCCACGAGTTGCCATGGCCTTGAAGCTTTCTCAATCGAGGAACAAGTGACTCAACAAAAGGCATTCAAAGCCTTTGGTCGGACTTAGATGTATTATTAGGACAAAGGATCAGTACATTGTAAAGGGCAGCTGGAGCCATGACTCAACTTCTGGAATGTGCACTGCAGATACACTTTAGAGGTGCTCAAATTGTCTCAATGTCCAATCATGAGAGGCTCCGTTGCCATGTGCAGATTGCTGAGCAAGCAGACCTTGTATCATGGTGCTGAGGCTCAATGTTCTCTGCATAATTCACACAAAAACTGATCAGAACTCGTGAATGGTTAAAACTTCCAGCAACATGCAAACATTAGGACACAAGGTGTAATGTGGCCCAAGGACATTTCATATGCAAGAGCAGCTCAATGTGACGGTCTGAACTTTGAGGTCTGAGTTGAGGATATCAGAAGCACTCACTCCTCCCAAAGTCAGATATGGTTGGGGAGCAGAATGGTTACAATTTTGACTTCTGTGATAACTTTGATTGAAGTTCCTCGGCAACCGCATCAATGAACTCCTCAGTGTTGAGATAGTCCTTCCTTGTGACTCTGTGCTCAATACAGACCATGTCAAACACTTCGGAGAGCTTCATGTATGACAAATTGTATAGTAGTCTATGAGTATTGGTGATAAATTGGTAGAAATGGCAGGACACATACACCTTAAAAGTTGGATACATACACGGAGAGGGTCAAGAATTTTCATAGGTCATTAGCAAGGTGTCTAATTTGGAGCAAAATAAAAAACAATCCTCAGAAACCTCTTATAGAATTAGAATCTACATACTTTGGGCCATGACTCAAAATTGCAAGATCCTTTGTCATCTTTCCAGACTCCACAACAGCTACACAAGCAGCTTCCAACTTTTCAGCAAATTCTTGAAGCTTTGTATTCCCATCCAATATTCCTCTGCATTCATTCAAGAAAAGCCAGATTCAGCTGTATGTACACTTCTGATCCGACATACTATACAAGGAGAAAGACAGAGTAACAAAGTGAATGAGAAGACAAGCCAGTAGCTTGGTCGTCAAGGTTGACAATGACTTGCAACTCAAAAAGTTAAGCTGTGACAATACATATTCAAGCAAAACTTTGGACAGCTGTAAGAAGTGCCAACAGTACCTGTGGCCAAGGCCTCGAGTCCATGCAAATATAGAGGCAATACTATTAGTGCTGGTTTCACCACCCTTTTGGTGAACTCTAAAATGTCGTGTTACTGTCCCATGAGCAGCTTCTGCTTCGATAGTTTTTCCATCCGGACATATCTGTACACACAGAAAAAAATGTATAGAATTTCTAATCAAATCTAGTTCCACAAATTACTCAAATAAAACAAATTTTACAAAAAAAATTGACTGGTCAGGCCACTTTTGATAGTAAGTATTAAAGCTTGGGCAGAAAAGAATAGCCTCAAAACTCAGGTTAGACCTCATGAAGTTAATCGTAATCAGTCAAATGCAATTCACCTGACCACCCTACTTAATCAAAAGGGGTAATCTAAAAAACACATACCAGCACAGATGTCATCAGGCCAAGTGAACCAAACCCTGCACAAATAGGACTTCAGTGATGAGTCCTTAAACACGAAGATTAGAAGCTCAAGGCCAGAAATGAAGGTACATAATGATTTGAAAGATGTGCGAAGTGAAAAAATTTATCAATTCTCCAATTCATGAGAAAGTCTTGAACTACAATCCTAATTCTTCAAGTACTGTAGCACAGGATTCCTTGGAGTCTACCTCTCCACCAAAAGTCTATTTGAGTTACTTTAAGGGATGCAAGGTAGTCATAGAGGTTCTGCACCCACAAGGTTTGTCATATTGGCTTCTGAATTTTGGAGGACAGTGCAGACACCACAATATGAATGCTGATTGTCCAGCTCATTGTTTCAACATTGAGGAAGGACTACAGAATCAGAACTACCTTCCCAACTGAGAGTAACAACTTATGCATTGCTCCCTTCATGTGAAGACATACTCACCTTGAGCAAGCATGTCACTTTGAACATCACCATCATAGTTCTTACACGCCCACACATACTCTCCATCACTCTTCAGGGCGTATGCAACCATGTCATCAATCAGCCTGTGCTCGTACCTGTCACCAATATGCACACCACCCAAGGATCCATCACAACTTATGTGATAGCCGACATCAAGTGTCCTGCAGACTATTTATCCTAACAAATACTTTACACAGTCCATCAGACAAGGGGATTTCGATTATAGTTTCAAATGCAAACCAATAGAGTTGCTTACCAGATTCCTGCATCCTTAAACTTGGCCTCCCACCCATCATTCACAAAAACCTCCTGAAAGATGTCCTTGAACCTGGAAGAACATCAGTAATAAGGATGGTTATTGTGTATTCCAATAATAACACCTAAGAGGAAATTGTGTCAAAATAATTATAGGACTCCTTGACAAACATGAACGGATTATAACTTAGTAACCACTTATTAACCAGTACTGGGCACCTACACTTGGTGATACTTATTCAATTGCTACAGAGTCCACAACTGACACTGCAACCTTCTTGCCAACTTGTCTATACCAAATAATTGAATTAACTACATTATTTTTCATGGGAACATTCCATCATATCAGGACTAAGTAACCCAAATACAGAAACAAACTAGTCACGTATTTGTACCTCCCATCATATTTCTTCAAGATGGTGTTCTTGGTGCTCAAGTATAGTGGCCATTTCTTCTGAAGTGCCATGGTCATGGATGCTGTTGCAAATGCCCGAATAGACTGCAGCACCCCACCACACAATACACTACATGCATGAGCCCTTCTCCTTCATGGACTACACTTCACGTCACATTCCAACACCAACATCAAAATCTGCCATGGATGTCTGCACAGTGTCCTCTCCCTTATTTCACCACCTAGAGTCAGTATGATTACTTACTTCATCTGTGTTATACATGCTGAGAGCAACTCCTCCAGCACCATCATAATGATAAACCTCCAAATCCACTGTCTCTCCACCATTATCTGGAACTGCATATACACAGAAGATCATGCCAGAGTCAATGTTGGGTATAGGGATGCGGATTATAATTAGACAACATCAACACGCTTATTTTCATAACTCCTTAAACTTGCAAGGAGAATTGACAGCTTTGTGGACTACACTTGTAGATGCACGAACAAAACAGGCTTATAAACTACCAAAAATTGTGAGTCATTGAATAAGACTTCAGAATAGTGACTTACCAAATACCATCCTGAGCTTTCCAGGGCCTTTAATTACTGCATCTGTGGCCTTATACTGGTCCCCAAAGGCATGCCTGCCAATGCAAATGGGCTTTGTCCACCCTGCAAAACCATTATCCAGACTGTATAATTAAAAAGTTTACAATGTGCTCTGAGTTGAAAAGAGCTCAACACATTTGTATGGATTGAAATAATCAATAGAGAGGAACTGTTGACAGATCACTTTCAAAACTAAAAGAATTCTGTGTAGCTAAGAGTACCTGGAACAAGACGGGGAATGTTCTTGCACAGAATGGGCTCACGGAAGACAGTGCCTGCCACGTAAAAAGTATATTCAAATCATGTTGTAGCCGTTGTGGGAGAACCAGCATTTACCTCTGCATGTTTCCATTAATTCTTCTACTCTCTATCAACTTGACAACATTTGCACTCCTGTGAAACACATGAGTAATATCTAAATCCATCTTATCATACATGTGTATGAATCCAGGAGTGATAGCAGATGAGTCTTTTCTAATGATCAGTCTTGAACAGCCTGACCTTGACCAGGCAGATTATGAAAGCTAAAGATACCTAGACCTTCACAACCATCTAAATCTCCTTGGCTTCAAAGGCTTGAAGTTACCATTCAAGATATTCCTGATAGTTCCATTTGGACTCTTCCACATCTTCTTGAGACCAAACTCCTTCATGCGTGTTTCATCTGACATTCATATTCAGAGTCCGTGAGTAATCAATTTCAATAACCAGCTAGAAATTCACAAGGCTCTCAAAACTTGTATAAATTGGAGTCCTCTGTGCACAACACCTTGTTGGTGTCTGCATCATGAAGGGCTACATATATGAGCAGGAATTAAGACAGGACTAGAAACCCATCCAACACAATCTGGTCAATTGACTCAAAATATGTTACAACATGAAAAATTACAAATACTGAAAGATGTAAGGTAAGGAACAAAACAAAACCAACCAGGAGTAATGGTTGCACACTTCACAGCAACATTGTACCTGCATCAAATATTGAACACAATGTCCCACAGAATCAGTAGATATGTCAAGACTCATGTGACCATCATGCCACAAGTCTGCAAAAGAGGTTGTAAACGATCTCAATGGCAATCTGTTGTATGCTTAGCAAGACTATATACACAAGGACCACCTCAAATTACCAACCGATCCAAAACATCTTCAGTAAATGTAATTCAAATAAACTGTTTTCTCCTATGAACATGTCACCATACTTGAGGGTGGCTTCAGCACTTTCAACAGTCACTCTGTCATCTGTGGCATCTCTATTCAAAATTCCCAGATCGTAGTACTTCAAATCCACATCCACAAATGGGAGCACCAGCTGCACAAATATCATCATATGGTCAGAAAACATCATTGTCACCAACAGGCACCTTTCCACCAATACAAAGACATCTGGAGATATAATTCTGCTATTTTTTAGTATCTCAATCTTCATATATGCAACCTGACTTGAACTTCATGTGGACCCTGTACATAATGTCTTTATCTTCAGATTTGCATTCCAACTCAACCTGGTGATAAAAATGCACAGGAAACCTAGACCTGGTTTGCAGCAACCAAATAAGAGAGAAAGGCATGTTATGACCAGTGCAGTGGAGCAGAATAGGATGCTCACCTTCTCTTTGATCATTTGCCAGATTATTCTGGTCATTTCATCACCTGCCCAATTATCACATCATTGCTGTAAGAACTATTACCTTCAACACTTGTCATACCAAATAACGATAGTCCGAAGGGATGAAATGGAGAGCACTAATACAGACTTAAACGTGGATCTTCACAAATGAAACATCACCATTCCCACTTAGTTTTCATCAACTAAATAGAAAAGGTGTGTAATTAAAACCATGTGTGCAAAAGGACTATACACAAACCATTTCATTCATAAGAGTAGTAAAAATCACTCATAGAATACTAACTTCCAGATTTTCCTGCATTACGCAACAAATTACCAAGAGACTCCAAATCCTTGAGCAGATTCTTAACTAACTATTAGAAGGTCCATTTCAGCTCAGAAAAAACACAAAACCCGGAAAATCTGAAAGCTACAGCACAACATCCCACGAGAAACATACGTGATCGCCTAGAGTGGATGCATGTCCTATACAGATATTTTAAGCATTCCTGTAAAAATGGAAACATTTACACGATTGGACTAGATAACCGTCACTAAACTCAGAACAGTGCGTGCTCCTATAATATCACTCAAATTCACCATTCGTGTTGGTTGATCACAAAGACACAACTCAATATGCGAGCTCAAGTTATGGGAACACGCCTATCTCAACATCACTACATTGGAATCTCCAAAGATAAAAGCGCAATTCACTTCCTCTAGTGCAATGTCAGCCCGATCGCCGCTGAGGATGAGCAGGAAGAATTCCATAAAAACAGAGTAAACCTGAAATTCGAAGCTCAATCTTCCAAGAACTACTCAAGATTTTGATAAGAAAGAAGATGCAGTACTCCAAAAACACAGCGACAGGAGGCTCACCGTCCATCTCCACGATGGGATTTTCGACTTTGATCTTATCGAACGCCATCGCGGCGTAGAACCTGGCCGACGAGCCGGACGACGACGCAACAAATCTGGACGATTCGGGGGCGCCTAAAACCCCAGCAGTACGTCTCCCGGTGGCCAGAAACGGCGAGAGATCGATGGACAGGCTCCGAGAGGCGGTCCGGGATGTGGAGCAACGGGTGCGGGTGTGGTGTGCGAGAGGGGAGAGGAGGGCAATTGCGGAGCCCCGCAGCACGGCGAGCATGGCTATGGCGACGAAGAAAATTCAGGCGGGGTGCCGATGGTGTGCCTTCGTTACAAGTGTTGCGGTAGGTACTTAGGTGTCTCACTTGCCTTGGGCTGGGGCCTGGACTCAGGTCCTGAACGAGGTCCTGAGTGAGGTGGCGACTGAGGGCCGCTTTACACACGGACCAAGAGCCGTGACCATGAAAATCTCAGGGCCCTCGAAGACCATCACCCAAAGGCCGTTCCGTGGGAAATAGAAATCCAATTTTGCAATTGATGGGCCCTCAAGCTTAATTCTGAAGTGAAAGTGGAGCATGTTGTGAGAAACAACAACATATTTTATGGACACTCCAAAACTGGACGTAGTTCTTAAATCTATCAATTTTCTTACATTTTCATCTCCAGGAGTTTCACCACTAAAAGGTCCAATCTCCATGTCACTAGGGCTCCCTGTGACCTCAAGAGAAGGTGGAATTCTGACCTTCGGAGCGTCCCATGGGAGAATTCCCTGCCAAGGTGGGGTCGGGCAGTTGGGTTGTAAAGTGGGCGTAGAGCAACCTACGATGGCTTGGAAAACGGGAGCTGGTGCGGATGAAGGGCGGAAGGACTAAAGGCAGTAAGGTAGATATGTGTTATTTTGGATATTTTTGTCTTTGCACCTCACTTCTCGTTGGAACATGCAATTAGTGCAAGATGATCAACACATCCAAATTATGCATGTGCCTAGGAGGTAACCTATAAAGACTTGGCCGTTGATCTCATTCTCTTTGCCTCAAGTCTAAGTGTGGGGATAGGAGTCTAAAATATTTTAGAGACCTCAAATTAATATGTCTTTTCTTCATGCTAATCTAGGATGCCAAAATGGTGTTTGTGACCTGGGGGCTGGGGAGGGGGGGGCACTGAAGGTATTTTAGAAACAACGTGTTATAAAAGATAAGGTATTTAATATTCATTCGAGGTAAAAATTTGAAGAATTCTATATAAATTATAGGGGGCGAATTAATGTTGGAAACCTCTTATTAAAAAAATAACCATGCAATATAGCATGTGTAATTTTATTACATATAATTTTTAAATTTAGCTTAGCATTGAATAAGGGTATCCTAAGTTAAATACTATGTAGGCTCAAATGGGATGGATGAAAATTACTTTTATCTAGTTTAATTCTGTAGATAAATTGTGGTTTTAGGGTTTTGGGTGAGCCAAGGGGGTTGGTTGTCTTGATAGTGGTTTACCAATCCCGTTGTTAAGATGCCAACTCACAATGCACACCCCCCCTGGCTAAAAATTAAAGGCTATTAGAAATTTGTAAGGAAAACAAGTATTTAATATTGAATGAATTCTAGATTTCTAATCATCAAATAGGGTATTAAAATTTTAAGCTTAGTAGATTTTTTTTTCCTACTTCCTAATATTCTAATTTCCAAAGATAATACCCCCTTGAAAATAAGTGGTTATCGCAAGTGTCTCCAAAAACTTACTATAAGTGCCCCCCCCCCCGGCTCTAGTGTAAAGTGAAGTGAGCCTCAACATTTTCCACCAACGAGAGTTAAAATCTCAATGGTCACGGACCCTCAAGCTCTAGTGTAAAATATCCCTAGAGTCTGAAGGAAAAAAAAAATAATCATAATAATCATAATAATCATAATTTTCAAGTCCGTGTGTTGTTAACCTCTGCCTTGAATATGTTGATTCTAGTCTCATTAGGTCCACAATGCCAACAACTTTGGCTTATAAGGTAGCAATGCCTTCATGTAACGCCTTCCTTTTGACGACATGTATTTTTCACCGTTGAGCAATCAACAAGTGAATGCAACAGTGCCATTGAGTACGTCATTGTTAAAAGCAATTGATCATATGTAGTATTAAGTACAAAATAGCACTACTTTGGCCATTCATAGTAGTGGTGTAAGAAGCATGCAAGAACAGTTAAGATTAGGTTAATTAGGCTTGATTACATTCAATTAGGCTTAATTGGATTGAATGTGTATGAATACTTGTAAAAATTTACTTGTAACATGCATGGTATTCGTGAAAACATCACATGGCATGTAAAAATGTAAGATATGTTGTTTTCTTGAATCCAATGAAGGCCAGCTTGAATTGGTCTTTGGAGGCAAGTTTTGTCAACTACACAAGTTTTTGCCAACTACAACTTTTTTCAAAGTTCAGGTGCATTTCACAAGACTAAAAAATAAGTTGGTCTTGAAGAAAAAAAAATGTCAGATGTGGATGTGATGTTTTCACAAATACTATGTTTTGTGAAAGGAGAAGACATCAATAAAAAGAATTTAAAAGTGAATGAGCTAAAATAATGAGTTTAATTTTCAAATGACAAAGGCCCTTTCAAACGCTAAGTCACAAAATGATCACCTCATTACTAATGAGGATTTTTTCATAACTTTAACTTCCAAATAATTGCATACTTTGTTGACATTGTCACTTCATGTATGAAATCCCAATCCACTAATTCCTTACTAAGTGGAAATGAACATGTATTGGATTTTGGGCCTTGAAGTTGAGGTGCAGATAGATAGATAGAAACTCCGGTTCCTATTTAAAGGGGCCGGCGTGAATGAAGTGTCCGTTCGTATTGTCAAATGACTCAATGCCTACCAGACAAGGGGAAATTTGGACAGTACTACTCTCCCCTTCCGGGGATGGACACTATAGTAACCAGAATACAACAATAAAGGTAACCCTCCTTAGTTGTTTAAGCACGTAGTTGCTGCAGTGTTTGTAGTATAAGTTGTAATTTGTTGTGTTTGGTGGTCACCAAGTCATGTTTCCTTGGTTGGTTGAGGGAGGATGTTTAACTACATGTAGGCGGTCCGGGTTCGACTCCCGTTGAGTCCGTCTGAGCGTTTAGTGTGTTATACATGACTTGGTGCTGCTAGTGATTTTAAAGGCATGAAAATTGTACCAACCAGCCGGCTCCTACCCGTCTTCTTGAGCTATTGGTGTTAATATTGTTCAATAAATAAAGGATTATATTGTGATCTTTTTCTTATCTTTGTTGTTTTATTTGTTTGTTTATTTATTTATTATACTGCTGGTATTGCTTGATTATTTTCAATACGTCTTTTATGTAGAAGGATTGAACTAGCATGTTGTATGGCAATGGTGTTTATTTCTTTGAATGTATGGTTTATAGAATTTTGAGGTAGTTTGAATGTTTGTTCTAGTTGTTTCATTGACGGGTTGTGTGTGATTCCTCTAGCTCCAGCCGAGATGACTATAAGTGGGTCTACTTTCCAGCCTTGTTGGGTGATGTCATTAATTAGTGGTTGGTATTTTTGGGTTTTATTGTCAATTGTATCTTGTGGGAATCTGTCATTTGTGTATGTGAATTCAATAAATTGTACCGTGAGGTTGTCCGTTGGGTGTGGTGGTGGGGTGCTTTGGTGTGGGAGTTCTTTGATACACAGGAGGTCGGGTTTAAATTGTGCGTTGCAGTGGCATCTTTGTTGTTCACATGTACATGGTAGGAGCCATGTGGGGATTGTATTCTCTTGTGGGTTGTTGTCGAATGTTCCTGCATTCATGAGAATGTAGCATCTTGATTTTTGCGATGATAGGATTAGTTTTCTTAGTTCTCATACTGCTTTGTTATGCCTTTTGGTTCTTAGGGCATGTATATGGTGTTGGTTGCATTTTAACAGTACATGTAGCCATGTATTTGCATAAGGGGAGTTACAAATTGGGCATGTAATAGATGGGAATCTTTCTATGCCAAAAAATAGTTGTTTTCTAGCATTGCCAATGTATTGTTAAGTTCGGAATTTTAGTATGCATGTTTTTTGTGAGTCTGATATAACAGGGTTAGACCAGAAATTATTAGATATTTCATTATTTATGTCAGGGTTCATTGTCCATTTGCTAATGTTAGGGAATTGTTCTCACATGGTTTTTAGGTTGTTAACTCGGTCATGTTTAGTTATGTATGTTTCGAGGCATCTGACAGGGCCTTTGTCAGGTCGTTTGTTTGGTCCCGGCCAGATGTCTTTTTGGAAGTAGTATGGTGTGGTATGTGCAAATTCATATGTTTTGGCAACGAATCTGTATCTTTTTTTGGCGCCGTGTTTTGCTAATTGGTATGCTTGCTCATTTCCATCAATGTTCGTGTGTGCTTTTACTTTATATATTGTAGTAGGTTGTGTTCGGTTTTTTAGCATTTCTACCATAGATGTTAATATAGTTTTGTCAGCATGGTTGTTATAGTGGGTAGGGTGTTTTATTTTAGTGTTAGGTACATATAGACAGTTGAGGCAGTCTGTGAATATATGTGCTGGTTCATTTGTGTATTTGATAGTGATTAATCTGAGTGTTTTGTGTATGGCCATTAGTTCGGCCCTAAAGCTGGTTTGTAGGCCAGGTAGTCTTTTTGAGATACGTATTTCCGCTTTTCTTGGGTTGTAAATTCCATAGCCAGCTTTTTCTTTCTTCCAGTGTCTGTCATTGGTTTGTAAGGGTGGGACGAACGAGCCGTCTGTGTAGTAGCTGTATTGTGGTGGGAATTTTAATATTGTATTTTTTTCGAAGTTTGGTAATGGTGGTGTGTTTGTGGTTGACGGGTTGATGTGGGGTGGGTAGGGTAATTTGTTCCATTTAGTGTTTTTATTTACTAGAATATTGTGGGGTGTGGGTGTAGCCTTTTGTATATGGTATTGTGTTATTTGTAGATTTTTTATTACTGTTTTGATTGTGTCTATTTGGTCGGGTATACCAATGTTGTGGTTTTGGTGGTGGATATAGAAGATGTGTATTGCTAATGGTTCTATACGAGGTTTATTTATGTTTTGGAGGGTTGTTGGTTCGTCATATGTGATGGTGTCTGCATTGAAATGGGCTATTACATGTGTGTCCGGAAATGGTCCGATGTGTGGTGAGTAGTTTTGGTACCAGTTAATGTCCGGTGTGACTAGAAGTGTGATGTTGTTTGGGTCGTTTTTAGCTGCTAGTTTTGCCCAGTGTATTGCTTGTTGGGTTGTTTCTTCATTGTGTGGATGGGCATACCCCATTCCTTTCCATTTATATTGGAAGGCAGTGCCTAGTGATTCAAAGACTTTGTCTCTTGCGAATGGAGAGTAAAATTTAGTAATATGTGTAGAGCATGTTACTGGTGAGGAGAAGTATGAATGTGTGATATTGAATGTTTTAGTGATAGAATCGAGGAGATTTTCTGGGAGAGTGTGTTGTGATGCTTTTAGTGGGTATTTTTTTGGTTTTTTTGAGTTATATCTTTGATAGAGCCAGACTATTTCTGTTTCAAATGATTGTGGAGGAGGTACTAGACCATGTGTGCTATATTTGTCTGTGTTGTATTATTGCCATAGCCATTTTAGTCTTGTGGTTGGGATAGTAATGAGGTGTCTTCCGGTGTCTTCATATATATCTGTTAATTCGTTTTGTCTGTGTATTGTGTTTACTGTAGTGACAATGTTTTTTTCTGGGTTATATTCTATTACTGATATTTGAATGTATGGTATTATCGTAGGTGGTGGTATAAATTTTGGGTCTTTGGTTTGTATGGGGGCTAGGTGTGTTTGTACGATATTTTTATAGTAGTTGTGTTGCTGTCTTGTGTAGTACTCTTTTAGTAATTTGATGTTGTGTTCGATTACTGGAGGTTGGTTTAGTGGAAAGAGTTCACATTGTGGTAGCCATTTGTTATATGTGGTGTTGTTTGGGAGTGACCATTGGCATAGATATGTGTTGATTTTTTTTTTAATACTTAACTTTGGTTTCGTTTGATTTGTGGTTCAATATAATGTGGATGGGGAATTTGAGAGGGTTATTTTTTATGTTGGGGGGTGGATTAGGTTGCTGGGGTTGTTGTAGTGGCTATAGGTGTAAGGGGTTTTCTTGTATTCTAAGTGTTAGTTCTCTATTTTTTGATATAAATTTAGCTTTTAGTGTACGGGCTTGTGGGTGTCTGTTACATGGGTTTATGCAGTTTTGGCTGCAATTTTGCTGGCAGAAAAGTTACTCTGCTATACGTAGTGCAGTTTTTTCAAGTTTTGTCGGTGTTTTATAGTATATTTGGAAGTCTTTTGGGGACATTAAGTTTGTGCCATTAGGGAGGGAGATGTGTTTTACTTTATATATGTTGTGGGTTAGGAGTTTATGAAGTAGTTTTAGGGATAGGTCGGGATCTAGTTGTGGTAGTTCGGCTGTGACTTGTGTTCTCCATTCTTGTTCTAGTTCTGTTGTGTGGAGTTGGAAGTTTGCTTCTATGCTTTTGAGGTGAGCTCCTTTTTTTTTTTTATTAGAAATAGTGTTCGTGTTGTAGGTGATCTTATACAATCTTGGTATTTGATTTTTTGTATGTCCTCTGTCCCACCGTGTTTTGCTAGTATATGTTGTATGAGCCCTTTGTATATTATTCCTAATCTTCCGGGGTCGTTCAGTGCGTTTCTAAGTTGTTCGCTAATACATCTTAGATAGGCATTTTTAATGAGAATGTTTCTAATCCAAATAGGTCATGTGGTAGTTGGGTTATTACATTTGCTGTGCATTTGGGTAGCCCGCAGATTATTTTTTGGATTCCAATTATTTTTTGTCTAATTTTTTGATAGTTGGTAATGAGTATGGAACTGCGTAGAAGCTATAGGCTATACCCGCTCTGATGACGGTGTCGACCATGCTTATTTTTTGTTTGATTGTAGCTGGGCATTTTGTTAGTTCTTTACATTAGTTTATTATTTTGGCCAGCGTGATGTGTGTTTGTAGTTTCCATTTTAGTGAGGGTACTAGTTGTATGCCTAAATAGATGTAGGGTTCGTTTTGGTGTAGGATAGGTAGTGGTTGGTTCCTATAGTTGATGTTTTGGGCTTGGATTTTGGCTTTAAATGTTTTCGATTTTGTTTTTGATTTATTTGGGCATCCTGTGATGGCACATTTTGGCACTCCTAAATCCATTCCGGCCCAAACACAGTATTTGTCTAATTTGTTTAATTGTGCTTGTATCAATTGAAGATTGCTTGTGATAGCGGCCAAATCGTCTGCGTATGTTGCCGAGCTGATTGTTAGTTTAGACGTATCAAATGTGTATCCATTGTTTCCTCTTTGTAGCCATCTTAGTAGAGGTTCTAGAAATATTAGAAAGAGGTATGGGCTGAGTGTGTCGCCTTGTATTGTGCCTCTTTGTATTGGTATAGGTTTTGTCTTACCGAAGTGTTCACCTGTGAATATGGTATTGGAATTAGAATAAATGTTTCCTATTAGGGTCACCGCATCTTCTGGGTAGCCTAAGTATTTTGTTATTGCTAACAGCCTTGCGTGGTCGAGGGACCAGAAGGCATTTTTGAAATCGATATATAATAGATATATATCTTGGTTTGTAAATCTTGCATTTTCTAGTGCTGCTATGAGGAGTTGGAGTTGTCTAGACGTGCTTCTTTCCGCTCTGAATCCTTCTTGGCTGTCATGTAGGATTTGGTGTTTTTCCCCATATGTTGATAATATGAATGTTAGGGTGCTTGTAAAGAATTTGTATATTGTGTTTGCGAATGCAATTGGTCTATGGTTTGATAGTTTTGAGGGGTCTTCTTTTTTATATAAGAGTATGGTTAAGCTTATTTTCCATGATGTTGGGATTTGTTTTTGTTTGTAACAGTGGGAGAAGAATAAGAAGAGTAGTTTGTGGAAGCTTTCGGGCATATTCTTTATAATTATATTGGGAATTTTATTTGGGCCTGGTGTTTTGTTGTTTGCTAGGTTTTCAAGGCAGATGTCGTAGGTTTCTCTGTCGAAATATTCATGTATTGGGGTTTGTGGGTTTCCTCTCTTGTCAATGACGAATCCATTTAGGTCGTGTCAAGGGTATTGTCTTACACCACATGTACAGTATGGTGTGTGTTCTGGTTGGTGATAGCATGTTGGTACTGTGGGTCTATTGCTAATGGATTGTTGTTTGTGGATTTCGTTGGCTATGTCTACATGATTTGTAAGTATGTTGTTGTGTTCATATGTAATGCAGTCGAGTGGGGGTGTTTCTTGGTTTTTGAAGACTCTTTTGTTAATTTTCTTTGGACTTTTATCATATAATTGTCTGTATTTGGTAATGGCTTTTTTAATGCATTCTTGGGTGTATTTTGTGGTAATTTTACAGGCATGTATATTTGCGGTTTTGGCTATTTGGGCTAGTGTTTTTATCCATTCTTGTTGGTTGGGTTCTTGATTTGGGGGGGTGGGATTGCGACCTGAGTATGGTTGCGTAGTTCTTCTATTATTGGGTGTGTGAACTAGTTTGGTGAGTTCTTTATTTGGTAGATTGCTTTCCGAATTAAGTGGTAGGTGGAGAGATGTTTTTTTCATTTTGTTTGTAGTTTTCTTGGTAAAAAACCTCCTTGTTGAGATGTTCTATTTGTGAGGTCTGGGAGGGGTGGTGCACTACATGTGGTTTGGATTTTTACAGAAATTTGGTGGATTAGGTGGTCTAGCTTAGTGCATGATGTTTGTCATTGTGCCGTTGTTATTTGGTTGTTGTTTAATGTGTTTGTGAGTTCGTTTATTTGGGGTGCATTTTCTTCGAAAAAAATTATTTTAAATATTTCGATATTTATTTGTGGGATGGGATTTAGTAGCCTTGGTGGTTTGTCTGTTGTTGTTGGCATACACCGGGCTAGTAGTGTATTTGGTGGTATATGTAGTGTTACTGGAGAATGGTTTGAGTTTAGGTTATGGTCGTTATTTGTGATTGATGAATATAGAGCATGATTGGGTGTTTTAATGTAATATCTATCTATTAAACTAGTTTGGTTGTAGTCTTGACCTCCTTGTCTAGAGTATGAGCTATTTGTGGGAATGTATGTGAGTTGGAGGTTGTTCGTAAATGTATGCTATTCTATATCTTCAGCTTGTGGTGGTGTTATTACGTATTCATTTTGTCTACCAATTAGGGCTATGTCTCTGTTAAAGTCTCCACATAGGATAAGTGTGTGATTTGGATGGTTAGTGATTTGTTGTGTGATGTTTTGTTGTATTATTGGTATAAGTCGTATGTCTTCTTCGTGTGATGGCATGTAGATGTTTATTAATAGCCATGGTTGTAGGGGTTGGTTGTTTATTTTTGTTATTTGTAAGTATGGTGATATTGCGGCTGGAGTGGGAATTTTGGTGATGCTACCGGGATATGCGTATGATTTGTTTATGAGTGTAAGAAGTCCACCTCTTGCAGGTGTATATGGCATTCTTTGTTGTATACATCTTGTTAATGTATGTGTGTTGTTAAATATTAGTTTGTATTGTGAGAATAGATTTTGTATGTACTTTGTGGATTTTGTTGCGGTTAGTTTGGTTTCTTGTATAGTGATGATTGCGGGGTTATTTGGTGTATATGATATAAGTTGGTGGAGGTTTGGTAGGGCTGTGTTTAGTGACGAGGCGTTCCATGTAATTAGGTGTGTGCTGTGGTTTGTTGTTTAGTTTTCTTGGGGGCGCAACGTGGGTATGTCGGGTAGTGGCGGGGGGTGGGAGTATTCGTGTAGCGGGTCTTTGCATTTTAAAGCTTCTGTAATTAATTCTTCTTGTAGAAAGGGAAATTTGTTTGTTATTATATGTATATTTAGGGGTGTATTATTTTGGTTGATGAAGTTATATAGTTCTTTGTGAATGGTTTTGGGTGGGTTGATGATGTCTTGGTTTGTTTGTAAGAATTGTGTGTATGGGTACGTGGTTGTGATGTGTCTTTCGGGTGGGTTTTGGAGTGAGGTCATTCGTTCTAAAACTGTGGTTGTCCAATCAGGTTCTGGAGTTTGTATTAATAGATGGTTGCATGTTTCTATTACTGGGCTAATTGTGGTAATTAGTGCATATAGTATGCGTGGTGGTGGGTGATGTTGGTTTCTGTAGATGTATCTTGATAGGTATGGGTAGTTTATAATTGCTTCGTGGTGTTTTGGGTGTGTTAGGTTTATGATAGGGGAGAATTGTTTTGCTAGGTGTTGGTATTCAGGTTGTAATTTGATTGTGCATTCTATGAAGTACTTTTTACATCTATTTTTGGGTGTGTTTGTAGGATGTTAGGCATGGGTCCCGGGTTGGTTTCAATGTCCCCGCTTCGTAGTATTAGTAAGTGTAAGAAAAATGTTTGGATTATGAGGAGGTTATTACGTTCTTTATGTGTTGTGTGTTGTTGTTTCTTATTTTTATTTATTTTAGTGTCTAGGTTTGTTAGGTGGCTAGGGTGTTCGGTGGTTCTTTTTTGTGTTTGTTTGGTATGTGTATTTATTTTTATTTTTTTAATTTTGGGCGAGGCCGGTAGGCCGAGCCCGTCTTAGGTGGTTGTCGTGGATTATGTTTTGTGTTTTTATGTTTTGGTGTTTTAGGGGATTTTTTGAAAGGGGTGGGGTGATATTGTGGGTTGTTGTATTTGTAGTGATATGGTGTGTGTTTGTAT
Source organism: Polytrichum commune (assembly GCA_950295325.1). Classification (NCBI taxonomy): domain Eukaryota; kingdom Viridiplantae; phylum Streptophyta; class Polytrichopsida; order Polytrichales; family Polytrichaceae; genus Polytrichum; species Polytrichum commune. The sequence goes on from OX485803.1 coordinate 71,413,734, forward strand.
GTTTTCTTATTGTGTTTTGTGTTTGATATGGTTTTGGTTTTGTATATCTGTGTTTTGTATTTTGGGAGTGTGCTTTGGTTATGCTTGTTTGTTTCTTGTGTTTGTCCGTAGGGTTTATGTTTATTTTTGGTGAGGTTGTACGAGTATTATGAAGTTTGTATTTTTGTTGAGGTCTATATTTTGGGTGCATTATGGAGTTTGGATGGGGTTTGTATTTTGGATGCGTGTAGTATATCGTTTGAGTATTGTCTTTGTGTGTGTATAGAGTAAGGTAATTGTACTTGTGTTTCATATGATATTTTGGATATTGTAGGATACCATGCTTAGTATGGTGATATCTAGTATTATAGAGTGTGGACTTTGTTGTAGGTGTGTATATGATACTAGGGTGTGGTCGGGTTTCTTTGTTTTTTGATGGTATATCTTTTTTTGCATACAAGGTGTATTGTGGTTGTAGGGCAGCGTAGTTGTTTGTATTAGAGGAATACAGAAGGATTTCTAATCTCATAGGGGATATAGTAATTGAGTTGATGGGCCTTTGTTGGTAGGGGGCGTTGGGTGGTTTATGTCTTGGTGTGTTAGTTGTGGTTTTGGTTCTTTGGTATGTTTTTGTTTTGTTGTTTTTTTGTTTTGTTGTTTTCTTTATTGGCAAGGCCGGTAGGTCGAGCTCGTTTTAGTTCATTATGGTTTTCATTAATTTTTAACATGTAAGTTGAGTATTTTACATGGTATTTGTGTTTTGGGTTGTAGCATAGTTTTGGGTGGGTTTTAAGGTTTGGGTAAGTTTTGGATGTGTTTGGTTTAGTCATATCTATTTTTTGATATTTTGTGAATACATATTTGGTTGCGGTGGGAGGGTTGGTTGTGGCGGGTGTTATGTTTCTTATTTGTTTGGGTAAGAAGTGTGTGTATTTTGGATGTGTTTTGTATGTTGGGTGGGGTTTGTATTTTTGGTGGAGTCTATATGTTTGGTGAGGACTATATTTCGGGTGTAATATGTATTTTGTGTGGGGTTTGTATTTTGGGTGTGTATATTGTTTCGTTTGGGTTTTGTCTTTGTGCATGTGTAAAGTAAAGTGATTGTACTTATATTTCATATTGTGTTTTGGACGTCGTAGGATATCATGACTAGTATGATGGTATCTTTTATTATAGAGTTTGGGCTTTGTTGGAGGTGTGTATATGATGCTTGGGTGTGGTCGGGCTTTGGTCTTTTTTATTATTTGGTTTTTTATGAGTGTGTATTTGGTTATAGTGAACGGGTTAGTTTTGGCGGATGTTATGCTTCTTATTTGTTTGAATGTGGAGTATGTGTATTTTGGATTAATTTTGTGTATCGTGTGGTATTTGTATTTTGTTTGAGTATAGTGTTTTGTTTGAGTATAGTATTTTGTTTGGGTATGGTATTTTGCTTGAGTATAGTAGTTGTGTACGTATAAAGTAGATAGCTTGTATTTCATATGGTATTTTGGACATTGTGGAATACTATGAGTGATACGGTGGTATATAGTATTTATTCTAGTATTTATTCTATGTGTAATAATATATAGAATACTATGTGTAATACTATGTCCAAATACGTGTATGTATCTAAGATAGTATTGAAGTAAATACTTTTGTTTTACCCGGCGATTTGTGGTCAATCCACATTTGGCATGTATTTTATCATAAGATTTGGGTTTACCAACCCAGTAATTTGTTGCATCCCGGTAAGTGCCATGGTTAATGTGCTTTGGATGTCCAACATTTGCTTCTTCAAATTTTCGTTGATGTCATCCACATAGTTGTGGGCCTCTTTGACTATGTCCTCCTTCAAGACCTTCATCTCTTCGTGTAGTTCAAGTTTGAGTTTCTTATTACCTTCTTCAATGGCCTCCTTCATGATGGTAAAAACTTCGCTTTTGGTGGCATTCTTCTCCCCTTGGTTTTGGTTTTGGGTTGCTTCAATGGTGTTCACCAAGCAAGTGTTAGTATCTTCAAATCCAAACTTGACCAACAAATTTTTGGAAGGTTTGTCAATACCATCAAGACTTCTACGGTGTGGAGTGATTTCCACATGATAAACACCAATTTTTTCTTCTTTTCCTACAAACTTTTTGTATACAAAGGGGTTGAGGCATTCAACATTTGCACTACCATTGTGTCTAATTCCATCTTGCTTATGGAACCAAATGGAGACAACATTCTTGGTTCCAATTATCTTGCAAATTTCAAGAGATGTGTCATCTATGCTCATCAAGATGGGAAGGTTGTAGAAGGTGAGAGTTAGAGCTTCTTTTCTTTGTTTTTGCTCCAAGGTGAGGGAAGGCCCTTTCTTCACTTGTCCTTCCAAAATTTCATGGTGTGTTGCAACTTGGAGTTCTTGAATTTTCTTGGCTTGTGAGGGAGTTGGTGCAATAATGTAAGCATGGGTGTTGGAAGTGCCCTTTTGCACCTCTACAATCTCAAATTCATAACCTCTCTTAAAAGTATTATCTAAAACATCTTTGAAGAGCATGTGTGAAGAGACATCAATCAAAGTTTTACTAGTGATTTTGATTGAAAGGTTGTTGTTCCTAGCTATGGAGTGGTAAGTCTTGCATACCTTTCCAAGAGTACCTTGGGTTGATTTGGGGTCCAATTGTAGAATGAATGGTCTAAGTCCTTTCAACGAGGCCACTCCATCAATTTCGGGGTGGAGAAGGTGGAGTTTGGCAATTCCCGCCCAAACTCTTTTCTCCCCACCTCTCTGGATAATAGATTTGGGGTATCCTTGGGAAGGATATTGCGACTCCCTCCATTTCTTCCGCTTCCTTCCTTGGTACTCCCCTAAGTACCCTATCTTCAATGGTTTCACCATCGAAGAGCTCTTCCAATCCCTCTGTGAGGCTTGTGGGCGTCGTTGTGGAGTTTGGTGTAGAGATTTATTCGGTGTTGTCTTCTCCCGGCTCCTCTTGGTGCCTATTTCCTTCGCAGCTTGATTCTCCTTTGCCTTCTCCACTAAGAGCCGCATGAGGTTTTGTGAGGGTGTGTCTACCTCTATGTTGTCGTCATCTCCAAAGGTGGGCCGGTATGTGGACGGTGATGCCATGTTTTGGTTGGGTCTTGGTGGCCAGCAGCTCCTTCTTTGTTAGTTGGTGTTGCCTCTATGTCCTTCGCCTCAAACTCCCTCCCTTGGCAACCTCCTTAATCTTCACAGATCCAAGCTCAAAATCTCCCGAATTCTTGCTGTCTTGGTGTAGACTCGGTGCTTACCTTGCTGTCTTGGTCCTGGTGCAGTCCTGGTGTAGACTTGGTACTGTCTTGGTGCGGTATCGGTACAGATTCGGTGCGGTCTCGGTGTTCTCAGTGCTTACAGTGTGGTTTCGGTGTAGACTCGGTGTTTTCGGTGCAATTGGTATAGATTTGGTGTGGTCTCGATGCTTTCGGTGCTTACCTTGCTGTCTTGGTGTAGACTCGGTGCTTTCAGTGCAGTCGATACAGATTCAATGCGGTCTCGGTGTGGTCTCGATGCTTTCGGTGCTTACCTTGCTGTCTTGGTGTAGACTCGGTGCTTTCAGTGCAGTCGATACAGATTCAATGCGGTCTCGGTGTAGACTCGGTGCTTTTGGTGCAGTCGGTACAGATTCGGTGTGGTCTCGGTGCTTTTGGTGCAGTCGGGACAGATTTGGTGTGGTCTCGGTGCTTTTCGGTGCTTACCTTGCGGTCACGGTGTGGACTCGTCGGTGTAGACTCGGTGCTTACGGTGCAGTCGGTACAGATTCAGTGCGGTCTTGGTGTAGACTCGGTGCTTTCGGTGCAGTCGGTACAAACTCGGTGCTTTCGGTGCAGTCGGTACAGATTCGTGCGGTCTCGGTGCTTTCGGTGCAGTCGGTACAGGTTCGGTACGGTCTCGGTGTAGACTCTGTGTTTTCGGTGCAGTCGGTACAAATTCGTGCGGTCTCGGTGTAGACTCGGTGCTTTCGGTGCGGTCGGTACAGGTTCGGTGCGGTCTCGGTGTAGACTTTGTGTTTTCGGTGCAGTCGGACAGATTTAGTGCGGTCTCGGTGTAGACTCGGTGCTTTCGGAGCAGTCGGTGTAGATTCGGTGCGGTCTCGGTGTTTTCGGTGCTTTTCAGTGTTGTCTTGGTGTCGATTCGGTGCTTTCGGGGCAGTCACGGTGCTTTCGGGGTAGTCTGGCTTTCGGAGATCGATCTATCATACTCAGCTAACTTCACAGACGTCTTTTTTTTTTCTCACAAACTAATAGATCTAGAAGTCCGTGTAGCAGGCCTCTCTCAATCCTCGTTTCCGCTCGGTGTTTCTTCAGCGATCTCCTCCTTCGGTAGATCTGCTCTCACTATCTTCTTCGGCAACGACTTTGGTAGTTATTTGGTGTACTCTCTCGGCAGCGACGTACTTCTTCAGCATTGACTTTGATCGTTGTGGGGTGTTGTGTATTTGTTGAGTGCTCGGTGAGGATGAGCTCGCGTACGCTTCGGCACTTGTAGTTCAAGTAGCTGAAGTGTGGTGGTGGACGGTGTTCACAGGTCCCGAATGAAGAGCGCTCTTGGTGCGGGCCTCCAGCTGCTTTCAGAATTAGGTCACCGTGTTTCCAACTTTTCCAGGAGCGGCTACATCTAGATTGGTTTCATTCTTCTTGGGTCCATGTACACTTTCCACTATCACAACATCGCTTCCTCGAACTCCCTAGTGCGTCCGGCACCTCACTTGGCCAACACATAGAAGTGTGCCTTCACGGAACTTGGAACTCATGATATTGGAACTCATGATCCATGAGATATAGGTAATGGGCTCATGAAGTTGAGGTGCACTCAATATGGGTTTTGTGAAGAAGGCGGCCTTCAAGAATACAAGGGCAACCTTTTTTGGAGTCGAGTGGGGCCAACGACATTTTTCGGTTGGGTTCAAGAAAGTTTTTTTTGGGTTGCCCAAGGGTTGTGGGTCGTTGCTCTTGGCCTGTATCCTATGAGTAGACCCCTCCCCAATAAAGCTCATTGGGAATATTTTTAGCATCATGCCTTTCATTAATTTTCTTGTTGGCATTAATGAAACCTCTTTAAGGTAGATGTGCCCAATTTTGGTTACTAATCTTAGTCAGAAACCTATATTTATGTGCTACATGGCTAGGTGTGTCTCCAATAATGGATACCAAAAAGACATGTGTTTAAAAGAAATTAGACTATGTGCTCAAAATTTGAGAATGATTCTAAGCTCAATAGTTGAAGTGGGAGGGGGGGACCTACATGCCCATTTAATGAGCATAAGAATCTAAGCTTTGAAAATGAATGTGATATTGATATTAAAAATATGAGGAAAGTGGCTATGGCTATGGCCTTGATTGGAATTTGCTCACCATCTTGTATTATTTGAGTATTTCATATCCTAGGAGAAGTGGGCTAGTGTGAATAAGCAACCATTTAAAGACCCATCTACCTTAGGGTTAGTTCCCATGTAGGCCACTCACCCACGAGATTCTCATGTGCCCTACATGGAAACTAACCCTTATTATGCTTACCAATTGTTGTAGTGCACTGCAAACTTAAACATGTCATACTAGGTTGGCAAAGAATTCATGATCTTGAACTAGTTACGCATCAGTGGATTCAAGCACAAGTGTCTGACAAAGTACACAAATTAATAAAGTCCATGATGGCTAATGAAATGAAATTGACTTCAAAGTCCAGGAGGCTAAAAAGGCTAATGGGATTGAAAGTATATTAGGATCGTTTCAAACCAACTAATTCTTTAGAGTGGCGGATTGCGGTAGCCTCCATGACATAAAGGCTAATGTCAACTCTAATGGTCTTATTGAAAGAAAGACTGGAGAATCCCTGGAACTACGTTCTCAAATAGCAATGAAAACTATCTCTAATGGGGCTATATAGGGGACATTCCAACACCAAATGTGCCCATTTTCAACTACATTGTAGGAGAAAAAGTGGCATAGTCTAGTACTCTAGAGATAGGGATAGTTGTGTATCGTCCAATTTCAATGGCAAGTCTATGGTTCAAGGTGCAGTATGCAGTGATGATCGTGCATTGTGGTGGAGTCAATGATTGCATCAAGTGCAATTCAAAATTGTATTTGAGAACATCCTTAAGGAAGAGGTAATCTAGTTTCTTCCCTAAGAGATGGAAAGAGTTCCACTCTTAACAAGAAAAGTTCCACTATTAAGGATCCGCGGTCTTCGTTGCCTATTCGTGCATGTTGAGGGGTGGTGTACACTATGGACCACGAAGTCAAACCAACGTGTTTTAAGAGCATTGTTTGGCTGTTGAACTTGTCCTAGGACCACTTTGGTTTACACTAAGGAAAAAATGGCAAAGGGACCATGAAGTTCGAGGTCCCCAAAATATGATTTTCAAGGCCTAATAAATGCATTGACATGATCCAACGGGTTTTACGGTGAGAGAGGCAAGAGAGGTGGTCTCTTAGGAAAAGTGAGGGGCCCATGGCAGAGAAATGCCGTTATAATACTTTTTAATGAAATTATTTTAGGGGCTTTATATACAAATCTTCCCACTAGGCAAGGCTCACTTTTCAGCATTTGTATGATGTAATGAATCATGAGAAGCAACTCTACCCTCGATGTGCCTAGATCATATCATTGCCCATGAGATATACCACTTCTTCTGTGCCCTACCCCTTAAACTTGCTCCCACATGTTTCATCAATATAATGTGGGACATCTAGAACTCAAGAATTTGAGTGCATATTTGTTTTTTTGGTCTACCAATAGAAATGTTTGGAATTTGGGGGCTTGTAATATACCTTTGGAAATTACACGCCCAAAAATCTAAAAAAATTATAGTTACTAAACAAAAAAGAAATTTTTTGTAGTCGTGTAGCGATTGTAGATCAGGGTGGTCAAAAGAACCGCAATGGGACAATGATTGCGGTTCTTTTTCACATAGTTCTCTACTACACTAAATAGGATATTTAGTGTTTGATTCACTAAATATGAACTCATACACTAAATATCAATAACCCTATGAAAGTAAGTAACATTAAATATGAACTTAAATACTAAATATCAATTAAGGTAATATGTGGAAGTTACATGTTTTAATTTAGTGTTAGTAAGGATATGAAAAAATAACATAACAATGATAAAGGAGAATTCCAACATATCTTCTAGCAAATCTTCTAACACTAATTATCAAAGAATTGAAAATTAGTGTTGAGCAAGGTATGGTGGTAACAACATTAAATTTAAACTTACACTAAATATCTTATTTAGTGTGGTGACAACACAAGGTACATGTCACATGTAAATTACATTGAATATGTACAAATTAAATCACTCATTTTTTTGTAAAAATTGTTGTGAGAAGATTTGCAACCCACATCTTCGACACATTTAACAAGAAGTGAAGACAAGTGGAGCCCGAGAGAAGACAAGAGAATGATCAAACTTGAATTTTTTTTTCAAAACTTCCTTTTTTGGGCATGTATTAAAAAAAATCAGCACATTCACTTTTTGGGTGCATGGTCATTCTTCTTGGTTCACATTCGGTTTTCACCGAATGAGGGGCCCAAGGCTTTCAAAACTAATTTTTTAAGAAGCATTGGAGATGCTGGCGAAGGATTGGATCATGGAATGCCGAGTTTCAGATGCTGAAATTCTTGAAACATACGATTATGTTTGACCGCAATTTGAAATCCCAATAAACATCAAAATCCATGCCGAAGACTCTGAAAACTGGTGTGAGCGTATGGAAAGTTTCTGGAGGTAGACTCACAGCTGAGAGAAACTGCCTTAAACCTAAACCCTGAGGCAGTCACGTCCAGATGCTTTCAATTTCCAGGCACTGTACAATCCTAAAACCGGATGGCTGGTACCGCTTACCAAACTTGAGCAAATGTAAAATTATTTGAACTGTGTTCAATCCCTACATCGTATTGCTGCGAACAGAGTTTTGATACATGAGCATTTTTTGGATGCACGAGAGATCATTTAATAAGCTCAGGCACGGGCATTGTAAAGCTGCCCTCAAAAATTGCAACGAAACCAGCTTGCGTGTATTCCAACAAAACACACGACGTGCTCAACTACTAATCTCCTGGCATTTCTATGATCTGCAACCTTTCGGCAACTCTCGTCAAGAATATTTCTTGAGCTACAGATGGGCCATAAGATAATTACCACTGTCTGCAGCCACCAGCGCTTTAGAGGGACGATGCACTTGGAGACCGTGCGCGCTTTGTCGACAAAGATGCGCGCATGATGTAACACCTTGCAAAAAATGTGAAGGCTGTAAGAATTCCCATGCAAGTCAAATGAGGATTGGAAGTAGTCAAGAGCTTCCTGAGTTATCATTTGGCACTTTGCTGCTTAAAGAGGGTGCGTTGGAGGTAATTGAGCTAGGCTTTGCTCTCATTGATGTCTTCCAATGCGGGAGCCCAAGGCACCAGAACAAGAGAAACGAAGGGAGCATGCAGGACCAGCAAATGGACACCAGTAGGACGGGAAGAGCGCTAAACTTGTTGTAAACCGGGATGCTGCTCATGTCATGGTTGCGTGTGCAATCCTCGCTGCATGCATGGAGGGTAAAGCAACTCCAGTAATGCTATCAGAATAATATTCACCACTCCTGTTGGGACTATACCTCAACCTTGGTCTGCATGCTGGCAACGATAGCATCGACACTCCACCCACCGGTCGCATCTTTGGTCTTGCATCGGGATTTGGGTGGAGCACAACAACCCATGGAGCTGCAACATATACATCATTTCCTCCATGTCGAACGTTGATTGCAGCCTCGGCTCCGCAGCACTGAGAAGATAAGTTGTCCTCGTGGGCACGCCGGCTGCACGCACGCACTCCACCACCAGCACCACTTCATCAGGCAATATTGGATGTAAATATTCTTCTTCCACTCTTTCTGTTAGAGTAGCTTCGTCGAGTAACCAACGTAGACTTACATTAAGGTCGTCGTGCATTCCGATCGTGGACAGAGATAGAGTTCTAGAATGATGCACTGCGTTCAGCAGGCATACTCCGAACTGTTGTGGATTAAATCACATTTGCATTCTGCACTTACTGAATGAAGAGTTCCTCATTGCTTAACATTCTCTTAAGCTTCTCTTCAGTATATAATACTAGAAATAGTTTCCTTACTCGAACTTCTCAATTCCTTTTAAGATCTTAACCTTTCTGATATGGACCCACGCCCGCTGCTACGCTGCGTGGTGTTTCACTCTTTGAATTTCTTCACTAACGCCAGTTCAATGATTATACTACTGGCACTGTGATCATAGGTCTTTAGTCATAGTTGTAGTAGTAGTTGGCATAGAGCAGTAACAATCTATTACAAATACTTGTGCCGCAATTTCATTGTGAACAAGAGCAGGTCTACCACAAGCTAACCCACTACTCCAAAGCAAAAACTCCAAAGCTGTACACATCCGATTTCTCAAACTTCCGAACTTGCCCAGCACCTCGTCCTCGTTGAAGCCTTGGGTGGCTCTGCTAACCTGCCCTGGCCACAGGTGCTGCTGCTCAAACTGCATCGTGATGTCCAAAGGATCCAAGCTGGACAATAAGCCTAGTTGTCTCAATGGCACCAAGTCCGCGTGTAATTTCGAACGCACAGCAACATAATGACGATTGAGTAGGAGAATTGTTGCAAGGCCGCTTATAATGATCAAAGCTAAACCTGTGGAGAGACCGCCGGCAATCAGGGCAACCCGAGGATGCGTATTGTTATGGTCCTCTTGCCACATCGGTAATCCATTGGTTTGAAATTGCCACGATAGGATATCATGGATTTCAGGCGTGTACTTGTGAAACGCATTTCTTATGTTTAGTTGTAGTACTGTTAAAATGGCGCAGTTGCATTTGAAGAGTCCCACATCCGGACAGGCTGTGCAAACAGCACCTGACCACAAGTATAAACAGTCATGGTCGTTGTGGTGGTGGGTGACTAGGAACCCTGTTCATTTTGAATGAAATCTTAGACCCCCAGGTTATTTGGACAGACTTGAATAAGAATTGAATGAATTTTTTATTAGGAACTCCATCATCTGAATTTTCGAGATTCCAAACAAGTCTGGTACGCTGTGGTATTTAGGTATCAGTTCTGCAGTCTAAGTATGGAAACATTTCTAGGGTTACAGACAATACAGACAAGATGCAAGTCAGGTTGTCTTGAAACTTCCTACAGGATAGTCAAGTACAAATGCTTTGATATGTAACCTGACATGCCATCATTAATTAACGATATTTCTTGAGCTACAGATGACCAAAAGAAATTGCCACTGTCTTCAGCCACCCATGCTTTAAAGGCATGATGCGCTGGTACAGCATGCGGGCTTTATCGACAATATGCAGGAATGCGAGACCTTGCAAGAATGCGAAAGGTTGAAGAATTCTCATGCACAAGCCAATTCGGAATTGGAAGAAGTTCTGCCGAGTTCATACAATGTTCATCCTTCAAGTATGTTCGAGGCTCGTAAGCTACCTCCAGGGTCACTTTGATTAAAGAGATTCTACAATTGTACTCATCAGGTGACAACTGCAAGGTCAGCCGGGTTTGGAACAGTTTTCACCAGCCATGGATGGGGTGAAGCAATTGCAACATTGGGAACAGAGGAATGATACACGAGCATTTTTGGATGCACGACAGGTCATTTCAGCTCTAGTACTGGCATTGTTTAGCTGCCTACCAAATTTGCAATCAAACCAGGACCTGAGTATTTCAGCGATATTCTACGTACGCGCTCCAAACACAAATCCACCGGCATTTCTATGACCTGCAACTTTTGAAGGGCAACTCTCATCAACAGTATTTCTTGAGCTACAGATGGGTCAAAAGATAATTACCACTGTCTGCAGCCATCCTCCCTTTAAAGGGACGATGCTCTCGGAATCTATGCGGGCTTTGTCGACAAGGTTTGGGCATGCCAGACCTTGCAAGAATGTGAAAGCTTTAAAGATTCCCATGCAACCTCGTGGGAAATCAATAGCTCTGAGTTATCATTTCGAATTTTTCTGCTTAAAAATGGTGCGTCGGAGGTATTGGAGCTCAGCGATGCTCTCCTTGATGTCTTCCAATGCGCGGTGCTGCTGCTTCTTGGCCGGCTGTCTCTCTGCATCTCGCGGGTACCATCGGACGCAGAGAGCACGGACACTACTGACATCCACCAACACATGTGAAAACTCTGCAGCAAGTCTTGGCATGTACTTGGTGAGAAACTTGAGATCCACGTAGACCGAGTTCCCAGCAAGCAGTGGCTGCGCGGGTCCCGTTGTGTGCTTGCGAACGAATTGCAAAACTTGTTCCTCCGCTGCTTCTTCAGACAGAGTGCTGCTTCGGACACCGTCCACCAAACCACTGGCCTTGTGATGTTCCTGGCACCAAGGTCCCATTCCAGCCAACACCTCCTCGGGTTGCTGGATCACCAAGTCAGGCCCTTCGATCATCTTATCCAGCCTTCCGTCCGTCACTATACACGCAATCTCTAGAATCCTATCTTTCTCCAGATCCAACCCTGACATCTCTAAGTCAATCCACACCAACGGCATTCTTAGACGCGTGCTGGTGCTGGTGGCTGTAGAAGGCTCTCCCCCTTCACTTGCTGCTTCCGTGTCTGCAGCCTGCACAGACGTTGCTGCTTCGGAACCTGCAACATCCACCGAGATCGATTCTTTCTTCCCTTTCCCTGTCCCACGGATCTGTTTCTTGTTTCCATTTGCACCGCTCTTCTTCGCCATGGATTCTTCCTTCTTAGGGTCTGGCTTCTTCTCAGGAACTTCTTCCTCCAATTCTTTCTCGTTGAATGAAAGAAGGGACGCGAAGAAATTTTTACATGACGTCATCCTAAAACACAACTCTCGTATTGTAATCCTTCGGGTGCTTTCTCTGTCGTTAATTCCGCCCGATTGACCTATATCAAATTGACATGAGCATGATCTCTCCAGGTAATAACCAATATTATTTCCTCACGATCTCTATCTCCACCAGTGGACTTGTAATAGATTCCACTGGCCAAAATCTTCTCCAATTTCCTCAAAAGAGATCTTATGCAGCTACGATGCACACTAACATGAAAGAGAAAACCAACAGACACTGAGTTTCGGACAGAGAAGTTTCGAAACTTCTCTTTGAGAGGACTCCAGCCTGAAACACACCTCTCTCTCTCTCTCTCTCTCTCTCTCTCTCTCTCTTTCTCTTATACGACTGGTGGTACAATCCCTCGGGAGTTTCTCTGTCGCTTATTCCGCAAGATTAACCTATATCAAATTGACATATGCATCATCTCTCCAGGTAATAAACAAACTATTTACTCGCATAATCTATATCAACCAGTGGAATTTATTATAAATTTCATTGGCAACACTCTTCTTCAATTTCCTCAAAAGAGATCTTATACAGCCATGACGAACACTTACATGGAAGAAGAAACCGACAGAGAAACCTCGGAACCTCCCTCCTTCAGAATCCAACGTTCGTATCTCGGTTCAACAAATTCTCTGCTTTCGCCAATCAAGATCACCCGCTCAGAAACTCCGCCATTCCACTATCGAACACGCTCCTCAAAATTAATCCAAGTTTTCCCACTCCCCTCCAAACCCTAATATCGGCTTAATCGCCCAGGTGCGTCGCTTCAGAGGAGCTCACTACATGTAGACATCGCTACACAAACCGACATAGAACGAACAAAGGATCGGATCGATATCCTCCTTGTCCAGCGCTCCACTCCCAACTCTCCACCATTGCGCGACAAGAACTTTACGAAATGTCCACCGAGGGTTTGGAGATCAGTGCGACTCTTTTCTTGTGCACTTCTCTTCCTGGGTATGTGTATAGCTACTTGAATGAAATCTGTCTTCCATAGCTAGAACAAGCGACACCGAGTAACATCCATAGCGCAAAAGCTGGAGAAAATTTGTAGCACAGGACATATCGATCTTTGTGCGCGCAATCGAGGACTATAGCGACTCTGCAATACCCGGCAAGGAAGACGTGCTAAACAGTTCAGGTTATCAAGAAGGGTATCCGGATATCAGCCAGTGATTAATTTCCAGTTCAGGTAAGCGAGCCTTAATCGGACACTTTTCGTTCTGCACCCACGTCTATTAGGTCATTTAGGATATTAATGAACCTAACCCTAAAACAATTTGGTGATGTGGCCGCCTGAGAGGGCAGCATTTCGGGAAGAGGCTATAAGCCTCCTCCTCGAATAAGTAATTAGTGCGAGATGATTAGCGAATTCAATCCATCCCAGTGGTCCTTTTTCTTATAATTTTTGGAGCTCGCATGAATATCTTATTCATTATCAACTATAGATTCTTGAGCTATAGATTCTTGAGCTATAGATTCTTCCAATTATGTTCACTATTAAATTTATAATAGGTAACATATTTTACGCATGTAGTCCAATCTTTTCTAAACACATGTCTTTTTGTCATGCATTCTTAAATCCAAACTTGCTCACACACCACTCAAATGTAGGTGACCACATTTTAGGGGTGTTGTTGGATTAACACCGGAGTCTCTCTTATGTCTAAGAGAAATCATGTCTTTGTAATGCCACATCCCTTGAGAAGGTGAAAATGTAGCAGATTATTATATAGTCTAGAATTGGCTCTTGCACTAAGAAAACTTGTCTGTTTCAACCACCCATTGCAACTTGCATGTAACTTGGAGCTTATGCTAAGAAAATTAATAAATAAAACATTTGGGTTGCCAATCCTCCCAAATCCACAACCAAAAACCTTTGGTTTGCAACCAAAATTACGTATGTATTCATTTCCTTGTGGTTTATGTATGCATTTTCTCATCACGAGTTGCAACAAATGGTTGGGATGGACAAGTTTTCTCTAGTAAGTTCAAGATGATTTAACAATGAAATTGGCATTAAAGACCCAAATTACTTTGAAGCAGATGAGTCTTAAAATGGTCGTTTATCTACAATTGAAGCTTGCTTGTGGGAAAACTTCACTCAATTTCTTTATATACTTTTGAATGTGTATGGAGGAGATAGCGAAAATCCAACATCAATTTGGAGTTTGTGGAAATCTACTGTGAATCTCTAAGCACAAAATTCTTTTGCCCATAAATTACTAGCCATGTAGCCCCACTCCCCCCCCCCCCCCTCCAATGCCACTTTTCTAAGAGGTGTTTCCATCACACTGATTATCCCAATCAACGTGTGTACGTTACCATTCAAAGTCATACAATCCTATAACCTATTTAATGAGAATGTATTATCTTACCAAGCAAAGTCATTTATGTTCTATAGTATTTGAACGATTTATTGAATTTTCGTTAGTTAAAGTTGAGCTTTGGAGTAAGATGCTAAATATTGCAATGTAACTCCAAATAATAACACGCACTAGTTGGGATAATTCGTGTAGTTGATTCCCACTGGCTCAATTGCCCCCAATCCTTATGGCTAAGGTTCTTTAATAACCTTGTTCTCACTACTAATGGTGTTATGGCTTTAATAATAGCATGTTACATTTGTTCCCATCTCAATTTAAGTGTCTTCCTCAACACACAAGTAAAACCCATAAACTAAAGTACAACTTGTTCAAAAGCTCCAAAGAAAAATTCACAACCTAAGATCTCCTTCAATTCTCTTTTGTTTGGGTGGAATATCGAGTAATTTTTCACATCCAACACCATGATGTGATCATAGTTGCTTGCTAGTGCAAACTACGTAATTTCAATATCCTTTGAATATTTCAAGACTCAAATTAGATTCAAGCTCTCAAGAGTTATGCTCAAGCTCATAACCGGCCCACTTTGATGAGGTAGAATTTAACGAAATGGGAACATCTCTCTAAAACCTCATGTTGTAAAACACGTTCCATTTCATATGATATATCATGATTTTGAATGCTTGACGGTGGTAAGGGCTTTACCTTGTCATAAGCCTTGTAAGGCTTCAACAAAGAGACATGGAAAACATTACAAATTTCCATGGACTTTGGCATTTTCAATTGATATGCTACAACACCAACTCTCTTAATAATCTCAAATGTGCAAACCCATTGATAAAGTAATTTCCTTATACTTGGAATTTTCAACTTAATGTTGGAAGTACTGAGAAGCACTTCATAATGAAATGCTATTACATAAGAGGTTGCTCATGAAACAAGGTTCATATGTTTGTGATCATAGGATACCCTATGACCAATCCTATTTTTTGCTTCTCTCAATAATTGGGATAATCACTGTAATAGACCATTCCTATGTAAATATAAATATAAATATAAATATAAATATATATAACAACTATATTTTTTATTTACATCAATGTGAATTACCTTGATCCTGTTTTATCAGGTGATAGGGTAGGCTTATTTCCTACCTTCCGGGAGGTGGGCTCCTTTAAATAATAGTTTAAGGGGGAGGGGTGCCGTTTGTGAGTTTTTGATGAATTAGGTGTGGATGTTTGGTTTCATGGGGGCATGTCGACCGGGGTTTGGTTGTTGTCGAGCTTTCTTTTATTTAGGTCAAGCTATGTGAAGTATTTTATGGCTATTTCATGTATATGTTTCATGAGTTATTTTACTTCTCGAGGGGGGTATTTTTAGTTTTCTAGGGCTTCAAGTGATTGTTTGTGTATAGGTCCTTGTACCCCTACTGTGACAACAACAAGGGGGTCAGCATTCAATCATGTCATTTTAAATGTTTGAGTGAGATTATTTTGAGATTATTTTAAAAACATTTATACTCTTCATGTGGCAGTTTTTGGGAAATCTATCGTGGTAGTAGGTGAATTTTATGAATTGTATGGTGTTTGATGGGTTTGGGGGGGATGGATGTATGACTATATATTGGGGGCCCTAGTATACATAATATGTCGGGTCTTAGCCACACCATGTATGTGCATTGTATTAACCATTCCAGGATTGTGATGTCTTGAGGCCAATGTATTGGTTGCCGGCATTTACTAGGGTATGGCACCTTGTGTGTTTGTTGGATTGGAGTGTGTGGGCTATTTGGTGTATCACTTATTGTCTCGGGCTATGAGAAGGCCTTTTATGTGTGGGTGTGAGGCCAAACCACCCACCCTTATGCGTCCTAGTCCGGGTGAGGGCGTGGGGCTCACATTCATGTTCGTCCTAGTTTAATCTTTCCAACATCATTCATCCCCATTACATCACACATCCATTTGGTCACACCAATTTATTCCCCATCATGAGTACAAGCGTTGACAAATGCTTTTCTCTTTTATTTGTTCTCTTAACACCCCCTATCAACACCCCACACAAGTGCACACCCAATTACACAGATAGCTAAGGATCTAAACTAATCCATCCTTCTAAGCTTAGGTAGCTAGCCATAATATAATGTAGTGTGAGCACTACTAAACCCCCTCCTCTTTATAACTCCAGTCCCCATTATTACTTGAAGGAACTACGACGTACGGGTTCGGGGTTACACCCGTCATCACCCGTCACTGGCCTCAACCCATAGCCACCTCATAATCCTAGAACCAGCAGCTTGAATGCCGCAGCCGCTTGCCTCTGAATCCTACACCAACAGCTGGAATGCCGAAGCCGAGCTCGCCTCACAATCCTAGAACCAGCAGCTTGAATGCCGAAGCCTACTTGCCTCTAAATCCTAGAACCAACAGCTTGAATGCCGAAGCCTACTTGCCTCTGAATCCTAAACCAGCAGCTGGAATGCCGAAGCCGAGCTCGCCTCAGAATCCTAGAACCAACAGCTTGAATGCCGAAGCCTCTAGCCCATTGAGCTCCTCCCCACTCAACTAAAAAGAGAGAGAGAGACACCAAACAAACCACACCCCTTAAACCCCTTCCATCTAAAAATAAACCCAATCCTATCCACTAAACCCTCAACCCCTAAACCAACACGGAAAGGTCTTAATTCAAACAATTAAACCCCAAGGCCCTTCCCCTTACTTAACACACACACTGTCAATCTTAATTCAACCAACCCCCTAATGCCGCTAATCCTCTAATTAACCATCCCGCCTAAGCCTAAGGCCTAAAACATAATTCCACACCCAACCTCACTCTTTTTATACTTTTTGATGCTTCAATAATGACGTCAAATGCAACTTCAACTAAATTCTAAGCATAAAACAAATGTGAGCCCCCATTTTGGGCTCATAGTGGGTGGATGCAAGTGGATAGTAGGTGTGGCCATGTGTCAATTTCGTAGTTTGAGCAAAGTGTGCAGTTGGGGTTGGGATATGTTAACGGCTAGAAGATGTTCATTTGGTGGTTTCCCATGTATTGGGCGTATTGGAGGTTTAAGGTTTGTGTAATTTGTGCATCAGATATGTCTGAGGCTTTCTAGAAGTGATTTGAGAGTTTTTGATTGATTTGTGTGTTAGACACCCTTTTGTCAACGTGTGTGAATTTGGATTTTGCAATTCGTAATTCTTGTTCGCAATGGTATTTGTTTATGTATGTTTGGAAGTTGCGGATTTTTCTGTGATGTTTGCTTGTTGAGATTCCGTTGAGCCAATAAGGTATGGTCTATTGGATGTGTATGTGGGGTGTGGGGGTTGGTTTGTTGCAGGCGGTTCCTTCATTTGCTAGTTGGTATGTGATATTATTGCTCAAGATTCCAGTGTGTGCTTTGATTTTTTGTATTGTTATGTTGTGTATGGTCCATAGAATTTGGTGGACTATGGCTGAGATAAGTAGTTTCTCGGGGTGGTTGTGCTAGGATGAGGGGTGGCGGATGTGATTGTTAATGAGATATATGATGTTAAGGTTGTCAATAAATACGTATGTGGTTTGCGATTGGTCTTTTGTGGCGGTGAGGCCAATCAATAGAGTGTAGAGTTCCATGCGTAGTATGTCTGGTAGTCCAAGGAGTCTTTCTGCAATACGGAGGTCATTATTTGGACTATATATTCATGAGCCAACAATGTATCTTATGTTGTGTTTGTTTGGCGGTATGAAGGAACCATCCATGTATATGCATTGTTATGGTTATATTTGGGAGTATTTATGTGGTAGAACATATCAAGGAGGGGCCGGGGATTCGTGGCACTCAAGTAAAGTCATCCGGTAACAAAAATCGGATGAGTCCATCAAGAAGCTCGGATGGAGCTTACTTTAGTGAAACGCCTCCGAGTTGGCATGTAAGCCCTATTTTCTCCCTCATAGCTATTGTGAATTACTAGCTATTTTGTAAATATCAATTAGTTGGCAAGGGGCAATGATGCGCCTTAGATGCTCTAAGCCTATTTTCTAACCTTCCATGAGTTGTTTCCAAGGCCATGATGTTTCTTTGACTTCCACATGGTTATTTTGATAAATATTACAAGATATCAACGTGTGCAACATATAATTGTGATGTGTTGTCATAGACATTTTTTTTTGTTCATAATTCATTTTTTTTGCACAGGTGTGATTGCTCAAACATTTATGATATGTCAAAATAATATATAACAACTTATGGTAAATTGGTGAACTAAAAAATTAAAAAATTAACATATAATAAAATTTATTTGAAAATAATCAATATACACTATGTGATTTTAAAAATAATACAATATGTGATGAGGATAAAATATTACAATATTTTAGATAGGCTATAGTCAGAAACTTATGATTTTCTGAGTATACCCCATCCATAATGTTGTCCCACAAGTCTAATTCCAAATAACATACTATTTATTTATACTTCATATTATATTATGTAAAAATAAAAAATATTTTATTTTATGTTGTATGTTTTATATTCTATGTTCATTGTTTCATTTTGGTCATCTTATGAACATTTGCATTAATCTATCATTAGGATGACAAAGATAGTTTTAAATGGTAAGTCACAAAATTATAACCTCAATATTAATGAGGATTTTGTAATGTTTTTGACCTCCAAGTTAATTACGTGCTTCATTGATGGTTTCACTTGCGGAATGAAATCCCAATCAATTGCTTATTTACTAATTGGAAGTGCACATATATATTGGATTTTAGACCTCGAAGGTGAAGTGCACTCAATCTAGGATTTGTAGTCAAGTGGCCTTCAAGAATGCAAGGGCAATGTTTTTTTTCGAAGTTGGGCGGGATGGGCAACAATTTTCGATCGGGTTCAAAAATTTCTTTAGAGGGTTGCCCTAGCCCAAATTTGCGACCCCCGAAAGTTCGTGAGGGGGTATTTAATGTCCGCCCATATTAATTTCTTAAAAATAACCTGACTAGTAATGATAGGTTGGCAACGCATGATGCACCCACTTGTTTCTATATAAGGCATTTTTATTTTATCTAACCCCCTTTGTATTATTGCCTTAAGTATTAGATTAGACTAGGATTATTTAGAACTACTAAAACTTGGTATTTTTGAAACCCTTGAGACAAGGAGCCGACGATGTGAGGTAGTGTCTAAAGTGGTTCATCTCATCCGCAAAGATGAATGAACTCTCACTAATGAGAATACATGAGCCACGAATCCCCGGCCCTCATCTATTGCGGGGAGAAAGTGCTATATGCCCACTCCTCGGAAGTATACTTACCCAACAAAGTTTGCATTAAATTGTAGTTTCAGACATCTCAGAAGAGAAGCACAAGCATTCTGTCTAAAGCTTGTCATAATTCTTTAAGAGTCTTAAAAATATTACAAGCTTCAAAGATACTTGAGCTCCTCAGATATTTTCATAGGAAACATTACTTGTTGCCTCATAAGATTCAAGAGCTAGAACGCCATCCCACTGCCACAGAAGATTTCAAAGACTTACAAGCTGAAAAATATATAGGACCGCAGTGAATTTGCTCATAAACAATGATTTGGGCATTGAGAAGTATGCTGATCGCTTTGAGACTTCCAAGCAACAGTAGGATTTGCCAGCTGAACCTTCCAAACTGATTATATCATCTCTCAAATTCAATTTGGAAAAGGAAAAGTTTGAATATGGGAAAATTCTGTACGAATCCTCGTACTCTACAAGTATGATATACAATTAATGTTAGACATAATTGTGCCGCTACCTTCCCTACTGCCACCTCCCTTCCTCTGAAGCATGGATTTCATTGGACTTGTGATTTTAGGGCTGGCGTCCCACCTTCCTACTCACTGATCTCTCATCTGTCAAAGTCGATGGCATTTCTTCTCATATCCTAACTAACACTAAAATCAAACATGTAACTTCCACACATTACCATAGTTGATATTTAGTGTTTGAGTTTACAGTTAATGTTACTTACTTACATAGGGTTATTGACATTTAGTGTATGGGTTTGTATTTATTGTATCAAACACTAAATACCATATTTAGTGTACTGATTTACAGAAACTAGCTTACTGTAATTAAGAATGTTGGCTACACTTGTGGTAGGGATTTCTCCAGTGGCCTGTTTTCGTCCAACCTGCGCATCAGCGCAGCTGCTTTCATGTGCAAGAGAGAAATATAAGTTTCCAAATTTCGTCTTGATGTGCCACCAGGTCGGACGGCTTTCTGTGCACTAGTCTTCATCTTCTGCATGTTTTCTCGCACAGCAGAACCTCCATCCTCTTGCATCAACATTCTCACCGAGCGCTCAATCACCTCCTTTGTGACTAGCGGTGCAGGATTTTCTTTGATGTCTATGGCACTTGCAATGGTCCTGATGCCCCTGGGTACTTCTATGGCTAGTTTCGCAGTGTCCGCTACGAATCTGCACACAAAGAATGACTTTGATGTAAATTCATATCCATTGTAGAGGTCTCTATGTACATTGAAATAGGACATGTTTGGCAAACCACGCATCTTGAGCACTGGAGAAGAATGCAACATGGGAGCTAGACTACGTGTCAAACATTTAGGAGATCCAGGATACAAGCGGAACAATCTCAACCAAGGGAGATTGCTTTTGTGCCACCGCAGGAGTGGCAAGAGCTCCATTTCTGTGATGGAAATTCCATACAGCAATGGTGGAAATTCAGTTCAGTTCCTTGAACACATTTGAAAAGAAAGCATGGAATTGCAACCGACCTTGCATTGAGGTGCTGCTCTGCACCGCTAGGCCATGCAAGAATGGGGACACCGGCACACACACTTTCAAGGATAGAATTCCACCCACAGTGGCTCAAGAATCCACCTGTGGCCGGGTGCTTCAGGATGCGCATCTGCGGCGCCCACCCAGAAAAACACATTCCTCTTCCTCTGATCCTCTCCTCGAAACCTGGAGAAGAAAAATCCGGAAGCTGCCGTAAATCTAGAGTTTGTAGGTGATTGCAGCATCAAAAATCTCCTGTTCTCTGTTCTTTCTAAGGTAGACGTGCTTAAATCGAACATAGCAATAATCTGGACACCTATTAGTATTTGAGTGGTATGTGGTTAGAAGTGAATTTAAGAATGGCCACCAAAAAAGCATGTTGTGTTTAAAATGGAAGGGACTGCATGGTCAAAATATTCTAACTATTCTCCAGAGACTCCAGAGTCACCATGGCCTATTTGAGCAGAAGAATCTTCACTTTGATAATGAGTAAGATATTCACATGAGCTCCGAAATTTATGAGGCAATGGCTACAGGCACGATTTGGATTCGCTAATCAACTCGCACTACGAGAAGTGGGTGCGGCGAGAAAAGTATCCGAATAAAAACACATGTCTACCTACTTAGAGAGGTCAGTTTAAATTTCTTACCTGGAGGAAGGAGCTCGGTGGCGGAAGTTGGTGTTGCGGAAGCTTCAGTAGTCGGCGGAGCATTTGGTGGCCGCAGGATCCACAAGAAAGGTTGGTCGCTGGCCTCCAGCCCCGAAGCCAATTCCAGCAGCTGTGGGAGTGGGTGCGTCGCAGCACTGCCAAAGCAAATGTAAAGCACCGAAGAAGGAGCCTGTGTGTTTAGCCAGCTGATGCAAGCGTTTGGCTCGGCCACTGTCAAATGGTCAACCATGGCTTCTGCAGATGGGCTATCAGCAAAATAAGAGTCTGGAAGCAGTGGACCAACTTCAAGAAGATACTCCGTCTGCATCAACAACACAGTCACCACATTGCACTCTAATACTAATTATACCACGCCGTTATAGATTCAGCAGTCTAGACAAGAAGGAAATGTCCCAAATTACAGTTGAAATGCAAGAAATGCAATATTACGGGTATTGTTCAATTGTAGGGGAAATCGGACAAACCTCCACACCAGCTGTCCCAAGAACTTCAGTTCGAAGCGCATCAATCGCAATCTTTTCCAGGTCGTAGAAACTGTTGTCCAGAATCACATTTGAATTTGGAAATCGGAGCTGATGTTCGTGTATCCACTTGAAGGTTTCAGGGTTTATCAAAGTTGTGGGAAGGTCCCTTGGCATTGTCGTCGGCAGACCAGGAATGTCTGTGATCACCATTCCAGCATTTGCATCGGTAACAGGAAGTCGACCCTCGACTCGGAGGCGTTCACACTGCCATCACAAATCGAAAAGGTCGGTCGATGCATCACATTGATTGATGCTGATTTTTGCACATGGAACATTGACGTGATCATACGGTGATCGTGTCTATGTCAGATAAGACACTCAAAACAAAAATTGTTGCAACATATCTATATATTACCTGAAACGCAACTCCGAGTAATTGCACGCCTGAGGAATAGAGTAGGTGACCTTCGATATGGAGCTTTCGAGCTGCTTCATATGCCCAAGTGGAGAACATGTCATACAGAACACACACCGGAGGGCATGTAGGAGGGACGCCCCTCGAAGTCCACGAAGCTGCTGATCCAACATCCACAAGCAGTTCCTCCAACAGCTGGATCATTTCTTGACACACCTGGGGCTTTCTCAACTCCAGTGCCAACAAGCGGTCGGTTAAATGCGCCTTGCCATCCCGGAGCTCTAAAAACCTGAGAGGCAGACCAGCTTGGGTGTTCGTCAAATCTCGAGTGCCGTGTTCGGCCAGTAGTTCCGAGATGTGCTTGTCTGTGCTTACGAAGGTCACGGTTATGCCCGCAGCTGCTAAGTGTTTGGCAAACCGCAGAAAGGGGATGGCGTGCCCCGCAGTTAAGTAAGGCACAACAACCACGTGCGGTGAGGCCGATGACCCCATCTCCCTCAAAAAATCACTTCAAATCACTTCGTTTCTTGTTTTCTGCGGAGCTTAGGAACGATGATGAGCGGAACTGAAAACCGTAAGCTTGAGGCTGTAGAAAACTCCACAGATTAGGAGGGAGCGTCAATCCTTGTGAGGTTTGTCTAACTCTTTTGGGAGCTCCGAGGTGGAAGAATCCACTTCCCCAAGCAGGTGCGGCCTGCACGAACACAATCATACGTGTAAACATAGAAGCAGAGTAACAGAAATTGACAGCTCGCTAGAACCACAAATGCATGCTCAGTGTTACTTTTCTGGTCCAAATTACAAAGTTCGATTCTGTTAGGTCACGTCGAATCCCAACGCTTCGAATATACGACAACAGGAACGTCACCATGACTAACTTGGCTCCACTGACCTAAAAGGCCGAGTGGCCGATCCTGGCAGGTGAAGCTTAAGGCCGAATCAGCTGGAGTTGTAAACATATTAATTTTTTTGGAAATAACGTCATCACTCCCCATACCAGAAGCCTTCAAAACCGAGTCACCAATTCACAAATCTAGCTTCTACGAGCCAGCAGCTACAAAGTGCCATTACTGTGACTACATAAATTCCACACAACACAAACTCCCCGAAGTACTCGTCGCTGCACGAACCTTCAACTCCATAGCTACAATACCAACTTTTTTGGATGATTCAGAACGCACCTGCAGAACTAAAAGTCTGTCGAGTCTTTAGACTGCGAGATGGGCGACGAAGGAAGTTTTGTCTGCCCGAATCATTCTAGCAATGTGGGCCAGAAAGGGAAGAGAGACTTGAATCTGTTGCAGCGGCTGGCTATGAGCGGCGCCTATTGTTGATGGACCTGCCTGCAGGCGGAGAACTAATTATCAGTAAAGCCATACTGTAGAAATCAACCCCTCGTCGCTGTGACTACTTACAGTCGTTGAGAGCTACTGTGACTATGATCCAAAACCTCTACTCCCAAGACTAAAGGCAACGCCACAATAGGGATTGCCCAGATCCCGCGTTCCTGCACCAAGAATCGTTCAAGCAACCACCAAGTTGTAATGGAGAATATGTCGCTGATCAGATGAAGGCACCTGCAAGATTATAAATTTCTGTCCCCCAGAACCTGCGAGATGGGTAAGCGAGGATCCAGAAGCTGAAACTCGAGGAGCCTTTGCAGATGTAAGAACTCTATGACAGTGGGCGAAGTAGACTAATAATTATAGCTGCGAGTACATTAGCAACACTGCATTCTCGGTGACAAGGAGGGGTTGATTGTAGAGGGCCGGCTGGCCAAGCAACCTCGTGGGAGAGACGATGGCGTAGCATAGCAACGTGTCGGCCTTTGGGGTACGTACCCGTCTTTATTGGTGCACAATTTTTGGATGAGGGAAGTCGCTCATGTTGTAAGACGCCCTGGCACGGTCTGCATTTTACTTTGAAACAAACATGGGACTATTCATTGGCTCTTGGGCCACCCATCCATCGGCTAGTGTCTTAGGCACTTTGAGTGATGACATAAGCCACGCATATTGTTGTCATGGTTTAACAGAAATGGGTCTATTCATTGGCTCTTGAGCCACCATCGCCAGCTAGTTTTGGGGTACTTTGAGTGACAAAAGAAGTTGCTTCTATTGTTGTTATGGGTCAAGAGAAAATGGTCTATACATTGGCTCTTGGGCCGCCATCCATCGGCTAGCCCCAAGGCATTTTGAATGATGATAGAAGCCACTTTTGTTGTTGTCATGGTTTAAGAGAAATGGGTCTATACACTGGCTCTTGGCCCTTCTTTGGCTAGCTTCTAAGGCATTTTGAGTGGGCTTGAAGAAACCCCATCAAGCAGTGTGGGACAACTCAATATTTGGCAAATGCGACAAGAGGTCTTACAAGGTTTAGATATGTGGTTGTATACGCTTTGACTTTGGCCAGTGTATGCGGCTATGTTTTGGCATTGTGGAGCTAACATATGGTTGGACCCACTTCCTAATGTGTTGATGTAAATGTGGCTAGTACAACCCAAAATACATATAAAAATTGGCTACATGTAAGAATTAGTGAATTAGGAGAATTCTTCTATGGGGTTATATAACTATGGTCTTCCAACCCTGCTCACTATTGTCGCGCACCTCTCCATGAGGAGTGCCCGAAACACCATGGGCACAAGGGGGACCCCGGAGTGACACCCGGGACTTGTGGCGCTGTTGGTGAGAGGGCCCAAGTGATCCTAGTGTGGGTGAGGGCCCAAGTGATCCTAGTATGGGTGAGGGCCCTAAGCGTTGGCAACGCCTCCCACCCAGAGAGACTAGGAGGCACAAGGGTAAGGCCATCAGCTATGCGTAGCTTCTGGCGTGTAGAATTTTATGGCTTATCAACTATGTGTAGCTTATGGCGTGAACGACACGGCCTCCATGGGCATTGGCCCAATGTGAGGGCATAGTTGCCTAGTATGCTTCGGGTTGTTGTAGTGTTGCTCCGGCAACGCGATGATCAACATAAGATTGGACTTTCATGGATGGAAGTCCACATCTAATAATTGGTTACCGATTAAGGGGTGAGTCCCGAAAGCAAAGTAGGAGGGTTGGTTCCCTCTTCTGAACTATAAGGTCCGGGGTAGGAGGAGCTAACCATTAGCATGGCGGAATGCGAAGGGTTAGTGCTCGTAACCCTTGCTAGAAATGAAAATTGGTAAGATTATTAAGGGGGCTAGCAAGGGTTGCGACACCTATAGCATGGAATGGCCTACAAAACAAAACTTTAGGATAACCCATCCACCACCCAAACTAAATTAGTGAACTAAAAGCTTCAAATGCGTTGAAGGGTGGCCCAACCAATATATTATCTTCTAATGGCTCCATCAAAATATAGCCAATGAACCTTACACAATTGGTCATGAAATACCTACACCCTTAAACATGCCACACATGTTTCAAAGTGTGACACCAGAGCCTTGCGGTTTAGATTCATGCCCTCCCTTATCTTGTTCCAAAATGTGAATGTAGGCTTAATGAGGCACCACGGGCCTTGGCTTGGTGGTTAGGGCTCATGACCCCCAATGAGGAGGTTGTGGGTTCTATTCCCCATGCCGGCGTGGTGCTCACCACCTTAGTCCACCCAACTATGGTGGGCGGTCCTTGGACCTTGTTGTATGGGTACCTCAAAGCCCTTTGGGGGGATACCATGTCCGGTATCTCCAAGGCACTAGTGGCTAGCTAGG
Source organism: Polytrichum commune (assembly GCA_950295325.1). Taxonomy (NCBI): domain Eukaryota; kingdom Viridiplantae; phylum Streptophyta; class Polytrichopsida; order Polytrichales; family Polytrichaceae; genus Polytrichum; species Polytrichum commune. Next base: position 71,439,880 of record OX485803.1, read on the forward strand.
AACTTGTATAGTGTGTCACTATAGTGTCCATCCTCAAAAGGGGAGAGTAGTATTTGTCCCAATGTCCCCTTGTCCAGTAGGCATCGGGTCATTGGCATTATGAACGGACACTTTATTCACGCCGGCCCCTTCTTGAAAGGGGTTGGAGTTTCTATCTATCTGTAGGCTCAATACATTAGGTACCTCTCATGAATAGAACCGGAACTATACTAGTCCTCCATTTTCCAAGCCACTAACATGTACATACATCCACTACCACTGCATTTAGAAATGATTTGTGGCAACATATATTAGAACTCACCTACTCTTTCCTCCCATAGTGAACCCTTTGAGCTTCCCAATCAGATATGGCCATTTGATTAAGGAATTGTGTTCAAGTTGTAAGAATCTTGCACAAACACGTGGGCCACCAAGTCTAGGTGGTTTGTGAGCCGATTTCTCAACTTGCTTTTCAAGAATAACAAGAGTGGAATGTTCTCTCATCTTTCACACTGCCCAACATCCATTTAACACATTAAAAATAAATCACTAATTTTAGTTCCATTTTAGAATGACAAAGACCCTTTCAGTGGCAAGTCACAAAAATTATAACCTCAGTGCTAATGAGGATTTTGTAATATTTTTGACTTCCAAGTTAATTACACGCTTTATTGGCAGTTTCACTTTCAAAATTAAATCCCAATCAGTTGCTTACTTATTGAATGGAAGTGAACATATATGTTGGATTTGGGACCTTGAAGATGAAGTGCACTCAAGTGGAAAAGAGGCCTTTAAGAATGCAAAGGCAATGGTTTTTTTTAAGTCGGGTGGGCAGGCAATATTTTTTGGTCGGGTCCAGAAAATCTTGCGTTTATGGACGGGCAGCTGCCCCTGCCCGAATATTCCTCCCCTGAGAAGTTTGTAGGGGGGGAACTTAATGTCCTTCATACACAATGCCTCAGTGACATGGCTACCCCACCAAATTTCCTCTATGTTTGGGCGGGTTTGTCCTTAGTCATAATAGAATATGATGGGTAAGCGGCATACATGGAAACTCACCCTTAGAATTTTTTTGGAATATACTATAGATCTAGAAAATTGTGAAGAGTCTACCTTATTGTCGTGTAAATAGAGATCGTGTGTCACTGCAGCTCGAGTACCAACCACCACTAACAAATAACACTAAAACATAGCAAAGTCACACATAAACCTCGGCATGCCCCCCCCTCAGTTGATTATGGAGTCCCGCCTAGCAGCTAGGACCAATGCCAAACCAAAGGACATGGATAATGACAGATTGCTCCGCACCTAACTAGTGTGGTGAATGTCATTCCAAGGAACTGTAGGCTAGGTGCAATGTGAGCCCCATCCTTAATCGCCTCTGATGTTTGGACATCAAATTCCAAAGAATTAAACTCACCACTTCATATTGATTGCGTCTCTAAGCCATAACTCCTTATTTTCCATTTGGGCAGACACAATATGATGAAAACCACACATGATCATTGAGTACGATTGGTGGAAGCACCAAGTACTGAAGATCCTCGATAGCGAGGACAACTCCACTGTCCAGATGGTAGAGAAGTCAAAGGTGGCCTCAAGCATGCCATCTGCCAACCGCGTTGACACTGATCACACAAGAGCATAGTAGCCGTTTTTTTTTCTTTTCTCCACACACAAAACATGGAAGACCCTCTGGTACAACGGCTAGTTCAGGATGAATTGTACCCTCAATGGGTAGATGACATGGGGCATAATTTTTGGAATGCTCGCGATATTCCCTGCCATCCTTGCATTCCAACAACAACAAACCACTCGGCAACACGTCCTTCACCCGAAGGATAGTGCGCCCTGCCCTGACATCCAATGTTGTAGGCGCCTCACGTTGGAGATAAACATAATAACCCTGTCGGAATCTTTGCAATTGAGGTCGGTAAGCATCACTGCGAATGCGTGCATAACAAAATGTGTCACGGTTCTGAGCAATTGACATATTTTCTATGACTCTCTGGAAAAATTGAGCCCACTCCTGCAAATACTTTGCCCAAATGTTTGGGTCATCCAAGTCCACAACAGGAGTTAGCTTTTTCTGAATAGAACTCGGGAGTATAGGCTCACGTCCATACAACAACTCATACAGGCTGTAGGACGCCAAAGAGGCTTGCTTACTAAATCGATAGCCCATAGCAATCCAAGGCAACATAAGGTCCCAATCCCGGTGGCTCCCCCGAAGTAATCCATATTTCCTCAAGCCACGTTTGGTTGTCTGAACAACCCGTTCAACGAAGCCATCCGCCTCCGGATGATCCCGAGAGGTGGTGCGGTGATCTATGAGCGCCTTAGTACACAACTCCTCAAAAACACTAAGGAACTCCCTTCTTTGGTTCGTCAATACCTCAGCCGATGCTCCAAAACGTGCCAACACACAATCCAAAAAGGCGGCCGCGGCCAACTCCGCAGAGTTTTGGGGTAAAGCAACAAGCTCAATCCACTTGCTAAAATGCTCCACTATCACTAACACGTATTTTGCTCCACGTGGCATGACAACCAACGGTCCTACAAAGTCTAGTGACCAACGGTAGCCCAATCCCATGATAGGTAAGGGCTGTAACTAAGGTGACAAGGTATTAAAGCTAGACTTGACCCGATCACAAACTTCACACCTCCCGACATAAGCAACCACCTGAAGATACATGCCAGTCCACCAATATTGGCCACGCAACATCGAATGTGTCCTGCGTATGCCATAATGGCCAAGTGCCTCGTGCACTTGTCGCACCAAGGAGGTCCTCTGATCCGGCCTAGGGACAATACGTCTTGTCCTATCCGACCACAATCGAAATAACAAATTGTTCTCCCAACGGAACCTTGTTATTTGATGTCCAATCCTATCCCTTTCCATTGCCGAGGTAGACGAAGGAAAATTTCCCTACTGGAGCTTATGCAATAGCCCACACTACCGCCAATGTTTCTCCCTCATAAGACGAATAATTGGCCTCCACCGTATTGTTGCTTCGCGACGCATAAGCAACAACATATTCCCAGCCAAAGTCATCCTTCTGAGTGAGAACTGCACCCAAGCCCAATGAGCTCCAGTCCGTATGTAACTGGAAAGATTTGGAGACATCTGAACGTCGAAGCACTGGAGCCGTATCCAATCTCTGCTTCAACGTTTCGAATGATTGTTGTTGCTCACGACCTCAAGTCCAAGGTTGGTCCTTGCTCGTGAGAATGGTGAGAGGCTTGGCGATCGAGCTAAAGTCCCGGCTAAAGTTCTTGACGAATCGTTGGTAGTAATTCACCAAGCCTGATAAAACACGAAGTCTCGGCACATCGACCGGTGCTAGGATCTTCTGCAAGGCATCCACCTTAGCTTGTTGTACACCAAGACCTCCCGGAATAATCACATGACCTAGGTATGCCTGTTGGTCATGGAAAAACTTGCACTTGCCATGATGTAAGCGCAATCTCCACCGCTGCAAGCGTTCAAAAACGGCTTGCACGTACCTAACATGCTCATGTGGTGTCTTGCTGAAGATGATCACGTCATCAATGTAACACCGAGCAAATGGCAAGCCAGAGAGGACATGGTCGATCACTCTCTGAAACTCAACATGTGCATTCTTGAGGCCAAATGAAAGAAACTTCCAATGGTACAGTTAATCCTTCCCATCATGACCAACTTCCTAGAGTGCAGTCTTTACCTGGTCTCCCACAAGTAATGGGAGCTAGTGATAGCCGGATCTCAAGTCCAACGTGCTGAAGACTTGAGCAAATCCGAGGCATCGAACAACTCCTTCGGGATTGGCATGGGATATCGATCCGACTTGATGTTCCGGTTAACTGGATGGTAATCCCTGCATATCCGCTTCTCCGTCCAATTGCCAAAGATATCCTTCTTCGATGACATAACCGTAGCACAAGCATACTCCCCGTTGGACAGTTCGATGAGCCTTGCTGCCAAGAGCTCTCGGCAACGAGCCTGAACGCCAATCCGCTCGGAAACACTGAGCCTATAAGGTCTCCGAAAAATGGGATGGTCATCCTCCAACCAAATGTGGATGGGTTTTCCTTTATAACCTTCAAGATCTTGAAGGCTAAAAATAAAACACGTACGGTACGAGCGAATAAATGCTCGTACTTTCCGTGCCTCAGCACCAGTGATGTGAGGGCCCAATTCCAATGGCCAATCATCAAATTTTGTGGTCACCCTCTCCACTAGAAAAGAGCTACCTGGTGCCGGCACGGACTCTAACTGCTAATGAGAGGAGGGAGCATTAACCATGCCCCCAACCTCTGTGTTAGCAATAAAGTCTATCCCTCTTCATCACCACCAATATGTGATGATGAAGCCACCACCGGAGGTGAAGAAGCCAAAGCATTATAAATTTGTTGAGCTTGGAGCTCCTCCATCACCTGCTGCTCGAATCAAAAGATTTGTTTGGCTTCTCCAATTATGACCTCAATTCCTTCCTCCATGGATGTGGACCGCTGTGCCCCCTGACCATAATCCTCTGTCCCCAAAGACAACAGCTGCTCACCATGATGCCGTTGCGATGTAAGGCATAAACCAATAGGTTACACCATGGTATGAAGATCCACGGGTTGGCCCAACACGAAGCGTCGTTGGCCCTTAGAAAGGCCAGGAGCTGCGGTGGTGCTAGTGCGGAATCCCATGGCCCGCTCCCGTTCATCAGCCAATGGTTCGGTGTGGGTTTTGGTATGAGTATCCCACACCATACCCGGGCCCCGATTGCGGAATGTGAATGACTGTGGAAACGTCATAAAAGTAGGAAAAATCCGCCGTGGTACCCCCACTTTGTTGACGAATGCCAACGGGAGTAAATCATCTCAAACAATCGGCGAAGAGGTCCGGTTTGGATCCAAGAAGTCATCCACCTTTTGATCAAAAAGTGGAGGCACTGCATAAAATGTTGCAGCTAAAGTAGATGACGGTGCGAGGTTGGTCCAAATCCACCGAGGCCGGTGGGCATAAGAACCAATGTTCGCGGCATCCACAAAAATAGGATCTCTAAGGTGTTGACGAACATAATGACCGCCTTCCAATACCTTGTCGCGAGAGTCTCCCAACAAAGGGACATTCTCGAAGATATACCCTGGAGGGAAAGGTTGGTGGGTAAACCACCACTGCATAAGCCGGATGAGGTCCCAGAAAAGGCTAGACCTCGGCCTATTCTAGCACGTGAGTGGCCTTGGCATGGCCATCCCGCAATCACCATATCCACCGGACCCAAGTGTCGTAAGTCGGCCTCACTGATGAGTGTGACATCACGAGGGAGACGTGAAAAACACCCACGAATGGCAGTCGGGTGTAACTGCTGGGGGTACAATACCATCAACTGTTGAAGATGGTGAAAAACCACACGGATGGACATTGGAGAGTTGTCCACATAGACATACCGCCTGACCGTGAGGCCAGCCTCCAATACGGCTGCTAAGCCCGTGTTGATGTTACGAAACAGTTCCACCAAAGAGATCCCCGCGTCTAGCGGGCGCCACATAATGGGGTGTGCCAACGCCGATGGGCTATCAAGTATGACCGGTGTCGTAGAGGCGAGAGAGAGGACAATGTCCTTACATCGCCGGAATAGATCGGCGGAATCTCGCCATGGAAGGAGAGATCCTTGGGATAGCGCACCAATGCACCCTTAGGTGTCATATCCCGTTGATCGTCTGTACTACCCATGAATGCCAATGACTCCTCCAACAATGCGGAATCATAAGGCAAAGTATCCACAATAGCACCACATCCAAAGACCATGGGTAATGATGCTATGGTTACGGCCGCCGCGAATGCCACAAGAATAAGCTCCCTGCGGCTGTCCCCAGCCGACCAACCTGGTCGGATCCACATCTCCTCAGTCCAGTTGTCCAAACCAAAGCCAAAAGGGTAAAATGCTTGCTAACCAACTAAAATGTCATAGTTGGTCGCATCCGTCACATCACACCTAAGTAGAAGAAATGCGGGTGGATCTCCAGGTTCACTAAAAAACTATGTAATGGCTCCCGCGTATAACTTGTGGCCCGCTCCACATGACCAATGGATGTGACAATGGTAAATGGACAGGGAGCAAGTAGGTCTAGCAGCTACATCAGACAAATAAGTTGCTCCCGCGGATTGTGGTGATTCATGAGACGTGGTCGGCCCCTACCATCTGAGGTGTGTACGTCAAAAGATGCAATGGTCTCTAGGGCAAGTCTCGTTCGCCATTTGGCCACTTCATCGGGGTCTTCAGAAGCAGGGCTGTCCGTGGTGGTTTGGGCCACGGTCAGAGAAGGTGATGATGCTTTCCTTTCCAAAATGCTACCCGCTAAGTGGAAAACCTTAGCAGGTTGGAACTCTGGCGACGACCACTCCATTGTCATGAACAAAGGGGTGTACAACACTTTAGATGCCAAAGTGTGCACCACGCCAGTCGCCGGATTCGAAGCCTCCAAGCTCGAATGACGACCACTTATAAATTGGACCGCATCTGCCAATACAAAGGATAATGGCAGACATGCCTGGCCAATCTGATCCGCGGGACCATTGCCCCGAGCTTGTAAACTATCCACAGCCTCCCCTGTGGTCGAGGGTGTGGCTCGTAATACGCTGCGGAACTCACCATTTCTCCCACGGCTCCGGACATATAATAATCCGGAGTGGAGGAACTAGCCTTAGCGGCGGAAAATGACGGTGAGTCCAAGATTTGCCCGGATGAGGCCAAACTTTTGAGCCTTTCCTCCAATGCTCCAATATTCGCTTCCAACGCCTTCTCCGGATCGGAAGAATGACGTTTTTCTGGATGGAGAGCGAAGCAGTTCTCCACCGCGTGATTGTTCCGCCCACAATGAGAACACGACAACTGCTTGGATAATGTTTACTCGCCCCCTTCGTCAAACTCTTTGCGGGAACAAATGATTTATGCTTCGGATTACCTACGGTCTGAGCTTGTTTTTGCTTCGAAGGACAATTCTTCTTAGAGTGGTCCGCCCGCCCAAAAGACCAACAATGCAAGGTCTTGTCCACCTCCGCATCCGCCAATCATGTAGTCGTGACCGGAGCATTCCGAAATTTGCTAGAATCCACTAGCAAGGACACTAAATCACTGGCATCGTGCTGATACAATGCACGATCACACTGCTCCACAATGACGAATACCTCTGCGAGTGTCGCCCGACCACCAAACTTCATAATGATCCTGGGCAACGCTAAGTCAAGGAGGTATTTGTCAATCTTAGACAAAAACACCTTCACCAATTGATTTTCCGCAAACACACCTCCAGATTCTCTTGCAAACCTCGCCAACCTCGTATACATGGTACGAGGTGTACCGTTATTCTCCCGTCTAAAATCTTATATCTGCTGCATCTGGTCCTGTCGAAAACCTCCGTAGTCCTCCTGCAGATGCAACTCAAATGCCCGCAACGCTTAAAAAACTAGCGGAGCCCCCAAAGAGGCTAAAACCACCTTGATATCCTGGGCATAACGGGAGAGTGGAAGAATGAGGCTCGACGTACTCGCCGCAGTGGAAGTAGAACCTTTATCCTTGGGTTCACCAGGAGAAGCTCCTTCCAAATTCACCACATATCCTCCCTCCCGCACCTCCGATTTAACCTCAGGGACAACCATCAAACTGGAAGTTGCGGCTTCCTTCAATGCGGATACCAATTCAACCCGAGTCTCCTAGTACCGCTCTACATGGCACAACTCCATCCAACGAGCCTCCGTCCACTGTTCATAAGTCTAGAAAGTCTTGTGCTCCAAATGTTAGGGCAGTAGCTCAAACACATACATGTTATTGAAACTGATATTACGTTGATGCTTCTCCCTCATTCATATCCTAAACCGAATTTTCCAATTTTGCAGGGAAATGTTTTCCGCTCGACTAGAAAATCGGTCCCAGATGCCAACTCGCGTCTCCTCTTCCATCTCGTCAAAGGATCCCACCCCAAGGACGTGGGACCGAGTGACAGTCCTCCACGCTGAAGTAGGCTGAAAAACCTCGTCGGATGTTACTATTGGTTCAACGTCTAAGAGGTCCGAGGATCGACCTTTTTATGATGTAGGAGATGGAGAACGATAATGTTGGCTTTGAGTTGTAATCATTAACCCGCAATGGGTTCGGTCACTGGAACCAACAACCTATACAATGTGGTGTCAAGATAAAGGTGAAAGACAACATGCACCTGCAAACACCACCAAACTTATGGTTTGTTGGTCATCAATCCAGCCTCACCATAAGGGAATTCAAGCACCGCCCACTTGGTGCACACACAAGGGTCCCATCGGTCATTACTCCGACCTCACCTCCACAATACCCTATCACAATCTAACACAACACAAAAATGGACAATGTTGGAACACTCCAACACCACATCCTGCTACAGGGAAAGGTACCAAAACAAAATACAAGGAACAATGCAATAACAACACTGGATCCTCTTCCCCAAAACAACACTTAGGTAGAATTTGAAAGCGACCGCAACCAACTTGCAACCGCCTGCAGTTGGTGGTAGGAAATGAGGGTTTCCTGTTGCTGTGAAAAGAAAATGGTACCCATGTACATCTCTCATTTCCCCACTACTACCTAAGAATCCCTTCTTACAACAATGTCACGAATATGTGTTGGCAAATACAATTCGACCCTAATAATAATTTATTTTAGGTCGAACAGAAATTCCACATTCCACCCAATCTCCAATGGCACCCCTTCGGAAATTTCGTACAACTCAAGCTCTAAAAGAAATCCCAAGTACCTTAATATTTTATAAGAGCTTTGGAATTTATACCTTGTGTTCTTGATTAATGAAGATAAAATTTCCGCCAAAATCTGTCTTTCTTAATTCCAAAGAAATTAATTTCTTAGAGAGAAAAGAAAATATTATGAGTTGGAAGGAAACATAAAACAATTAATTAATATATTTTAAAAAATTAATTAGATTATAAAATTTTAAAAAATCAAATAGACAACAACAGTTGCCTGTTGCTGCCCCCTGCAGCAGCCGGCAGACGCCGGCCAGCAGGTAGCCCGGGAGGATCCAGGAGGCTCCGGCTCCCAAAGAACTCCTCATTTTTTATTTTTTTTTATTCGATTTTTTTTTGTGATTGTTTGATCACAACTCCGCTTCCAAAGATCAATGTCTCGCATTCAAGCTTGAATGTGAGCAAAATAACACGAAATTCCGTGGAAAATTCAATGATTTCTCACCACACTTCAACTTGATGTGACATTCATAAGAAAATATTTTTCTTCTTATTGCTTCAACAATCCGCGGCTTTCTCTACTCCAAAACTCCAAAACTTCGTCGCTCTTTGCCCCCACGCGTCCGCTTGCGCATTAAAAATGAAAAATGAAGCATTCTTGCCAAGTAAGAAGGAAGAGAATCAAACACTCATAAGGACTTTAAATTTCTCTTCAAATGCACACAATCAGTCAAGCTATCTCTCACTCCACCACGGGAGAATGCAAGAGTGTAAGTAGAGGGAGAAGAACTCAAGATTTATTATAAAAAATATGCAATCTTCACCTCACACAAGCTCTCTCTATACACTCACTTACAAGACTTGACTTGGCAAGAATCACTTAGGAGCCTTCCTCTCCACAAATAAAATTCATCCATCCAAATCTAACTGGATGAAACCCAACGGATAAGGTGTGGCCACCGACGCCACATATCGTGACATTATGTCTAAAACTAAGATGAACATTTTTGCAATACATTAAACTATCACAAGTGAGTGGGACAATGTACTAAGAAGTCAAACTTAAAAGCAACTAATCATTGGGATATTAAATATAAAATAACACCACTTAGGCCAACCATAGTGGTAGTGTAAGAAGGATGTGAAAATGGTTTAAAAAAAATAACTTTGGCCAATCACAATAGGTACTCTAGGATCTACCTGCTCAACGAGTCAGTCTAAGAAGTATTCCACAAAAGGTGAACAACACCCTTATATATTAGAAAGCTCTCACCCACGGTATAGGTTGATTATGTGGTAATTTGTACCTACCAATCTAGTTGAGTGGACCCCCTTAGTGGATAATAAATGGCTCGTTTCTAGATGAAACTTTGCGAATTTATGTAGATCATATATGAATTTACTATTTAAAAAAATCATCATGGGCTCGCTATTGAATCACATACATGTTTGGACATCTTTTTCAATTCTAACCTTTTTTGTTAGCCCAATCCTCTGGACACATCTATCAATTTGCTCTTAGTTTATTATAACTTCAGGTGAAGTATGTAGATTCGCTATGATTATTTCCATTTAAAAATTGAATATGATGGAAATATACATTTATTATATTATATATATATATAATTGATAAACAATAGGAATTTTATCTCAAAATCTACTTCAATATTATCATAATCACGTATGTCTTTGCAAGTCAGTTGGAGGATCTTACCATACAACTCAAACATGTTATAAATTTGAACTAGAGCTTGGTATAGACTCTTCTTAAATATGAGTTCTAAGTTTATATGGCACATTGAAACCCTTGGGGTGCACACTATTTTCCAACCATTTGAATTTAGCAAATGAGGTAAATACTATGGACCTTGCAAATCGTCTAGCATCTAAAATAATGTATTGTGTACTATAGATTGGACCCATGCTGCCCCGGTCAATTGCACCCTTGCTATTCCTAAATTGTACTATGTCCATAAGACCCGCCACCATCCCATGGGCTCCTCACATGCCACCTTCCTTGTGTTGTACCCACCATAAGGTAGGTGGGTCTAAAATTGTTGTGTTTCCACTTATCCTATAAAGACATGAAACATGTGATTAGAACAAGATGGTTAGCAAATCCAAATTGAGCTAGAAGCCACTTTCCTCATAATGTATGGAGCTCATATGAATATCTTATTCATTATCAAAGTGAAGACTCTCATGCTCATTAAATGGTCATATAGGTCTTAAAATTACATTGATTGTAGGACCTAGAATGGTTATCATACTTTGAGCACGTAGACTTTTCTCTTTCTTAGTATTCGTTTTTGAAGCCACACTTGGCTACACATACAACTCAAACATAGGTATCCTAATAAGAAAAAGTAACCGGATAAGGACCTATTTGGCAAGAATGACGGCCCGACAATAGGCTCAACCACCATCATGTTGTCCATTGTATATGCACAATATATTCATATCAAAAAAATTGCATATTTGATTTGAATGTGTAATTCTTGGGTCTTTGATGCTAAGGGGTTAAATCCTCTTAGGGTTAATTTCAATGTAGAGTAGAGGTGCCCACAACCAAACACTTAAGAGATTCTTTGCTAGATTTGGAGAGGTATGAGGCAATGCAAATTTTTCCAGTGTAAGAAGATAGAAATAAGGAGGATTTGCAAAAATTATAGTACTGTCATTCCTCAAATTGAAATTATTATGAATTTTTGAAGCCAAAAGTTGACCCATACATATTACCAATGTCTAGAGTTTGCCACAACCACTCATTCCTCCTCACTTCAGCTTTCAAAACCAAGACATGTGTCATGGCACTATTGGTTCCAATTTGATCAAAATTCAATTTCAAATCGGTCTTTGAGCTGTACTGACCCAATAGAGCCAAAGCCTTTTCATTGAGTTCTAACTTATCCTCTAACCAAGACCCTTCATGTCATGGATAAGTTTGACCACACTACAACCATGGTCAATGGACCCCACATTTGGGGCTACGTATCATCCAAGCAAGGGTCGAGAAAAAGTTCAGATATCGAGCATGATTGTGCATGTCCACACCCATGCATATACAAATCTTTTGATACGAGTATATTGTGTATATATGATGGACAACAAGGTGATGGTTGAGACTATTGTCGGACCATCATTCTTGCCAAATAGGTTGAGTTTTTCCAAAGGAGAGGTGCCATATGGCAACGTATCACCCTCAAAAAACATTTGGCATAATAGAAAAGAACAATGGAATAGTAGCCAAAAGAGTATCTTTGACCATGGTATCCGATTTTGAGGAGAGCATTTGTTGGCATAAATAAATTGCTTACCACCTCCTTACTTTGAGAGTTGACCCAAGCCACATGAGTGGAAGTTCTTCAAAAGGGAGAACACTTGTTGATTGAAAGAGGCTACCACAAGAGAGGATGGAATGATGTGGCCTCAACAACGCATTGATACTTTATTGGAAACAGGTTTTAAGCTCAAGATCTCATGAAGACACTTAAAATGGTGCCTTCAAAAGTTACACAAGGAGTGCATTTTAAATAGCCATCTGTTGGCTAATGTTGAACACTACCCCACAAACTTTCAAGGGGAGGTGGATAAGGGCCCGCGATCCTACACCTCCAAGTAGCCCTCACAAAAAAACATTAAAATTTTCAGATCCCGACCGAAAATTGTTGGCCGCTCCATCCGACTTTGAAAAATGAAATTGCCCTAACCCATATTGAATGCACGTTTTCAAGGTCCAAAATCCAATATATATATATTCACTTTCATTGAGTAAATAAGCAATTGATTGGGATTCCCTTTCAAAGTGAAACCGTCAATCAAGGATGTAATTAATTTGGAAGTCAAAAACATTACAAAACCCTCATCAACACCAAGATTATAATTTTTGTGACTTGCCATTGAAAGGGTCTTTGTCATTCTTAACTAGAATTAGTGTTTTATTTTTAGTATGTTTATTTTATAATAGCTTAGTTAATATTCTCTACTTTCACAAAGTATTCATACACATTCAAACTAATTAAGTGTGATTAAATGCAATTAAGTGTAAATAATCCTATTCAATCCTAATTATCACTTCATTAGTTTGAATGTGTATGAATACTTTGTGAAAGTAGAGGGTATTAACTAAATTATTATAAACTAAACATACTAAAAATAAAACACTAATTCTAGTTAAGAATGACAAAGACCCTTTCAATGGCAAGTCACAAAAATTATAATCTCGGTGTTGATGAGGGTTTTGTAATGTTTTTGACTTCCAAGTTAATTACATGCTTGATTGACGGTTTCACTTTGAAAGGGAATCCCAATCAATTGCTTATTTACTCAATGAAAGTGAATATATATATATATATATTGGATGTATATAAAGAAAACACTAATTTTAGTTCCATTTAAGAATGGCAAAGACCCTTTCAATGGTAAGTCACCAACACCAGATTTGCATTTGAGAAGATAATTTGCAACATTACAAAGTATTATTTTAAGACAGTAACAAGTTCTTGACTTTCTAAGCAGCCCAATATAGAACTCCCACATGTTCTTAAGATAAAGAATACATCTGAAGTGATTTGTCCAAACACAAATTTAGCTTTAAAAAAAGAAAAAATGAATGTACTGTACATTACTATGTTGATTTTAGAGAATTCATAAATTGTTACTAAATTTCCAACTGCACAGATGTAATCAAAAAACCACCCTTCATAGTTTTCCTTTGCATGTCAACTCCAAATTAGGTCTCTATATCTGATTTACAGTACATCTTTGATGTGTTTCTACCCGCACAACTCTTGGGATTGAATCTACGGTAAGCTGAGCCCATTTTATCATAGTTTTTCAAAATTTCAAACTACAAGCTACAGAATTTTGATTTCCTCTTTCTTTTCTGTAATTTATGTTTTTGTGGAGTAGGTGATTTCCTGCAATACATAGAGGAAAAACCTGCTCAACGGTGTAGAGCTACCAAGCACATTCTCTAAAAGAATGGATGTATGTGTCAACAAGCTCACTGTAATGGTCCCCATATAATGGTTCTCAGTTCCTGAATATTGAGCTTGCCATTTCAGAGTCAGGTTGAATAATTGTACTTTTGTTCAAGTGTTGCTCAAAGATTTCCTGAATGGTTTTCTTCCATATATTTACCTTTCAGGTCACTGTTTGTGTTAGGCACCACCTACACAACGGATGAAAAGGGAGCCTGTTCTTTCACCATCTCCATCATGTAGATATCCACTTTTTAGGTATAGATTTATGAATCTAGCAATTTTCATGTCAAATTTAGACCTGCAGACCTCAAATTACCTTCAGAATTGTGCAGCCAAATAATTCCGCTTCATCACTTAGTTCAAAACCTCCATAATCCTTACTTTTGTTTGAGCAAAGTTTTAACAATGGAAGCAGTTTTTAGTTTCATTACTTAGAAGAAAGAGGTATATGCCAGCAAAGCTTTCAAAACTTAATAGATTCGAAATGGTATATTTTAACCTTATATGTAGAAGACCAAGCATTTTCATACGCTCAACCTCATAAATTCCAGAAGCTCTCCAAACAAACAACCAAAAAATAGATGCATTACCTAGTCTCCAATAATATATTGGCAGTTGCATGTGCTTGATCAAAGGGAGCTCAAAGGTTTATCAGCAAGCAATTGCACTAAAAGATCCTAACCTACCAGTAAGAAACTATAACTCTTAGAGGAAGTCATTTCTTGGAGAACTTCACCTTTTATTGGGCTTCATCTTATACCAAGGTTTGCATCGCTGCAAAATCCTTCATCTCACAATCAAAAACTACATCCCTGTCCTGACTCAGAGTTCAATGTGGCTCTGCAATGTGGTATCAAGTATTTCCAGAAGGTGAGAATGTTGTTTCACACCATCAGAAAACAAAAAATCAATCAAATCAACACCATTGACCAACATTATCCATAAGTAGCCAGCAATTCATCTCTACTTGTATGAATTATGTGCTCGTGCTAAGTTCCATTTGAAAGAACTTCGCATGTGTGAGGCTCTTGCCATTGTTTGAGCAAAAATGGACTCCCTACATACTTTGTGTATTTCTCAAGTAAAGAATGTAGTTACACCAATCACAACATGGCAATCACCCCTTTCCAGGATTCCCTAGTTCCTTCATGTTTAGAGGAAGCACTAGATGTCCCAAGGGCACTGGTAGAGACAACACTTTTACTGCCACAAAACTTGTTGAGATCTAGCATGTCCTACTGTGATACCAAGCCATAGTTGCAACTATGACAACAAAGAGATAATTGCCATTGTACCTTTCAGTTTGTAAAAGACTCACGTGAAGCTCACTTCAAAATTATGAAGCCAAAACAAGTCTCCACTGCCTCCTGTCAATCCTCACGGAGTGCGATACGAAAAGCTTATCAATCTTGCTCATCGGACGGACAGATGCTCTTTAATTGGGCTTGGTAGACATGTATTGAAGCCTGCCATACTAGTTACACAAATCAGAGAAGTACCAGACAGGGTAAGAATTTTAATTTCGAGGCCTGATTTTGGACCAAAGGAAATGAAGTTATTAGATCTCCAGGTGATGTTAGTCACTATTTGGTATTCTGAAAGCGTGAGCATTGTTTTTGTAGAAGTAGGGTATTCTTTCAACCTATGGCCTGACGTGACACTCTTCATCAGATTTTTATTCTAGGTCAAACTATGAAATTCTTGGAATATTTTTGCTGGTGAAAATTGAGAATCACTATTGCAAACTGAATATGTCCATGGGACCTTCATCTCTCATGGGGTTCAAATTACTGTTGAGAAGTGGTATTAGCGCTTTGAAATACTCAGGTCTTTGTAAGAATACTGTTCAGTCTCATACCTGGTCATAGATCAAGATCTGCCAAGCTTGTAGCTTGTCGTTGCTGCATCTATTCTAAGCATGTCCTCGTTGTGAAACTACAACATCAACAATCCCAACTGATTCAAACACAAGCATCTGACCCATTAAAATTTGAATTTACACAACCAAACACAGATACAAAAGTATTTGAGTTCATCTTCGATTAGAGCATCGACCTTCAAAAGAGAAATTAAACTCCTCCATGTATTCTTACAGGCCAAATGACTTCAACCTTAAGAAAATTACAGATTACAAGAAACGCAGACATAAAACTAAAACAAGCGTCTGAACAATTAGAGATGAAAAGGGCTATACATAAATGTGTTAGATTCAAAATAAACTTTCGATGAGCAGCAGGGATGAAATGCACCTCATTCAAAATTTCCCACTGCGTGTCGTGATGCTCTTGAAGCACTCGCCATGGCACACCATACGAGAATTCAATTGTATTTCCCTGAGCACCATGAGACGTTGCCACTGCATTTCTCTGCATTCACACAAAACGAGTCTGTTATGATGAGCACCATGCTTTACTAAATCTTCACATCAACCAGTGTGATACACCAATAGAGATTCTGACTTCTATGATTTCAAATGCAACCTAAAGTCCACACTACCATTTGATGAATATACTTTGCAACTGAAGACTCAGAAATATCCATGATCCAGAGGCCAATAGCAAGAGAGAAAGCAAAATATAAATTGTGTGAAAGACTAGAAATGATGAAGTCAGCTTGTAACTAATGTCTCACATATTCATCCTGGGGCTTTTGGTGAATGTCAAGATGGCCATAAAACTTTAGAGGTTTTGTAAGCTGAGTTAGATCATACAAACTCACAGTTACCACTCTGCAGATCAGTAAAGTGCAAGAATTAGAGGCTTAAGTACAAGAATGCAGCATGCCAATAACACCCACGTGAACATGTTCCAAGCTATTTTATCAATCTGATTGCCAACAAGGAGACAAAGCTAGCTCACAAATCCACTGCTTCTAAAGAATCACAAATGTAATTGTCTACCTTGGCAAAGACTAGCACTGTAACTTGTTCAAAAGAAAAGTCTATATACCTGTCTCCCAGCAAAAGACAATTCTCCTCCACTTGATTTAGAACCTCTTCAGCTAGTTTGCGGGTTTGGAGTTTCAGCAGAGCCACAGCTACTCAAGCACAAAAGAAGACACACAATAACAGGAATTTTTCAGAAAGTAATAGAAATTTCCAATACAAAAGTGGAGAATATGTTCTCGCCTAGTCCAAATAACCTGTATTATCAAGCCTTCATCATTTCTGGTTCTGTTTTATCAGCTTTTTAACTTTCAGAGCCTCTATCACATAATCTGACACAAATACCATGAGAACTTTAATGACCTGGATACTGGAGAGTGAAGGAAACACACCACTCTCATAAAAGAAAGAGACTGGAGGTGCTTTGCGCACTTCACATTTGAGTCCAAAGAATTTACTGAGGGACTCCTGCAGTTATACAAAAAAACAACGTAAGCAATCCTCACAATCCTCACAATCCTCACTCATCTTCTGTGCTCTTACTTTGGCTGATACCTTTATCTTAAGTAAGACTACGAAAACAGGAATGTGCACTATAAGATTGATGGCTTCAGAAGACATAGGTATGAGAAACATGTTTGACGACTTTGCCCTAAAAGTATAAGAGAAGGTGGGTTTTACTTGGACATAACCTTTCCGAAAGGCTTACCTCCAAGTCAGCAGAATGAACAAGTGGGTCAACATTGTTCAGGAGAAGCACTCTCTTATTCTTAACAGCCCTTTCTATTGAATCTTCCCAAACCTGTTTAGTCCAACCCCCTCAGTAAGTATGTACGTTGACTCCCCTATGAACTACCGACCAAAAAGGTAATCATCAATAGTACATCAGGAGTCACAGTTGATTGTTATTATCAGACAGGGAAAGATACTAAGCTTCATTGAGATGTAAAATCAGTACATAAACCTCCACAGCCTCAATCACCAAGATGGCCACATACTTACTTCATCTTTATGTATGAACAGCTTTCCTCGCTGTGTCTGCTACAACATGCACCACCATTCAACTCTTAATCAACATTATCTACAATACTTTGGAAATCTGCACTTTTCAGTAACATAGGTGAACAACTGCCAGAACCAGAAAGTAGTAAGCTGAATGCACCAAAAACCTCAGACTTGTACACATGCATGGCAACCATAACACTATAAACTGTTGCAGAACAATTAGTGGCAACCTTCAACAACCAACCACCGTCTACATAGGATCACACCATAATACTCTGCCAAAGGTGTGAGACAAGAACCTCAAAGGATACTCAACACAAGGATGGTGAATAGACCACACCTGCTGTGCATCCCTTTCATCTGCCTTCAGTGGGACTTCAATTCTTTCCAGGTCTACCACCTCCGCAACTTTATCAGTTGCTGCCTCTGTCAATACTGATGTATTCACCTGAGAACGACCCTCCACCTTGCTTTGGGATATTGTTCCCCCTATTCTTCGTTCAGTTTTTTCCTGACTTGGCTTTCCGGACTTTTTAGTGGGGCTTGGCTTCGCACTTGTGGAAAGCTTTTCTTTATTCAATGGATTCTTTGGCAACAAGGCTTTCTCATCTCCCTTCTTAGAAGTGCCCACTGCAGCTTTTTTACTTGAACCTCCACCTCCTAATTTAGCCAAGGGTGTCTTTGCTTCATTCACATCATGCCTGGCAGCTGCTTTCATCCCATCTAAAGCATTCTTCTCAGCTTTGCCAGGCTCTTTCTCGTGCCTCTCTGTGAACTTCTCCCCTATGTTCTTTCTCCCCGCACTAGTTGGACCACCTATAATTTTGGTTCCATGTACTGCACTGTCTCCTCCCTCCCTCACTTGCTGTAGTGCACCTGGAGAGAGAGAAGACTTTGTGCTCTTCAAAGCTCCACGCTTCCCAGAATTTCCAGCTATTTCCAGCCTGGTGTTTGGAGATGAATGCCGTGATCCCTCGCTGACCTGCGGAGAATTCTGGCCTGTTTTCCCCCTGCTCTGTGGTCGTGCATCAGCGCCAGAAAGCAAACTCTTCCTTGATTCAATCATGAGCTCCGCATCTTGATCGTCAATCTTCAACTTCAATGGGATTTTTGGTTTCTTTGGATTAGGTGAAGCATCCAGTCTCTTACCCTCTGCCAGGTCTGATGGTGGCGTCACCATCTCATCTCTTTGTCTCTTTCCCAAACCCGTAGTTGCTGAGGTTTCCACCTTGAGTGGTGGAAGCTTGTAATCTGGAGGCATCTGAATGCCATTTGCCTTTGAATAATTTGGCATACAGCCAGAACCAGAAGAAGGGCAGTATGCTTTAGGAGATGACACCTACAAAATGGATGGGAGATTTGTCAGGAGGGTAAGAATTAACATTGGAATAGAACAAATCTAAAATAACTTTTTCTGTTGATGTAGAAAGTCCATGCAGGGAGCACTTTGAATATTCACTAAAAAGCCCCAAACCTCTTACAAGAGGTTATCCAAAGTCTAGAAATTAGAGAACTGACAACCACTAACAGAATGAGTACACCTGAGTATAAGAAAGCAGATGCAGGCCATGTGTGGAAATCGCTTCGACAGAGATGCCTTTGTACCACCACCAAATGATAATGGAAAGTAAGCTGCAGATGAGGTAAATGGACAGGAAAGGAACAGAGAAAAGAAAGCCACCTGTGAAGATGGCCCTCCAGCATTCTTGTCAGCCACCCACTCTTTCTTATTGAACACTTTTTGAGCTGCCAAAAGATCCCAGAACAGACCCGTCAGCATGCAATTAAACAAAGTTGATGAAGCGCAAAAAGGCAGTGGCATTCAATCTTTCCTAAGACATAGCAGCCACGTATATTGAAGGTCATATGGACACAAGAAATCTACAAGACTCGGCACTGACAAGCTTCCACAGGCAAGCACAGATATACACAAGGAGATAAACCGGAGGTGATACATGATGAGTTATGAAAATGGAGGATATATTAAGAATCTGACTCAGATCATGAAACACACCTCCAAGAGCTTCAACCACATCATCAAGTGTTGTGACTTCCAAATTGTCACAGTCAAAAGCTCGACTGAAAATATAATCTGCTGCTTCAATATGCTGACTGGAGGGCATTGCATTGAAGTCAGCCTCTGCAGTGCACAATACTCTGCATTTACCAACAATCATTCCCTGCGCAAAAATGCACAGTACATTTCATGGGTTGCACATAAGATAATAGACACCAAGCAGAACACTAGGGCGCTTTACAAGTGCGTTTGAACATAAAAAGTGGGATCACAAATGCAGATGAGGCCATGAAATGCAAATTTCACTCCTCACAGTTTTAAGTCCATCCAGATTAAATGGGAAACCCTGAAGAAAGATTATTGTCATGTAACAGATCACAAGCACGGGATCCAATTCCATGCTTCAGCTACCAAGTTGCTCTACAGTTCTACACAAACTGAAAATCACACGTGTACTGCTTGCCAGGGGAAGCTCAGTCTCCTCAACTGCTCCCCGGTTACTGCTTACCAGAGGGGTCTCATTCTGCACTCCATTCGATTCTCCAAAAGCCAAGAAGATTTCCTTAGAGCCTGCTGTAAACTCTGACCCTTTCACAGATTCAGGCAATTCTGAGGGCCGAAAGAACCACCTGATCATGCCCATCTTCTTATTATTAATCTCTGACAGTTTCAGAATCTTCCCAATACGTTCAACTTTGTCTAGTGCTGACCGGCACAAGACGCAGTCATTCAGTGCATAGGATTCACCCCGTATAGTCACATCCCTATAGATTTTTCCCTGCTTGATTCCCCAGATAATATCCTCTTCGTCACCTTCTACACCTCCTTCCTTTCGTGGAGCATCCAATTCCTGATCCGCCATTTCGTGTAAACTCACGCCTCATTCAACCACGAGTGTGCTTCTCACTTTCTGTAAGCTTCGTCACTGTTTTTTACAAGATACTCCAGTTGAGCCCCGTGCCCAAATTTGTGATTGAGAAATTCTACACCACCTGAGACAGAAGTGACAACTATTTCAAGCGCAGAAGTAATGTCGAAGGACACAAAACGTGTAATGACAGAGTATTTCAGCCTCACAGCCTGTGTTACAGGGAATTTGCATAAGGGAACTTGACTCATTGATCGAAGGGGGAATTGCACATTTGACACATTAATTGAAGGGGAAGGGGGGGGGGGGGGGGGCTGCTGTCAAACAGCTACAGTAGCCTACATACGAATTCTGAAATACTAAAGTTTAGAACACTACTGGGATGATGGGAGCTTTCAGTCTTCTGATGAGAAGCACCTCTCAACAATTGCAGTCATCATCACCAGCATGAGCAACCTGCCTATGAGTGTCTCGCTATCATCACACCTATTAGTTGTGAATCTAAGAACGGACCCCAAAAAGACATCATGTCTTTACAAGAAATTGGATCCATGCTTAAAAATTGTTAAGCATTCTAGTCTCAATAGTCAAGATGCTTAAAATTTGTTAAGTATCCTAGGCTCAATAGTCAACATAATTGGGGACCTACATGACCATTTATCCAGCTCAAGAATCTTTCCTTTGATAATGAATGAGATATTCATACGAGCTCCAAAAATTATGAAGATAGCTGAGGTCACGATTTGGATAAGTCAATCATCTGCCATTAATTGCGATGTGTTTCATATCCTAAGAGAAGTGTGTGCAGAGCTGAAAGTGTCCATTTAAGGCCAGCTTACCTTAATGAAAAAAGGGATAAGCGAGAGAACGACAATGCCAAGGTTCCCTCTGCGAGGCATGTGCCAGCCCTGCTCAGAAGTCATTTGCGGCGATCATGTAAACGAATTGAGGTTCAAGCCCAAGAATATCACGCTCGATCCGTTAATTCATTCAGAGATGTTTCATCGCGACCAACCCGTGAGGTCTATACTGTGCCTAAATTAAATGAAAATGTGCTCACAAAGGTCTATGATACGGGCACTCGGTCTTGAACAAAATCGTCGTTAGAATTCAGAGTCGCCTCTAAAACATTGCCGCTGGGAACGGTTTTCACCGAGAAAACTATTGGTAACGGACATCACGAGGTGCTCCACCAGTTCAAGGACACGACTGCATGGAGTACGCATGGCGAACCTGAGAACCCTTCCTCCAATTCTACAATTCCTACCTTCAACTTCCGACTGCATTCGCCAATTCGCCTTCTTATATTGCAATAATTTTGTGAGTCTTGAGCCAGCAACGATGGAAACAGGGATAAAGGTTAGGGTTTAAGAATGCCGAGCATTCGAAGAGACAAAGTTCCCAGCATCTCCAGCGTTCCCACAAAGGGAACGGCCATAGAAACAGGCATTGTGGTAATTAATTTAGCTTTGGGTCCAAGAGTCCGAAGTAGTCTAGTGAGCATAAATTGGGAGCAACTGACATCCAACATATAAGGGGTTAGTTTAAAAGTACTATTATCCCTTTGATAGGTGTTATGAACCAAATTATGTATATGTGTGAATGAGGTGGAATTTATTAAGTTAATGTTCTCATGTGTTTAAATAGTGGGCCCACCAAGGATGGAACTTAGAATAATAAGATGAAACTTAAGCCAACTCAAGTTAACTTCAAATGTTTCTTAGAGTTAGACTTAGACTTAGCCTTTAAACCTGTGTGTAAGTTAATCTCCCACTAATCCTAACCTATGGAGTTTCCTATGATCGTTAGACTTAGGTCAAGTTAAGGAGAAAGCGAACCTTATTCTTCATAAAGCATATCGTCTGTTCTCCATACCACCCCTATATCCGCTCATTTCGACTGAAGTTAGTCCCTGCAATGACTCTATCCCAAACATTGGAATCTGGTCAGTAAATACGAGCCCCTAGCGAAATCTAGAGTGTAATTCAGTCACTAATAAGTTCCAGGATCCATTTTGATGGAGAAGTTGTTGGCTAGTACATGCTACAATTGATTTACGTCAACCTACAAACTCTTATCACATCGGAGAGTCACTTCCATTAGAATCTGTATTTTGCTACTTAGTACTAAAAACACAAGAATACATGTAATTGAATGATGTGATAGCAATTTGTCAACAAGGAACCTGAATTTGTAGATCATATTGGTGACGTGTCAAAGTTGTGCATCTAAAACCATCAATTTAAAATGCATGGAACGGCATACCGAAAAGAAAAGAAAAAAGACATGGTATCTAGCAACCACAATGTGTTTGTAGTATTCTACAAATGCGGGCTTGTGAGTGCAACGAAAGGGATTCAAGCCATGAATCATGTGCAAATGGAAGGCTACACAAGGTGAAAATCTCATGATCAGGAAGTATAATAACCTCAAGTAACGCAATATCAAAGCATCACAAATGACCCCTCCCTCCCCTCCCCCTCATGCAGACTTCACATATGTGTCCTATAGCTTTTTGCTCGACCCAACTCTCAACACAAGTTTCGAGTCTCACCTATAAAAAGTGTTGTCATGTAGTACAAATCCATGTCATACTTGGGACTTAGGGCCACTTCACAGGAGAGCCGTGACCATGAAATTGTGAGAGACCAAAAGAAAGCATCCAAAAGCCGTCCCAAGACACCTTCAAAATCATGTAGTGTGGTCACGGATCCTCAAGTGTAGTGTGAAGTCCTATGTTACCGGGCCCTCAACCAAATGCTATATCAATGAATTTCTATTCATATGGGTCCTCACACATGATAAAATAGAATAAACCAATGGTTGTGAGCATTTGGAGTGCCGTGGTCTCCCGGTTTTGTGTTAGGCCTACCTCCAAGAGATGATTTTTGAAAATCGTCCAAGTGACCATGAAACACCAAGTGACCAAATCGTTCCATTCGATGCCATGTAGGAATCCATGTAAACTTTACATCCATCTTGCATTCACATACTCCGTTGGTCCCTCAAGTGTAGTGTGAAGAGAACTTAGACCGGCTCCCCCTTTTCCACCAATAAGAGTGCTTGATTCAGTGTAGTGGTCACGGGCACTTAGTCTCGTGTGTGAAGTGGCCCTTAATTAGGACTTGGGACCCTGTGTGAAGTGGTAAGTCCCAACTTCCATGCTCTCCACGGCTGAGATTGCATGGAATGACCTCAAGTGAATTGGGATCCGAGACTTGGGATCTTGTGTAAACTGGCCCCAAGTTAAGGTATGTTGCCTTGATACCAAGGGGGTGCCCTTTCACCGAGCTCTAGTGAACAAATTTTAAAAAATAGGGCCGTAGGGTTCCCAAAGATCCCAATGTAGTAAACTAATGAGGGGGGGGGGTGTCAAAATTATGACAAAGTAAAAATGGTTTCAAAGACAAGATAATTCCTTCCTATTCCTTTACTATGATTGGTTGGCAAGGGTGTCCGATATAAGACACTTGGTGAGGATATTTAAGGCCAAGTTAGTGTGTCATTAGCTCATTAGGTACGGTGTTGGTTCCAAGACATATAATGAGTGTGTAAAGATAAACTAAGAGGTAATAAACAAGAAAACGGTAGAACCGTGAGGCTCTGTCCTTTGCTATGAAAGACTACAATTGTAGTTGATTACTTTGCTCATGCCAATCCATGGCTATTCACTATACCAAACCTTTCTTGGATTTTGTGCACCTTCTTCTCAAATACAAGTCAAGGATTGAAGCTACTCATTTATCACCCAATTTTTTAAAAATAAATAATCAATAACTCCCGAAATAACTATAGTTAACTAGATTTCTTTCAATGCATTTTAGGGAGCACTTATGTGTGTATATATATATAAACTATAGTTAACATCCACATTACATAAAGTGGACCAAAAATAACAAGAACAAGTAACGTCCAAGTGTGAACACAAAGTGGTCAGGAAATTTGCTCTTGAAACGAAGAAGTTGATGCATAGTCTCTGTCCTACAGACAGAGCCAATAAACAAGATTTGATTTCTATGACAAGATGTAGTCCTCAATAATAGGGCAGCATACGTTAGTGGAATTTGAGAGAGGCTGAGCTCTACAAACTTTAAAGAAGAACTAACTTAGCCTCTGTAGTATGTATAGCGAAGAGTATCCATGAAACATTAAAAATCGACTGTTCGACCGTAATCATCTCCGGGTACGTACCAGCAGAGTGAGGGTAGAACTACTGAACCCTAAAGATTTTGAATCAATCTTTTCTAGAGCACAATCTTGAAGGAGGGGTTCCATAATACACCGCAAATGTGGAATGCTCGAATATCCTGGAGAAGGGTGATGTTCACAAGTGTGCAACTAGATATCTCCAAAGTAAATGCCACCACTGGAAAAAGTGGCCAGAGACTGTAGGTAGAACCATTGCAAGTAGTAGAGTGACGAAAATGGAGGGAATGGATTGTCCATGAAATAATTCATCAGATTTCTGACAGCTAAACATAAAAGTCTAGCAGATGTATCTAGCCAAACACTTAGACAATTCTTGACTTCCTTTCGCAAACAGACACCAGCTATGATGAGCACTGCAATCGAAACAAAACAAATTTATTAAGTTTGTTCTGCTTAGAATCGTAGTTGACAAAATCAAATGGCTAAGAAGCTGAACATCCTAATGCGGCTACAAATGAATTTCAGGAACCAAATACAATGAGAAGAAAGGAGAATTAACAGACTTCCTGGACACTGTGGACGTTACAGAGCAAAATACTTTTGTACTGTAGTAGCATGGAGAAGTAACTTCTCGCAATGCAGGCTTTTTAGAGACTTGACTTTTAATTGACTTAGAGATGAACAAACCTCTGGCCGTATGTCAGGTGCACACCACAGCTTTAATTACAAAAGCTAATGCTTCAAAGTAGCCTTTGATTCGGATGCAAGAAAAATAGAAAAAATAGTAAGATACACAGAAAAAGACTTCTGTACATGGCAGCAGGGAGAAGAAACTTCTTCAAAATCAGGCTTTCCAGGAGCAAAGAAGACCCAAGGAAGGACTCAACAAAACGAATTAGTTTGTACATGATCATTCATCAAATGCAACACCAACACTGCAGAAAAAAATAGCATCATTCGTTGATAGACGCAGGGGTCTAAGGCAAGGGGAACCTATTTCGATTACTTATTTTAATTGGCACCAATATTTGAGAGGTGGCTGGTTAGATGCAAATCTAAGAATGGACACCAAAAAGACATGTGTTCGAAAGAAATTGGACTGCGTGGTCCCACTTTGTTAACCATTCTAGGCTCAATAGTCCACATTATCAGGGAGAGTATATGGCCTTCTCATGACTCACTATGGATGGAATTCGATAATTCATGACAATCTGAGATTAGCTCCAAAAACAATTCATGACACATAAATTTCAACCTCGCAAACCTGAGTAGTATAAAGTAGCAAACGACAAAATTTAACAACGTACTACAAAAGCTAATGCTTGTAGAACAGCCCTACCATCCTGGAGAGTTAGGAACAATGGTAGACAGCAGGCTAGCATAGAGTAGAGTGACAATAACCAAAAACCAGACAGACAGGTGGATTGTCCTAAGCAAGCACACTA
Organism: Polytrichum commune; assembly: GCA_950295325.1. NCBI lineage: Eukaryota > Viridiplantae > Streptophyta > Polytrichopsida > Polytrichales > Polytrichaceae > Polytrichum > Polytrichum commune. The sequence continues at coordinate 71,465,919 of OX485803.1, forward strand.
TGATCTTCCCATTGCAGTGCTACCTTAGGTAAGAAATCATTGCCCCGTCCAATGCAGACCACTGAACTGGAGAAACAGGATTCGCAGACATGGTAGTTGACACTTAGAAAACAGGTGAAACATTATACTCCCAATTACGACCGCCGAATGCATCTTCTTGAGAATCTTCAAGAAACGCATCAAACAGCATGCAAACAGTCCGAGATAACCATAAAGACCTCAACGTAGGAGCAGAAAGCCTGGGGCGCTACTCGCAAGAGATCGTAACCAAAAACAAATGGCATGAACATGCAAAGCGTACCGAGAAAATGAAGAGGCGTGCCAGCGTCCGGGTCCTTAGATATGCGGAAGGAAGTGCGAAAATCAAACGAAATCCACAAATATAGGGTCCCCGGATGCGTCTTCTTGTAGCGGAGCTCCCTGCCTGGACATGGAAAGCCCGTGTGAAGAGGATTGAAGTGACATTCCCCGTGCCTCGTCACATTCGCAACAAACTTGCTCGTCACAGGCTCCACACAAGGGCACGGGCTCTTCGCATCCTCCGTCCCCAGCCGGAGATCTTCGAAATCGGTATAAGTATCTTGTCAATTCCTAGATGTATCTACGTACATCGTAGGTATAGGGGGATGGTTAATCGATCACTAATTTCTTAAAGATAGGGTTCACACATGCCTTCGAGGAGAGTAAAGGCCGAGGTCAGCCTAAGTTTTTGATGAGATAAGATGAGATGAGCAGTGTCCGGGGAATTTTTTGGGCATAATCGATCAAGATCCTAGTCTTTCCAAGTCCAGCCAGTTATATGTTAACATCTTCGGCAGTTTTCCATCATCGATTTGAGGTACATTCTCTAAATTCCTCCAAAATGATTGGTAATTTTCTAGGAGTCTTGAATTTCAACCGTATATTTCTCAAACTCAATTGGTTCATCTGGAACTAGCGGTAGTTTCTTCCCGCTCATTAGAGTTGTGCCATGCTACATGAGGGTTGCAATTGAGGAGCTGACACGTTCTACATGGAAGCACGCGACGAGGAATATGGGGAGGGAGAGGGAGAAAGAAAAAGAAAGTTTGCCCTTGATCATAGCCACGATCTCATATGCAAACATGAAGCAGGTATACAGGTTAACTGACATGTAAGTGTGATTCATGGTAGCTTAGACATCATATTTGTATGCACAAATAATATAAACAAATGTGCAGATCACCCCTCCCATCAGTTGTGACTTGATTTATTGCAAAGCATGCGAGTATCAGGATAGTGCGGAAACTTTTTCACACACCTCGAGAGATTCGTTCAAAGTCTCAATGCGATAGTTCTTGATGCGTCCAACCCAACCCAATTCCAAATGATGCAAGAATAACTCGCGGTACAAGAGTCCAACCCTTTCTTAAAGGATTTTATTTTGGTGTTCAATGCTACAACTATTTATTTATATTTCTTCCCTACACAGTGTCCCCCCCTTCGTATACAAGTCACATTATTGCAAAAGACGCATGGTGGTTTGGCTTTTGAGGAGCCTTTCCAATGGACAATTCAATGGTGTTGTCATTGACCGTATACTCCAACACCATGAAATACTACTGGTAGTGAGAATTTTGCAATTCACATTGATTTCTGTTGCGAGACCATATCGGATTTTCTTTGTTCACAAACCATTGTAATCGAATAGCTTTTAATTGCAAAAATCAAGCTTATCCTGGTCAATACTTTTACAGGTCGTGGGGATGCACAAAACACCGTCGTGCTGCAACATATGGTGCACTCATGGGAAGCTTACAGACGATACAATGAGCTCCAACAATGTTATGAACCTCCAGAAGGTGGCTTCCATAATATGTCTCACATTTATGCCATTAAATATCATTAAGTTTCATCATCTTCAAAGACTAGAGATGACGATAAACTTTGATCTGCAATAAATGCATGATGTTTTCGTTTGTGTATGTTTTTATTTTGTAGGCTTTTAGTTACAACAATTTATTTTGGGTACTATGCATCACAAGGTTTTGGACACTTTACCCCACACATTCATACACATGTGGCTCACGTCCTTCTATGTCCCATATGCTCCCCAAAATCCTAACATTGGGAAGATTGAAGAATGAAGTAATTCAGTGTAATCACCAAGAAACAAAGAACCTCCACACATCACGAGGAGCTAGTCGATTTTGGCTTTGTGTCTCCTTTCGATAAATCATCGCCGCCATGGCCAAGAACATGGGAGAGGTTTCATTAGACGGGAGGTCACCGGGACGAAGCCCGTCTTGGACTCGCATTACGGCACCCAACAATCCTTGTTGAACCAAACACGGGCCATCCATGTGCCAACAAGAACGTATGAAATCGATGATGAAACAATGAGGGGTTTGAGATTGTGAGTGTTCAAATTTTTAGTGTTTGGTGCCGCCTCCTCAGTCCAAGGAAACCTTTGTGGCGATTAGCCTTTCTTCAAGGTTGCCTTCAAACAGCTTGCACCCCCAACCAAGTTTTGGGTGTGTTGGAATTCTGCAAGAAGGGGTTGAACGTCAGCCACAACGATGTCCATAAATTCAAACAATAAACATGAGATCCAAAGACATGAGACAAGGCATGACTAGAGGCTAAGAGGGAGGAGAAGCAATAGTGAAACTGCAGAGGGGTCCATCCAAGAAATGGGTTGTCTGCCATTGGGTAATTGCGGCTCCTAAGAATCCAAGCAAGAAGGCCGGCAGCTACGATCACGACAACATTGCAAGCGAATCCAACAAAGGGCGATCTAGTAGCATAATCAACCCCACATTCCGAAACCACTCAACTGACACCCCCGAAATTAAAAACACTAGCAAGAAGCCTCACCCGAATGTGTCCCGAAGAATTTTGCAGAAATTCTCATTGGTCCACAATTTAGCACCCATAAACCGTGACAGAAGGCGGAGTCGGCATTGGAGAGCGTGAATGAGAACAAACAACAAGATCCGGGAGTGCAGTTGGAGCTGTCGCCGCTCCCACGAATCTAGCAGCCTCACCACGCCAAATTTCAATGCAGCTGAGATACAAAATTACAAGCCTAAATCCGAGACCAAAAATGAAAGCAATTCCTGAGGGTAGATTCGTTGGCGCCGGTTGAAGCGCCGTGGTCCAGAATTTTAAGGTTTGAGTTCGCCGAAGCTTAGATAGAGTGCGACCTACGATACCGACCTTACCGCCGAGGAAGGTACCTGCCTCCCAGGGGTCGAACGTGGCCTTACGGAAGTGATCCCTCCTGCCTCCATGTTTTAATTCCATGATGTGTCAAGGTTTGGTGTGCCGGGATCCCAACCGGCGGCTGGTTGCTCCACGCCAGAGCCTGCAACTGGTTACTCCACTTTGGGCCGGCAATATTGAAACATTTTACCCTGTTTTTGTTTTCACTGTGAATCGTGCCATGAAATTTGGAACGGAACCATGGCATGCAGCTGAATAATGTGATGTGAGTACAAGGGGGTTTTTGTGAAGAGAAAGGGAGGACGTACACATGAGGATCTTGACGCATTGAAATATTGGCAGATTACACCATCATGGTGAAGCCACTCAAGTCGAACCACCAGGTGAATTGATGAGGAGGTACTTACAAGGCTTTTGCTGGGTAGCAACATGGCAAGAACCAATACGCTACTTAGAGTGTAGAGTATGAGAGATATTATAACAGACGACGAATTATTAGGAATCTTTTGTTTGAGAGCTACTGCCAAGAGTTTCGCGTCCTTTGGCCTTCAAGAGACAGAAATATGGACATTCTTTCGCCATCAGTGGAGTAGAATAAATCACAAAGCGAAGCGGTCACACAAGGATTTTGACATAAAATCCCAATTTGAAGTATCGTGTCATAATTGGAAACCCTGAGGGAGCACACCTCGGGAGTGACTGGTGCCTTGTTTATGATGCGCATCGACAGGGGCGCGTCTCAAAAGCTGACGGGTAGCAAGGACTCAAACAAGATGCAAATTATTAATTAGTCGAATAACGGAGGGATAGACTAAATCACAGAAAATTGATAGTCCGACTATTATAGAAGATACAATTTGGTGGATACGAACTCCTTGAAGCGACACTCGTTCATGTCCCGAGTTTCTTTTGTCAATCAACCGCCGATATCAACTGGATTCTCTGGCTAAACGTGGCCAATTGAGCTCGAAAAACCATTTCATCTCAATTGCAACAAGAATCAGTCATGATGCTAAAGCTGCAAGCAGCCATCTCTGATGGCATGTTCTCAGGGAAGCCCATGCTTGCTGGTCCTTCGCTGAAAGACATTGCTCTTGCTTTGAGCAAAATAGAGAAAAAGGATGAGATAAGGAGGAAGCTGGACAAGGTGCAAGAAAAGGAGAAGGTTAAAGCTGGTCTGCGGAGACGCCATCCTGTGAAGACTTTTATAGATCTCAGCTAGTCGAGCGACGCTCACAAAATTTGCTATGACAAAAGCATGATAGGTTGCAGGAGGCTGGCTGATATTGGTACCGTCCTCGAAAATGTGACAATGACGATGAAGTCGGTGTGAACATTCGTTCGCTATAAGTGGAGAATTTCCATGGAGATGCTGGCAGGGCCTGCGGGCCGACCGCAACCGAACCTGCAGATCATCAGAGAGGATGTGGTGGAACGAATTGGCCAGCCACGGCAGATTGGTGTTGTTGCCAAAGTCGCAGGAGATCCAGCAGACACATTCAACAGAGAAGAAGACGATGACGGAGACTGGTGTATTCCAGAAAGCTCTGCTACCGTCGTTTGGCTGAACTCGAAGTCATCCACTGAGAATGTGAACGATGTATCTGTTCTTGATCGGGCTTTCTTGCATGGAGATGTTGTGGCGGCTGTAGCAGACCCTCTGGGACAGACAGGAATTGTGATCGATGTCGCAATATCTGTTAACTTGCAGCTTCCGAATGGTGAAATTGTAGAAGGCATTGACAGTCGGAGGCTTCGGCGTGTGAGTCTCATCCCACTCCTACATTCTTGATGGAACAGTACGACTAGACTCTGAACTGAAATGACTGTAAACCTGGAATCGCAACACATGTAGCCAAAACAATGTCCTAGATGGTGTGCAACACTTTCAAATTGTCTAAGTTCACCCTCTACTCGCCATGTAATGACGATTTAGAAGAAAATGAAGGAATTCACCTCTAAACAGCCAATTGATATTGAAATTAAATACCTCATTGCACTTGATGGAGCAGTATAACTTACACCCTGTGGATTGAAATGACTGTAAACCTGGTATCGCAACACATGTAGCCAAAACAATGTCAAAAATGATGTGCAACACCTTCAACTTGTCTAACTTCACCCTCTACCCGCCATGGGATAACGATTCATGAAGAAGAAATTCACCTCTAATGAGCCGATAGATACTGAAATAGAATGTCGCCTGGGGGTACCTTACTTGATTCCATCTGTTTGCAGGCTTGTGATGCTTCTGCACTTGATTTCGCTCTTACCGATTCGGTAGAACCTTGCCGACTTGTATGTCACCTATTTGGTTTATGTGGTTTGCCAGAAAACTAAAGCTTCTGAACTTTAATCCGAAGATATCGTTCCACTGTAGGTGAGATCATTTATCGCAGGGGATTATGTGGTGCAAGGGAACTGGCTTGGTCGCGTTGAAGAAGTGATGGACAATGTGACTGTGTCGTTCGAAGATGGGGCAAGGTGTAAGCTATATCGCGCCGAAACTGACCGATTGATCCCCATCACAACCAGCCTCATGGACGATACAAATTGCCCTTACTATCCTGGGCAACAAGTACGTGCTACCACGGCTGGAGTTTTCCAAGTCGCCAAGTGGTTGAGAGGCAAGTGGAAAAACACTCGAAGCGAAGGCACAGTGGTCGCCGTCGAGGCTGGCTCATTGCTTGTCTCTTGGATTGCTTCAGGAAACGCATTTTCAGGTGCGTAGCAAAAACGAGGTAAATTGAATCATTCCTCCAGAGAGAGTAGTCCAAAAACCCACGCTCAGCACCAAACACAATTTATTTAACATACTACAGTCATTACTGCCATGGAGTTCTGCAGTTCTTTGCAACAACAATTCATGAAAGGACATAAATTATTAACCAGTGTGCGCTCGTTCATGTGGGCCCCGAGAATATAACCATGGGTAATTAACTGCTTAATAATGTTATGGATCATCCCAAGGCCTTAAGATATAGCTAGCTGCTCCTCCCCAGTTTGAACAATTACCGTATCTCTGTTCATTCACTCATTATTCAAGAACTATTGCATTTTCTCCATCGTGATTCAGATTCTATTGGCTTAAAGCTGCAATGGATGGCATAAATGTAGGGAGTTGGATTTTGCAGTGCAAAACCTATTTCTTACTCTACATCAAGATTTTCCTGCTCATGTTTATTGGTTTGTGTTGATGCTGGTGATTGTCCCTCACACTTAAGAAGCCATTCTACCAGGTACACAAACATCAGCTGTTCCTGCAATGCTGCAGAAGCCTTCTTCACTTCTTCCGATGACCTTCTTCGCGTACACAAATTGGCATCTAGGTGATTGGCCCCTCCTGCCGCCCGGGTTCGACAATTCGGAAGCCACCTCTGCAGTCGGCGATGACAGGCACGATTCTGATGACCACGAGCTTGACCACGAGCATGCGGGTCGAGGAACTCCAGCTGATTTCGAAATTGGTGAAGCATCAGCAACGACATCCTCGCCGTATCTCGAGAATGACTTGATTGCTGACAAACTGAGACTGCACACGAGGAAACTCACAAAGCAGCAAAAAAGAGCAGCAAAGAGGGAACGACGAATGGATTCGAAAAGAGGGAGAGGTGCAGAGATGGCTGCGTTGGTAATGTTAACAAAGACAAGTGTGGACGTTTTGTGGCAAAATGGCACGAGGTCTTGCGGAGTGCCTGCTTCTTCCCTCGTTCCAGTTGACTACCTCGGTGATCATGAGTTTTGGCCCGAGCAATTTGTGTTGGAGCGAAGCTCGGAGGGCGAAGGATTTGACAAGGGAGTGCGTCGTGTAGGTAATCCTCGTCTTCACCTCTCATATACAATTTTTTCGATGCAAAAACTTAGACCTTATCTCATCTCCTCAGTCGAAATACAAACATAAGACACTTTGTAAGGCCATTAAAGAATTCACGGTTATTTCTTAGATCCTCCATGACTTGTGCAACATCAAAACGTGATATACATCGACACTATGCAGAAGTCTACAGTGTATTTTCCATAACGAATGACAATTCTGGACATCTTAATAATATAGGGTTTGGTCATCACAAATCCCAACCTCCACAAGAGATTTACAGATGAGAATATATGTACTTTAGCCATTAACGTACGCTGTTTACCGTGTAGGCATTGTGAAGAGCGTTGATGCGAAGGAGCGAATGGCCATAGTCAGGTGGTTAATATCTCCTGGAAAATCTGGAGATCTGCGACAATTTGGACCTGAAGAGAGGATCAGTGTATACGAAGTGGTTGAGCATCCTCATTACAGTTACACTATTGGTGATGTCGTGGTACGACTGTCAACAGGCACCCTTCAAGAGGATCGTAGTCTCCAGCAACAGGGGGAGTCATCAAAGCAAGGTTCTTTTTTTTCGACGAAAAAATACGTGTCAAGATGTTGACGCAAGCACCTGAAAAGACTCCAAAGTTGCTCATTCTAACCTCTGTCATCATAGCTCTGAACAAACATCTCTTGTTTTATGTTGACAAATAAAATAGCTGCCAACACAGACTGCAGAGAGGAAATTCAATAGATCAAGAACTCACTGCCTACTTGCATGTAGGTTGCATATGTGCAATTTGATTATTCAACGGGTGTTATTCTATGTAATGCCGAGTCATACGGATAAGGTTTACAAAAATATTCGCACTTATATTTGGATTTATATGATGAACGATGATGACCAGCTACAGAATCACTCCCTGAAAGTGATGAGGATGGTGAGGTTCAAGTGCCAAAATCAGAGACAGCTGCAACCAGGAAGACTAGGGGCCGAAAGGGGAAGTCCAGTCGATGCAAGTGCCAAAGTTTGGACTTGTCATGGGTTGGGAATGTGATTGAGTTGAAGGATGGAGATATCACGGTACTATGGGCAGATGGAAGCACCTCAAAGGTATTCCTCTCGCAGATTCTACCCTCTAATTCGATTCTCTGCCCATCAAGGTGTTTTACATATGAGTACATAAGACACAAATTGTGAGGTTGCAGTGGGATCAATACTACTGAAATGGGTGCATTCGACTAAACTTAGAGGACTGCAAATGAAGGAATTAGTTCATGGAGGAGAAACTATAACGTAGTGGATTTAAGAAAAACAACTTCTGGTCATGTCTACAGATTGGTCCTGAAGACATTTTTATGATCAGCCGTGATCAAGAAGAAGGAATGCAGGAACAAGGACTTGAAGCCTCCTATGCTGATGACTCGAGTTGGGAGACGGTAGATTATAATCCAAATGATGACCAGGAAAATGTGGTACATTCCTCTTGAAACTTGCAACCAAATATCTTCACGAGTCATTTCTTGTGGTCTAAATCCTTGCTACGTAGTTGATACTTGTCATATTTGCGATAGATGGAGCCAGGCCAACCATCAACGAGTCTGCACATGGAGCAACCTCAAGAGCTAACACGGAGCTCTCACGAGGAATCTCCAAAGGGCGTGAACACTGAAAGTAAGAAGCAACCACCTGCGGGTTGTACAGAGAGCACTGTGCAGGAAGTCGGCGCTGGAATCTGCAATTCACGCCAGACCGCAGTGGCTGCTTGCGTAAGGATGGTGTCTCGGATGGCAGGAGCATTTAGTTTTATTCGCAGGCCAGGTGAAACCTCGGGACTCAGGAGGCAGAGTGGACTTTGCTGTTCCAGAAATGGGTTGGAAGACATCCTGGACACACACACGCACCACCTACGCCCAGTCACCACCCACACAGAGGCCATGGATTTGGCCTCTGAATCGCAGGTTGACAAAAGTAGTGCACGAGGTGGAGTAACTTGCACTCAGAATATGGACCCAAGTGGTTCCAAACCTTCACCGAAGTCGTCTTGGCAAGGAAGCAGCAGTGATTACGACGTCACTGGACTGCACAGCCTTCTTCAGCCCAACAACGAACAACCTGAAGTTTGCACACTCGAACCACTACGGAAGAAACTGGAGCATTCGCCCAGGGAGAATCATACAAGTAGACGGTACAAGCAGTTCGATTGCGTTCAGAGTCCAGAGGATCACCATTTTGTGGATGTTGCTCAGGTGTGACCTTCAGAACCCCCTGCACAATGTATCATTCCTCAACAATCCAAAATGCAAGCAAGAAATTATGGAGGATGATGAATGGTGATTAATATCCCACAAACGAAAAATAATATCGTACTCACTCTTGTTCCATGGGTGTGCTTTGATAGATATCTCAAAGGTGGAACGTTATGAATCAACTCTGCTTAAGAAGGAAATCTACAATACTGACGTTCTTGCTTATTTGGTAAATGCAGTCAAGCCCGCAAAGGAAATGGTTAAAGAAGGTACAGTCTGAGTGGACCATTCTTGAGAATAACCTCCCAGGTAACCAATTGCTTGGTTTCTTACAAAAGATTGAATGCTGGACTAAGCATTTCAGGTGTCATAATCTGAGAGGCAGACAATAAATACAGTAAGTTGGGGCTCTTCAAGAATCACATCTGATCGCATATTCATTTACATAGCAAATCAAATACCGTTTCTGACGGTGTGGAATACAATTAATTATATTCGCAGAAACAATTTATGTTCGAGTGTATGAAGACCGCATGGACCTCCTCCGAGCCTTGATAGTTGGCGCAAAAGGCACACCCTACCACGACTGTCTCTTTGTGTTTGATTTCCACATACCTCCAGAGTTCCCTTCGACACCTCCTGTAAGCCAACATGAAATCCAAGCATGTCAAAGTATTTACAACAAACCATGATTGAAATGTAGAAACTCACTCTTGTTGATCGCCAACCGAGCTCCATCAAGATCTGGAAAGGCAAGGTTGTTCGTATTTTCACATGCAATCTGTCTCAAATCCGCGAATAATGCCCACTCTAAATTTCAATTGCTGCAGATAGCATATTACCACTCCGGTGGACTGAGATTGAACCCAAACCTGTACGAGAATGGCAATGTGTGTCTCAGCCTTCTCAACACATGGACCGGGAAAGGGACGGAAGTTTGGGACCCTGCAAAGTCTAGCATGCTTCAGGTTCTGGTATCCATACAAGGATTGGTGCTCAATGCAACCCCCTACTTCAATGAAGCCGGATATGAGCGGCAAGTGGGCAGCCCTGAAGGAATCAAAAATTCCTTCATCTACAACGAGAACGCGTTCTTGTTGTCTTGCAGATCCATGCTGTACATCCTTCATCGGCCCCCAAGAGTACACCCCCTTCTTCGCCTACTCTTACGACTAATATGGTTTCTATTTTCAAGAAGCGCTTGCAGGCTGCAAGAGTTGAATGTTTTTCCTACCTTTAACCCAATGTTGTTGCAACCTGTAAGCCACTTTCAACTGACACAGCAGGAGATTCGACCTTTGCAGCACTTCGAAAGTCTTGTCCGACAGCATTTTTCTCGCACGAGAAACAGCATTTTGCAAGCATGCGAGGCATACATGGAAGGTGTTGTGGTGAGACTTCTCTACCACAGCTTTTCGCAACCTGTCGCCTACTGTTGTCAGAATTGAAATAAGTAGATCATCTCCACGGCCAGAAATCTTCATGCTTTCACTAATCTAAAAGCAATCTCACTTGGATAGTAACCCGGAGAATCCAAACCTGTGGACGATGATTTCTAACAGAATCCTCAAACCCCCTCACATTGACGTCTTCTTTGGCACTGCAAGACGGTTCACATTTATTTGAACGACCTTAAGAATTCGATTACTCCGACGCTTATTTATCATAAGTTACTGGCGTTGTTTTAAAATCTCCTGAGCTGAACAACATGCTATGCTTATGCAGGTCGGCTCTTTGGAAGAGAGCACGCGATCACAAGCGACAGAAAAGAGCTCGGCGGGGTTCAGGCTCATGCTTGCGAAGCTAGTAGTGAAGCTCGCAGATGCTCTTCCCGTACCTGATGAGGCACATGGCCGCATGCCAGCAATTGTCGAGGTAGCAGATCTTCCACACTGCTGCTGACATCCGGTTCCATTGTATTGGGTCTTACGAGGATCTCTCAACCCGTGCGAGCGGCAGATTCTCATCTCACATCTGCACGATTACGAGATCACCAGGTCCCATTCCTCAAAGTTGAAGGGCAGCTCATCGTCGAGTAGGCTCTGACCTCACAGTGGATCAGCACTTCGTAACAGCCATCAACAGGCAAAGTTGTCCTACAAATAGTATATCTTCAAGAAATGACAGTCCGGCCTGGCAGAGTTGCTTACTTGTGAGCTCACGCATGTTTCTGTGATTTTTCAAGTCATTCATATCTGCTAAAGCATGCATATTAAAAGTCTTAAGGGTTTATGGCTACACTAGAAGGAGATTACGTGGAAACCAAAAGCAAAGATTCAAAACACATAGTAGTGACCAAGGTCCGGATCTCCACCATGACAATCGCCACACTCTGCCAAACTGCCACATATAACACAGTTTTGTAAGAAATTCCACGGAATGAAGAGAGAAGACTTCATCTGACCAAGACAATGAGACGGACTCGTTTCTAGTAAGAGCAGGGAAATATACACACACCTTTAAAAAAACTCTTGCAGGTTTGCATATCATTTTGAAAAGAAAAAAAGGAACAAGGCTGAACTGCCAGAACGGTCCTTTTTTTGGTACACGTAGGAAGTCTACAAAATTGAGCTCAAGCAGCAAGTACGCAGAGCCACAACTAGATAAGAAATTGAACTACATGTCCTTAAGTTGAGTGAAGCCTCCAAAGTCTACGGCTAGCAACTTTCAACCACTACATAGGCTCCTTCGAACTCGTTTGAACTTCCAACTCTGGGCAACTCTTTTATTTTTGTAACGTGAATCTCCTCCGGTCAATAACTTATGAGATTGTAAGAGGAAACACTAGTCTTCTAATTCAAAAGGTGCTATCGGACATGATGCTTTAGTGCAATCCGATAGTCACATTGTCTGCTCGATGAGGAACCTGATCATCCTTCAGGTACCTAGCCAGTGTTGCGCATGCCAGCTGCAATACCATTGATGGTTATTAGCAGAGCATCTCTCAGCTTTGGATTTGCTGCATCTTGGCGCAAGCGGCGAAGAATTTCCACCTGCACACATGCAAAGCGTTAGAGCGTAGGCTACCCTTAGCACAATCCTTCCATTACTGAAACTTACAATGCTAATATATACATGGACTATGAAATCCATAAGACTAAAGTCCGAATGTGAGATAACTTACAACAATTACATCGTGTTGCAATACTATTTTATAAGGAGAACCTAGCTTGGAAATCTAGGACAGGCAAGAGGAGAAGTTGGAAAACCGAAGTGAAGTTACGAGTTATCTTACTTGAAGCATGTTGATTGGATCAAGATATGCGAGTCGGCTTTCAATCAACCTCTGTAAGGTCTTGTTATTCTCTGACAGCTTCTGATGACCGCTTACATCCAACACGGCAGTCTCTGTTCTGTGAAAGTCTCCTCGAAGCTCTTCACCTAGCTGCTGCCGGCACTCTGACACTAAAACCTCATCATAATGTTTAGCTATAGGAATGTCAGCCTTAGCGAGTACCATCTCTATCAAATCAATGGTAGACTGGAAAAATGGCCATTCTCTGTACATGGCTTGCAACTCCTCCCTATGTCCTCGAGCAAATGCGGCCTCAAGACCTCTGCCTACTCCCAGCCAAGCAGGAAGCACAAACCGTGTCTGAGTCCAAGCAAAGATCCATGGGATGGCACGGAGCTGGGAGATTCCACCGGTCTTCTTTCGACGGGTTGGTCGACTGCCAATGTTGAGATTTCCAAGCTCAGCTTCAGGTGTTGCCTCATGGAAATACTCCAAGAATTCTGGTGTCTCAAAGACAATGCCACGGTAGTGCTTGCAACTGTTCTCAGATATTTCGTCCATGATGTTGCGCCAGCTGGCACACCTTGGGGGATCAGGTGGGTGCAATGTAGCCAACAACACAGCAGTTGTATAAATCTCAAGCTGTCGGACAGCTGTTTGCGAGAGACCAAATTTTGCTTGAATCATCTCACCCTGCTCAGTGACCCTCAATGTTCCCATCACAGAACCTGGAGGTTGAGATTGAATAGCCATGTATGTGGGCCCACCTCCTCGTCCAACACTGCCGCCCCGACCATGGAAAAGAGTGATCTTAATACCAAACTCCTTGCAAGCTGCCACAACATCCTCCTGTGCTTTGTAAAGCTCCCATGCTGCAGTGAACCTTCCCGCATCTTTCCCAGAATCAGAGTAACCGAGCATTACCTCCTGGTGACCTTGGTGGTTAGCAATCAAATGCTCCCGATACCAATCTATCTTCAGCAACTTGCGAATAACGGTGCCTGAATTTTTCAAGTCTTGCACTGTTTCAAACAGCGGCACAACACGTAGGGACTCACCACTACAAGTTTTGCCAAGTTCTCCACCCACAACAAGTCTAGCCTCTTTTTGTAATAACTCAACTGCAAGAACATCACTGGCCTCAGATGCCATGGAGATAACATAGGCCCCAAGTGAGTTCGTCCCCATCTCTGCAGTCACACGGAAAGTGTTGAGTACCTCCCGAACTTCTGGTTTCACGTCAATTGTTGGTGGAACCAAGGGTCTTCTACCTTTCAGCTCGGTAGTAAGGAACTTGAGCTTCTTCTCTTCATCCCATTGACTATATGTACCAATCTCCAGCCAGTCAGTAATGGCATCCAGTGCTTCTGTATGACGGTCAGCTTCTTGACGCACATCAAGCTTCATGAGTGTCATGCCAAAAGTGGCAACCCTGTAGGCAGGAAATAAATCATGAGCACAAGGACAAGCAATGTTACAGGATATTAGACAAGCAGTCACTACTAATCTCAATGCAGGAGCATAATACCGGGATAATAGAAAAGCAAAACATAAAAAAGAGCATCTAGTTGACAAAAAGGTGAAGTCTGCTTTCATCTTCATCTGTTGCAAGAACAGATGGTATCCGGACAATGGAAGAAAGTGGAAGCAACACATCTAGACTGCCTCACTATTACATTTGATACGAAAGAAGTCTGTGTCTGAAGATTTAACAAATCTTCCATGCATCAAAATATTCAAATCAGAAAATAACAAATTAGATTGCCAGGTTTTCCCCCAATGTAACTGAATCTAAATCTAAATTCATTGTTAAACAATTTTTCCCATTGACATCAAATTTCATAGAGCAAGGCATCCATATGGCATCTCTATATTCCAGACATTTACCTATGGACCTTTCAAAAAACTACATAAAACGCTGTGTTGGTTCGCCTAGACTTATTTTAAGATAATCTTGATCAATTTCCAATGATCTACAGCTCTCCCAGGAATAAACCCATGACTCTGAATTGGCAAGGGCGAATAATGGCTCCAGATGTATAATGGAATCAAAGGGCATGCAATGGAAAGATGTGATTTGCCAATCAGAGCAAAATACACTAACAAGGAACAACAATAGAAGACATAATTGCATAGGAAGTGGCTTCAAGAAGAGTACCTTCTGATCAGGTCAGTGAGACGCCCATCTGCAAGTATCTCTGATCGACAGGATTCCATAGATTCATGGCACATCATTAGTGGCTCAAGCAGTTGTTCACCAGTTTCATAATAGTCGTTTGGATCATAATCACATGGAGACCCTTCCAGCATCTCCTCCATTCTTCGTCGGGTATTCACAAGCTTTTGTCGAACATGACCTAGGACCACCCTATATGGGGCAATGTCAGGACGCCCGATCATGCTAGGGTTCAAAAGCTTGTCCATGCTGGACTTATTAAGATTTGATTCCAAGAGAGTCTTCTTCCGGAAAGAGCCCGACTTGCTCAGCCCTCCCACAGCGGCTGCTGCAGCAGCTAAGGTTGGAGTTGTTGGTGCTCCGCTCCCGTCCGCAATTTGTTGTGAATCTGCCATATCTTTAAGATTGAAACCACAAGAACCATTCTCGCCCTTGTAAGCCCTGGGTGAGCCTTCTTTGGAGTGCATTGCAGAGCTCGGAGCAGTGTTCACACTTGATGGATTCTGCTTCACAAAGAAGTATCCAAACCATACACAGGTCACCTCTTGGTTCAACAAAGCAAAAATGAAAAATTCGACCATTACAAATAGCCCCGGTGTTTGGGACCAGACACTAATAAGATCTGGCACCTCAATGGCTGGCAAAAAGCAGCGTCAACAAATGTACAGAAGAGCAAGAATTTTTAATAAAACAAACAAACAAAACCAGAATTATGAGGTAAGAATAAGAAACAGAAAAAACTTGTGGAAAATGATACTAGGAGTGCAGTAAGCACCTGAAAAGTGGAGAGCATGTCAATATCATCTTTCACGGGAAGCTCCAAGATTGGCATCTCTGACTCCCCATCAGTGCCTGTGTATGTCGGCATGTCAGCCCCAACCGGCAGGTGCTGAGGTAGGGTTGGGCCATGGTAGTCTGAATACTTCTCCCTAGGCTTCCAGCTGATGTGGTGGTGTTCTTCGTGATCATGTTCTTTCGAAATGATACTGTAAGCATAATCTCCCAGCTTCTTACTACAATTCATCATGGACAGCTCAAAGCGCAGCCCGTCAATTTCTCTGAGATATAAATCAGCAGCAATCCATCTTGCTAAGAAACAGACATCCCGAGTCACCTTGGCAGTAACATTAGGGTTCCCGTCTCGGTCGCCACCAATCCATGAACCAAATTTGATGGGTGTAGCTGTCAGAGGTAGTGGTTTTCCCGTGTGTCTCTTCAAAGCGTTGCTTACCCGCCGAAGGTACTGAGGAACAGCCTTCCACAGCGTTTGCTCAACAATGTGCAGACCTCCGCGAGCTTCATCAACAGGAGTGGGCTTCCGACGCCTGATTTCATCTGTTTGCCACAGGGATGTGATCTCCCTTACCAGATCCTCGATTAGGAGGTCCTTATCCTCATGTGTTAGATCCCCTCTGTCGTTCCGTTCAAGGAGATGCGCGATGCGGAGATGCTTGTACTGCAATGTTCGTCGATTGATCTGTGTTGGATGAGCAGTGAGCACAATCTCGACCTCTTGCTCACACACAGCATTGTACACCTCCTCTTGAGAATATCCACTCTGTATAAGTCTGTTGAACACGTCGTCACAAGACTTGGAAACATGACCTGGGATTTTTGTCCTGCGAACTCGGTGATGTGTCTCTGCGATCCCCATCAGGTTCAAATAATGGCTGAAGGCACGAGCTAGAGGGACTGCTTCCTCAAGCTCCATACCTTTCAATTCCTTTTCAAGTTGCTTCGACAGCCATTCTGCTGCATGGTCCACTTTAGCCATCCGCATGTTGCAAGCACTTTGTGCCAGAAGACGAACTCTTTCCACCCTGTCCGTAAAGTTTTGTCCCACCTCACGTTGTAGGCAATCGTTGAGGAGGTTCCCCAGCAAATGGCAATCGTCATCGAATGCCTGAAACGAAATCTCCTCCGCAATGTCATCTGTAGTGTCCGTCATCTTGACTTCTCTCTCCTTCCGTTCACAAATTCCTTCACTGTTCAGTTTATCAACCGCACCTTCGCTCAGTCTGCCAATTACAAAGCAAAGTCACATCATTATTCTCCCATTGCCATGTGCTGCGCCCCTCACGTTCTTACAACCTCCACTACCTCAACACGAACATAATTCGCCACAATCACCTCCAAATTCAATTTTAGCAAGTGACGGCAAGAAAGCACAATTCAGAAATTCAGATTGATGAATAACTACTTTAAAACTTCTTGGAATACACCGAGATTCTTTTCTCTAATGCGACAACGTAGTCCATAGTAGTCACCCGGACAATACCGCGCTGTTCGATCCCTTGCAGGTTCAGAGCAACATTGGTAAAGCAAGACCTCCAATCAGCTTACCAAGTTAGCAGCCATTGTGGTTGGACGGAAGACGAATTATTCATAAATATAGAAGCGAGCTCACACTGGCACAACCAATCCGTTTCAAAGAGGTCACTTGTTGTAAACCGTTCTATTATTAGCCGATCGCATGACTACTCTCCAAAGAGATCGATATGATGAACTTAAAAGAGGACAATCGCATTGTTGATGAACCATATTTTCAGACACAATTCCTCGCCTCAGGAGCTACTTCGGCAAGTGATACTACCGAGGAACAAAACAGAAATGACCATAACTACTTCCTTCAAAAGAGCACTATGAGCGCTGATCCACAACAATTGGAACCGATGAACATCTCCACATAAGAACGCAATGACATCTATCAACTATAACCCTGTCTCTTCGTTGTAGCTACCACGTTCATTTCACGAGTAAGAAGAGAAGAGGTCTCACATCGTTGGCTCTCAAGTTCTTGCCCATTTGAAACAGAACTTTTCTTGAAGGAGCATCACAGAGTCCATTTCCAGTGACTATTTCCAGCATGAATAGACCGAACGCATTGGCAAACCGACTTCCCTTGTCTGTAGGAGACAAGGGAGTCCTCACACCGAACCTCCGGCTCTCCAGTTAAATCCTTGGAGAAAAAGTGATATTAATTTTTTTTAAATAAAGCGGACACTCGAGAGCGATTAGCCGGTGGATCTACAGTTGAATCCTTACAGCAACTCCTCCGACACTCGCTCACCAAACGAAAATTAAACACCATATATTAAGATGCAAAATCTTATTCCAGAGCACGAATGCGGTGACAAACAACAAACAAAAGTTCTCAAATGACAAGAGAAGGCCGTCTCTTCACCTTGAAGAGAATCCGTGCACTACCTATCTATCTCCCTCCGATACTTACGCCTCACCTAACCAAAATTGAATATCAAAAGATGCGGAATCTCGAGGGGCGCTTCTAGGAGGGAGGGAATTGTAAAGCAACAATGCAATGGCTAAAAAAAAGAACAATTTCGTAAGAGACAAAGAAGTTGGACCTTTCACTTTACCTTCAGTTGAATCCGTGCACTGTATATCTCCTCAGACGCCGCTCGAGGCTCAACGAACCGAAATTGGATAAGAAAAAAGACGCGGAAGCTCGGATGCGTAGCTACGAGGGAGAGAATTGGAGAGCATCGAAGAAGATCTCCATCTCTAACTTAGTTATTTCGTCTTCGGAGATCCAGAAATCACGAAAGTGTGGCGCCGTGCCTTCTCCCCGTCCTGCTCTTCTTATCAACCTCCACGTCCCAAACCACATCCCCAATCAGGTTTCGAACGAGGTGTTGAAGTAGATCTCACGAATATGCGGCAGTTCTGAAAGTTATGTTTCAAGGTTTTGTTTTCATTTTCTTTCTTTCTTTCGAAAAAATGCAAGATAAGGTACATTAATAGCCCTAATACTTTGGGTCACAGTAATTTTCTAGGGCCACACTAATTGTTTTTTCTAGAAAATTTGATGTGGGTGATTATTTTATTTTGTGTTAACTATTATTTAATATGTTGGTCGGAAGTCTTCATGAAGGTTCAAAGGAAGACCCAAGTCTATCTTGAACCCACATTAATTCCACCTGGACAAGAAAATTAGTGTGACCCATGTGAACATTTCCACCCTCAGTTCCCACCCACACTAACATGACTATTCAGTGTGGTTGATAATACTGTAGTTTACTAGTGTGATACTACTACATTTTTTCAATATTTGATATTTTAACAACCCGTACATATATGTATTGCGAATTGGCAAGAGTTAAAGACTATATATTGAGTCATACTCTTGGAACTTTAATATGAAAACAAAAAAAACACCCAAAGCATTGTAAATTGTGATTGTTGTTTCTTAGAATGACGAAATAAATAAATAAAAAGAGTATTGATTTGGAATACCTCAAATTATTGGTTCTCGCAGTTGCCTTGCCTACCAAACAAACAACGTATTGCTAGAGACACCTCCAAATGACGTCAAAACAATGAACAGAAATGATGATGATAATGATGATGATCCGTAATGGTTTCAAGTAAATGGCACTCAAAGATTTGAGCTCTTGATCATGATAAAATGGCAACATTGTCCTACTATTTATAAAAGAAGGAGTATCCTACCAGCACATTAAAAATTAAAAATGTAAAGAAAAAGCATTTCACAATGAAAAAGTAAAATTGTAAAGAAATTGTGGAGATCAGGATTAAGGACCCTAGCTACTAACTAAGGGCTAGGGTGAACCAACTCCCACACTCGTACCCTCGGGGGATGAAGGCCTCGCGGATGACACTGAAAACTTCATCCTTCTTTATGGGGAAGCCCCCCCTTAGAAAGGGGCAAGCCTCCAAGGAAATTTCTGAACCCGACCGAAAAGTGCTACCCGCCCCGCCCAACTTCAAAAAAAATATTGCTCTTGCATTCTTGAAGGCCGCTTGACTACAAATCCAATATTGAGTGCACTTCGCCTTCAAGGTCTAAAATCCAATATATATGTGCACTTCCAATTAGTAAATAAGAAATTCATTGGGATTTCATTCTGGAAATGAAACCATCAATGAAGCATGTAATCAGCTTGGAGGTCAAATAAAATTACAAAATCCTCATTAACATTGAGGTTATAATTTTTTTGACTTACCATTTGAAATTGTCTTTGTCATTCTAAAATGACACTTAAATTTAGTGTGCTGATTTAGTATGTATATTCTATAATATTTTAGTAATGCCGCCTACTTTCACAAGTATTCATAAAATTTTAATTAATAAATTAAACTACTGGAATAAATTAAATAAATAAATGTAATTACTGGAATAAATAAATAAATAAAATTGCTGAAATGAATTACTGGAATGAATTGGTTCAGTTAATTACTGTAAGTAATTGAATTTAATTACAGTAATTAAAATTTAGAATGAATTAGTCTTACTTAATTTGGTAAGCACACTTTTCTGATTTATTTGGGCTTAAATAGGATTCATCAGAATTAATTAGACTTAATGACATTAAATCACACTTAATTGGTTTGAATATGTATGAATACTTGTGAAAGTAGGCGGCATTACTAAAATATTATAGAATATACATACTAAATCAGCACACTAAATTTAAGTGTCATTTTAGAATGACAAAGACAATTTCAAATGGTAAGTCAAAAAAATTATAACCTCAATGTTAATGAGGATTTTGTAATTTTATTTGACCTCCAAGCTGATTACATGCTTCATTGATGGTTTCATTTCCAGAATGAAATCCCAATGAATTGCTTATTTACTA
The DNA here is from genome assembly GCA_950295325.1 of Polytrichum commune. Lineage (NCBI taxonomy): Eukaryota > Viridiplantae > Streptophyta > Polytrichopsida > Polytrichales > Polytrichaceae > Polytrichum > Polytrichum commune. Next base: position 71,486,183 of record OX485803.1, read on the forward strand.
ATTGGAAGTGCACATATATATTGGATTTTAGACCTTGAAGGCGAAGTGCACTCAATATGGGATTTGTAGTCAAGCGGCCTTCAAGAATGCAAGAGCAATATTTTTTTTGAAGTTGGGCGGGGCGGGTAGCACTTTTCGGTCAGGTTCAGAAATTTCCTTGGAGGCTTGCCCCTTTCTAAGGGGGGGCTTCCCCATAAAGAAGGATGAAGTTTTCAGTGTCATCCGCGAGGCCTTCATCCCCCAAGGATACGAGTGTGGGAGTTGGTTCACCCTAGCCCTAACTAAGCCTCTCCAACTCCTTGTGTACTTTTGCTACTACCACATTAAAACTAAAAAAGTATGAAGGAAATTAAAAGTGTAGAGGAAAGCACTTTGGAATCCAACTTATTCTTTTTTAATATACTTTTCCTACACTGAGAGGGAGCGCTCACGAGCATCTTTTAGGGCCACTTCACACACAAGCCGAGAGCCGTGACCATCAAGTTGTGAGAGCCCAAAAGAAAGTGTCCAAAGGCCGTCCCAACACACCTCCAAAAATCATGCAGTGTGGTCACGGACCCTCAAGTGTAGTGTGGAGTCATATGTGACCAGTCCCTCAACCAAATGCTATTTCAATGGATTTCCATTCACGCGGATCCTCACACATGATAAAATAGAATAAATCAATGGTGGTGAGCGTCCGGAGTGCCATGGTCTCCCGGTTTTGTGTTAGGCCTACCTCCAAGAGGTGGTTTTTGAGAATAGTCCAAGTGACCATGAAACAAGATCTATTCAATGCCGCGTAGGAATCCATGTAGACTTTACATCCATCTTGCATTCACATACTCAATTGGTCCCTCAAGTGTAGTGTGAAGCAAACTTGGACCAGCTCCGCCTTTCCCACCAATGAGAGTGCTTGAAGTGTAATGGTCATGGACTCTCAGTCTCATTTGTGAAGTGGCCCTTAATCTTGCACGTATCAATATGCCATTGATCAGGATAGCCTAATGTGCAGCGACGCTATCTTGTGAGCGGTGAGCAGTGAGCGGCGAGCGGTGAGCAGAAAATTTGAAATTTTTAAAAAAAAATTGATTTTAAAAAAAAAAAATCAGATGATTTGACTTAATTCTTACACCGAGTAGGACTCTTCGTATAGTTTCTTTACAAATATGACTAAAAGTAGATGGTACGTTTAACTGTGGATGGTGCCTATAACCGTGGAGTGGAAGAAATTATAAACTTTTGAAAAAACCATCCATAAAAAGAAACGGAAGAAAACGAAAAAAAAAAATTAGAAAAAAAACTTCCAAAATAATAGGGAACATAAAATAAGGGATAAGAATGTAAATTAATTTATTTTTTTTGCTTACAAGGTCTTTCCAAAAAAATTCATTTGTGTGAACTGCAAAAATCCCTCCGCGGGAATAGGACCTTGATTATTTTTTGTTAAATAATATGTAGATTTTATAGAATGAAACCATAAATTCTCCACGGTCATAGGGTCTATATCATACATTTCATTGAAAAATTTGAAGAATAAAAATTCAAATTTTCTGCTCATGGCTCACTGCTCACCGCTCACCGCTCACAAGATAGCATTCTTGGCCTAATGTGAATCAGGGGCGGTTTACACTATGGACCATGAAGTCGACCCACGTAAGAGGCCTATTTTGCGTGGGACGACTTCATGGGACGACTTCCATGGTCCGAGTTACTAAAATATTAGTTTTCATGGTTCATGGGCCCTTCACTACGTGTAAACCAAATGTGGACCAAGAGGAATGACCACACACCAAAAAGTGAAGGTGCTGATTTTTTTAATACATGCCCAAAAAAATTCGGGAAAAAAAGATATTAAAAGAAAAATTCGGCCAATGGCTGATTTTCAGCCTTACGGCTCCCTTGATTTCCGTTGAGTCGAGCATTTTGCCTCGCCTCAACGGAAAACCCGTTGGACCATGGCACATTATCCAAATGGTAGATTTTAGTAGTTTTTGGGGACCTCAAAGTTAGTGGTCATTCTCCTTTTTTCAAGGTAGTGTAAAGCCAAATGGGACCAAGAGCACTTTACTCTCCAATCACAAATTTTAGAATTTCATGGTCATGGCTCTTGGTCCATAGTGTAAACCGCCCCTCATATTCTCTAAATTAAATTAACAAGCCGCTAGCCGCAAGAGTGTTGTGCCCTCTTCAACACTCACTTACCACACTTGACTTGAAACAAGTGGGTCACTAACACTATACAACCACAACTACTATATATGTGAGCGTCTCTGGGTGGTTGTCAAACTTTGGCTCATTTCAAGGACCTCTCATGGGTCTCTTCTCCCCAAGGCAAAAGCCAATAACTTCATGAACTATAAACGGCTTCATGAACTATAACTTCCCAATATTTTCACCTTTAACATATAAGGGCTCCCATTGGTGTCACCTTCAACTTTACATGGGACATCTACACACGAAAGGGTCCATAGAGCGGCCTCCTAACAAACAAATCTTGACAAAAACAACCTTGGCATAATTAAGTTGCCACAAGGTTGATTGGATATATAGTGATAATAATATCCTCACGGGCCCACCTCAATTCTTCTTGTTTCTATTGTAATGTAGCATGTTATAATCCTTACCATCCATACCCATGATTGAGGTATGTGGGTGTTATTTGGCTCGTTTTTCATGTTCTCCGACTTCTACTGATTACACTATTTTGTCTAATTAGTGTAAGTTACCATTCAGACTTATGTGTTGCTATAACCTTTTGCCAAGAGCATCATGTTTATCAAATAACATGAGTGCACTAAATATGTTGTTCAGTGTCACTTACTATTTGGAATTACGCAATGCTATATCTATTTACTATATATCTCACATTTTACCCCATAATATCAAATTGGTTGTTTGGACATTATAGAACACTAACAACTTTACTTGGTAAAAAAAAAATGAACATGAAAATATGTAGCACTAGGTATACCCAAATAGTAAGTGTCACTAAGTATCATGTTTAGTGTAGTTAGTATCCACACTAAAGAACGTCATATCACTTAGTTGGTGAAAAATGATAATGTCGGTAGAACATTATAGCAACATATAACTTTGAATGCTAATCCACACTAATTAGACAAAATAGTGTAGATCCTAATAAGAAAATTATCGGGTTGCATTAGCAAATCCATGATGGAACATCCACCAAAAAAATCAAAAAATCAAGCCTCCCCTTATTCAATTTTGGTTGTCGGAAGTGCATGTTTGTTGATTTTTTAACTAGATACACAAGTCTTCTCAATTGTTTTTTCACTAGTGAGTGTACAGGATTATTAGTATTTGAAGACATGGTCCAATGTCTTTCAAATACGTGTCTTCATGGTGTTTTCTCTTTGATCATCACCAAACCACATACCAATCAAGTATAGGGGTCCGATTAAGAAACCGAGCCACTTCAAGCCCATCTACCTTGGTTACTCCTACCAATTTACTGCTTCCAAATTCCTAATATGTCTTAGAAGATGCTACAGTGGGTGTAAATGAACATTGTAAGTTAAGTTGAGGTAGATGGATCTTAAACGGTTACTTATCCTGACTAGCCCATGTCTCCTTGGATATGAAACATGTGATTAGTTGAAGCTCTTTCACAAATCCAAATTGAGGTCATAGCCTTTTTCCTCATGATATCTCATGCTCGTTAAATGGCCCTTTAGGTCCCCACAATTATGTTGACTATAGCACTTGGAATGGTTATCATATTTCAAACATGTAAGCCCAATCTCTTTTATACACACGTCTTTAAGGGTATCCGTTCTCGAAGCCACACCAAACCACACACCACTCAAATATAAGCACCCTATTCAGAAAAGGAACCGAATAAGGGTGACCTATTTTACCCCCTAAGCATCTACGAGGAGTATTCAAAATGTGCCTCTCCAAACAAAAACAAAAAGCATATTTGAGCTACATACATTCATTTTCAATCAATCACGACAAAACCTCACCCTATTTAGAATCAACTCATTCCTCAAGTAATTTTTTTAGATTAAGTTAAAACATTATGATGTTACTGAAGATTTGATTTCAAACAGCCAATCCAAATGCCCGTTGGATGCAAATACATGCATTATATTTTGATCCTCAACGGTCTAGTATGAGTATATTTCTACTTTCTCCTTGGCATACAACAACGTGTAGAGTAAGATTGCAAACACATACATCTACAAGCTTAGGTATGATTTATGAACGTATATATTTCGGAAGCCCGTATATATTGTGTATATGGCCATATTATGAGACCCCCCCCCCCAACGTGCTTTAAGGGTTAAGGGCGGTTCCAAAGTGTAGTAAGGTAGACACATGGAGTAGTGTCCGAAGTACTTTATGTATTTTATGTATTTTCAACTCAACCGCGAGTGGTGGCACATGCAACAAACAAAAAAGCTTGTGATGCTTAGTGATGAGATTCTAGCTCCCCCTCCCCTTTTTGCAGAGTCGTTTTGGGAGTGTCCTGTGTTTTATTTTCTATCTCCTTTCCTATATAAGTTAAGGGCCACTTCACACTCGAGACTGAGAGCCCGTGACCATTACACTTCAAGCACTCTCATTGGTGGAAAAGGCGGTGCCGGTCCAAGTTCGCTACTTCACACTATGCTCGAGGGACCAATGGAGTATGTGAATGCGAGATGGACGTATAGTCTACACGGATTCCTATGTGGCATCGAATGGATCATGTTTCATGGTCACTTGGATTATTTTTAAAAACCACCACTTGGAGGTAGGCCTAACACAAAATCGTTGGGAGACCATGGCACTCTGAATGCTCACAATTGTTGATTTATTATATTTTGTCATGTGTGAGGACCCGCGTGAATAGAAATTCATTGAATTAGCACTTGGTTGAGGGCCTGGTCACATGTGACTTCACACTACACTTGAGGATCCGTGACCATACTACATGGTTTTGGAGGTGTCTTGGGACGGCCTTCGGACACTTTCTTTGGGTTGTGACAATTACACAGTCATGGCTCTTGGCTCGTGTGTGAAGTGGCCCTTAGAGCCCGTGACCGTTACACTTCCTGCACATTGGTGGAAAAGGCGGACCCGGTCCAAGTTCGCTACTTCACACCACGCTCGAGGGACCAACGCAATTTGTGCATGCGAGATGGATGTATAGTCTACACGGATTCCTACGTGGCATCGAATGGATCATGTTTCATGGTCACTTGGACTATTCTCAAAAACCACCTCTTGGAGGTAGGCCTAACACAAAACCGTTGGGAGACCATGACACTCCGAATGCTCACAACCGTTAATTTATCCTATTCTATCATGTGTGAGGACCCGCGTGAGTGAAAATTCATTGAAATGGCATTTGGTTGAGGGCCTGGTCACATATGACTTCACACTACACTCGAGAGTCCGTGACCACACTACATGATGTTGGAGGTGTGTTGGGACGGCCTTTGGACACTTTCTTTTGGGCTCTCACAGTTTCATGGTCACGGCTCTTGGCTCAGTTGTTATGAACTCAGTTTCCGACTCGATTCGATATGAGATATTTCTTTGCTTTTTTGCTCACGAAAGTTCGTTGGAAACTGTTAATCGAGCAAGACAAGTCTCTCTCTCTCTCTCTCTCTTTCTATAGCGGGCCCAATGATGATGCCAATTGTTTCATTTCAATACACCATCATGAACATGGCGATCTTCGGAGTTTTGGTTTGTTCTATGGAAAGGCCTTTGAATTCATGATTTGATGAGATTTTGTGTTTGTAATAATACTACTATTTCTATGTGAGTGTGTTGGCGGTTTCAATCGAAACTATCATATCTACTATGTAATGTCATGTACCGTAGTTCTCTAGCTTGTTGCTTGCTATGTTGCAACCAGCTTGGGCACCTTTTTGCCTAATAATTAATCAAAGTGTAAGCCATTCATTAGACAGTCATTTCTATAATCCATGCATTGTTTTTCTTATTTCATCTATGGCGGCTACGATTGACCTAAACACTTCCCTTGATCAACATTCCTTACCCTAAAGTTTGTCTTTTTCTTGTATGTCAGGGTTTTGCTTGGCAACTTATTTTGCTTCGTGTGATAGTCATGCATGCGGAGTGGTCTTTGTGAGAGACTATGTTGCTATGGTGTTTGTGAGAGATTACTGTGATTTTAGGCACTCCTTTGAATGTCATTTCTTCTCTTTTTTTGGACACTCAACGATTTGCATTTCCCAGAAGTTTAGGCACCTTTAGAATTAATTATGTTTTTTGCCCAAGTTGCTAGAGAGCTACGGTAGGTTTTTCATGCAATCCAATGCCACTTCTTCCTAATCTCGTAATGACTTGAGATCCGATCAATGAGCACATTTCATCAAGTTTCTTCTCATTCTCATAGCTTTGTGGATACTCGTTGGGGGTTTTGTGTTCCGAAGATCACATGTATGATTAAACTTCAAATATGTAGAGCCTCTTCACGGGGAGGTATAGTAACAACTAGGTCACCAATTCTAATGTTCCTGCTCAATACTAAATGTAAACTGCAGTATACTGTCGCCAACACTACATATTAAGCCAACATTATTTGTCATTCCTTGTAAAAGTTTTGGGGGATTATAGAATTATAGTGTTGCAATTACTGTCACTTACCAAGTGGTTTTCAGCCAAATTTCAATCCATCCATGACAATATTTCATCACAAGTTGTTGACAAAAGAAGGTAGGGGGTTTTGGTCAATGGATGAACTCATCCATCATCCATGACAATGTTTGTTCACTTATTCATAAGAAGTGTCATCCGGAAAGTTACCATAGTGACATTACATACCATATGATACTAATTATCATGTTTAGTGTAGCATGTGCCTAGATGTAACAACCCCTCGAGGTCGAAGTGAAATTTCCCCAAAATCGCTTAGAGCAGTGCAATCCAATTCAATAGCTTATCGAAGAGAAAAAAAAACTGACATCCCTTATGATTAAATTGTTTGTGTGGATGATGTCTTTGTAACGATAATGTCATTCATGAAAATTTTCAAAGTTTTACGTGTCCAAAATGAAAAGATTATAACATTGACACGACCGCTCATATGGTCAAGTAGAAGTGGCTGCCCAGGCAAAAACATCCATCTCGACTTTTAAGGGTGAACTTTGTTACAAAATGGGTACCAAAATGAATACAAAACGAGAAGCACATTATGCAAGCAAGATTGTATAATCCTTGAGAGCTCAAGATCTTTGATCCCCCGAGCTCTCTGTTATATCCCCAAGTGGACTCCTAGTCTTATCCTTTTTTATCCACAATATCTAAGAGATACTTTTAGATATCTTAAGTCTTCACTCCTAGTCTTATTCTTCTTTACCCATAGTATCTAAGAGATATCTATATATCATCTAGGTTTACCAGCATACGGTCTTATAACTTTCATGTCTTTTCAAAGTAGATTGCAATATTTGTTGAATCTGGTGCTTCTCTTTCGGAGTCATCTAGCTCAATGCTTGGAAACACACCTTCGCATGCTGCACGTACCTCTGTCTAGGTACGTCTTTTGCGAGGTTGTAGATCTCTATCACAACTTCTCTTCATAGGTGTGGTTTGAATAACGGGTTTTTTCTAGACGAGCAGGTGCATTAACAACATGAATGTGTGACTTAATCACATTTACTACATTATTGAATGAATCGGGTAGTCCATGAACTAACTGATTCAAATGCAAAATGCGTTCGACCTGTCTTTCACATTCTTAGGTACAAGGATCTGCAAACATGTTTGGAGTAGATAAAGCATTAAAGTTCAAATTTCTACATGGATTATATTGTCCTACCAAACGTGGAAAATTTTCCTCATCAAAAAAACAATTAGCAAATTTTCCTCGTAGTAAATTTCCAGTTGGAAGATCTAAGTATCTAATAATGTTAGGTGATCACATCCAACATATATCTCTTATTTTCTTTGAGGATCCATCTTAGTTTTATATGGGGGAGAAATTGTCACTAATACCTTACAACCAAAAATTCTTAGGTGTTTTATGCTAGGTATTTATCCAAACACTAATTTTGTAGGTGTAATGGATTCTAGAGATGAAGGTCTTAGACGAACTAATGTTCTTGCATGTAAGATAGCGTAACACCATGCTAAAGTAAGAAGATTAGATATAATGAGTAATGGTCTAACAATTAATTGTAACCTTCTAAAAAAATATTATTCTAGACCATTTGTCTCATAGACATATGGTAATGAGTTTTCTAATTGTAGTCCAGTTGACTCTCAATATGTCCTAAATGCTTGAGACTTAAATTCTCCTATACCATCTAAGTATATGGACTGAATCGAATGATATGAAAACCTAGGCGGAAATTGTATAATTTGTGCCAAAAATCTAGGAAAATTTATACTCCTACTAGCTAGCAGATAGACATGTGTCAATTTTGTGAATGCATCAATTAAAGCAAAAAAATATCTAAACGGTCCGCATGATGGATCTATCGGACCACAAATATCCCCTTGAACCCTTTAAAGCATAATTGGAAGTTCATGTGGCAATTTCCATTTGTGAGGTCGACTACCAAATTTTCCCAAAGCACAGATGTCACAAGGTTTCATACATTTCAACAAAAATGACACTTTAAATTTATGTCATTTTGTGCTGGGAAAAATTCACCTTATCAATGAAACTCTTGGGTGTCCTATGTGCTCATGTCATGTGTTTACAAAAAATGCAACAATATCCCCCTTGGACGAACAAATTCAAAGAACGATATACATGCCTAAGGAGTATGTCGTAATATTTTTAATTTAGGCTTCTATCATGATCCAAAACATGCAACAAATTTTTATTATTTTCCTCAGTTGTACGAAGGTGAAAACCGTCGCATCGAATGTCCTGGAAACTCAATAAATAACTTATGAACGTTGGTGAGTAATCAACTTTAAAGACACGTATGCATATACCTCCAAGCATATATAACAAGACATGCTTCACTAATTTGGTATGATATCAGATGGCTACCAGTGATGGTGGTGATATGTTTTATCATCACAGGTCCTAGATATGAAAAACATTTCTTGTCATGAAGAATAGTATTGGTGATACCACATCTACTAACAAAAAAATCTTCAAAATATTAGGTTCAATGTTAACAGAGATGCTATGAGATTTCATATCTCCAAATGGATCCGTCGCCGTTTCATCGTAAGGTGTTTTTATGTGCATCAAGTCGTTTGTTGTGCTTATTTCAAAATTTTACAAGGTGAGGAACGGTCTTACAATTCTTAGCAATATGGTCATTGATCCCACACTTGAAACATATACAAGTATCTAGAAAAAGAAGAAGTGGTTTAGGGTTTAGGGTTTAGGAATGAGTCGCTTACATGCTCATTGAGTTCCATTTGCAATGGTGTTCGACTCATTTTTTCCGATTATGGTCTTTTCTTCGATGCTTGGGATATGCATTGCATCGTCATTATGTATGTTGCATGACTCTGCATAGGAAGTGTTCCAGTAGGTTGTTCTCCATGACTTTTCAACAACAACTTTTTTTTTCCAACGAGTAATAAGATTGACATGAAATCTAAATATTTTGTGAATTGTAATTTTTGATGTTGCTAAGCCAATAAAATATTGGTAACATAAAACATGGATAGAGTTCATTCTGTCATGTGCCCATCATCAGTTGGTTCCCTACACAAAGATAGTTGTGATGCTATCATATACATTTCAATATTGTACTCGGCTATGGTTGGATGATCTCAAACTTGAAGATGTATCCAATCATAACGAGCATTTGGCAAAAATGTTGTTTATTGGTGATTGGACCGATTTTGAAGTGATACCCACAAATTATGAGTTGGTGTTACAGTAAGGTACTGCAACTGCCATATTGGATTCAAATGATGTCGCATGAAAACTAGTGCTTGAACATCATAAGGATCTGTAGGAATTTCTAGATATGGTTACTCTATTTTTTTTTTGCAATGTTGCGTACATGTAGATGTAGTTTGACATCAAAGGCCCAAATTAAGTAATTTTCTCCATCATATGCAAAAGGAGAAAAACTTAATTTTTCTAGGTGTGTCAATTTACCTCTAGAATCACAATTCCATATTGTGTACTATCCTCTTAGAAAAATATTCTTCTTCCTAACATGCTAGTGATTTCGAGGAGACAACAATTTCTAACCCCAAATTCAATGCTACAAATTTAATACGGAAATATCATATATACTCTATATTTCTATACTATATGTCACTACACTTTTCTTTCCTTCATATCACAACACCACATTTGACTGCACGTTTCACTCCTTCACCTTACAACACCCAACAAAAATAATGTTCAACAAGAATCTACTACAAAATCACAACTCCATTACTTCGAGCTTCGTGTTGATAACGTGTTACAAAATGGGTACCAAAATGAATACAAAAATAAGAAGCACATTATGCAAGCAAGATTGCATAATCCTTGAGAACTCAAGATCTTTGATTCTCCCCCCCCCCCCCCCCCCCCCCGAGCTCCCTCTTATATCCCCAAGGGACTCCTAGTCTTATCATATTTTATCCATAGTATCTAAGAGATATTTTTAAAAGTCTTAAGTCCTCACTCCTAGTCTTATTCTTCTTTACCCATAGTATCTAAGAGATACCTTTAGAAGTCTTAAGTCTTACTAAACTTAAACCTAAGTTTCCTTATCTATGTACATAGATCACTTCACTCTAAAATAACAAGGGTTGGATCTACAGACACCTAGTCATCGACGGTAGTGTCATAATAAACTTGAACACTTTCCAATGTGCACCCAACATGTGGGTTCCCTATACACGACACTACCCACTTTAAACTACACTAAAGAATCCTATTAGTGTGGGTTGCCATTTGGAGTTACATGTTGTTATAACATTTCACCGGTATTATCATGATGTAATCAGAACAGACAACAACTATTATGCACACCAAGGAACATGGAATACTTCAGTTGGTGAAGAATAATGTTCTTGCTTTAAAATTATAGCAACGTGTAACTAGAAATGGTAACCCACACTAATAGGACACAATTGGCATGTGGCTCATTCCAAGATAGGTACTGTTGTTTCTTGGAAATTACTTGACACATGAGTTCCTGACATTCTGAAGTGTGTGGATGTAACTGAGCTCCATACTTTGGAATGATTGCATTGCGATTTAGATGAATATGAAACCTAAACTATCATTCTTGTACAATAGGGTCTACATGCACCACACTCAACGATGCCCACATGGGTTACTGAGCTGTACATCAATTCTTCTAACATATGCCTACTTGAAGGAGATTTTGCATGGCAACTAAACTCATACAATACACATCGTGAAGGCAGGAACAGCAATTTGAGGTGAAGAAATCAACTAGGGAATTGAGCCTCGAGGACACAATGTCATTGTCCTCTGTACCTGCAAGTGACTGAAATGTGTGGTCGACGCGCATTCACTACGTACCTGTGCACATGAGTACGCATTGGATGCCCCGGAATTCCAGCAACCATGCACCTAGTCAGGACTCCAAACCAATGAGGGTCACAATTGCCAGAGTCATGCAATGACACCTTCTGAATCTTGAGAGTAGCTCAAGTTCAGTGTGATGTGAATTTCGCTATAAGTGACAGGACATCGCGTACTGTCGCCTGTCCAGTACTTGTATCGATGTGGGGTGGACACATGGACACAGGGTAGAGGCTTTTTCACTCAAATTCAATTTCTGCTACAAACTTTGCCATCGATATGAGACCAAACTTATCAATGAAAGATGTGAGCCTGGGTGAAGAATCGTCCATTGAGCTATCTATTTTAGACCTTCCTCCTTGCAACTAACAATACCATTGCTGTCATCTGACTAACACTACCAAAAAGCATTTGGCAACATTATTGACAACACCGGAAAACCTCATCGCATCCCTATCATTAAGGAAAAATCACTTCTGACCTCAGAAAGCTCACTAACACACCAGCCTAAGGTACTGATGTGACACATCTTCTCTTATCAGGCAAACTTTCTAAGTGCAAGTAGTATCTAGGTAAGCAAAAAATGTGAAGAACAAAGTTAGTGATTACGCAGAAAAATATCTCAACTCAATGTTACAAGTTTGGAGCTGGAATGGAGTAAGTGACCATTTCCAGGTTACCAGTTACTGTACATGGACAATGTCTATCAATTGTTCGTGGATCATGCTTATGGGACACCATCAGGCAGTTCCAAGGTCGACCAGTGATCAGGAGCTCGGTTGATCTCCAGCTCCTCTTCGAAATTAAATGCATGAGTGTCCCTTGCAACTTGTGTTAAACCTGTTGACCTTTAAGCCCTACACCTTGTGAAGAAATTACATCAAAAGAATTCAATGGGGGCACAGCCCAAGTGGTAGGCCATCACATCGCCCTGCGTGTCGGAGTCTTCTGGCTTTGTATTTGGAGCACTCTTTGTGTTTGATGGAAGTGGAGGTTGTCGTGAAGGCAATCTTACCAATGGAGGGAACAAGAGATCAGATGGAGCATCAAGGGCCATCAAATGCTTACACGACCTGCAATCCCAACATGAACTTGAAATGTTAAACATTTGCTTTTGCTGCCATGTATCCACTATTTGAAAGTATTTGATATGCCAAGTACAAGTTCTAGGAACTGATAAGAAAAAAAATTGCACTGCACTGCAGTATATGAAGAGAAATCTTACAAGCAAGGCTGTGTGTAGAGGGTTTTATACAAGTATAGCCATCTCTGCTCCATTGAAGAAACCACAAAACTTGGTTAGCGAAGAGTTTGTCTGCTGACAATAGATGGGACTAAGTTCCAACCTCTAAATTTCATTCAGGAATGCCATCTATAATTTATGCCTCCTACATTTTATTTCCCAAAATACTGTGTCCTCAAGTTCATTTCATATTTATACAGTTCTCTATTGGTATAATTAACATGTCTTGAGTTAAACAAATCAATTTGTCAAAGCTACCCTCTGAAGTGACCTGGGCAATTCCCAAGCTCCAGTTCCAAAATATTGCTCATTTTTTCATCTTTTGGGCTCAACTTCAATACCACTCTCCAGTGCTAATGTAGTGAAGCAAGAAATACCAAGAGAAGCTCAAGTGCGGAGGAGGAATCCTGTTGTAAAAAATGGTGCAATGTCATCACTGCATAATCCTGTGAAGAAAAACATGGGCTTCTTTCAGTACATTTCAAAGCAGCATTGAACTAAATTGGCATGGAGGGACTAAGAATGTGTACCCCTGGCATGAGATGGAGAGGAGCTATAGGAAAATGAAAAAGGCAGGACCATTAATTTGTGAGAAGCACAGCTAATTATGACAAATATGGGACTAAGAATGCCACATACAGAGAGTCGTTGATGGAGCTTGTGGTGTGATATCCCCCATGCCTGGATGTGTCCACCCGTCTGCACAAGTGATCAAGATCAACTTTATATTTCCTCCACCTTATGGAAAGAACGGAACAACAAAGTAAACACTTCATCAAACAGAGGTTTCAACTGAAGAGGCCAACCTTAAGACCAAAACAAAGTTTCAAGATGTTGGAAGAATCATCTTCCAATTTACAAAGGGACTACTGTAGTTGCTAGGAGTGAGATATGTCCGTGTGCACCGCATGTGCTAACATATGTATTATTACTGAAAATAGGAAGGATGAATTGATGATCAGATGCCCAACCATAGAAAAAAAAACTACTAGCTCTCGACACCTTCGTTCCTCCTATTAAAGACCTGCAATTAAAGTGAAAGCTCGTGAATAAGCGGCCTACCTCAGCAGGGGAAAAGATTGCCACGGCATCTGGATATATAGACCCAGCCGGCAGAACAGAAATAACTGCCACAAGCACCTCAGGGATGGAGACCTCCAAAACAGCTACCTTCTCAACATGTTTTGAAGGAGGGGGCGAGTCCACTACTGCTGGCTGAGCTGTCCCAGCACTGTTCTTCAGTTGCAGTGATGCATATTTTGAGAGCATCTTATTCACAGGACCTGATATGGCACCACCTTGTGAGCCAAATTTACTTGTCCAAGCTAGGCGCACATATGGGGTGACAGTCATCCCTGGAGCTTCAGACTGTATACGTCTTAATATGTCTGGCAGAGATAAAACTGAAGCATCTGTGGATTCAGATCCTTCAGTTCGAGAGCGCTTTGTGCCAGCTTTTGGTCCATTTTCTGAGGTGGTGACTTCAAGACTTGGAAAATACCTTCTCTTCTGCTCTGTGAATGCCTTCAGTGCAACCCTGCCAAATATAACAGAGAGCACTAAAGAACTAATTCCTCCATACCAGTAATGTGATTGTTGTTGAATGGATAAGTCAGGGATGGACAACCCACATACTCAATTTCCATGATCGACTCACCACATAGAGCACAACAGGGTAAACATATCCTTAACAAAATAAAAACAAACTATGGCCACCAATTGGGCTGGGATAAATGAGGTTCACTGAAATGTGAAGAAGAAAATCCATTGGACATAGAAATACCTTGCACGATCATATGCTGATGCAGCTGCTTGGCCAGCTATTTGGCGTTTCCAAGCATATGGAACCAATGCTCCATCAGGAGCAACAAAGGGCACTTGCAGATTCCACAATCCTTTATCCTCAAACTTCTGCTGTGCTCCTACCAACACTCCTGCAGCTTCAAGTTCTTTTCCTGCAAAACAGCACACCAGTTTATCAATATTGACACATTCTTAGAAGCTGCAATGTTGACAATCCTTTTGAACCACCAAGGAAAGACATGAACCAAAATTGACAAGGGCATGATCTTTTAGTGGGCCAACATGAGCACGATACAACTGCACCACTTCATGACCATTCCTCAAACAAGGGCCATAGATCATATCTCAGCAGGCATAACAGGTCCCAGCCAGATAATACCTTCATAAATTGCTGAGCAACTACAAATTGAATAACACAATCAAAGTATTGGATTTGGAGGTAGGAGACAGACTCGAACAATACTTTTGGCTGACACTTGGAAGAGCTTGACAAGAAAGTTATGAGCGGGTTAAGCAAAAGAACAACAGAAGACGACCAAGGAGAAGCAGTCAGGATTAAGAGTAAGAAAATATATCTGTACAGTTAGATTTTTTACAAATTTCCCAACTTCAGAACCATACAAGTTTGATAGCTTTCTGTATCTGATATCACTAAAAGTGACAGATCATTGTCAAGTACCGCAATATCCTATATATTTAATTTAGAGTGAGGCTTTACAAAACGATCAACACCTAGATGCTGTGGTCGGTATGTATATGTCCACAGAGACAGCTCCTACTCCTATGAATAAAGAACTTATTTCAAGAACTCAAATAATATTGTAATTAATTAACATGAATGAGAACAGTTCTGCAGTGCAGAAAGCTGTATATGAGGAAGGCTGATATGAGAGAAGAGACACTGCTCACCATCAAAGTAGTACCTGTAGCGCGAAGATCATCAAGGGCTTTCCGCATTGTATCAGCTGCCTTCTGAATTCCATCGCTAGCCTTTTTGGTCCCAGTCTCATGTCCACGAACCTGAGCAGCAGAGTCGAGAGCTTCAAGGAGGAGATCTGCACCTGAGCGCACATCTGCAATGTGCCTTATAGCACGGCCAAGCCCTTCTAAAGCGTTTGCAAGGCGCTTGGGAGGAGCTTGGTCACCTTCTTGTCCTGCGGCCGTTGAGTTTGGCCTAAAAAAATCAAGCAGACTTGCTCAGTTGCCCATTATCCAAGGTTTCAAAAGATCACTACAGCCATTTCCAAATATTCACCTTGAGTGCTGTCCTTAATCAGAATGACCATAGATAGGGGAAATTTGGAGATTCGTTGTGGTAAGGCGATAGAAATTGAAAAACATGCTCCAGCACTATTTATCAAAGGACTTATTGTATATTAACAGCACTCCCGGGCTACCAACTAAGACCGATCATTAGTGTTCCAGGTGAAGAAGCTAGCAAGGTACATATGACAAACTGTAAAATACGCTGCAACACTATTCAATTGATGAACTTGATCGCCTTCCTCACCAGAAAACTCTCTAGATATTGTCGCTGTAAACCTCACCTATGTTTTCCAATCGCACTCAGTCTCCGAAAATTCAGAGTTTTATCGTCTGCTAACAGCACCTCGGACCTTTCTGGCCCCATTTTCTAGTAAATAACAATTTTGGAAAATGCTGGTCGCTGGGGTTTAACGTGAAGAAGCTGCCAAGAGTCGTATGAATTACTAAGAGTTTGAGGAGTAAGTAAAGTGCTTGCGGAACTTGAGATAATTAAGTCTGCCATTGAAGGAGCCGGCAGGAGTCTCAGATACTTCGAAGAGTTTCAAGACTGAGCAAAGCATGTTCGCAAACAGAGTAATTGAGATGAAAATCAATGGATGGTGATGATTATTAGGAGATGAGGTGAAGATGTTGGGAGGAGTCTAACGTACTCCAAATAAATTCATCACGACTGAGCATTATATATTCTAAAAACAGAAAAAAAGTGGAATGAAAATCGATGAATGCTGATGATCATTAGGGTATGAGATGAAGAAGCTGGCAGGAGTCAAATATACTCCAAAGAGTGTCACGTGAAAAAGCATATGAAAAATCGATAGATGCTGATGATCATTAGGGTATGAGGTGAAGAAGCTGGCAGGAGTCTAAAATACTTCCCAAGAGTTTTATCACACAACTGAGCATAGGAAATGATAGTCTGCAATGCAATACCTGACGGTGTCTTGGCCTGAGGGGGGCGGAGGCGGGTCGGGCTGATCCACAGCCGATGAGAACAGAGGCGAAGAGCGCGGCCCCATGAATCCCGTGGAGGGCGAAGACAACGTGGGACTCGGTTGCTGCTGCATACTGACTTGCAATTTTGCTCCTTCCTCCACCAAACCTTGCCCCAAAGCTTCAAGATTCGGCCCCAATTTTTATTTTTTGGTCACCTGACCCCAACCCTACCAAACCAGTTTATTTACCGTACATGGCGATGATGAAATTCAAGGAGCTCCCAACGGCAGAAGCTCCGGCAAAGCACAGACTCCAATGCCGGCATTGCAGGGGCATCATCGGTGTGCGTGCCCGTGCCATCGCTGACGACTCGTGCGCAGCTAGCTCGAAGCCTGAATGAACGGTGAAACCCTAACCCACCCCACCCTGAATAGAGAGCTTGCGAGGGTTCTGCAAAAACGCACGCACCAGCGACCATGAAAAACCTGAGTTTCTTAAACCCCGACTTAGGGCCACTTCACACACGAGACTGAGAGCCCGTGACCACTACACTTCAAGCACTCTCATTGGTGGAAAAGGCGGAGCCGGTCCAAGTTCGCTTCACACTACGCTTGAGGGACCAACGGAGTATTTGAAGGCAAGATGGATGTAAAGCCTACATGAATACCTCCATGGCATCAAATGCATCATGTCTCATGGTCACTTGGGGAGGTGTTTGACTTTGGTCAAGAGATAGTTATATAAAGATGAATGTCACAACCACACTCATGTCTAAATAAGCCATGTGCATACATGTGGCAAAGTAGATTCTTAGATATATAGAGAAGAAATATGTTGATGTCTAAAACTTAAAGGAAATCCTTCAAGACTTTTTAGTTACACTCAAGCAAGAAACCATTACAAAATCTAGACCCAGTTATGGTGTCTGCAAACATCACATGCCCCGAGAAGATTGGGTTAGGTCAAGCCTCGTCAAATTAGGCGTCCTATAAATAAACGCATAAAATAATGATAGTGGCATGCATAAATTAAGGGGAAAAAAAGCATTCCACAAATGTCCAGGACGTGCTCGACGACGAGTCTACACAGTTTGACGCGCATTCAGCGCTCATGACGGTTGTCTTCGTTGACCAAAGCCCTCTCACTATCAACATAATAAAACACACCACACACAAAATGCCATATGAAACACACTCTAGTTGTCCAATTCTGAGCATTTTCCAACCATCTCTTGAAAAATGCCTATTTTAGGCGCCCCATGGGCACAACACACGTAAATTAAGCTAATATATATTTAATTATGCAAACGCCTAATTTTATGAGGCATGGGTTAGGTATCATATCATGGTCACCGAGTATATGTGGTTTGGGGGCTTGATGGTAATCGGAGGGTATCTCAAACATCGATACCATGCATGAGGAACTTGCAAGTGTGAGTGAAGAGCCTCCTTAACCACGTGCTTCTACCACCTTTTGATAAAGGGCTTAACTTATGTGGTGATTGGTTGACTACATAGAGTGCATGCAAGTAGTTGACATGACTCATTATAAGATACAAAATACGGAGAACGGTAGTAGTGGTGGTGGGTAAAGGCCAATGAGGAAGGTTCCAACTTCTTTTAAGTTGGTGGGGGACAATTGGAGGTCACATCAAATTTTGGTCGCGAATCTTATGAGGGAGTGATTGTCAAATAGTGAAATAGGTCCGGGCTTTGAATCCATGGAGTCCACATGGGATCTCATATGTGTGTGTGTGTATATATATATATATATCCCTATTCCTCCGGGAAGTTTTTGGGCATAGTCGGTCAAGATCCTAGTGAGTTTAGATTTAACCACTTACATGTTGGCAACTTTCATGTTGGCAACTTTCGGTTTTGCTTTCATTCATTTGGGGTATATTCTATAGATTCCTCTAAATGATCGGTAACTCTTTTGAAGTCTCCAACTTCAACCGGTTATTTCTTAAACTCGACCAGTTCATATGTAACTAAGCGTCGGTTCTCCCCAAGCCATGATTCCTACACAAGAGTTCTATGTGTAGAGTTCAGCGTTTGTCCCATGTAGCCATACTCTACAAACCCGTTTTAGGTTCATATATGAGCTCGCAATGATGCTCAAAGTAAAATAGTCCTCATTCACAAATCTCTCTCTCTCTCTCTCTCTTACATGGAGTTTTATTTCATAGTCATGCACACATGTATAAATAATCCTAATAAAAAGTATCCTCCTTCCCCCCCCCCCTTCCACCTACATGGGGTTCTATTTCAAACTAGGTTTTGATTCAATCTTGCTCATTCCAATGCCCATAACTTGAATAAAGTATTATCATTATCGTTAAAATTACCAACATGACAAAATAGTATATTCGAATCCAAAAGATTGCTACCCATATTCAAGACAATCTGCCGATTCTCTTAGGTGATGGAAATCGTGATATTGTTTGACACATGTCTTGAAATCATAGTTGTTGGCCCCTTTTGGGCATGAAGACTCGCAATCAATCATTCATAAGCTTCGTATACCTCTATGGTCTTTGAAACCCTCAACATTTGAATTTCAATGCAAAAACCATACATGTTTCAAAAAAAAGTGAGCACACACTTCTTGACTAGATTTGAGCTCAAATATGATAGATAGCCCTAAATTTCATGAGTGTTTGACCCATTCCTTGTCGTTGTTGAGAAGAAGCCTTATATCCATAAGCTCGTAACTTATGGCATGCTCTCATAGATATTTTAAAGTTAGGATGAAACCTCAACCCTATTGGGAAGACTTGGCAACCACCATTCACTCCTCTTGCCTTGAACACAACTACTTTAGTGTAGATGACCCACTTGGGAAGATGGGCCTAAAGGCCTTGTCGTACACGCTCTCGAGAGCCATGTTTTGGAGGAGATTCTCGAACTTTCCACAATTGCATGGAATCCGAATCCCATATTATACGGCGGTTATGCGGATGACCATGGTAGGCATTTTAATGTCGTAACTTACCTTAACAACTTTTTGTTGCTATGGGGTGCATTGTAATGAACTTGGAAATTTCATATTACCCTTGAAGTTGAGGGTATTTGAACCCACAAAAAGCAACGTATTTGATGATCAATCCCATGTATGTGGAAACCAACTCCGGTATGAAGAGATGGGAAGAAAAATTCTCTTCGTTTCAGCAAAATTAGAGAAGATCCAATAGTTGTAAAGTTTGAGTTATAACGTTGGGGCAATCAATGATAATTAGTTTACTATATTTGGATGATGGGATGGACAAGGGAGTTGAATATAAAAGCGCGCGTGTGTGTATTGACTGGATGACAAATGTCTCTCACGGTGAGCTTGAATTCTAACTTTGAAACATACATATATTTATACATGTTGCCCAAACCATTGAAGATGGCTACTCCATGCAATGGACACCTTCCCAAGCATGAAAATTTGCTTCCTCCTTCAAGTCTTAGTGACCTTCTACAAACTCTCCAAAAGCCTAGGAGCATCGTTTCCCTTCAAATCAGAACAAAATTTGAACAAGACTTGCACCTACCTATTCTTGAAACATTAAAGAATATCCAAGCCAAGTGGGGCTGAAGGATAAAGACATGAAGTGACTCCATGGTGGCTTCTCTTTTTGTTTTGTTTTTTGTTTAGGTGTTTTTTTTTTGGGGGGGGGGCACAAATTGAAAAGATTCGATTGCAAGAAAAGTACAAATACAACCACCGCAGAGAATCACACGACCAAGAGGACTCAAGAAATAATGCCCATCTGGGCCTAACCTTCCAAGTGACTACTAAGTTGCTACGAGTAACAAGGAGACTTATGACACACTAAGTTGAATCTAATTTTCTAAGAACATCGTCATAAGCAACACTTCAGGGCTTCTTCCAAGTCACGGAGAGTTTGTTGCCACTCAAGCCTACCATAGTGAAGTAGAGAATCCCACACCATTTGGTGGGTTTTGTCCACTGGCCATTGATTTGCATTAAAAATCAAACCATTTCGTTGGAGCCAAATAATCTATGGAAAGCCACTCCTCCAGAAAGAACCAAGTACAACTAAATGGCTTCCATGATTTGGGAAGGGGCTTATCAAAGAAATATTGCAACATCAAAAAGGATTTCCAAGGACCAAGGTTACCTTGTTTGGCAAGATGATGTCAAACAATGCCAGCTGCATAGCGCCGCATTTGTTGGGCCAACGGGCTGCTAAAGAATTTGCGTTCCATTGACTCCATAGATTGTGCACCATGATAAGGAAAACTCTTATCATTTTGTGAGAGAGCTCGTGAGTTGCTATGGTCTTAAGCGGTTAAGGTGCCGTGTGACATGCTCGTGATGGATGGAGACAAACCATATAATAAGTAACTTGTGATACTCTATAATTGTTAGCCTCCCCCACACATTTATGAACCAAGGGTGTTAGGCACATTGCCATTGAAGAGATGAAACTTTCAATTTGGAAAAGACATAGGTTTTTGTCATTGTATGCATGTTGTGTTAAGATGGCAAACTCACACAAGAGGGTCCCCCTCTACATAACATTGTTCAAAACGTGTGATGTTGATCCTTTTGCAAAAGTATAATCGTTATGCAAACTACACCGGTATCATCTGTTAGTATGGGGTTATCATTCGGAGTTACGCTTTGCTATAATTTAATATCAACACCATAAGTGACAATTTACCAACTATTATCCATATAACATGTGTAGTTAGTATGCACATCAAGGAACATGATGTGTAACTTATGCACATATTATGTAGTTGGTAGAGAAGGAATGTTGTTCACAATAAAGAAAGTTGTAACAATGTGTAACTCCAAATGGTGAGCTTGGTGTAGCCTTAAAAGATGGTTAGGAAGGGTTGTGCTCAAATATCCCAAAGGCATTGACAATGTTATATACTTTCAATAACCAATAATCAAAACCACACTTGTTCTCAAAGAAGTAAATGTAGAAACGTGGGCACAATGGGCCAATGAATGGGGAGAACCGACTGCTAGTTACAAATGAACTGGTTGAGTTTGAAAAATAACCAGTTGAAGTTCAAAACTTCCAGGAAATTACTGACCATTTCAAAGGGATTTATATAATGAACCCCAATTTAATAAAGAAAAAAAAACCCTAAAGATGTCAACATGTAATTGGTTGGACTTGGAAACACTAAGAGATGGACCAATTATGCTTGAAAAATATCCTTGGACGCCTACCGCACTAAAGGAGGCAATATTTTATTAAGATGGGTTTTTAATTCTCGTGATGTATGTTTTAAAATTGCATATAGAATTTGGGCCACTTCATACACGAGACTGAAGACCCGTGACCATTGCAATCTAAGAGCTCTCATTGGTCAAAAGGGCGGAGACCGTCCAAGTTCACTTCACACACGAAGGTGAAGGCCTAAAGGTCCAAAAAAGACTTCATGGATGAAAAGTCTACATGGAGTCCTACATGGCGGACTATGGATAGGGTTTCATGGTCTCCCGGAATTTTTGTCACGCCCACCTCCAAGAGGTGGGTCTAACGAAATTAAATTGGGGTTGGTTTTTTTATCAAACCTCCACTCAAATCATCTCTAAATGACAAATTGATACCCTCGTTCAAAAGAGGGGCAATACACCTACTCAAATCATCTCACAAAACTTGAAACCATTATTTTGTAATTTTTTTGGAAGATTTGCAATTTGAGGCAACGGTGCGAAAATTGTGCACCTTCCACATGGTTTTACACCCACCAACACATGTCCAACTAAAAATATTAATGATGGATGTTTAAGACATGTTGCATTTGAATGTCATGCCATTTTTTCATGTCAATTGGGAATCATTTGAACATAGGGATTAACAAAAGAAACATGTTTGGGATATGTTGCCCCTAAAATGCAGAAGTGACAAATGTTAAGTTTTGGTTTGTGGACCAATTGAGACCACACTCCCATATTTGAATTAAGCCAAAAATAGCTAATTGTCTTTACTCAAAATTATCCACATAGCATAATATAGCATAGTCAAACATGAACAAGAGTAGTGGTTGAAATATTCAAGAAACCATCCAAACTAGTGTCAAAGGGGTCAAAGCAAACTGCTCATGACCATATTATGGTTGCATAGGACATTAGGGATGAAGAGTTGTTGTGCCACCTATATACACAGCATGTAAACATTTATAGCTCACCATATAATTATGAAAAAGGATAGAACCTTGGGTCGCAAGAGGCACTACACAACGCACTATAATTTTGAACAAATGTGCCCATGCCAAATACCTAAGGTACTTTATCTTATGGGTGCTATGCGGTTTGTTGTGTATGTTCTCCAACTTATACAGGTTATATTTACACAACAAAACTAGTTTTGCATTTGGCAAATATACAATGAAGCATCAACAAAAAAAAAAAAAAAAAAAAAAGAAGATCGAGAATCGCATCTCTCATGGTTTAGTTGTGGTTATCCAATGTGAATGTTTGTTGATTTTGTAATTCAACACATGGTAGGTCCTCACTACAAGTGTTCACTATTGAATGTGGACTAGTAGTTGATAACATTTGACGACATGGTCCAGTCTCGTTTACACATGTATCTTCATGATGTTTGTTCTTTGATCCTCAATCAACCACACACCCATCAAACGTAAGTGTTCGATTAAGAAAAACAACCGAATAACACCCCGCATACCTTTAGGCCCAATCCCCAAAACTAGGCTTTTCAAGAGCAAGCACCAAAGATTCCATTCCATGGACACACCCACAACTTGTGCATGAAAAACAAACGAAACAAAAGACACGAGCACCAACTCCACAATATCAAAATATCTAGTGTGCTCTCCAATTATGGAGGCCCCACCCCGCACATGTACGGCCAAGTGTTGAGGACCCAAGCCTTGAAACCCTAGCTTTAAAGTTGGCCCGACCCACCCTTTTTCCTTGTGAGCCAATGCAAATGCAACTAGATAAATATCCTTGAAGTGCAACCCTAACTTATGTACATGGGTGTTATATGGTTCATTAATTCATATATTCCAACTTCCACCAATTACATTCACAAAACGAAGCTTGTGTTGCATTAGCAGATCTACAATGAAGCATATTGATCACATACATGCGTTTGATTAGGAAAAGTAACTAATCATAACACCCATGTACATGTAGCTAAGAGGGTTCTCTATTTCATTTTTACATCTATTGGGATGTGCTTTAAATTCTACGGGGGTACATGTGGATCTTAGCAAATGCGAGCATGACACATGGCAATGTATTGAGGAGAAGATAAATATTGTGTGTCGGAATAACTTAGAGAGCCCTCAAAGATACAACCTTAATTGTGGGATTTGAAGGGACCGTGGTGTAAAGGTCGTATACACACCCAAAATGTACCTTAAACCAATCTCAAAGTGAAGTTTGTAGTGAGTGACATCCTCGTTGGGGATAGTAACATCGTGTATTTTATATATCAAAAAATCAAATTGATTGTATTGAATACGGTTATTAGTGTGGGTGACACTAACTTTTCATCCATTGTATGATTGAGAGTCCATGTGCTGACAAAAGTGTAACCAAACCAATTAGAAACACCTACAATACACAACCGAAAGTAAAGAACAAACTTAGATGTTTTGTTTCATTTCCTACCTTGAAATTTAAACATCGGTTTTAATCCCATTCTTTTGAATAACATCAAAAGATTTTTAGTTCCAAAGTTACACAAACATGGTTGGGTGGAACTTGTACATTGTGTGCATTTGATAGTAATTTTAATTTAGGCCACGCCATATTTCAAAGAAATGATGTTGACTTTGAAATCTAGGAAGACAAATGGCTCATGGGACTAGAAGAAACACATCAAGATGGTGTCGAAAAGGCTATTTCCCTCTAGTAACAGAGTGCAATGGCATCAATACCAACTTGATGGTTCGATTGTGATCTCCAAGAGTGATGGCTCTCGTCTTGAAATTATGTTACAATTTATTGGTACATCCAGGCACAAATGACATGGTAAGGTAGAAGGGTCTTTAAATGGTTATTTTTTTCCCTCTAATCCACTTCTCCTAGGACATGAAACATGCGATTACTCAGCAGAAATCCAACTGGAGGTTGTAGCCCATGCCCTCGTAATTTGTGGAGTTCATATGCATATATCTTAGTCATTATCAACGCGAGGATTATTGTGCTCATTGAACAACCTAACATGTCCCACCTCCCACCAACTATATTGACTATTGAATCTAGAATGACTGTCATGTTATGAGCATGCAATCCAATCTCTTTTAAAGACGGTTTTTTGGGTATCCATCATCAAAGTGACACCAAACCACATACACACCCAAATATAGGTGTCCTCATGAGAAAAGTAACCGAATAAGGATTGTCTACCTTATATAATAATGGTTATGGAGGGACTCCATTCATCACATCAAACATTTTAATCAATGTTAATGACAAAAACGACTATATGCTTGGTGGAACTTGGTCGCGTGTGCAAATGACACATATACTAATAAAGGCAATAATCATTGGTGTTGCCGTAAACTCGACACTTGTCACACCACTATGCGATTATAGGGTTATCATTCCAAAGTTAATTAGAATTCATTGAACCGTGAGTCACTTATCCACAAGTCATTGTTCAACCTAACTTAGCGTGTTGTGTCTCGCTCTAAATTCGCTCTTTCTATCACGGTTTGAACTAATAATTACACCCAACATGACATGACATAAAGACGACAAGTGTCGATGTTGACAAATCATGTCAACGACAATTTAGTGCACTTCGCACCCCCACTAAAAGTGCAACAAGAGAACCAACTTTTACATAAACAACACCACCAACCACATAATTCAATTACCATATGATCACACTAATTTGGTTTTAGAGGGTCTAGTGGGATTTGTTTCCCAACACTTGCCATGAGGGGTGTGATAAAAACCTATGTCCTATAGGCTTGTTGTTGATTCATCTTAATTTAAGTTCATTAGACTTTCCAAACCCAGTTTGGAGGTTTATTTTGCTCAAACTAACAATCCCCGGGTTTTACATAATAGCCAACATTTTCACCCTCATTGTTGATAAGTGTTGTGAACGTCTACCTGCCTCTAGTTTTTGGGTCACAACCACATGATGTTTTGTAGCACCTACCAAAGGGGAGGGTGAAAATGTTGAATTGCTATATAAAGCTCACAATGTCTCTTTCTAACTAAGTCAACACATAGATTGGTGTCATAGACTCCAAATTAAGACACGGTAAGCCTAAATTAGCATGAATCAACAACAAACCTATTGTGAACATGTTTCATCGTGCGCACATGGTAAGTGTTGGGACAAAAAATAAAATGTAACAACCCTACTAGAATTGGATTAAGAAACCCACTTTTACACAAAACGGCACATAGTTTTGACCATCTCAAATCTCACTAATGTGTTCCTTGTCTTAGTGGACACGAGCACGACGACTACAGACCACAACATGACGCCCTCGTGACATGGTCAATGCTATGCCCAATACCATACACATGTTGCCTTACTACAGGGTGTGGCAGGGGTCCTCATGTTGTTGGAAATAAGGACCCCGAAAGGGTGGAAGTCCTAGAGGGGAGGCTTATTTCCGATGATGCCCTGTCTCAAGAGCCTCACCGCACGTAAAGATGTAGTCTTAATTTCTAGATACTTCCACATGTAATAGGAAATCATAATGCCCTTCGAAAAAACTAAAGTGAGATTACATGGCGTGAGGTGCCATGTCATGACAAACAAAAATTAGGGCAATGTCTTTATGTGCATAATACCCCCTCCCCTCCCCATCCCATCCTTGGGCCTTATCACACACGTAATTACATTCCCGAATTCGAAGGATTCGGAGAGACGACGGCAAATGTAGGCACGGCCACCGGGAAAACGGCAAGACGGTACCTCAAAGTGGCGGGGCGGGAGGGGAGGGGAGGCAAGTGTGCGTGTTGAGCCTCCGAATCTTCAGTTGGAAGGGGGCAGCGCCGATCATTCGGCGCTATGTTCAATCAGCAAGCGCAAAGAGAGTGATCGGAAGACGCAGACTCGTCACACACATGACTCACTTGTCCTGGGTGAACATAAGTTAAGTATTAAAGAGATCAGAGATTGTGAGAGAGAGAGGGGGAGAGAGAGATTGAAGGGCCCGTGGGTGGCGGAGTGGCAGCCCATTTCGCGCCGGCCAAGGAAAGGCCGGCAGGGCTGAGGTGGCAGCTGAGTGGTGAGTCGCACAGATTTCCAGGAAATAACGAGATTGGCAGGCTCGACTCTGCGGCGTTGAGTCACATTTCCATATTCGGAGGTCCACATAGCAACACAACATCATCACCATCGTCATACCCTTACAGGTGGTGAGGAAATCTGCGTCTTGAGGTTGGTCGGTTGGTTGCGAGTTTGAGGTCTTGGGAGCTGGAGTCATCAGTGGAGGGTAAAGCAGACGAGTTTCTTATTTGATAACCTAAGTAGTGTTTTGGCCTGGCTCCGGAGCAGATTTCGATCTGCGAAAAGCTCTCAAGGAGTTTGTTAGACCAACCGATGGTCAGTGTTCTTTCTTTCTCTGTCTTCTCTCAAGATGTGCCCTGGTTTCGTGAGTTCTCGTTGTGAGCTACTTTTGTGCGCGGGTCGGAATCTGTGTGCGAAGAGCAGCTCTATTTCTTCCTTCCTTCCTATCTTCCTTCCTTCCTTCTGCGTCCGTTTTGGTGGTGTTGGCTGGCACTCGGGCTTGGAATTCCGCTGTTACGTGATGAGAGAAAACGCCGTTGGAATCACAAGTCTTCGGCTAAGTGGAGCCCTTCCAGATTTACTACCGGTACCATAGTCACACATTCTCACACAAGGGTAGCAAATCCGTTTGTTGCTCGGTTTCGGTATAGATTGAGTGCCTTCGTGTTCTTGTCTCTTTTCTCTCCTTCAGTTGAGTTGCTGCAATTATCTCATGTGGCTCAACTTCCTTATTTGCAGCAGCGCCTGCCTTTCTTGACCTAACCCTACTTAGCAAATATTTTCCGTCTTATTCGTGATTGGTCAAGTCATGTGTTGGAACCTTGGGTTGGTGAATCATCACCCTTCTTCTTAGCCTCCACTTTTATGTAACCTCGTTTTTTCTTTTGTAAAACACAGCCTTCTTGAAAACTCATAGTGAGGGTAGCTACACATTTTCTTTTCTGTCACCAATCTAGTGTACTCTAGGTTTCACATATTTGGAGGTGAAGAATTGTTTTCTTCATGTGAAGCTATGTTTTTAGGACATGACTTCACAATTTTGCATCTCCTGAACTGGTGCCCTTCCCTGGTCGGTATTTACAGGAATTTGTAGGGTTTTTGGATAGCAATTGTGGGTTGTGTAGGTGACAGGCTTCCAGTGAATACTTGGAAGGGGTGATGCATTAGTACCTAATGGGTTAGGTCATTACGAATTGAAAGCATGGTGTAAGATATTCCGACTTCACTTCGTTAAAAACTTCGTGAATTCACAGCTCTCATCTTGTACCCTAATGGTCATGCCAGCGTTTTTCAATGAATGAAATTGGCTTCCTTGGTGAGGGTGGCTAGGTCAGCTTGCAATTGAGTGGGAAATACGTCAAGGGGTCTTAAAGTTTTAGAGAAATTGCGAGAGATGAGTTGTTCTGACCTGGTATCACGTTGGCAGCTGTACATTTGACTCATGGAGATGTCCAGCAATTCAGACACGGCTCAAGATGTTAAGCGAAGAGTTTGCATTTCAAGGTCAACTTGAGTAGTCTCATCAGCAACAACACAGCCATCAATATCTGTCATGCTTGATTGGTCTTGGCTCATTAAGCTCTCGCTTCTCTCCGTGCGCTGCATGTATGGGGTGCGGACTTTCTAAACCTTCCTTTTATACTATTCACTCTGATTTAGCTTCATTTTGAAGTCTTCTCTTCCACCCAAATTAGGCACATGGTGTGGAGAGTATACTACCTTCACCATTGATTTCATTCTTTTGATGAAGTCATGCACTGTGAATACAGTGGGATGGGATGGATTAGGCCTGCGTCATGGTGGCAACCTGGTTATCCAGTCCCTTTGCCTACTTCGATAAATCAGAGTACTTCACAGCTAGTGAGTGAGATATGGCTATACACCCGTTACCTAGCCTACAATTGCCATACTTATTACCTGTCAGGCTATGCTGCGAGAATGCTGAGATGAGGGCAATGAGGCTGAGTTCTACTCGTTCTCTGCTAGATACTCTTTGAGGTAGATGTTGAGTTTGTCCATCTTTAGAGGACATGTGGTAGTTTCAAGGGCTGAGGAGAGCACTATGTTTGATTTAATTTTCGGGATAGGAATGGCATCTTGACGGTTTACGGTTTATTCCGCTTTTCATGACATCAGAGTGTCGCCATGGTATGAACATGTATTTGCAACAGTGCAGTAATTGCTTTAGAGGTTTTGCCAAACCTCAACGACTAGACTCCTCTGGGAACCTGGCCAAGCTGAGTAAGGACTCCAGGGGGGCAGATCAAGGTGAAGGGGCGCCCCTCAATAAGGCATTGGAAACATCAAGTTCCAACGATATGGAAAACAATGGCAACAATACTCGCCAACAAAGGACTTCAAGCTCAATAAGCGCCAACAATCACATACAGGAGACACCTTCAACTTCTGACAGCAATACTAGTAATCCGTTTGTAAATCATGGTACTTACCAATGATCTTCTCTTTTCATTAGATGTCTTAGGTAAATTAATCAAGTAAATTTAGTTCTTTGTGAAAATGATTGGAGCTCCTCTCTCTCTCTCTCTCTCTCTCTCTCTAGGTTGTGTGGCCACAGATTGATGGATGGAAGTTATTTTACTTGATGAAAACAGAAATAATCTTTGGAGGTCTGTTTGATGCTCAATCAATTTGCAATGCTGTTTGAGCACATTCGTCTTGTGTTGATTTGAGTATTTTGCTTATTTATCTTCTTCATGCAGTGCTTGTTAATAATAAGCAAGGTGAGCTATTGTTCTTATATTTATGAGTTGTATGTGCAGCATTGAATTTGTGGACAGAAAGAAGGCGTGAGTGGGTGGGTACACGAGAAAGGCCACGTCCTGTGCAACACAGAGAACCAGTCATCAGGTACTGGTTGGATTCATAGTTCGCTTAAGATGATCTTCTTGAAGGTTGCATGCCTTTTTCTTGAGAAGTGGCAGGCTGTTCGATCTGCACTAGGCCTTGCCACCTGAAAAAATTGTCCCTCGCTCCAGGATGAATAAGAAGTCAGTACAAAGCTGTGGTCTGACTTCATACTAACAGTACTATATGTTTATTCCATGATGTTTGCCTGGATTCAATTGTAACAAATTCTTAGTGTGTTCCAGGCTTTTGTGTCTCCTGTTAGTCACATAATATTGGAGAACCTTGGAACTTCCAAGGGACGCATTTACAACAGGGCATCAGCCATGTGTTGGAGAAAAGTCACACTCTGTACAGTGGACACGGGTAGGGAACAGATCTACATGCCTGCAGCTCTAAAAAGGTTGTCTGGCCTAATGTATGCTATTGTGTGCATTTTATGCTGACATTAAAATTTTGTGTGGGATGTTGGATAATGTGACGTCAGCTGGAGTACAACTTACGAAGATTTGCTAGCTACAAGTCGCCCCTTTCCGCAGCCAATTCCTCTACCTGTAAGTGTTTCCGCTCAGATGGATAACCTTCTTTCTTTCTTGTCCCTTCCATCAATAAGTATTCTTTCTCTGGAAAGCATACGTACAGTTATCCCATGTACGGAACTGCTTGCTTTTGCTATTATCAAATGTGTTGGATCGATTATCAGTGTTGGAAAATTGTTGAAGATCCTTATGAGGTACTCTCTGCTTGACCAGCCATTTTTGCTGGAACTTTTGTGGTAGCTCCACCAATATCTGGTGCCTGGTCTTTTGAGGTTTGGCTTGACTCTCAAAGAAACATAGACATGTTGTCAGGGGCCATTAAGGTAGAGGGTGCTTAAACCAACACTTACTGCTATTGCACATACATATGGCTATGTGGTCGATATGAAAATTATATATAAACATAGGTATTAAGAAAAATACATAATCTTAGCCTCAATTGAATATGTGATGAATATTCAAAGTCAAAACCACTAGCTTCCTTAAACCAATCCCTAGGCCCTGTGTATGACAACCTTGTATATGATGAGGACCCCCCACCTTATTGCCTGGAGGTCCAAGACAAGATTGCCCAGAACCAACACCACATAGTTGGGTACTAGACCCAAGCTAGATCAAAGCCCAACTAGTAATGGAGCGCAAAGCCACATGGCCACTTCCATGGTCCCAACCGGTTTGGTTGCAGAGTTGTCACCTTGCATCTTGGGTACCGGCTCTTTTAATGCTTGGAACCGACCCCTTTATGCCTAGAACTGATCCCCTTTATGCCTTATAACCGACCCCCCCTTTGTGCGTTGTGGGCCTACCTCCTTGGCTTTGTGTATAGAATGGCTAGAACTGTCTCCCCTCCCCGTTGACTAGAATGCCTAGAATAGGCACTGACAAGTCATCCTAAACCACCTTGAATTGACTTGAGATAGAGTGGAGCCCGTTACCTACCCTACATGGAGGTAGTGGAGGCTAGTATGAGGTGGCACCACTAATGGCACCTAAAACTGTCACTCCATGGGCCCGGGGACTCCTACACCATGGGGAGCAGTTCAAGGTAGTAGAGTGTTGACGATTGGGAGGCGTTTATTGGTGTTGGTTTTAGCACCCTCTACCTTCTATGGTCTCTTCTTGTAATAGAGCCTTTCTTGTGTTTACGAGCATCTTTGTATTTGTGACCTGTATCTGGTCATGTAAAAACTCTCTTGTAAAGATGGGAGGTTACTGTGCTGGGCATAATTTGGTACACGTACGAATGTTCCGTAGTGGGCTACTGGCTTCAGAAATTGGTCAAAGACCTCACCACAACTTTTGTTTATTCACCACATATATTCTCACTGCAAACCTTTAGAAGTTGAGTTTTCTGACGTATTCCTGGTACATAGGTGGGTCCCGTCTGTCCTGTCTGTACTGAAGGTGCCTATGAGTTTCAACAACTACTGCTGAGGATCTAATATATTTGTTCAAAAGAGGTACAACACTATATTAAGTATCAGCTTCTCAGCAAAGTCAGGAAGTGTCTGTAAAGAACAAAGTTGATCAAAGTTTGAAGCCCTATATTTTTCTGTATTCTGTATTTTCAAATAGCATGTGACAAGCCCTCACAAGCACCTATGGTTGTGAATCTCCACAATTTAAGACTAAGGTCCTGTCCAGATTTGTTGACCTCTTGCAGCTACAGGCAGCAAAGATCCTGGTTATTACTGAAGATGATAGTTAGTAGAAAAGTAAAGATGACATTCACATGTGCCCCACTATGATGACTTTGTTTTACGGCAGGTCAATGCCTTTGTGGGTCTTGTTCCTTCTGTGTCCTTCATGGCATGTAGTGATCAGAAATATATTCTCAACTGCCAATCTTTGTGTCTCAATTGGCAGGAGATGGTGGATTTTCTCGTGGATGTATGGGAGCAAGAGGGCCTCTATGAGTAGATGGATATCTCCAGTAAACACATCGTTGTCATTTCTCCTTGTTTCTAAAGAACTGCATGGTGCCATTTGACATAAATGGTTTCTGATGCACATGCCTGACTTATCAACGATATTCTGCACTGTTGATCATGTTGAAAGAGGATTCTTTTGTACAATTATGAGACAACAACTTCACCTAATATTTGAAGGTCAAATGGAAGAGTATTTTGTATTGTGGTTAAGATTCAATGGTGTCAAATTGACCAAGTAAAGGCTTTGGGGGCCACTTGGATTTTGTTAGAACTCCACTTAATAGAAAAACAGAATCGCATGTGATTAGGAGTTGAAATATAGGTCTACTTCAACAGATGACCTACAGCTATTGAAACCCTTAAAATATAGGTCTACTTCAACAGATGACCTGCAGCTATTGAAACCCTTAAACAGCTAGGTTTTCGAAAGTACAAAAAATTGGTGATCCAGGAGGTCACAAGGACGTCTGACTGTATAGAGGAGTGTACTTATGAATTTCACAGGCGAAAATGAACCATGAATTCACATGAAGAACTTACTCTGAGTACTTCTTGGTGCTACCTTTTGATTCTGGACGAGTGCAATGTGTTACTAAGAAATTCATGCCTGAAAATGGCGAATACATATGGCACTGCATACACACATCTAAGGACTTAAAATCTTGATATGTGTGTGCATTGAACCTCTAGTTTGAATGATTCATTCTGCAGAAGACCTCATATTGAACAGAACTGTTGCATAACAATCAGGGTTTCTAAAATTGTCAGAGAGTCTTTTGCCACTAATGGATGTTAACTTGATGGAGTCTCATTGGACTAAATGAACTACACACTGTTTATGGTGTTTAGCATGACTTGCCTAATACTGTCACTTACCCTATTTTGAGGAGTATGCTAGGTTACACTAATGATCAACAACTTCATCATTATTTTGACCTTATGACATATGGCGTTCAAGTGTGTTTACTAATATCTTGGCCTGAGTATGTTGAATAGCGTTGTGAGGTGTATGCCTTTGTTGCATGATGGTTTACAAGTTGACTAAAGTGGACACAATTGACACTTGGACAATTGAACACTTGAAACACTTGAACAATACTTTCCTCTTGCACCCTAAAACTCAAAACACATGACACTTGTCATTACTGTGCTCAATAATCTCTTCCCCTTGCACATTCAAACCCAAAACTTCCATCTCAAACACCCCTATGTGCTTTGCTGAATGTCATTATGTTAACAAATTTTCACTGATAAAAGTTACCTGTGTGCGCAAATAGTATCACCAAATTCAAGCCCTTTTTTTTTTTGCAAAGAACGGTTCATGCTTATCAATATAATTTTGAGAATTGGGTTATGTCGTAAGACGTAAATTTCCATTGAAGTGTTCAAACCCACCATTGTAAGTTAGAGCCAACAAAGTACAGAGCAGACGCCCGTGCTTTCTGTCACCATATCTGGCAATGGAGTGGCTCGGTCAGTTTGCTCGTCTGTAATCAACGCACGTATTGCAAAATCCAACAGTGAAAACAAAAATTTTCTTCTCTCAATCATGGTTACCTGCTCTGATTAACTCTGTATCGCAAGGCTTGTAATTTAATGTTTCTGCAGCAGATTTGGCAGGACACTGTAAATTTTCAAGACACCCAGTAAAGTTATCCGTAAAAGTCTCTCAAAGAGGGACGAAACCGTGCGTTGGATCCTTCTTTGAGAAAACTTTCTATTAAGAGCTCGTTATCTCTGTCATGTATTGGAGTCTATTTTCAAAGTTGGGTTAAACTTTTGGGTTCTCCTCCTTTTTCCACCTCTCCATAACATTATTAAGTAGCGTGCGCTCATTCGTTCGTTCGTTCATTCATGTGGACCCTGAGAATATAATCACGGGATGTCCCAACTTAATGCAACGAGACTTGGATTAAGTTTGAATCTACACTAGGTTGGGGGCATCCCATGGTTCTATTCTTAGGGTTGCTTCACACTATGGCCAAAGGTTGAGAGGCCGTTCATTTCCACTAATCAGATTGCAAGAAACCAAGAATTCGGCCTCTCAACCCTTCACACTAGAGGCCAAAGTCCAAAGGCTGTCGCTTTCCAATATGCCTACATGGCATTCTTTTTTGACCAAGCAGACGGACTCTCAAAGGATGTTTGGGCCGGACAGAATTGGAAATCCAAACTATGGTCAAGAGGTTGTCGGATTTTTTTCCATAAAAAAATGAAAATATGACAAGATATTGGCCGTAAGATTGGAGGGGTTGATTTGGACAGGGAATGAAGTGGGATGCTCCTTCTCTCTATGGACTTTGGGCTTGGCCTTTGGAGGCTTCGCACGATGCCCGGCCGAAGGCTCCAATTCCTATAATTTATTGGCTTTTTTCAACCCATTTCTTTGGACTCTGAACAAACTTTGGCCATTCAAATCCCACGGCCTCTCGACTTGGATGGCCATGGTGTGAAGCAGCCCTTAGGGCCCACATGAACGAACGCACACTGCTTAATGAGGTTATGTCAAACTTATGAGATAATATTGGGTTTAAAAATAGGGCATATGCATGGGACCACTCTCTCAAATCACAAACCGACTTATGCAAGGCTAGCTTGGCCCCATCCATCCTCCTAGTAGGACAAGCTAGAAAGCCGGTTTTTGATAGCCCAACAACACTCTTTGTCTATGCTACATTAGGGGTTGAGAAAACTTGGGCGACTTTGTGTTAATTCTCATTATAAACTCAAGGTTTGGGACTACTAACCCCGTGGTTTCATATGCTTTACTTTACAAATAACTCTTGAGCGCCATCAAAACTCAGGAAGAGACCACTTACATCATTGACTTTGAAAGGTAGAAACATCATGACCCGTTAACCACCCTCTAGCCGTGCACTAGACCGCCGTCACAATGGCGAAGTGCCATTTCTAAAACCGATCATGGCTCGGCGGCAACTTCAATGCGTGTACACTTAGTGCAGCCAATGGGAGTCAAGTGTTAATGTACTCATGAGGTAACCAACCGATTCAGGCGATGTTCTGTATGGAAATGCGGATTACCGTGTTCGGTGTAGGGAGAATCTAGTGAGCGAGTAGGGGTTTGGACAACTTTCTACTTTGAAAAGTTGTACTCGTAGCATTTTTTTTGTATAGGGCAGAAAAATATGAAACAACTTGCATTCTTCATGAATCCTTCTCGTCTATCTTGGAAAATTATCTCATGATTGTCAGACCAGATCTTCAATGCAAATCACCTTATTTTCATGGGTTATGGTATTTCTACCTTAAGGGAGATGTGTCCGGCATGCAACCAAAGTTTGGCCGGAAAGGCAACCTGGAGACTTGCTTGCAACACAATACAATAAATTGTGACCAAAGATTTATGGGTGGAAGTGAAGTGACCATAAAAATAAAAGAAAACAAGAATACATCCATTAGGTTGTAATTCAAACTTGCTACCCTTTCACCCTTGGTACTCAACACCTTCATCCTTCTGCACACTGAAGTGGGAGAACTGGCTACTATACTGATTATCCCAATTAGTGAGGGAGGGTTAATAGAGCGTGTGGGAAATTAGCGAAGGTGATACTAAATTTCTTCACGCATTGGAATTCGGTGTCACCAAAAGATCTAGGAAGCACTGTTCATCTTGACACTATTCACTGAAAGTGTTGTTCATAGCAACGTTATTCATTGAAAGTACTGGCATTGTTTTGACAAGCACATGTTCGCATTTTGAAAAGTAAAAAAAATAAAAGTAAAATATCATTCTGCAAACACCTTAGAGCGTGCAGTATTTTTCTTGAAATGTATGGTAAATGAACATGTAATCATGAATTTTAATATCACTCAATAATAATTGCAACCCTCGCTAATTTTAGGACTTGGTAAAATAGCACGTGTTTTGCAAATTAGTACCACGTGCACTGATTGAGATTATCGGTGTAGTTATTGATGAACCGGTTGAGTTTTGAGAAACAACCGGTTGAAGTTCAAGACTTCGGAAAAAACTACCAATCGTTTTTGAGAAACCTAAGGAATACACCCCAATTCAATAAAGAAAAACCCAAGGATGTCAACACGTAATGGTCAGTCGGACTTGGAAACACTAGGATTTCGATTGATTATGCCTAAAAATCTCCCCTAGGGGTGGGAAAACACACAGTAACAATTACAGACGGGCGACACCAGAAGTACCTGAGAAAATCAAATCAAAATGGACAAATTGAAAAACAATGGATGCATCTTCTCCTCACCATACACGATGCAACATAACATTCCTCAACGACGTGGGCCCTCAGAATACAACACTGAGGTGCTACGAGTTCAATCTGAATATGAGTCTCCTGGTGCAACTTTTCAAGCACCTCACTCCTAGATCCTCAGAGCCCACGGAACGCACGGTGAACGCTGAAGTCATGTTACGAACTTACCAACGATCGTGTTTCAAGCTTCTTCTTCTTCTTCTTCTTCTTCTTCTTCTTGTTTTTGTTTGTGATCCCGCCTCATATCGTTTTGTTTAGTTGAGATCGCTGCGAATCAATTCGCAGTCATGTCCAATTTCTTCCATCAATTGATTCATTTATTATTATTATTATTATCATCATCATTTTATACAAACTCTACTGAGTTGACTGCCATGATTTCGTCGATTATTGTACTGAGCCAACTGTGTATATATATACCGGTTGAAGTTGTTCAAGACTGCATGAAAATTACCGGATCAGTTTAGAGGACTCCATAGAAGAATATGCCTCAAATTAATGAAAGCAAAACTGGAAGATTATGTCAACATGTAACCGGCTGGATTCAGAATCACATGGATCTTGACGGGCAGTGCCCTAAAACTTCCCGGGCACTGAGGGCCACTTCACACACGAGACTGAGAGCCCATGACCGTTGCCCTTTCAAGCACTCTCATTGGTGGAAAAGGCGGAGCCGGTCCAAGTTCGCTACTTCACACTACGCTTGAGGGACCAACGGAGTTTGTGTATGCAAGGTGGATGTAAAGTCCACATGGATTCCTACATGGCATCGAATGGATCATGTTTCGTGGTCACTTGGACTGTTTTCAAAAACCACCTCCTGGAGGTAGGTCTAACACAAC
The DNA here is from genome assembly GCA_950295325.1 of Polytrichum commune. Taxonomy (NCBI): domain Eukaryota; kingdom Viridiplantae; phylum Streptophyta; class Polytrichopsida; order Polytrichales; family Polytrichaceae; genus Polytrichum; species Polytrichum commune. The sequence continues at coordinate 71,523,496 of OX485803.1, forward strand.
ACCGTTGGGAGACCATGGCACTCCAAACGCTGCTCACAACCGTTGGTTGATTCTAGTGTATCATGTGTGAAGACCCGCATGGATAGAAATCCATTGAAATAGCATTTGGTTGAGGGCCCGGTCACATATGACTTCACATTACACTTGAGGGTCGCTGACCACACTACATGGTTTCGGAGGTGCCTTGGGACGGCCTTTGGACACTTTTTTTCTTTTGGGCTCTCACAATCTCATGGTCACGGCTCTTGGCTCGTGTGTGAAGTGGCCCTCATCCACACGCATGAGCTTCGAATCACAAACTAGAGATGTTTTCATTCACTTGTATATTTACCCTTGCAATATAATGGACTTTTCTTTATTGTGTCCCCGTCAAAAAGTAATTTTCTGACAGGTGAGGTCAATATTGGTGTCTTTAAGTGGACACTTTCTTAAGCTCGGAGCCTTCTTGTGGGAGATAGATAGATTGATCTTCAACACTTTGATTTTTGAGGTACTTGCAAATATTTGTTGAGGGAGAAAGCAAAAGATCGATGCCGATTTCAAGTTTGTGGGCATTTGCATTGAATTTCTAACCACAACATTTTTCCGGCTCATAAAAATGAGTCGTCTAGGCTTCACATGGAAAATGCTTTTGTTGCTTAAAGTACACTTCCTGATACTCTTATGTTGAGCCATGTGATGCTTGGTCACCTTAAATAGATCGCTTTAGAAACTTGTTCGGTTGGTGGGTGCATCCACTTTCAAATCATGTTATTGGTGGGTGTGTCTACTGTAAGATCGTGTTACACGTCTTCATGAAATTGATTGCATGATAGAGGTGAATCATTTGGTCAAATATTCTAGGTTAAATACGATTTTGAAAGGTGACTCAACCACTTGATGATGTTGACCGCCACAATTCAACCTTAAAGTAGATATCCCGTTTAAAGTTGGATCAAACCCTAAACCTGGAAGTTGATTGGGGCCTTCATATAAGTTTTGGAAATTCTATGACGTGAAGATAGATTGTGATGTGACTTTTTGGTAGATTAATGATACCTTGTGGTCTTATAAGGTTATTATAAGGTCGACACCCACACATAGTAACTTGTTAAGAGTTTGATGAAGATTTTGCATCTACCAGCATAAAGAACAAATATACAATCAATATCAACATGTATGCCAAAAGCATTTAGGAGTTAAGACGTGTCTACACTAGATATGAGCAATTGAATTGCCCCATGCTAATGTCTCATCATTCCACACTAGTTTGGATATTTAATACCACAACAACAACAAAAATATCGTTTTAATTTTTTGATTTCATGGCTATACGGATGAATAAACAAAGTCGTAAGTTTCTATGATCCGGTTTTGACCCAAAGCAATTTGCCTGGATTAAGAGGCCATCCGTTCGCGAAGGCAACCTAATTGCACATATCGGTGCCGTCCTTAACCCACTTTTGGGTAAGCACCATGCATTGGTTGGCAGAGGGGGGATTATAGTATATGAGTATACCTCTCATCCATCCAACATAGAAATTCTTGTATACTTGACCCCCATACGTTTGTCGCCGGTTCATCTCAAATGACCTTGAATAGATTTATTCAAAGTCTTTAAAACCAAATCCGGTGGTCAAATCAACTGAAAAAAGGTAACCTCTGGGATGCATATTATTTCAAGGCTTCTATGTTGGATGAATGAGAGGTATGCAATAATTTCCTTCTCTCTCTCACATTAGCCCACCTCGATTGTCCACACCAAAGAGAAGGAATTATCCTATACAAAAGTGTACCTCTCATCCATGCAACATCAAAAAACTCAAACCCTTATAAGGGCCACTTCACACACGAGATTGAGAACCCGTGACCACTACACTTCAAGCGCTCTCATTGGTGGAAAAGGCGGAGCCGGTCCAAGTTCGCTACTTCACACTACGCTTGTGGGACCAACGGAGTACGTGAATGCAAGATGGATGTAAAGTCTACATGGATTCTAACACAGAACTGGGAGACCATGGCACTCCGAATGCTCACAACCATCGATTCATTCTATTCTATCACATGTGAGGACCCCGCATGAATAGAAATTCATTGAAATAGCATTTGGTTGAGGGCCCGGTCACATATGACTTCACACTACACTCGAGGGTCCGTGACCACGCTACATGATTTTGGAGGCGTGTTGGGACAACCTTTGGACACTTTTCTTTTGGGCTCACCCAATCTCATAGTCACGGCTCTTAGCTCGTGTCTGAAGTTGACCCTACACGTGTCTCGTATTCATCTCAAATGACCCCAAGCAGACTAAGGGCCAAGTTCCATGTGCCGGTCCCGGTCCGTTTTTTAAATGGGTGAGAAACGGGTGACATCATCCAAAAAATGGGTGATGTCACCCATTTTATGGAGGGGTACTTCTATGTGGGGTGCCGGTTTTTTTTCGATTTCCTACTTTCTAACTAAATTTGGTGAGTGATAAGACATGACACTTTATGAAGGTCACCAACAATGAAGGTCACCTAGATTCTAAAAACATCATAAAATACATGTTCCCTAGGAGTACTCCTCAAAAGAAGGGACTAGAAGAACAAAGTGGCCTTTAGTATCCAAGGGTGTACCCTAGGCGACCGGCCGATCCGGTCACTAGAGCTTTCTAACCGGCACATGTCCTTCTCGTTACCGTTAGGACTGCCGGTCCTTTGGCACCCGTTCTTGCACAACAAAGAAATGTGGGACACCCATCCATGGGGGACACCGGTCCTTGGGTGAGAAGGATGGACACATGGCACCACCCTCTTTTCACCGGCCCATCCATTTATTTTGAAAAAAATGGACCGGGACCGGCACATGGAACTTGGCCCTAATTCATGACCTTTAAAACCAGTTCCGGTGTCAAATCAACTGAAAAAAGTAACCTCCGGAATGCACACTACTCTACTTCAAAGGACTTTATATCGATGGATGAACGAGAAGTATGCTCATATGCAACAATCCCCTTTATTTCCGTGCACGGGCGGATGTGAAATAGCTAGCTCATTTATGTGTGCAGGGTATAATTGTACCCACTCAAGTATGCGAAAGTTATAGCTCTACCAACAACAAAGGCTCCAACTCCTCCATCGGTTCCAGTTATTTCCGAGGGACACCTACCTTATGTTTGTTTGCCTATGGGGACTGCAGGCTTTTACGAGTCCACATTCATTTCATTCATCACGTGAGCTAGAAGGTTTGAGAATACTATATGGCTCAAGGGCTATCATTCAATGGTCACTTTTCTTCTTCACCGGACACCTATATGTTGGTTGGTATGTGGTTGACGTGAGGATCAAAGAACAAACACCATGAAGACACGTGTTTGCAAGGGATTGGACTACATCCACGGGGAGGTCACTTAGTGCATTTTAAAAACGACGTGTGGCATAATATAGGGAGGATTAAAATCATTTGACATAAAAATTATAAAAGAAATCCAAATAATGAAGGGTCCATTAAAAGTACATAAGCCCATTACAAGTAAAATAGATAGGTATAAAATATGGGCCATTCCCTTTTAGTAAAAATAATATAGGGGTTGAAAATAAGGATCTTAGGATGTATGTTTAGTAGAATCAATTTTGTATGCATGCCTCATGAGGGATGGATGAAAAATTACTCATCATTCACCCAAAAATGGATGAAATTGGAAGCCTAACTCTATGCCCGACTTCTCTTGGTGGTTTTTCTCGCCTTCTCTTTTGAAACTCTTCAACCCGATTGTAGGGCGCCCGTTCGTGCACAACATTTGAGCCTCACCGTTGTGTTTAGGGTTTAGGATTGCTTGTCGTCATCCTCTTCTCCAATCTTGTGTCCAATTTTTTTTAATTAAAAGGAATATAGACTACAAAAAATTTCAATGACATGGGCATTATAAGTAATGGTAGGGTACAAAAAAATAGGCCATTTTAGAATATTATGTAATTATAGGGAGCTTTTAATTCGTGCCTTGGAAGTAAATAGCCCCTAAACAAATACCCCTCTGCCGCACGTGGTACACAAAAATCCTACTGAGTGACCTCCCCGTGACTACATCTTCAAATTTTTATTAACTACTCCACACTTCATAACGACCACAGTCAAGGGGACCCGTGTGTTCAATCAAGAGAGATCAACAAATATGCACTTCCAATAACCTATAAGTAAAACAATGGAGGCTCGATTTTGCTCCAACTATGCTCCAATTATTTCCAAGGGACGACTAAGTTATGTGTATGTATATACCTATTGGGGCCGCAAGCTTTTGAGTCCACATTCATTTCACTGGGTTCGAGAATTCAATAGGGTTTGTGGGCTATTATTCGGTGGTCACTTTTCTTCTTAACTGGACACCTATATGTTGGTTGGAATGTGGTTGACGTGAGGATGAAAGAACAAACACCATGAAGACACATGTTTACAAAAGACTGGACTACATCTTTAGATTTTTATTAACTACTCCACACTTCATAATGACCACAGTTGGGAGGACCTATGTGTTCAATCAAGAGAGATCGACAAATATGCACTTCCAATAACTATGAGTTGAATCAATGGAGGCCCGATTTTGCTCCAACTATGCTCCAATTATTTCCAAGGGACAACTAAGTTATGTGTATGTATGTACCTATTGGGGCCGCAAGCTTTTGAGTCCACATTCATTTCATTGGGTTCGAGGGTATTATTCGGTGGTTTTTCTTCTTAACCGGACACCTATAAAATTTCTATTAAGCGTGTGGTATACACTTATATGTACACCTATAGTATGTGGTTGGGGTGAGGATCAAAGGACAAACACCATAAAGGTACATGTTGAAAAGAGATCGGATTACGTCATCCGATTCTTATTAACTTACTCGACATTCAATAGTGAATGCAATTGGGAGGACCTATGGTTTCTATCAAGAAAAGGTCAACAAACATATAATTCCAGTAACCATAACAAAATTAGGGAAGACATGTTTGATTTTCAAGCCGATTTCTACTGATGCGTCATTGAAGACTCGTTGATACAATGCAAGCTTCGTTGATGTAAATTTAATCGGTAGAAGTTGGAGAACATGACAAACGAAGTGAATAACAACCCATACATCTTATACTCCGTAACATACTCCTTTGGTAAGACGACTTCACATAAGTGCAAACTCAATTTTATGAAGGTTCCAAGCTAGTTCATGAACCTTCCAACCAATGTTATTAGAGTGTTCTACCAAATTCATGAACCTTTCAAATTACTTATTGATTCTTCTAAATTAGTTCATGATTATTCTGAACCAACTTGACATGCGGCACACCTCAATTTCATGATGGTGGACATTTACCTCTAGCAACTTCATGAATCTTCCAAACCAAATTCATAAATATTTTTGCACTATGGTTTTCATATGCTTAACTTCCAATTTCATATGCAAGTCGTGGGGGGTGATTAGGAGAATCTTCTACATGATGTATTGTTTGTTGTGGAATAAAGCTATACAACTCATGAAATTAATTTTGTGACGTTGTGGACATGGATACCAAATCATAAAATTGTTCACAACATGTAGTGAAATTGGCCTGGGGGGGGGGAGGGGTGCACCTTTCATTAAAAACCAAGAACCACATGCGTTTGCAACATACTCTAAAAACCCCCTATATACAAGTAAATTTGTACAATACACGTACAAGCTCAGCGATAAAATTACAAATGATAATATGTATACGTAAAAAAATTACATTCATATACAGTCATTAACATACGTATACAAATACACTTTTGAATAAATAGAAACCCTTGTCATTTGCATAATGTACGTAAAACCCTAGCATTCTACATGATGAACTTGGTTCATGATTCCAGTGAACTTGATAGAACCTATGGCTTAATCGATTCGTAAAATCATGAAATCATTCACAACATGCAGTGAAATTGGCTGAAAGTTCAAGTCACGTCGGTTGTCTATATGATGAACTTGGTTCATGATTCCAATGAAACTGGTAGAACCTATTGCTAGATTGGTTTGTAAAATCATAAAATCATTCACAACATGTAGTGAAATTGGCTGAAAGTTCAAGTCACGTCGGTTGTCTATATGATGAACTTGGTTCATGATTCCAATGAAACTGGTAGAACCTATTGCTAGATTGGTTTGTAAAATCATGTAATCATTCACAACATGTAATGAAATTGGCTAAAAGTTCCAGTCACGTCGGTTGTCTATATGATGAACTTGATTCATGATTCCAATGAAACTGGCAGAACCTATTGCTAGATTGGTTTGTAAAATCGTGAAATTGGGTTCACGCTATTGTGAGTTCCTTTTTTACCAAAGAAGTAATATCAGAAACTGATTCATGTTGGTACTACTACCTGTTGTACCCATTGCTTCTGTTTCTCGGGCAGCTTTCAATGATCTCAACAGACAACAACAGCAAACATAAATATTTTCCTTAAAAAATTAAAAAAAAAAAAAAACAATAACATAGTGTCGATCGAATTCAAGGTAGTGTAGTGTTGTCACATATAAGTGGATATTATTGGCGACATATATAGAAGGGTCAATGACAAGCCTTTGATTGGGGCCGATGTATTCGTGTTCATTGGCACGGATGGGATGGGCCATGGCCCAAAGTCTTGCATGAACCGACCCACCATGAATGGATGTGAGTACAAGTGCTATTAGGTCGTACATTGTACCTTTGATTTTTACTTGGGTGTGAGTTGTTGATTGAAAGAGGATATATTGCCACGTCTAAGGGCCACTTCACACATGAGACCGAGAGCCCGTGACCGTTTACATTTCAAGCACTCTCATTGGTGGAAAAGGTGGAGCCGGTCCAAGTTCGCCGCTTCACACTAGGTACGCTCGAGGGACCGACGGAGTAAGTATGTGAATGCGAGATGGAATGGATCATGTTTCGTGGTCACTTGGACTATTTTCAAAAACCACCTCCTGGGGGTAGGTTTAACACAAAAATCGTTGGGAGACCATGGCACTCCGAACGCTCACAATTGTTGGTTTATTCTATTTTATCATGTGTGAGGACCTGCGTGAATAGAAGTTCATTGAAATAGCGTTTGATTGAGGGCCCGGTCACATATGACTTCACACTACACTTGAGGGTCCGTGACTGCACGACATGATTTTGGAGGAGTCTTGAGACGGCCTTTGAACACTTTCTTTTGGGCTCTCACAATTTCATGGTCACGGCTCTTGGCTCGTGTGTGAAGTGGCCCTCGGGATGTTGTTTTTGGACTCCGTACGAACAACCTAACAAAATTTTCGGAACCGCAGGAATCTTGTACGTGGCTCCAAATGTGTCTCTAAGTTCATGCTTCAAATCATGTTCATTCTCGACGAGAATCTAGAGGGGTTGCTTTTGAGTAGGGGTCACAATTGCTAGGTGAAGGTTACCAAACATGGATAAAGTGTTGATTGGAGTAAGGTAAGTGGACACTTGTTTGGAATTGAAGCATTTTTATTGGAGATCTCCAACACTCGGTCTCTTGACACATTTGCACATGTGCGTGGGAGGAGAGAGTGAAATTCCAACACCAAATTCGGAGTATGTGAGGATTTCCTATGATTTTTCTAAACACAAGATTGTTTTGTCCATAAATTAGCAATGTAAGATTCCCCTTCACACGGAGAACATTGTTGTAGCTTTGAGTGCACTCCCAAGTTTTTTTTTTTTTTTTTTTTTCGGGCGCTCGGTCACTCGAATAGACCATCCTAGAGAGTTGTGTGGTTGGCTTGTGTATCCACTTTCACGCCGTATTACATGCCTTCATGGAATTAGATGCATGGTAAAGCTAATTTGGTGACATTGCAAATTGAATACGACTTTGGAAGGTGCACAACCACTTAATTTAAATGTTGACCGCCATATGTCAGCCTTGAAGTACACATTCTATTATCGAGGATGTTGGATAGAGACACCTCTACATAGATAACATCATTTAGGTGGGCACTTACAACATACGCATGAAGCACATAACATTATTTAGCTATGTGGCTCGGCTCCATCACCCTGGAATATGTGAATGATATTTTGTGGGTCCCCTAGACAAATAAGAACATTTGTTCATTGTTCATACATTCAAGCTGAAATTGGAAACTTGGATGGAGTTGTACTTCCTAGCACCATGCGTGGGAACCAACGTCCATCCCGGTAATATTCACAGGAAACGCTATTCATCCAGTATCATTCCCCGGGAACACTATTCACATCATAGGAAACGCTATTCATCCAATATCATTCCCCGGGAACACTATTCACAGCAACACGGTCGTTGAAAATACCGAGGCTATTCACAATAATCTTACTATTCACACCGGTGTCAAGTTTCTTCCAATTCCCTTAGTTTCTTCCCATAAACGTACGATAGTGGGGGCCCATGCTCTGTCACGTCGGATTCACGTCAGATGGTCCCACAAGTCAACCAAAGTGTACACAAATGACACTCGGCATCGGTGTGCTCGATCAAGAACATCTCGCTCTTGCATACTGAAATCTAAGCACACGACACACGCATGAGTATGCTCCACAACATCTTCCCCTCGCACACTAAGACACAAAACCATAAATCTCACGTATCCCAATGTGCTGCACTAGATGTCATTTTACAAAGAGAACAAAATTCACTTACGTTTTCTTTTACTCATGTGGATGAATACTATCATATTGACAATTAACAGACATGACACCTTTTTAGACCGTTAGGCGTCTAGTCTAGGCCCTTTGCAAATAGTGTACATGGCATTAAATAGCATTAAACGGTGTGAGATACTAAACACACTGGCTATGGACAGGGAAATGGTAGTAGAAGACAGCCTAGTAGTAGTAGTAGTAGTAGTAAGGCTGATAGGCTTCCAAACGGTTTATAAGGCACAGTTACTGCAGTAGTACAATTAACTTAGCCAATTCCCTTGCCTTTTAAGCTACTTCAACATAGCTTCGTCGGTGCTTTCTCTCTCTGACCCTGGCTCTACTTTGAGTGGGTCCAACCATGAAGAAGGCTGTATCGGTCATCGCCATCATGTACACTAAATATGATATTTAGTGTATGATTATATTTAGTGTTGTTACCACCCTACCATGCTCAACACTAATTTTCAGTTCTTTGACAATTAGTGGTAGACATTAAATACTTTGACCAATCATAATGCCTACTTGGGGATCTATCCACTTAACGAGGCGGTGTAAGAAGTGATCCAAAAAACGGGGACGACACCTTCATATATTAGAACACTCTCACCTGTAATGAGATTGTTTTTGTGGTGATTCTCACCTAACAATCCAACATCAACGACCCCCCCCCCCCCCCCACACACCACCTAGTGGAGAGTAAAAGGCTCATTGCTTTCAACCATCTTTATGAATTCTCATGTGTTGCATACAATTTTATATTTTCTTTCAGAACAACAATTATGTAAACTTTGCATAAATTTGTTAATCTATGAAATTTGTTTGAAAGTGTTCCAAGCTATTTAACCCGCCTGAAATAGAAAGAAGAAAAAAAGTAAAATGCCATTTTTAGGCTCAATTACCTTAGTTTATTTAGATTCCTAGCTTTGCAAGCTTCAATTTCAAAGCAAACAAACAAATCTATGTTACTATGGGAAAAACGTTTGAGCCTCCAAGTCTAGGGGTTATAACTTAGGGCCACTTCACACATGAGCCAAGAGTCGTGACCATGAAATTGTGAGAGCCCAAAAGAAAAGTGTCCAAAGGCTGTTTCAACACACCTCCAAAATCATGGAGTGTGGTCACAAACCCTCAAGTGCAGTGTGAAGTCTTACCACGGGGAGGTCACCTTGTCAAGTTGACACCACATGCGGACAATGTTTGCTACCCCTATATTACATGCCATATATAATTTTAAAATTTATGATATTTTTTCTACATATACATAACCATTGATAGTATCTTTTGTATATTTTTTGAAATTTTTAGTCATCTTGATTTTTTTTAAATAAATGTTTTAGTTCAATTCGGTGTCATTCTAGTTAGAAACGGTATGTTTTATGAAAAAAACAAATCAAAAAATTTAGTTACCATTTTTACCTATGTCATAGGTACTGTGTATATCTACTCATGAAAAAAATTCGATAAAATTTTGACCCATTTTGGTGGTGCAACTTACCAAAAGAAGATGTTTTTTGGTCGCACGTCGTGTTCAACTTGACAATGGAGTGATCTACCCGTGAGTCATACGTCACCGGGCCCTCAACCAAATGCCATTTCAACGAAATTCTATTCGCATGGGCCCTCACATATGGTAAAATCAAATGGACCAGCGGATGTGAGCGTTCGAAGTGCCATGGTCTTCTAGTGGTTTTGTGTTAGGCCTCCCTCCAAGAGGTGGTTTTCGAAAACAATCCAAGTGATCATTTCGATGCCATGTAGGAATCCATGCACACTTCACATCCATCTTGCACTCACCCACACACTCCGTTGGCCCCTCAAGCATACCAAGTGTGAAGTAGCGAACTGGGACGGGCTCCGTCTTTTCCACCAATGAGAGCGCTTGAAGTGTTGTAATTAATGGTCACGGGCTCTCAGCCTCGTGTGTGAAGTGGCGGCCCTTAGCCTAGCGCAACTGGGGTGGCACGGACCCTCAACTGTACCAAGTGCGAAGCCGCGAACTTGGACCAGCTCCGCCTTTTCCACCAATGAGAGCGCTTCAAGTGTAATAATTAACGGTCACGGGCTCTCAGCCTCTCGTGTGTGAAGTGGCCCTTAGCCTAGCGCAACTGGGGTGGCACGGACCCTCCAGCATACCAAGTGTGAAGCCGCGAACTTGGACCGGCTCCGCCTTTTCCACCAATGAGAGCGCTTCAAAGTGTAATAATTAACGGTCACGGGCTCTCAGCCTCTCGTGTATGAAGTGGCCCTTAGCCTAGCGCAACTGGGGTGGCACGGACCCTCCACCATACCAAGTGTGAAGCCGTGAACTTGGACTGGCTCCGCCTTTTCCACCAACGAGAGCGCTTGAAGTGTAATAATTAACGGTCACGGACCCTCAGCATACCAAGTGTGAAGCCGCGAACTTGGACTGGCTCCGCCTTTTCCACCAACGAGAGCGCTTCAAAGTGTAATAATTAACGGTCACGGACCCTCAGCATACCAAGTGTGAAGCCGCGAACTTGGACTGGCTCCGCCTTTTCCACCAACGAGAGCGCTTGAAGTGTAATAATTAACGGTCACGGACCCTCAGCATACCAAGTGTGAAGCCGCGAACTTGGACTGGCTCCGCGTTTTCCACCAATGAGAGCGCTTGAAGTGTAGTAAATTATTGGTCACGGGCACTCAGCCTCTCACTCGTGTGTGAAATGCCCCCCCCCCCCCCCCCCCTTAGCCTGGCGCGACTGGGGCGGCACGGACCCTCAACCATACCAAGTGTGAGGCCGCGAACTCGGACCGGCTCCAGCTTTCCCACCAATGAGAGCACTGGAAGTGGTGTAATTAATGGTCACGGGCTCTCAGCCTCTCATTCGTGTGTGTGTGTGGGTGGTGAAGGGGCCCTTAGCTAGCCTAGTGGCACGGAGTTCTAAATCTGGGGTAGTCTTTACTCTGCTCCCCCAATAAAGCAACTGTGCACGGTCACAGTACGACAACGTCCATAGTAGTAAAGTGCACCCGTTAAAGGAGCCTTGTGATGATGATGCAGGCCGGAGGACGCTTTCAAAGGACATGGAACCCCATCTCCCCCTTTGCCTGTGGCTTGATCGTATGCGATTCCTCCTCACTCATCAAACCAACTCACTTATCTTCTTCTTATATATATATATATGCCCCCTCCCCACTTGACATTAGCTAAGCCTAAAAGTGGGTTCTTAGGGCCGGTTTACACTACGGTGGAGAAGGCCTCTGGTCGGTCAAGAATGCTTGGCCAAGACATGGTTATATGAGGCAAATGGTGGATGTGCCGGAGAAGAATTAAAGGCAATAAAATATTTTTATCGAGTTGGGCTTCTCCGGCCTCTTGAGCCCGGACAAGAAACTCCTCCTCCGGAGAAGCCCAACTCCAAAAAGTGCCGCCATGTAGGCGGCCATGTCATTTTATCATCCATGAGAAAAGTTCACCACCATTGTTTTCTTCACCTAGTGTAAACACCCACCGGTCAAGAGTTGCATTTTCGACCAATCACAATTGAGAAACGCCCTTTTTTCATGACCGGTAGGCTTCTCCACCGTAGTGTAAACTGGCCCTTAGAGCATCACCACCCATCCTCCAAAACGGATGACCTCAACTTATATTGTGAGAGGCGGCTTGCAAAAGTGCCCCACCCATCCTGCAAAATGGATGATTTGTTGGTAGGGCCGGCTTGGAAGTTGAGGTTGGCTTGCAAATTGGGGTCATTTTGCAAGTCGGAGCTCCGCCCCCAAAACAAAAAAGGAGCCCCCTAAACAACAAAGGACAAACTCCATATTCCTCTCCGATTTCCAAGGTGCCAATGAGATTCATCTTGCTTTTGTTTCTTCCTTGTTTTATCACCTTAATATACAAGTCATGGTGGGTCACCCGGCTTGCAAACCGAGTGACTTGAACTTATTGTGAGGATGATCCACCCTGCATTTTGTAGGATGGGTGGTGATGCTCTTAAAAAGGAGCGTTCACACCATTGACATTATCTAGTGCCGAGCCTAGTTGGCAAATGATGTGGCATGGCTTAAAAGTGGAGGTTTTAAGCTAAAACAACCGACCCTCCCATCGGTACCTAGACATGAGGCAAGAATGTAGGACTTCTAAAAGTGTAGCCTCCCGCTCTTGTGATTGGTTGCTTTTAGTCTTAGCTATGAGGGCACGAGGAGCTCCATTAACAAAAACCGATGGTAAGTATTAAGGCATTTGGGGATGGGACAAAAACTATCCAACATTCATGGGTTGGTAGATAAAATAATGAACATGTGTGAAAGCTACTTAACTAAAACCTACTTGGAAATCTCCGGAGCAAGTTCTTGTAGGTGCATTGGGATAGCCGGACATGTCCGCTATAACCGAGGGAGCTTTACCCGGGTTTTAGGGAAGTCTTTGGTTATTTGCTAATGTCAAGTGGGGAGGGGGCATTATATATATATATATATATATGCCCCCTCCCCACCGCACTTTACCAAATAACCAAAGTCTTTCCTGAAACCCGGGTAAAGCTCCCTCGGTTATAGGGGAGGCATCCGACTATCCCAATGCACTTACAAGAACTTGCTCCAGAGATTTTTGATTAGGTTTTAGTTAAGTAGCTTTCACACATGTTCATGGTTTTATCTACCAAGCAATGACATGTTGGATAGTTTTTGTCCCATCCCCAAATCCCTTGTTAATCATCTATCTTACCATCGGTTTCTATAAACGGAGCTCCTCGTGCCCTCATAGCTAAGACTAAAAAGCAACCAATCACAAGGGCGGGAGGCAACACTTTTAAAAGTCCTATATTCTTGCCTCATGTCTAAGTACCGATGGGAGGGTCGGTGCTTGGGGCCAATGGTGAATTTTCACAAGGCCCCTAACATGTCCAGAGACATGTTCATTAAAAAAAAAAACATTTCCAGTGGACGGGTTGTTAGAAAATGAACTGGTTTTTGGACGTGTCAAATTCACTTTGGACGGGTTCTAAAAATAAAAATTTGTATGATAATTTTTTCCAAAAAAAATAAATGGTACAAATACGAGTTACATTATGTCATATATGACATGTGAATATAAGCATAATGCAATCAAACCTCTAATTCCCAATCAATATATTAATCTTGAAGTGCTTGATTCACTTGCATACATTAATTCATCAACCACAAAATTTAGAATGGGGTGTACTAGAAAGATGAGAATCGACAGCAAAAGACAGATAACTGACGAACATTGAAGGCATAATTTGTCAAGATCCTATTGTTTCCAAGTGCAACCAATCACATGTTGACATCTTTCGGTTTTTTTAATAGTTTTTCTAATTTTTTACCAACATTGTAAGAGACTTATTTATACCTCTTGCGGGACGGGTATTTTCATTTTCAAACCGGTTTTGGGACGGGTTGTTTTTTCTTTAACCTTTCCATGGACGGGTTGGTTTAGAAATTACCGGGTTTGGGACGGGTTGCAATTTCTTTTGCCTTTCAATTCAAGGTTTTTGGACGTGGACGGGCAAAAACTTTGTGAAAAATCAACCATGCTTGGGGCTTAAGACCTCCACTTTTAAGCCATGCCACATCATTTGCCAACTAGGCTCGGCACCAGATAATGTCGATGGTGTGAAGGCCGGGTTGTTAGAACCAACTTTTAGGCTTCGCTAAAGTCAGGTGGGGAGGGGGCATAAAAGTTGGTTCTAACAACCCGGCCTTCACACCATCGACATTATCTAGTGCTGAGCCTAGTTGGGAAATGATGTGGCATGGCGTACAAGTGGAGGTTTTAAGCCTCAAGCACCGACCCTCCCTCCCATCGGTACCTAACACATGAGGCAAGAATATAGGACCTTTAAAAGTGTCGCCCCCCGTCCTTGTGATTGGTTGCCTTTTAGTCTTAGCTACGAGGGTACGAAAAGCTTCATTAACAAAAACCGATGGTAAGATAGGTGGGTAGTAAAGGCATTTGGGGATGGGACAAAAACAACCCAATATTCATTGCTTGGTGGATAAAACAATGACCATGTGTGAAAGCTACTCAACTATAGCCTACTTGAAAAATCTCCGGAGCAAGTTCTTGTAGGTGCTTTGGGATAGCCGGATGCCTCCGCTATAACCGAGGGAGCTTTACCCAGTTTTTAGGAAATACTTTGGGTCTTACCTAAAATGAGATGGGAAGGGGGCATTAGCTACTTACAATTCTCTATCTACCTCTTGCCACTTCCATTCCCATGCTCTCCCAAGCCTCGCGGGCTTCGTGACTGGTAAATACACTCTCGAACTCCGTAATATCACGCCACTTTGTGGCGACCGAAATGCGCACTAAAATTGTGGAGGGGTTTTGTCACGTTTGACATGTGTGCGTGATGGAAAGAGAGAGTTAGTGTAGTATGGGGCATCATGGAATGACATAGAGTATTGATAATCACCGTGATGACCGTGTGATGTGTGCGAGGGTGTGGTTTACGGTCTTTGGTGGGTTGTTTTGATGTCAAAACGCATGATATGTGGGAGGACAACGTGATAACAAGGAGTGAGATTGAAACTGAGGTCATCCATTCCCTTGAGCTTCAGGATATAAGAGCAAAAGTGACATCAAGGAAGTTGATATTACGTTGTTTAGAGTGTAACTTACAAGGTGTGTGTGTGTGTGTGTGTGTGAGAGAGAGAGAGAGAGAGAGAGAGAGAGAGAGAGAGACCTCTCATCCATCTAGCATAAACGCTTGATCTCCTCTACGTTTATGGCCGGTTCATTTCAAATGACTTGGACTATATTAATTTTTGGATCTTTACAACTAGTCCTCATGTCATATCAACCAAAAAAATCCACTTTTGGGTTGCATGCTATTCTAGGGTTTTAATGTTGGATGAATGAGTGGTAGATAGTCACAACCTTAATGATCGGGGTGACCTCGACATGGCGCTTGCGAAAGTGGACCTTGGGGTGATGCCCAAGTCCCACTAGGCGACCTGGCAGAAGCCACCAATATGAAGGGGTAGCTAAATGCATGTGTGACTCTAAAGAGGTGCTAAGGAACCACACTAAGCTTCACGAAGGCCAAGTGTGAGGGGTGTCCTGAATGGAGCCTCACACTATCTTCTAAAGGCCTCTTTTAGTCACCTAAAATCTTATGAATATTTGTCTTCCTTCTTTAAGTTGAGAGTTGCATTACTTACTTATGGTTCACCTATGAGATGAAACCCCAATCAAATGCTCTATTTCCACTCAAATGTGAAGGTCTACATGAAAAATGCGGGCCCATATAGATTTCTCTACACTGTTGGGCCTCTGCACTACACCGTTTATGGTATTTTGATGTCACATGCGTGAGGCGTATGCTAGGTTACACTGGTGATCAAACAACTTCGTCATAAGTGTCACCTTACGACACTTGGTGTTCAAGCACACTTACTAACATCTTGGCATGAGTATGGTCCAATAGTGTTATGATGAGGTGCATGCCTATGCTACACAATGGTCTACAAGTTGACTAAAGTGTACACAAATGACACTTTGCCATTAGTATGCTCAAGAATGTCCTACTCTACATGTCATAATGTAGATATTTCTTCACTTGACGAAGTTACTTATGTTGACGAATGAAATCATGCTAGCAATTAGCATGCCTGACACTTTGAAACCTCTAGACATCTAATTTAGACGCTTCGCAAATAGTGTACGTGACACTAAATACCATAGACGGCGTAGTGGGTCCCACTCAAATGTTTTTGACTGGATAGGTGAGATTTTAGGGCATGCCCGAACCCCAACAAGCCCGGGACCATTCCCCCGAAAACACTCATATGGGGAGGTTTACTGAAGGAAAGCAAGGATTTACTGGATTTTTATTTTTTATTTTTTTTTAAAAAAAATTAAAAAATCCCGTATGGTGGATCTTCTGTAACACTGGCTGCAGTAACCATCCTAGCCTTGCTTTTCAGGTCATTCATTACAGAGCCAAAATATGTGAAAGCATTGAAAGCGAAGTAAGTTTAAGTAAGCTGATGAATACCTTGAGCACGGAGAGAAGTATTATGGCCACCTATGCAACTTTGGCACTCACATATTGTTCACGAAATGAAGAATAGTTGGACTATTGCACTACAAGTATATGAGTCTTGGGCAAATGTCCTGCGTCAGTGGGGAGATTGTCTTCCCTCATTAGTATTGGAAGTCAATAGGACTAGAGATGAGGTCAAAATAACATTCAAAGTTGGACAGTGTGAGGTTGGACAAGGTGTGAGGATATCCAATATGGTATGGCTACCATGAGCCAAAATGCAAGAACGGCATGTGTTGCAGTGCAACCATCATCTACCTATTTTTTGAATTTTAGTGCCTATTGCTCCTATGTGTGTGCACTTTAGTATCTATTTGTAAGTTTTATGCTATACTGGAATTCTAGTGCTACTATGCTAGCTATAGTTGATTATTCCTATAAAATGCCGGTTTTGTATAATCAATCTACAATTTTATCTAGAAGTGTATATGTGTTTAACTAGTCCTACCCTAAGCAAGTTTCAGATTCTATGTGGTCTTTATGAATATGTGTGTGCAAACTATTTGTTTTATGGGGTTTTATCCTAGCTAGTATGTGGTGGGGGAGTGAGTTTGGGGTTTTACTATGAGCTTGCACAAGCATATGCACATACACAAAGGCATGTGAACAATGCTTGGAGTGAGATGGTCTCATGTTCTCCTTGCTTTGCCTTTTATTGCTTTTCTTCTTTTCATTGGTTCATACAAACAATATGGGAGAACTCTTATCCCTCTTCGGACTGGCGTTGTGGCCTTATTCTAACCTTATTGTTTCTCATGCCTCTTCAATTACATTTCTATTGACTACGAACGATCTAATGCTCTAACTTCTACATTTAGAAGAAAAAATTGTAATTTTTTTTCTAGTGGTAAATATTCATAGTGGTAAATTTTCATTCCCCCCCCACCCCTCCCCCTTCGTGCGTAGGATGATTACCTGGGACTCATACCCGACTCATATGATGGTGGTAACTGGAACGTGACTAGTGTCGATTTTGTAGGAATTTGATCTTCATAAGGTGTGTGGGCTTTGTGTGGTCACTCTTCTTCATCGAGCATCTATTTTTCAGTGGTATATTACAAGGCTTACAGTTATGAACATACAACAAAGGGACAAGTGTCATGATGAGATTGGGTTGTGACATATGTATTCAAAATGTAGAGTCCATTCTAGGTTCCAAAATGAACATAATTGGAATTTGGGAGGACTTATGTTCAAATCAATTGACGAGTAAGAGAATCTCCACTCACTACAAGGATCACGTGCTCAAGTTACTAAGAAACTAACCGGTTTAGAAGGTGGAAATGGTGCATACCACTACACCACTAAATATGATATTTGGTGTCACTTACTCTTCGGAGTTATACAATGTTTTTACATTGATGTAGTTCACTTACCAAGTAAAATCGTTAATGTTCTTTAATATCCAAAGAACGAATTTGACATGTGTTGGTAAAATGTGAGATATATACCCCACCTTGCACCAAGAATATTCTTGAGCAGGTCAGGGCCAACAGACTCAAATTCACGTCGGGCTGCCCGACGTTGGTTATTTATTTATTTATTTATGTATGGACAGTTAGGATAGCGCAGATGATGATGAGGCTGCCCACTCCAATAAGGAACGAATAGTCATGTGCGATTCTATTGTGCAGGATAATACTGTATTATTCTGCCGTCTAGGAGCCCTCATGCAATGATCATGTAAGTTGAAAGGGTTGCATGATGACTCATCCGAACATGGGCCTGAACCCCATGACAACCTGGCAAATAAATTCTCTAAGATACGTTCCCATCATTTCTTGAAGGTTTTGTTTCGTTTTGTTTCATTTTGTTTCATTCCATTCCATTGATTATCAACTTAGTTACCCACCTCCACTAAGTGGAAGTCCTAGGTATGAAAATTTGTAGGAGCAATACGACCGAAGCTAAGTGTGCCAAAAAGCAACACCGGTCTATTGGCAACACCCCTTTTTTTTAAATGAATAAAATGTTTAAAGTGTCGACAATGGAGTGTGACAGTGCATTAAGCATGTCACAGTTAAAGAGCGATTGATGATATGGAGTGTTTGGTATAAAAAAAACACCACTTTGACCAATCATAGCTGCAGTGCAAGAACTTATGTAAGAAGACATCAAGAAGAACATTAGCTTTGGTCAATCACAATGGCTAATTGAAGACTACCATGCTCACCATAATACCCTCATATCATAGAAGACTCTCAACTAATTTAAGGTCGATTTTGCGATGATTCTCTTCGAACAATTTATCATTTCAGGATGCGGATGTGGGGAGTTGATTACAGCCACCTAAGTGCATACGTGTCAGATTTGGAGAAGAGTGACCACATTAGGCTCACATACAGTAGCTTAGGAATTGGAAGCCTTTGTAATAGAGGCGAAAGGTTGGCATCAAGAACTTATTATTACCGCAGCAGGGAGGCCAAAAGGAGGTGGAATCAAGACCTGGCGCGGTCTTCGAGGGGGGCTTCAACGCCTGCACGGCTGGAGGGGGGTCTTCACATCCAGTCTTGAAGTGTCTGTGGGCGCCAGGCCGTCATTCTCCTGACCAGACAGACGCCCCCCGCCATGGCATACGCCTCGCAAGGAATCCAAACTCCGATTCAATGCGGCACCAAAAAGACGCTCACCTCGCATTTACATCTCTGATGCGAGCTCTTTAAACGTCCAGAGAGACTCCTCGAGCTGCAGTGAGAGTGAGAGAGAGACAGAGAGAGAGAGAGAGAGAATGTGATCCGAAGGGCGGTCTGTGTGCACTCATGCTCATTGGTTTGCGTGATCACCTCCTGCTCTGCTCTGCTCTGCTCTGCTCTGCTCTGCTGTGTTGGTGGACAACGCTCAGGCCCTGCAGCACCGGTGACAAGAACACTCTGTATGACGAAAGGACGTAAGGACACACCACATGACTCGCATTGTGTAACGCTTATCTCAATGATGCCTGGTTTGCAGCTGCTCAATGGCGTGACGTTGTGATAGTGGCAATTAACGCCCTCGAGCTCCCCTCGAGCTACTCATCCGGTGATCCTAGTTTTCCGTAAGACCTGCAGGTGTAGGTGTTTGTGTGTGTCTATGTCTGTCTGGTGTATCTATGACTTCGGCGTGCATTGGATAAGAGGTAGCAGGACGCTTCGCACTTTCTACAACAGTAGGGGACCATTAGCGACCAACGGTCACAGTCTACGGTCAATCTGTTCGGTACAGCTATTGTACTCTTCGCTTGCGTTTGTGATTTGGTGCCTTAAGTGGAAAATAATCAAGCGAGGGAATAAGCGAGTACGTTGTTTTACTCATATTACAATCGCCTCGAAGTCCTCACCGCACGATGTTGTTGTATCGTCCTCCTCCTCAGCCTTAATCTGCAGGTTTTTCATCAGAGCCGACGAACACTGCTCCGTCGTGCGCGCTTAGTGTTGGAAGGTGCAACCACAGATTTAATTAAAAGCAGCCTCGTTCATCTTGAAGTTTCGTGAGGCACAAATGTAGCTGGCGATGTTCAGAATATCTTAAATATAGAATCTCATTCTCTAGAAACCTTGCATGCATTTTCATTCAACCTTTGTGTATTTCCACGTTCTGTAGTCTCTTCGGAGAAGTGTCGGATGCTTGCATTGTCAGAAGCGCGGCCAAAATCTGTCGACGTGAGAAATAATACTCCGTCCCAGACACTTTCGAGAATAATTCATCCATGTCCTGTAACTACGACCAAAATCAATTCGTTCTATAGTTTTTTGGTCCTCATCGTCCTGTAGCGACGTCCGATTGCTTTGGTAGAAGCTCTGAGAGCTTGACAGAACTCTGAGAATCCGAGTTTGGAACCAGACTTCATCTCTTCGTGCCTCTATCTCTTGACCACTTTTTATTTTTATTTTTTATGTACATTGATTTGCGTTTGCAACCTGTCCTGCTTTGAATCGAAATTCCTATGGAGTATCCGTCGCATACTCGTTAATGCCATTGAGAAAGATGATGGAGCTATAAGTGATTTCAGCTCCTGAAAGCTTCTGTACCGCATGATCCTGCTGTTAGCTTCGGTGCCGTTTCTAGCTGCTCTTCCAACCTCCTCTTCGCCTTCGTCTCATGCCGTATTGCATTATATGGGGAAGCTGTGTGAACGCTGGGTTGAATTATTAGAGAGTGTTTGAAGCTTGGCAGTGGGATAAGAGTTCCTTCCCTATCTTCTGTCGTTCTGCCCCGAACTTGTACCGATCTTTAGTAGCACTAGCAATGGATTAAGCTGATCCCTATTGACTTCCACATTGATACATGTACTGAGGAAATAGTATCACTACGCTCTCTCAATGATCACCGCTGGCTTTTTAATGAATTCTCTAATTTAATATACTCACAATTTGTATCTCTTTGATATAAGTGCTGCTCTGAAGCACCACATGTCGTCCTTCAGAATTTGCTGGAGAGTTGTTGTGAAGCAGTCTGTATCGATCACTGTGGAGCAAACTGTGCTGCACTTCAGTGCAATATATTTAAATCCTTTAAACCGTTTTTAATATTTTTCCATTGGCATTTGAGCCGAAGGCATTTTTCGAATTTCTCAGTTGGCTCGAGGATCGAAGGTCTGCCGCTTCTGGATCGTCTCGATACCGGAACACATGACGATATGTATCATATTATCAATATTTTATTTCCTGTAAAGTACGCAACAAGTTGTATATCGTAGTGTCAGGATCGATGCCGTCAGGGTCAGAACAAATATATCTGCAATATATATATGAGTTACTGCAAAATTTTCTTGCCATATCACCAGCTAACCTACATCCTCTACTTATCATCCCCTGACTTGCTTCGTATGTTCTGATGGAGAGTAACTTGCTCATTTTCTTGTCCTTGAACTCCCAGCTTGCTCTTACTTATTACGTACAATTTATCTCAAATTGCATTGAACTAAGCCGTGGATTCTTGATGTAGCAGATGAAGGTATCAAGCGTTCGAAATTGCAAGCCGTTCTTCAGCTCGGAGTAACGAATAAATCAGGGCTTCCTCATTCTATCTGGAACGAATTTAAGCGTCCGGTCGAACATTGCGACGATGATCCTGTTACGCTAGTGACAACACTTCAGTTTGTCCGATCTCAAAATTTCATAATGAACCTTGTCTTCTTGGTGCGACCAGGTTCAAAAGAAATCCGGATTCAACATTAATACAATCCTGTAGTTTCTTTCGTTAAGGAGGAAGATCTCATGTGCGCCTTGTCAGTACTTATCAAATTCCTGAGTGTTCATAGTAAATAGAGGTGTCGTGTACGTCTTCTAATGTGACACGGTATTAGAATATTACTGAATAGGATCCTGTCACTCACCAACTGGAGCAATAGCATCAGGATACTTCACTCAGAGATTCCAGAGCAGGGGTCAATATCAAGAACTGCCTCATGAAGGAGTACATGTGGGATGAGATTTTACAGCATTGACTACTTTGGCAAGGGACGTATCGAAGTGAGATAAATATAGCTCGGTGATTTGATGAGAAGCGAGTGAGGAGAGAAAGAGGTACTCCAGACAAAGGGCTCTGTCTCAGAAAGTACAGGTATCAGTCGGTGAGCACATTCTACCGCGGAGAAGTTCTCTGGAAGTTCTGAGCAGCACCGATTGGCATTCCCAAAATCTTCAGATGCTCGTAACTGCGGGGTTTGTTTGGCATTAGGAGCTGTGCTGATCGTCACGGTATACAGCTAGCCAGGATGATGTCGCGGGTTTACTCTCTTCTGTTTGCTAGTTTCATTGTCTCCGGCCTGGCAATGGCTATAGCCCCAGATTCAAACCAACCGACGTTCCACAGACATTTCTGGTCCACTTCCGACAAGCACCATTACAAGTTGTCCGACGACGGCGAGCTTGCTCAACTAGTTCTTGATGAAAAATCAGGTTCCTCGTATATTTCCCCCCTTGTTTTTTCTGACCTGTCCAATCTATGAAGTTCCAGTTTGGAAGGTTCCTTATATCCTTTCCTACAGTCCTCCAGCGTCCTCAGCGAATATTTATGAATTCGTGTTTGTGAATCTGCATTGAAACAGGTATTGCGATTTCGTCATGCTTGTAACTCTTTATATCTCCTTACTTCGCCAGATTGCTGGCGTTCGTCGTGACACCTACAACGAGACTTGCACTTCATGATTATAGTGGAATGATCTTTTTCGTAGTCAGAATCGGCCGACAGTGTACTAATCTTGATAAGTCACGGGATCGTTGGCCATCAATCAATTCAGTCGTCAGCACAACACGCTTGATTTATTGTATGAAGTCTTGATTTATCACAATTTACTTGAGTTTGAAGGACGCCAGATCAAAACTCCTGAGCACCAATTCACATGCACTACAACGAGTAAATATTATCATTACGTAGCTTGGCGAAGCTGTAGTCACAGACGACCTTCCTGCACCTTCGAACAATTTCTTGCCCTTCAGCTTCGTATCTGTTCTTAGGGAATCCACTTGGCGATTCACCTCCTAATTCGAAGTAGCTGCTTAACGATTTCATCTCCTTATTCGACTTACAGATTCTTGATATACTTTTATTCAAAGACTGCCTGTCCTTCAGTACCTAGGAGTTGTTCTCAAATTGCAATGTTTCTTGTTTCTCCAGCTGCTGGTTTCGCCTCCAAGACAAGGTACCTGTTCGGACGAATGAGCATTCAAATTAGAGTCCATCCAGGTGACTCCGCAGGCACCGTCAGTACATTTTATGTAAGTATTCTACCCCCTCCGCAATTTCCTTCTTTCATTGTTTTACATGAATCTTCTGAATTGCTAAGGTAGCCGTGCCTAATTCCAACATATTAATAATATGGACACCTATATTTGAGTGGTAGATGTGGACCTCAGAACGGACATCAAAAAGACGTTTTAAAGAGATTAGACTGCATGCTCAAGTATGCTAACAATCCTAAGCTCAATAGTCAACATAATTGGGGGACCTATATGACCACATAATGAGGACGAGAGTCTTCACTTTGGTAATGAATAAGATGTTCATTTGAGCTCCAAAAATTACAAGGAAAATTGCTACAGGACACGATTTGGATTTGCTAGTCAGCCTATTGAGGATCTTATGTTCATACATCATTTCATGTTTGAAAAGATATATTAGAAGCTATGGCCGATGGCACGGTCATTCACCACAATCTGGAATGTACATCGTGTTGATAACAATTGTGCTTGGAGTGGACAAACATGATAAATTCAACTCCATGTTTTTGGAAATTCAACTCTCTTTGCCTGTACAAAGATGATGACGTTGGCAAGGTCGATAAAGTGGCAATCAAATAATATGCCATACTTGTTATTTGGCAGACTTCCTCTCTGAGTGGGCAGCATGATGAGCTCGACTTTGAATTTCTTGGAAATGAACCCGGAAAGACATATGTTCTCCAGACCAATGTCTATACCGCAGGGGTTGGGGACCGCGAGCAGCGCATTAGACTTTGGTTTGATCCGACGGAGGACTTCCACACCTATACTATTCACTGGAACAAGGAGATTGTCATGTACGTAAATTTCTCACCTCTTCATGTTAGTCACCCTTACAGACAGCTATGTCGTCACCTAAGCGTATTCCAAAAAGTTTAGAGGAAACACTCATTCGTGACTTAGTCTAAGTTTTATTTGGCACAGCATACGTTCATGGATGATATAAGTTCATGTTGCCGAAGATTTTGATGGGTTGATTCACATTCATTGTGTAATTATTCAATACAGCTTCATGGTGGATGATACGCCCATCAGAATTTACAAGAACAACGAAGATCTGGGTGTCCCTTTCCCTTCTCAGCAGCCTATGAGCGTGTTTGCAAGCTTGTGGAACGGAGAAGAATGGGCAACTCAGAATGGAGCCATTCGGCTGAATTGGACAAATGCCCCATTTGTAGCCACTTACAGAGGCTATGAAGTGGAAGGATGTGAAGTTGCCTGGTATAACGGCAACGTCCAGAAGTGCATGTCAACAGCCACCGATGCAATGTTGAAGAGGGCTACTATATACACCTTGAATACGCGGCAGAGGGCACGTTTACATTGGGTTACAGAAAATCTCCTGGTCTACGATTACTGCAGAGACATCTTTCGATATCCGACACCGCACCCGGAATGTGGCCGAAATTCAGGATTACAAGTTTTCGGTCCTCTTCCTCTAGGTCACTTACGTGGGTTGCAGGTCCTAGAGGCACCTAAACCATCTCAATAAACTGACACCACCAATAGGATTGAAGCAGCTTAATTTCAGGATTCGTTGAGGTCATTGGCAGTTGTTTTGGATAGCGATATGGCTGTTTTGGTCATATATCTGGAGCACAAATTGATAGATATACAAAGTATTACAGCTGCAAATTTTGAATCTGGGGGCCCAGCACCAAATCTCTCTTAACCATCTCTCTTGAGAGTGATGGTGCATTCAGGTTATCTTCTGACGCTATTAAATCTCTGCAACATCTAAACTTGATTCTGAAATGCTTGAGATTCTCAGTTGCATCAAAGGTACGAGGGGTCAAAAAAATACTAAATCCACCTCCCAGTACCTAATTCATTATAAAATTCTCTTACAGTGTGATTGTCTTATCTGCCTACTCATGTCCCTCATCAACTTAAATTGTTTAATGCAGTCAATTGGAACCATGTAACCAATCACATTGTCAACTTAGTTTATTGTTTAAGTCTCAACAAAGAAGCAATACTCATTTCCCCATTTTTTGGTGATCTGCAGGTGAGAGATTCAAATAGCAGCTTTCCATCGGTCACCCTGCCCCACACTTTAGTACAACGAGGACTCAATTGTTCCCAGAAATGCAAAGGAATTTTGCACCACATTTTGTTAGCTGCGGATTGCCGTCTCTGTATACAGTAGCAGGTAAATATCCTTTGCAGGAGGTTTCCAGAGATTTAGAGCAGGTAGTTACATTCTTGGGTTATTAAAGCCCTTTCCACACTTGAATTCAAGGCCAAGACCTTTCTTGTGGATCTCATTCATTCAACAGTCCGCTCATTTTCAGTCAGTAGACCATGTTTCTGTGCACCATGTATTGAGCTCTTCAGACAATTTCACATCCAACTTCTCCAATTGACCGGTGGACTGCTCTTTCCTGAATCGCATCTCCATTCAGTGAGCTTATAGATTAAAAGTTCAATTCTACAAGTGCTGCTAGCACATGCAAACCGTAGTAAGTATACGAAACCTCCATCTTTCCTTCTTTCTGGGAACCAATGTGTACAGAACTAGCACATCTCGTAGCTCCAGAAACATTGCTGCGATTGCCTGGACCTCTTTCAAGAGCGAAACCCACATTCAATTCCTGTACACCACAATGCCCAGCTCTGGTTCTATTAAAAAAGATTCATTAGAGGTGAACCAACTAGCTTATTAGTAGTACTTGTCACCTCATACTCATTGCACTTCGCTATTATACATGTGGAAGGGAAATGCTGTGGTCTACAAAACATTCATCGCCGCTGCCTATTCGTGGGAATTCTTTGCGGGCTTTGCGAAGCAGCTCGTGTGCTGCCTGTACAGGTGGGTTCTGTCGGCTATTTACTCTGCGCAGGTGGCTCAGTTGCCTGATTGCTCGGACTCGGAGTGGCTGATTTCGTCTGCTGTTTGCTTTGGGCGGGCGGATGTGTTGGAGGCCGTGCTGTGGATGCCAAAGTTGGCCCCTCAGAAGTTCTTGGTGTTATCCTTCGCAAGCAGCTATGCACCACGACAACTGCACACGTAATTATAATAAATCAAATAAATGTCAATTCATTTTTCCGCAACCACATTTCTATATATCTATAAATGCTCATTCTATCCAGAGAACGACGATCGTACTAAAAGGTATGTGATTGTTACCCAGTTCATTCTTCATGTTCTCAAAACTTCTACTGATTAGATTACACAACAAAACTTGTGCAGGATTGGCAAACCTACAATGAAGTATCAACTACAGTTGGATTGAGAATCAGACCTCCCCTGATTCTTTGATTCCTTAAACTGGATACATAGGTTCTCCCAATTGTGTTCCCAATTGAGAAGGGAGTAGTTGATAGTATGTAAAGGCATAGTCCAATGCCTTTTAAACAGATGTCTCTATGGTGTTTGTTCTTTGATCCTCACCAAACCACACACCGATCAAATATAGGTCTCCAATTAAGAAAAATCAGCGAATAACACCCGCATACCTCATTTATCTATCTACCTATAAAGGCTCAATATATCATGATATTGAGACCATACTTGGGGCCACTTCACACACGAGACTGAGAGCCCGTGACCATTACACTTCAAGCACTCTCATTGGTGGAAAAGGCGGAGCCGGTCCAAGTTCGCTTCACACTATGCTTGAGGGACCAACGGAGTATGTGAATGCAAGATGGATGTAAAGCCTACATGAATACCTCCATGGCATCAAATGCATCATGTCTCATGGTCACTTAGACTCTTTTCAAAAACCACCAATGGAGGTGGGCCTAACACAAAACCGGGAGACCATGGCACTCTGAATGCTCACAACCGTTGATTTATTCTATTTTGTCATGTGTGAGGACCCGCATGAATAAAAATTCATTGAAATAGTTAAGGGACCGGTCACATATGACTTCACAGTACACTTGAGCGTCCGTGACCACACTACATGATTTTGGAGGTGTGTTGGGGCAGCCTTTGGACACTTCCTTTTGGGCTCTCATAATTTCAAGGTCACGGCTCTTGGCTTGCGTGTAAAGTGGCCCTTAGGGCCAACAAGAAATTGTGGGAGCCCTTGAAACTCATCCAAAGGCCGTACCATAAAAGATTGAAATTGAATTTTCCGTGATCAGTAACAGGCCTTTCAGGTGTGCAGTGTATAGACACGAAACGGGCTCTCAACCAAACACTATTTCCTTGCCATCCTACTCATGTGGACCCTTCTTCACAATAAACCAAATGTTGAGGGATTATTGAAGTGTCGTGATCTCCCAGTTTGTGTTAGACCCATCTCTTTGAGGTAGGCTTGATGCAAAATCCAGTAGACCTTGAAACACCATCCATTGCATGCCATGTGGGACTCTATGTAAATTCATATTCAAACTTTGTTAGTCCGAGGACCCCAAGCTTCACTCTGAAGTGAAGCGGACTGTCTCGACAGTTTCCAACCAATGAGTGATTTTAGATTTCAGTGGTCAAGGGCCCTCAAGCTCTAGTGTGAAGCGCCTGTTAAACTTCGTGAACCTCTTGGAATAATTTACCACTTGGTGGATCATGTTTAACATAACTATCTCACTTCATTTTGACGCACTGATACAAAAGGATGACGCGGCGTAACTGTATGATACAAGGAATTCAATACTCCTCCTTATATCATTATCGTCGTGCACCTTACTATACACTCAGTACATCCCTCCCTAGGTATTCGTTGTTTTGACTATGGTGCAATGAACGGGGAGAATTGGCTGCTAGAGGAGGTCAAGGTTCTATGTTAGATGGATGAGAGGTATGCTTGTATGCGATAATCTCTCTCTCTCTCTCTCTCTCTCTCTCTCTCATCAGTTAAGACGAATTTATGGGAAAAAACCCCATTTTATGAAGAAAAACCGAAAAATGTCAACATCTAACCGGTTGGACTAGGAAACACTAGGATCTCCACCAATTATGTCCAAAAATCTCCCCAGACACTGCTCTGGTGTTATAGAAGTTGTAATAAAACCCCGACACATGCAATGACAAGGCCTGCACCCGAGGTGTAAGACCCATAGTACGAAAATCATAGAGCCAAAAGACAGGTATATCATAGTCTAATAAAAACCCACAATGTATCTCCATATATGACTGACTACCTCTGGGCTGTAATTGAAAATTGGTGGGGAAGGGCATGAGAGTGATAGTACCTCCAATACTCGCGATGCCTGCCCCACAAAGAGCTAATGCTATTTTGCAATACACCATCAGCACCACTGTTACTGCACCAGCAGACCACAGAATTATTTTTTATTTTGTCACAGGTTGAACGACCTACTGTTTTTATAACTGGCGGAAGAAAACAAGAAAATAACAATGCACGTTGAACCAATTTGTACGGATAGACAAAGAGGAAATAGAGTTGCAGCAAGAAGAACCAACAAGTTAAGATGCAATACCTATGTTTCCAAGTAGAGCAAGGCCTCGATAGCGGTAACTAGTCCTCTCCAGGCCCCAATCTTCTCCAGCTCTTCTTAAAGAATCCCAAACTGTCACAACTGACAGAATTCCTACTAGTGCCAACGGCATTTTGTACCTGTTCTCACACAGCAAACCCGTCTCAGAAACGACAGTGAAACAGAATAAGGTAGATGGCAGCTTAGATGATTTTTTTTTCCCAGTGCCCACTTTCTCTTAGGATATGAAACACACAATTAGCACAAGATGATTAGCAAATCCAAATTGAGGCCAGAGCCATTTTCCTCATAATAGTTGGAGCACATATGAAAATCTTATTGGTCATCAAAGTGAAGATTCTCTCTCTTTCTACATGGATGATCATGTTCGCCCCCCCAATTTTGTTGACTACAAAACCTAATATTTTTTAAGAAACGTTTAGCTCATGGTCCAATCTCTTTGAAACACATGTTTGTTGGTGTTTGTTCTTGGATCCACACCTATCCACACACCACTCAAATATAGGTGTTCAATTAAGGTGAGTAGCTCAATTAGGCCTGTCTGCCTTAAAGGGATGTGTCCGAATGACCGATAATTGACAACATGATGGAGATCCACCAGTACCAGACGGGAAATCAAGCAAGTGGCAACAACAATACCATCTAGAATGAGGCATGCGGTAAAAAGAATTAAAAAAAAAAAAATTGTGTGGCCAATTGATACAGTGTAACCTCGTTAATATGACACCCTCCATATCACGACACATTTTTCCGAGACCAAACTTTTTTAGTTCAAAATTCCCTCTTTTATATGACTACGACACTCGGTAATGCGACATTTAAAATCTCCGTTTTGTCATATTAAAGAGGTAGTTAATGCTAAAATTTCTTTCGTCTATGTTATGTACATCTAAAATACGTCCATTTTCACTTGGAAACTACTTGAGAACTTCACTTATCATTGGGAACTTAGTGATTATTAAGATTATTAGTGTAGAATGGACATTGTTTGGTGGATATTGCTTTGGGATGCAATTATGCATAAGACTTTGATCTTATTATTAATCAACATTCAGTACATGTGGATGATGTTGCTCCACCTACAGTAAAGCTTAGTCATGCTAAACGTCATGCATCATTGTTGTGTAGTTTCTTATTAGAGAACTCTTTATAGTTTGTTGTTAATGAAATTATTAGTTTTCAAAAGTTAAAAGGGAATTTAGATAAGATGATAGTTGCTAATGACCCCTTCCCACTTGACTTTAGCTAAGCCTAAGTAGAAACACACTAGTAGGAAAGAACTGATTTGGAAAGAAACAAAGTAGAGAGGTCAACAGCATGAGAGAGGCTTACAAGAAAATGATAAAAACAATAGCAATAAGGACGAGGTAATTGCCCGCATATCTCCTCAAATTTTCTTCCATCCGAAGCTTGGTTTGAGCTATACTCCTTGGAAAGGAGTAGGTTTCTGACGGGCCAAGCCCACAATCGAAAAATTCACCTGTCCAAGGCACTGGCTTCTTCAGCAAATCCTCCACTGCAAGACCCAACATATACTATGTAAGCAGCAGGAAATATTTTATGAGTAGATTCACTGGAAGGAAGCCCTGGGTGTGCACAAAAACATCCAAATGAACTATAAGCACATTCACGTAAAATGTATAGGTATATGAGGGTGTATCATGATAGATTCTGAGCAGGGTAAAGAGTGCAGTCAATCACCTGTTAAAGACATAAAAGGATTAGCCTTCACTACTTTAGAAAATTCAGCAAAGGCATTTTGTCCTGCTGATTGCGATTGGTCTACTCCCCGCCTGTCAAGGGCTTCCAAGAGACCATTTTCTCGGAGCCATGTCTCAAATGCAGACTGTGAAACACTAAGTGATAGCGGGTTTTCCACAAAGGCCATGGTTCTCCACTGGCCAGCTTGTGGCTCTGACCTGGTCCACCATCACAAGAATTTATTGAACATTGAGATTTAGGAATGCATCGTCAATGCATGGTGCAAATGGAAACACATCAATATGAAGCACCTTAACAATAACAACAAGTCGTTGGAATGACCTAAGTAACACTACTACTTTAAGAGCTGATGTGATACTGTGGCAAACAGACATAAATGTCAAGTCATTAATGATCAAACAATTGTCAAAATTAAGACCGGCAGATCATATAGCATTGACTGCCTTTAGGGTTTTGGCTTATTGGACAAGGATATTGATGAAATTTACAAATGGTAAATGAATCAATGCTGACATGGTAATAAAAATGATTGTTTAAAATATGCATTCTCATGCTTTTCATATTCGAGTTCTTGACTTTGATATTGCATTTGCAAAAATAGGCTTGTTTCTCAAAGAGTCATAGGGACATATGATGGTGAGGTCTTCCCAATCTCCACTACAATCATTCTCTGAGTATTCCTCTGACTTAGAATCTCAGCTAGAAGAAACGTGTCTTTGAGAAAATGTGTGATTCATTTCCATCAATTTGTCTTGTAGATGTCTTGAATTTGTTTCCATACTAGCAGATAATAATTCTCAGTTGCAAACATGAGCATAGTTAAATGTAGAGGCCTCATTGTTGTTTAGATCTTGGTGTGTCAAAACATTTTGTCCAGTGTATTGCTAGGTTTTGCACCAAAATTCGACCTCATCGACTAACTGCACTTACCACATGTGTTATTGCTAGTGAGATTGGTGCAGTTCCTAACACCAACCATGACTGGCTGGCACAATTCCGTCCATCCTCCAAGCATAAATCACTTCGATGGAGTCCTACTCAAGAGGTGCATAACCTTAGGAATCTGCATATCAATCAGTCAGCTTTAGGAAACAGAGTATCAGCTTCATCTCTGTTGCTGCAGCTGCAGCTGAATTAATTATAACCCTTTGATGAATGTCAAAAAAGATTTCATACTCTTCACCATGTCATTCATACGTTTCAGTCTAAACATGAAAACATTCTACACAATCCTAAACTTTAGCAATCAAAACTTGTACTCTAGTTGAAACGACAAACTGAGAGACACTATTGGTCATTTGTGAAAGACTACAATTTCCAACGTATTGAAGGAAACACGGAGAACACAGGTAATAGGCTTGGTGCTCAAACATTCAATTTCCATATTAAAATAGGTTTTTTGTATCCAGAAGATACTAGTTTTCTCTAATTCCAGCCCTTAAAATTACCGCTTCAGAGAAAAAACGGAGCTTCCGAATTCCAGACAATTCTTCAATGCTACACCAGAAACACTGATCTACCTCTGTCTAGCCAGAATTTAAATTTTGCACACGTAACAGATAAGAGGCGGAATTCCGACAGTTTGAAGGTTGCCACAATCACAGGAATCTTGAAAACACAATTCCAGAAACCCTCCCTCGAGTCACACTACCAGTTGAAACATTGATATGATCCTCCAAAATATAACATAGAAAACCTTGTCCCCACCAAGACAAACCTCGAACCTCACCGCACATAAAAACTTAGAAGAAATGCGTGATTTTCTGCAACATACTCCGAATCCTTCTAAAACCCTAGCACTCGATGAAATTCGGAAAGATTGAATAACCTACCAATGAGTCACTGTGGCGAAGATGAACGTCCACTATAAGCTCCTCTTCAAGGCCTTCGAATAACACAGCCGAGCCAACAAGGGAGAAAACAGAGCAAGCAATTTGAAGCAGACTTCAGTTGCTCGAAAGTCGCTCAAACTCGCTCGAAATTTGCTCAGAATCCGCACAATTTGAGCCACCAGGGGATTGGAAAGGATAAATCCCGTGAGTGCGAGGGAATGCGAGACAAGTGAATTGAGCAAAACGCCAGAGGTCTGTCTGACACCGAAAGAGGTGCCACGCGTGGGGAGAGTAGCAGTGGTGACATGAGGACCACAAGTTTAGGGTTTGCAAGCAAGCCAGGCCCACGAGCGACGACGTTCCCACCGTTCCCAACACATGTTCGAACCTGGCACCGACACGTGGCATTTTAAGAGAGACTATACTTTTATATTATTCTTGTTGGCTCTATCCCATATCATGGTATAATGTAAATGACCCATTGCCAACTAGTTAAGCAATTTAGCATATTTCCAGTTTGGTATGATGAGGATGAAAAACTCCCCGTGTAGAGGAATAGAGTTCAGAAGGGATTCATATTTTGCCCAAAAAAAATCATCAAAAACAAAATCATCAAAAACAAAATCATCATGTTTTTTGGAAGTGAAGATTATGTTTCCCATGTTCTCGTCATATAGGTTACCTTGTTTCTAAACCAACGGTTAGTTATAAAATCGATAATGTATGATTCCCGTGGTTGATAATTGTGGCACCTAAACATGCTTTCAATCTACACCTTGCACCATGCTACCCAAGAATGAGGTGTCAACTTATCAAGAGGTTACCCTATTTCTAACCATACAATGTCAAAACCGAACAATAATTTGTGTCAAGTTGCATGGGAATATTCCACCCTATGTTGGGGAAATGCGGGGGTTGGTTGAGAACGGGTCCCTTACCTTTGAGGCATTGTGGAGACTACCTTTAAGTGGTTGTAGGGCCTAGGTTATGCATGTCATAATTTAATGAATGAGGTTTGGTGCAACTCAGTGAAAGCTAAGTGAAATTTCCAATTTAATATGAAAAGAGCTAGTAATTTAGAATAATTAATCTTAAAATGTCATTTGAGGACATAGCCTCGATCTTGTGGCAAAGCTACATTCCCTTGCTTATAATAAAAAGAAAGTTTGAACCCAAACATACATTGTCATCCCTCAACATGGTCCACTTTCACTCTATTTATTCTCCCCCTTTGATATGACATGTTTGATCGCGCAAGAAAGTGTTGTATTATCCAAATGTCATATTTTGCATAAGATGACATTTTGGCCTCAAATGTTGTACTATCGAGATTTTTCAAGAAAATGGTTTAGTTCAATGAAGAGTGTCATTTTAAATACACAATGAAGATACATAAGTATGAAAGATCATTTTTATCAGAGAAATATGCTCACAACATCACACGATATGAAATTAAAAAAATATATAATCCCATGATGATGTCTTCACCATATCACACACTATAAAAGTAAGAATCTATTATCTTATGATGGATGTAGATGCTGGAAAATGTCATCTTGTTTAATTTATCCATAAAAGATTACATGTTCATCACATCTAAAATTCAATACTCCGAAGGATGCTTAGATTTTATAGTAATCGGGCATACTCATGGGCTTGAAGAAGCTTGACTATTGGTGTTGGTTGGTCATCCACATCATTCCCCTCCATTGGCTCTTCATTCAAATTTAAGCCCAAATGGATTTCTTTACCCCATGCCAAATCCACCAACACAACCATGTTGTACTCTTGCCAATTACACATATCCTTCAATAAGCAATTCTTCACTTCTAGGATTTCAAAGAGGAAATGAAACTTGCCAATTCATTTGTTGCTTCTTTCCTTTTCAATTTGCCACGTTCAATATCGGCACTCCAATCTACAAGTAAAATCTTGGACATCTTTCAATTGTTTCCTATGATTTGGGGATTCATCTCTCTCCACATTTGAGAGCACCACATAATAGCATGCCTTACATTGGGTATTATATTCCTCAAGTCCTAGTGAGTCTTAAAAGAATTTCACCAAGGGAGAACCCATTCCAAAAGCATTTCTTAAACTGAATTTTGAATGAAGCAATTATTTCCTTGATCCAAGGGTTGTACCACACTTGTAACATTAGGTGGTAAGAAAACAATAGTAATATTGCTCAGTTGCAAGGTTGAAAACCAAATGATTCACCCCTACCAACATGCTCAAGGGAATGAGTAATAGATTTGTCCATGATTAAAAGTACCTTCTTCTCTTGAAAATTAGAATGTACATTGCGGCTCGTCATCCAACTCTCAAATACATCCGATGTCATCCATGCCATTTGGTTTGCAAACCACCACACATAGTTCGTTGGCAACCACCTTCCAAAGTATATTGGGCATAGAGATTTGTAAATAATCACAAGTTTCAACTTGTCAGTTCATGTCATATTTATAACAAGAATGAGATGGTCCTCTTGAATTTTGCACCCACAAATTTTTCCTTGCATTAGTGTCCTATTTGGTTGGGCACGATACAATAAACAAGTCTCATCCAGTGTAAACATCTTCCAATGCCATAACCAATGCGGAGGAGGTCAGTGCTTACCAAAAATGTGTGCAAGTTGTTATGTGTGGAGACGTGGTTATCAACACTAGAATTTGTTGAAAATATAACTGAGATGAAAAGCATCCGCCACTCATGACTATTGTTACCTCCAGGGCCAAGAAATTGAAGAGTGGCGTGGGAAATCTAAGAGTATAAGTCGGCGAGGACTTAAATTTACAATCAAAAGACATGTGAGAATCAGGTGTGAGTAAAACATATTAATATAAAAGAGAAATCGACAACTTCATAATTATAGTTTGCATATGAAACAATCCCTAAACCCTTCAACCTCCACCCAAACCCAACGACTCAAAAATGTAATGCATGCTTTGAAACCAAGGTCTAAAGCAATCAACTTGAGTAAACTTTAACTAACCCATCGTTGAATTCATCATGTACTATAGTAAGTTTTTGCTTTCACTTAAATAACCCAAAACACCAGGGTACAGACTCTCAAGGAAGGCTTAACTAGTGTCTATTACAGGCATTTGTCACTTCATAGTTCATTAATTAGACAATAGGGTTGTTATATTCACTCTAATTCATGACTAGTATGTCTTTTATTCTCCTTTTATCTCTTGGTTTCCTCTCATTGTGTTTCATTCAGTGGGGTATGTGTGTCAATACGCTGTAGTTTCCATCTCGCCATGAGATTTTGTATAACAATAGTCAAGAGAGAACAATAGTCCTTGAGTAACACAATTGTCGTTCGATAACCATTGGCCAATGCATTTTCATTTCACAACAACTCCTTTATTAATCGGTCAATGTTAATTCCAATACAAGACAAATTGTTTATTTCTTATCTTCGGATTTAATCTTTACTCACAACTTATACAATTAACCATTATCAGTCAAGCTATAATCTTGGTTGCTCTGCACAACCTGCAACAACAACAACCAGGGTAACACGCAAGATAATAGTTGATTGGGTTAATGTACATCTCATACTCAAAGATCTATCCTCTTGACTGATTATCGATTATAAATTTGATTAAGATGAGATTAACTTATGCCTAGATCCCCTTTATGAACCAAAGTTAATCTTATTTAACTCACACTTAATCTCTCTTGCAATCCTTACTTTCTTAAAGTTTCTTTCTCCAATCAATTGATCATAAGTGATTTCTCATCACTTTAGTTGATTGAGATTCCCTCTTAAATTCCATTCTTCTCAATTGTAAACCTATCAGCCTAAAGTTTTAGATTTCACTATAATCACATTTGGTTGACTATTCATTTTTCTCTGTATTGCCTCTCACAGGCTAAACTATAATCATTCTACTTTGTGGTCTGGCTTTCAGCCTTACAATTTCCTCTCAATGCCCATCTCAAGTCTTAACAATCGTCCCTAGTTTAACTCTCGGCCTGACACATGGCCTTTCATCTTCCTCTTTGCCTATTGTAGGTAACACTATAGCCCATGGTTTCACTCTCACCTACCTCTCGGCCTTACATATTCCCCCCTCTCTCAGGGTTGGTCTCTCACAGGTCTCGTCCTCTCTCTCTCTCTCTAGGCTATTTAGATTATCATTCAGCCATGCCCTTTGTTTACCAATTATCTAGCTCACTCGACGATAGTTCTACTTCTTCACGCTCTTCGTTAGGTTAACATCCTATGATTATAGTTCGACTTCACTCCTCACTCTTCATATTCAAATTACTAGGTTTCTCTCAGACAGAAGGTAACCCTCTAATTTTCTCTCATTTTTATCACCTCCTTCGGCCACAAATTTTACATAAGCTCTTCTCTCAATAGGACTCTGCCCATAGTTCCACTTCATCCCTCATCCTCGAGGTTCTGACCACTCAATGATTGTCTCTCATACTAGATATGCTTCTCACTCAGACTATAGTTCGCTTGTATCACAATAGTCATCATTTCGGTAGGCTCAACTATGCGCACAAATTCACACTCACACAACAATTACACAATGTTCAGTTTAGTGCGGCAATAGTTTCGCTCATGTTTCCTCCTCGTAGTTTTCTCTCCCTTATTTGTATAATTTCCCACTCTAAGGTTGTTATATTCTCACTCAATCTCTCAGTCCTTCTCACAATTTGAACTCACCCTATTTCTCTTTCATTCTCGCATGGCTCACTATAATCCAAGTACACTCAATTTCATGATTGACTTCTCCATTTACAATTCACTCTCAGGCCGTTTGATGATCCGCTCACGTTGCTTCATCCTTATCAGTTCACATACACACTCTCTTACAATCCTATCTTCAGTCAATTGCAATTACTTCAACATAATATAGTTATCAACATTGCATTCATGCACTCCGATCAAGTCAATAGTTTGACCACTCTCGGCCACTCAGTACAACTCAAACTTCAAATAACAATGTGCTTTCAAGAAAGTTCGGCAATCCCACAATCACTACAGTAATCGCTCAACACAGAAAATAGTTTAACAATAACCTCGCCTGCTTGCGGTGTTGAGGGAGACAAGACTATCAGTTTTTACAAGGCACTTAAGCTATCAAAGAAATGTATGCC
The DNA here is from genome assembly GCA_950295325.1 of Polytrichum commune. Lineage (NCBI taxonomy): Eukaryota > Viridiplantae > Streptophyta > Polytrichopsida > Polytrichales > Polytrichaceae > Polytrichum > Polytrichum commune. The sequence continues at coordinate 71,560,936 of OX485803.1, forward strand.
CTGTCCATCCTCGCCAACCCTCTTACAGAGGCGAGGAAGACGATAATTACAGTAACTACTTAACTAGGGCCTCCTAAGGCCGTGGCTATAGTTGTAACTTCCTGCCTAGCCTATAGCGCAACTATATTCATATGCTTGGATGGATTCCATCTACTCTTCAACTATAAGCCTATAGTTATACTAATCAGCCAAAAATTTGGCTTACATGTACTCCCTAGTCCCAAGACAAATCCTCGATGTGGGTCCCACCACATGCGCATGTTAATTACCTCTATTATTTAAAAATCGTACCTAAATAGTTTTGGTGCATGTTGGGGTTTACTGCCTACCTTGCGGTTGGTGGGCTCTCGGCTTCCTACTTACTTACTTACTTTTTTTCCGTCAAGTAGAGAGAAGCTTTCACAGTGGGAATTGAACCACCAACCACTTCATTCGGAAATGGGTACCTCTTCACTATCACCTGGTAGTTTAGGGTCACCTCAGACCGCTCTCTCTATTGCCACTAATGTTCTTGTTATTTATATATTTATTTGTTTAAAACAGATGACCAAGCTCTATTTGCCAAGCTAAACATAAATAATCCACCAACAAATAAACCGAAGCCAAAGGTATTTGCATTATTCCTCTACACTTCTCAAGTATCACTTGAACAGAGGATGTTTAAATTTTGTTTGTGAACAAAAATGCATTTCTATCGCCAAGGTCTTGGTATATGTTTTTGGGCATACCAAGTAGCTCGTTTCTTTACGGCTATGAAGTATAACAAAGTAAGACTTGTGATTGAAGTGATTGAAATGTGAAGGTAGGTTGTGGAAGGTGAAGAATATAAGGTGCTATAATGACATGATATCCAAAACCTTATCTTGATGATCCGTGAAGTAATTTCATTTCCAAGGTAGTTGAATTGTTGCTTTGTATCTATAATTGAAGGGTTCAATCCATTGTCCTGCCCAATGTTCTCTCCTCAATGTATGCGGGTATAAAGCGATTTTTTGTTGGGTCCACAACGAACCACACACCAATGCATGAAATATACCTAAGTATTTGATCAAGATAAGTACTAACCAAACCATGCCCGCTTATCTTAGTGAGATCAAGAATGACAAAGATTCATTCAAAGCTTGAGGAAACGAGCCTTCTCATTGGTGCGGAGCCTATTCACTCAAGTCCACTTCTTAATTAAGTTGTTGATTGAAGACTTTGAGCTTCTAAATAAGCTTACAATGCTTAGATGGCGCCTTGATGAATCCCACGTGCAACAACCATTGCAACAATCTCTTGATCACTTCTAACAAACTCTTGATCAAATTCCTACAGAGACGATGCCAGCCCTAGGTTGGCATGAATGAGGGAATACCTCACCCTTTATTACATAGCCACAAACGCGTACTTGAACCCAAAACATGTTTCCAAGCATGGCCATGGGACAAGCATTTTCTATAATGAAACTCCACGGAGGTCATATGAATTGCATCATTTAATTCAATTAGTGTGGACTGCACTAATGTTAAAATTTCACAAAATAAAATGTACGTGGAGTCACAACAATTTCCAAAAGTGACACAATTTTTGTGCTCACAAAAAAAGCGGTGTACATGATTATATACAACATAACACGTTGAAGGTTTGAGAGAAATAGGTTGAGTTGTGAAGTTGATCAATGTTAATAATATTGTGTATGAGCTGAATGTGGCATCACCATCATCATTAACCTCGATACACTAAAGTTCTCCTTCAAGTCTTTCAAACCTTATGGTTTGGGTGGGAGTTTTGGCCTACTTTTTTACATTTAATATATTTAAGGAGTGTTCAAGTGGTTGTGGGAACCTTGAACTTCAATGAAATGAAGGGGATACATTTGTCTCTGTCCAAAAGACAACTATGTAAAAACAAGTTCATGGCAGGAGTTCATGAACTTGTAAAATGGTGCTTTCAAAGTTTGATATTGAGTTCATGTCTAGACATGTGGCCATTGTTTGGCCAAAGTCAAATGCCTTCCCTTCATTTTAGTAAAAATGAGGGTTCTAACTGACACTATTCACTATTCATACCGGCCTCGATTTCTTTATGTTATCCAACCTTCTTCTTGTGAAGGTAAGATGGTGGAGGCCCCTAATAGATGCTAAATGTTGAAGGTGAACTCAAACCATGTAGTTGAGCAATGTTATGCCACTTGAACACTCCTTAAACATTATAAAATGTCAAAAGTGGGCCAAAACTCCCTATAAAATAACGAGTTCTTGTGAGACTTTAAGAATAGCTCTACTAAGACACAATTACTTTTAGTCAATCATCAATCAACCCATCAAGCATATACTCACGTGCAAAACAACTTGTTCTTCAATGCCTTGTCTTTATTCTCACAATGTCCGTTCAGCTTCCAAAAATGACTTAGCAGTTGTTTACAACATGGATCACAAACTTATCCCATGTTAGATGGTTTTTTCCACAGTCACACTACCATGGTCCGATTTCTGAAAAAAAAATGCATTTAAAAAGTCTTTGGGCCCCTAACTAGGTGTAAACCGAGCATGGACCAAGAGAAATGACTATGCACCAAAAAATTGATATGCTATTTTTTTTAATAATATATGTCCAAAAAAAACAACTTTGGGATAATTTGTTCATTTTCTACCTTCTTCCCTTCTTCTTCTTCTTCCCTTATTTCCTCTTAACAACAATAACATTTGGCCAAAAAGAAGAAGATTGAAATGTCATGGTCCCCTGACATTTGCAACAAGAGAAGAGGTTTTATCTCTCTCATTGCAAAACCCATTTGACCATGACAATGGATAATGTAGGCCTGAAAATAGGCCTTCTAGGGAGCTCAAGTTCCATGATTACTCTCACATTTTATTTTCTTGATGTAAACCGAAGTGGTTCCAGGATGAGTTCAACGGCCAATCACATATTTTGGAAGAGCAAGAGACAACTTCATGGTCCATGATGTAAACATCCCCTTACGAACATAATTAAACCAATGATTTTTATTTCGAATTTTCAAGAGACAAGCATTGGCTACAACTGTTGGAGTGATGAAGCCAAATATGGATGGTTATACAATACCTCATCCAAAAATATACACATCTATCCAAATTGTTGACAATTCCATCCAACATTTATGATTGTAAGGATATTTCTAGCTAGTTCATTCCAAACATCATGGAATAATCATATGATTGTATATTTTCTATGTTTAGAAACACAAATCACATGTGCATGGCCGGATTCAAAATCATTGAATCCAACATTAGTAAGTTAGAGCCATGTCTTTCTTCCATACAATGGGTGGTGTGGAGCTCTAGCATCTACTTGGCCATGTGGACCAAAATCACTCATAAGAGCTCCGTACAAGTCCAACGACATTGGCATGGAGACATGAAGTTCTTATGAGGATTATAAAATGGCTCCACAACAAAGCCATGATGGACGGTGGATTATGACATCATGGCACATGTTGCTCATAGTGGTGCTCATGATTTGCAAGAAGTAAATTGGTAGAATATATGCTAGATAGACAAATATATGGAATTCGACTAAATTGATCCGCCAAGTAAATGCAAGTTACCAAATAGGCACACTAATATGTGCCACTATTTCTTGGGATTGCTAAAGGGATGAAACCAAAAAAAGAAATAGAAAAGAAAATAGTAATATGATTTTGATCCAAGGTAAACCGCATGGGTAAAGTGGCATCTTATTTGTGAGGAAAACCTAATTGCACGTATCACTTATGATAAAGATGCCATGCACTTAGAGTCACTTTGCACATGAGAGTGAAGGCTCGTGGCCTTTGCATTTTAAGATCTCTCATTAGGCTAAAAAACCAAGACAATCTAAGTTCACTAGGAGGTGAAGGTCTAAGGACCCAAAGCAATTACCATGATGAAAAACCTATGTGGATTTATGGATGACAAACTATGGATATTGTTTCCAAGAGATAGCTTGACACAAATTCCAGTAGACCGTGTTAGAGTCAAGGGCCTTAGACAACTAGAACAACCTTTGGATGAGAATCAAGGGCCCTCACAATTAGAGTAGAAGATGACATCAAGTGGGCAAGACTAGCCACACACACCAATCACAACTCCACTACAAATATTATCATCACACAGGATGATTGGACAAAAATCCAATCAACCCGTTTCAACAACCACATGTAACTCTTATACTTATCATCTCACCCCTCACTTTTCAATACATCGAAACATTGCCCTTCTCTCCATACTACAACAACAAAGAACCCCTATTCATCTCCATTCTAATACTCTCCCACACACCCACCACACAACAAATACCCACCTTCCTCCAACAAATGCCTCCAATACTCCTCCCCACTTGCACCATCTACCCCACCCCCTCCCACCAACCATAACATCAATCCTCCCCCTACATTTCCCACTTGTCCAATCCTACTATACAGATGGCTCATTCACACCACCATATGAAGAAGGAAGAGGCAATATCATAGGAACCGGACTTTTCAATGGATTGTTACAAGTCAATATCGTTGCTCGCCTACATGGATACCCCGGTATTCTCAAAGCATAATTATAAGCACTACTAATCACCAGGAACACACCAAAACGCTCCCAACAGATACATTCGTATTCACAAACAACCTTGACAACATATATCTTCTCCTCAATCACATTAGAAACCCATCCTCCCAATACAACCACCTAGATAAGCTCCTCATAACCCGAATAATAAATACACTGAAAACCTCCCACCAAAATATCATCATCTACAAAGTCATAGCTCACACGAACATCGTTGGGAACGACAAGGTTGATTAAGTGGCCAAACAAGGAGTATAACAACCTTGCATTGTAGAAACCCCTTTCCACCTCATCGGCCATCGGACACCGTATTATCCATCTATCCCCTTGACATCCACACAACGTGATGGTTGAGTTTGCAACCTCAAAAACTACATAGAAAAAATAATATGTAAGTGCATTCATCTCCCATGTAAACAGATGCAATACCCTATATAGACAAATGAGCCTCCAACACAAACATACGCATAAAATGGTCGAATATAGAATGGGATGCCCTTGGATTACCAATGCGCAGATAACACAAACCCTCAAACTTAGATATGGAAAATACTTAAGGAACTACCGAAAAACCACATCCTCAAACAATATGTGCATAGGTCACATCTTGCTTGAGGATGCAACCTATGCACATCCCACCAAAATGACACATGCATCCACTTACTACCATGTTGCATTAATAAACACATAAACAATCTAAGGATAAACCGACACAATAAAGTTGTACACGCACTAATGAACACACTACTAGCCCACCCCACAATCCATTGTCTCACCCTAATAAATACCATAAACATTAAATATTGCACACCTGTCAACACCAAACCCTTATGGTTGTTCCCATGCACATGCTATCTACCAAGATGTAAATGCCTAGTTCAGCTTAAACATGATATATTATGCATCTTAGGAGCCCCACCTATAAATAAACCACCCTTCACACCCAACCCAAACCTCAAAGTACAAATAATTGAATCACTCACTTCAACGATAGATTTCCCGCAACAAACCACCAACCAAAAACTTGATAAATAAGTTGTTCTCCACCCACTCCTATCCCAACTAGGCTGGATTGTACCAACACCCATTATAATCATGGCAAGAATGAGGGGCACTATACACACAACAACTATTAAAACTCCTTCAAGACCTACAAATCCCCAAATCCAAAATCCATAAACTAATGGAATCTTGCCCCCAAATTGCTATAAGGTACCTAACACACATAATCAATAGCAAAAGGAAACTAGAAAAGAAACAAGCCCCGATCCCACTTGACTAAACACTTACATACGAACAATATAACCCTAAACTAACATAAAACACATAACTCTGACACTAACCCCACTCTCATGCTCTCGCAGACATGAGAGAGGAGACATAGAACGAACATTGCATATCAGGGTAAAAGATTGTAACGTTTCTTTTTCTTTTTCTTTTTGCCGATGGAGTCATGATCGGGAGTAATGTACGGTCACGGTCCTCATGTGTGAAGTGACCCTTGCTTGTTGACGGTTTTAAAATGCAAATTAGGTGTCGCCGAAAGCAATAGGTGTTGGCATTGAAATCCTAAGACCTAAAAATAAATGTGCATCAAGGGCAAGGTTGGTGAATGGATAATAAATAGCATAAATTGCCCTTCTATCTTGGCCAGTACTTGATGCGACATGGGAGCCATCAATGTTGTGCCGAGATAATTATACGGAGACAACTTGACTTTGTCAAAGCCTTCAAAATCGTTCTTCACAATCGCTTGAAACATGAAAGTAACAATTTTTCACTAGGCAATGTTGCGTTCCCCCCCCCCCCCCAATCGGGAAAGCTTAGGTTCATTAAGGGCACTTTACACTAGAGCTTGAGGGCCCTTGGCCCATGATATATAAATCACATGATTGGTCGAAAAGTCAGTCCACATTCACTTTACACACTAGACTTTGAAGGTTGGAGGGACCAAAGAGGTTCGAATGGATGAAAAACCTACATTGCAGCGAGTGGATGATGTGTCATGGTCAATCGGGTATTGTGTTAGGCCTATTGAAAAGAGGTGGGTCTAATGCAAAATTAAGGGTTGTGGCAATCAATTATATTGTCATGATGGAGACTTGAACCCAAAGATATGTTGTAGTATCTCAACATGGTCCACTTTCAATTTAGACTAAGCTTGAGGGCCCGTCAATTGCAACATCAAATTTATAATCCCGATGGTACAACCTTTGGATGATTTCCAAGGTCCCTCAATTTTCATGGTCACGGCTCTTGGTTTGTGTGTCAAGCGGCCCTATGTTGGTTGCAAATTATTAGTGACAAATTGGGGCCTATGAGAATAAATATTGTATTTCATATCATATCATATTTAGTGTCACCGTGGTAACTTTTCCGATTGACACTTTCATGAATAAGTTTGTCATTCCAACAAAAGTCCTTTAGTTCATCCACTGTTACTTTGATGTACTCTACATCCTAACATATTTTGTGATGAAACATTGTCATGGATGATGGAAACTTGGATGAAAAATCAATCACTAAGTGATGGTAATTGCAACATTGTAAATCCATGATTCCCCCAAAAAATTACAAGGAATAACAAAGGATGTGAGGTTTACATTTAGTGTGGGTGGCACTACATAGACGGTTTACAATTAGTTTTAAGCAAGACAAATAGGTTGAGTTTGAGAAATAACTAGTTGAAGTTCAAGACTTTAGGAAAACTACCGATCAACTTAGAGGAATCTATAGAATATACCTCAAATTAATAAAGAAATACCGCAAGATCACAACATGTAACTGGTTGGACTTGGCTGAAACTACTATGATGTTGACCAATTATGTCCAAATATCTTCCCGGACACTGGTCCCTTAGTCTATCATTAGACAATCATTATAGTAATTAACTCGAGAACATGACATTATTTAGATCCATAACAATGTTATGTGGGACTATTCCACATAATATTCCCGGATATTCCACACATTCCGTCTGAATGTGGTGAATATTATGTGGAATATTGTTGTCAGTCCCACACAACATTGTTATGGATTTGAATAATGTTATGAATTTGATCTATACAATTGATTGTTTAGAATGCCATGCCGGTTTAATTTTAAACTAACTCACCAGAAGAGGGGCATGTGCCATTCAAAGAAGGCTTCCCCCATAATAATGTAGGGAGGAATTTTTGAGAAAGCTTTCAAGATTTATGGGAACAATCATAAGATGATACACTATAAGCACGTGTTGATGCAATTCTTGTTCCAAAAACTCAAAACAATTGATCATCAACAACGGCATGTTGAGTGGATGGTGCAGGGATGGCTTTGTACATTCATTCACGTGCATGAGTGTAATGGGTATCAGATCGGGGTATGACAACTTTGAAGTAGTTCCTTTTATATTTGAACTCCCTTTCTAATCAAACAAGAAAATGGTAGAACTCGCGGTAGAACCATGAGGCTCTGTCCTTTATTATGAAAGACTATAATTGTAGTTGTCCACTTTACTCATGCCAATCCATGTCTATTCACTATACCAAACCTTTCTTGGATTTTGTGCACCTTCTTCTCAAATACAAGTCAAGGATTGAAGCTACTAATTTATCAACCGAATTTTTTAAAATAAATAATCAAGAACTACCAAAATAACTATAGTTAACTAGATTTCTTTCAATGCATTTTAGGGAGCACTTATATATATATATGTATAAACTATAGTTAACATCCACATTACATAAAGCAGACCAAAAATAACAAGAACAAGTAACGTCCAAGTGTGAACACAAAGTGGTTAGGAAATTTGCTCTTGAAACGAAGAAGTTGATGCATAGTCTATGTCCTACAGACAGAGCCAACAAATGTATCTAAATGATGTATGGTTGTATCTAGAGCTAGGAACGGGATACCGAACATACATGTGTTCACAAGACATTGGATAAATGCTTGAGATTTGGTAACCATCTTAAGCTCAATCATCGACAATTTTTTTGTTTTGTTGGCTCTGTCTGTAGGACAGAGGTCTTCGTTTCAAGAGCAAATTTCCTAACCACTTTGCGTTCATACTTGGACGTTACTTGTTCTTGTTATTTTTGGTCCACTTTATTTAATGTGGATGTTAACTATAATTATATATGTATATGTGTGTGTGTGTATATATATATATATGTATGTATATATAGAACTATAATTGCTCCCTAAAATGCATTGAAAGAAATCTAGTTAACTATAGTTATTTCGGCAGTTCTTGATTATTTATTCTAAAAATTTCGGGTGATGTCAAAATCCTTGACCTGCATTTGAGAAGAAGGTGCACAAAATCCAAGAAAGGTTTGGTATAGTAAATAGCCATGGATTGGCATGAGCAAAGTGGACAACTATAATTGTAGTCTTTCATAGTAAAGGACAGAGCCTCACGGTTCTACCGTTTTCTTGTTGAATAAATACACGATTCTAAAAATTGTGAGAAAAATGGCGATGGCCACGATTTGGAATTGTCAATCATCTCATCTTGCATTGATTGTGCGTTTTGTATCCTATGCAAAGTGGGCACATAGTTTAAAGTGTCCATTTAATGCTCACTTAAATCACCTTAGGGGAGCCAACCAACACGGGAGGGGAACACCATGAATCGTAGCTTACTTAGGGAATGTTTACATCGTGGACCATGAAGTCGTCCCTTGCTCCTCTAAACTCTGCGATTTGGCCATTGAACTCGTCGTGGGACCATTTCGGTTTACATCAAGGGAAAAAAAAATGTAGGAGTAACCATGAAACTTGAGGTCCCCAAAAGGCTTATTTTCAAGCCTACATTATCCGTTGTCACGGTCCAACGGGTTTTGCAGTGGGAGAGGCAAAAGAGGTTCTATCACTGCAAATGCCAGGGGACCATGGCAGAGAAACGCCGTTTTAATATTTTTTAAATTTAGCCCGAACGATTCCATAGTTATGAGGAAAGTAGGGAAGAAGAAGGGGAAAGGTCAAGCATGAAGAAAATTCTGAATTTTTTTATTTGTGAACACACTGTATATAAAAGAAATCAACACGTCCATTCTTTTGTTTTAAAATTTAGCCCGAATGTTTCCATAGTTATGAGGAAAGAAGGGAAAAAGAAGGTGAAAGGTCAAACATGAAGAAAATTCTCAATTTTTTTGATTTTGAACACATTGTATATAAAAAAAAAATTAACACATCCATGTTTTGGTGTATGGTCACTTCTCTTGGTCCATGTTCAGTTTACACCTAGTCAGGGGCCCAAAGACTTTAAGAATGCATTTTTTATTTATTTTATTTTATAGAAATGTGACCATTGGAAAATGCCGTCTGACATGGGACAACTACTTCATGGTTCGTGATATGATGTAAACAACCCCTTAACCGCAGTTAACGGTAAAGTAACCGGGGATGAGTCAGGGCCTGGCAATGCCCGTCATCACTCCCTCGCAGCTTCTTCTTGTGTGTATGAATGCCAATTGCGTTGAAGGTGTTGTCCTGGAGCTCGCTCACGTCCGTCGTTGCATCATCGCCTCCCCACGACTTCACGTAACTTAAGTGAGTAAGTAAGTACGCTCTTACACTCCCCTTCCATTGCACCCATCTTTCACTCGAGCTTTGTGTGACCGGATTTGGTGCAGATTTGCCTTGTCTCGAGGAGTTTGAGGTCGTATTCCCCCCAGCTGTTCTGTCTTTCTAGGTCTTCCGCTCTCTGCAATGCAATATAAATTAGTGCAACAGCGATCCAGGTCGGAGTGTCGAGGTTGAGTGAGTGGAAGTAAGAGCAGAGGTCGGCCCTCGTCTCAGATCCGATAATTGTCAGGTCTGTCAACTTAGCGCTGCGTTGATCCCTATGAGGTTTTAATCTTCGAACTGCAACACTAATTGTTAGTTTATTATTTCTTATCCTTTCCATTGGCGCGCTGTTCGCCAGTGTTGATTGTTCCATTCCTTTGTGCTTTGGAAGTTTTAGTTAAAGAAAGGTTTCCTTAATATTCTTTCATCCGTGTTAATTGGATGCTTCTGTCCAGATCTGTAGCGCTATATACATTTCAGAGAGTACGAATTAAGTATTCCAGTAGTGCATGTGCTTGATTGGTAATGTACAAGCACTCCCTCCCCTCCTTGGCAGTACCTTCTTTCTCAGGGCTGAGATGTCTCGCAATTTTGGTTGATGAATTTTGTAACATAAGGTTCCAGCTTCCATCACGTGTAGATGTTTATCTTGATGCTCTGAAGCTGGGAAACAGATAAAAATCCTGTGTTCCTCTTAACTTGGTGTCATCTTGAGCTTTGATTCCCTTGGCACCTGAAGGATTATCACTCGACATTTGATTACACCTGGGTTTGGTTGTCATCTTAATCATATTATCCTTGATTGCTGCTTGCCAAGCTGTTAGCTTATTCTTGAGTTTATAGCTGTCTAGCTAAAAATTATGTACATCATCGGGTTGCGTCTCCGGTTTTATACAGATGACACCATAAAATCAATCAATCCTGATGCTGACATTCTTTATAGATAACCCTTTCTAAACATGAACTTTACGTGAAGCGGACACTTTTCAAAGTCTTCTGATTGATATCTCAAAGGTTGAAGCTGGACAGAAACCGTTAATAAGACCCAAAGACGGAGCAGTGCATTACCATCTCTTTATTCAGTGTGTCACACAACTGAACTACTACGTTGTTACACCGGATATGTGACCGTGGATGGAATTGAGTGTTGTAAGGGTTTAGAGGTCTATCCATATCTATGCAAATAAGCTACATGTTGAGAATCTCCAATTACATCTGTTTACACCTGTCTTTCTGTTACCTGGTGACCCACACTTTGCATTATTTGATGACATTATTTTCTGCAAAGATGTGGGGCACCTCCTGATTTGTTTCCCGACACTTCAGCTGCATAGCCGACCGATATTGGCCCTCCCTCTTTCTTCGTTTCACATGTTTGTGGCTCATGAGAAATAAAGCTACTTATGAGAGAGTAGTGAGCGACTAAATGAGAATACGTTGCATCTAAATCCAATAAGTTTTCTAATTCACATATCTGGTTCATGAGAGAACATAGGAGTTGCAGAGGATGGAGTTTGGAATACTTTTAGAAAAGGCTGATGTAATTTGTTGGTATTTTATTTAGAATTGAGCCAGCGCAGGATGACAACCCACTCAGGCAATCCGGATGGCTCAATAAAAGCGCCACCTGCCCCTTCACCCTATCGGCAGTCCAAGTTTACAGCTGTATGCTCTCCTTCCTGTATTCTGTTTGAGAATAGTCCTGTTTTGGAAGCCTTTCACAAATTGGGCTCAAGGTTTTATGGATTGTGTCTGCATTTGTCAAATTTTCACTCAGGAACACGCAGAGGGCTGCATGCAGTAGGCATGCGTCATCTGTTATTTAAGCATTATATTTGGACTAAAACATGTCAGAGACTGAGTTGTCTACAGATCACAAACAACTGAGGATGTACTTGTTATGCAGGACTTTTAATGTAAAGTAAGATTATAGGTATTTGGTGTAATGTAAATAATCTTGCATTCAGTCTTTAGTTTGCTAGAATGCTTGAAAGTCCCTTGAGGCTTATAACAGAGGAAGTTTGACTTGTATTACATCTACTATGTTTCGCCACCCAGAATAAAGTTTGATAATTTTTTCATGTTGATCTTTTTGACAGTCGAAGATGAGAATTCTTGTTACTGGAGGAGCTGGTTTCATAGGGTCCCATCTTGTCGATAGACTCATGGAAGAAGGCACAAATGAGGTTCTTTCTTTTCCTTGAGCGTTGATGCTATCTGTGACTAAGCGTTTCCACTCACATGTTGTATCTCTAGGGATCTAATGTTGCTTTTAGATAAGAGCATCCTTGTTGTGATAAAGATCTGTGGATAGTTCCTGAGATAAATCTGCCTCCGTCCTTGGTGTTGGCTGAAGGATTATTCAATGACTGAAGCATGCAAACTCAGAATGTGTACAAGGTGTTTAAAATGTTCTACACTGTAATTGATGGCCCTGAACTACTATCCTAGCTGTTTTTATTTTGATCATTTACAATGTCACTGTCCACTTTTACAGATGGATACCACTGTTCATATACAAAAATGGAAGGACCTGCCAGAAATGCAAATGAGTGGAATTTTAGTTTCTCAATTTTGAAAGGTGGAGGTGTATGTGGCCCTAACTTGAAGAGGATGAAGTATGATGTAGGTCATCGTGGCTGACAACTTCTTCTCTGGTACAAAGGACAACCTAAAACGATGGATTGGTCACCCAGATTTTGAGCTTATTCGACATGGTCTGCCTCTTCTCATCTGACATGATAGACAAGATATTGACTTGTCTTGTGTCTCTTATTAGGATATCTTTAGAATGCTGTTCAAGAAGAGCATGAAGTTAAATGTACAGAGTCTATGAATCTTGGTATTCAACCATAGAAAAAATAGAATGTAAGGAAATAAATTGGTAGCTGAGGTTGGATCCAATTTTGTGCAGATGTGACAGAGACACTGTTGGTGGAAGTGGATCAGATCTATCATCTGGCATGCCCAGCTTCTCCAATTTTCTACAAATATAATCCTGTCAAGGTCCTAAACTAATTCACTCTTCCTGCTGATCTGTGGTTTGCGATGATATATGATTGAATTCTACTGTCTTCTTGTCTTGTGGCTGGAGACATGATTGTACTCTTGCAGAACACATCAAATTTGTTGAATAGAAACCTTAATCCTCTTGGCTGAGAAAACTGTTGTGTCAGCAACCCTCATCTTTGGTTTCATGTAGCAGACCATTAAGACAAACGTCATGGGCACACTCAACATGCTTGGACTAGCCAAACGTGTGGGGGCAAGGTATGCATCATTTTACAGCTGCTGGCTCACTGTATATAGCAGTCATTGTCTTGGAGTTGGGTAAAATCTAGACTGAAATGTTTTGTGTTGTGCTCTTCTTTGCAAATATGAGGAGGTTAGATGACAGCCTTGCATTGTCCTTGTGAGGAATGAAACGGTTTAGCAACTTTGATTCAATCCACACAGCTACATTTTGAGGTTTTGTGGAGTGTGACAGGATCCTTTTAACATCCACATCTGAAGTATATGGTGATCCCTTGGAGCATCCGCAAACAGAGGAATACTGGGGGAATGTGAATCCCATTGGTACGACAAAATTCAACCTTGTATGTCAGTGTATTTTGCACATGCAATCTGACCTTGATAGGCTTTATGGGTTCTCCAAAGTAGAGTTGAAGCTTGAGCTCATGTGGATATATTTGGGTTTTGTACAGGGGTAAGAAGCTGCTATGATGAGGGGAAGCGTGTGGCAGAAACCCTTATGTTTGATTACCATCGGCAACATGGCATTGGTACATAACCTTCCTCTTATTTTTCTTTTTTCTTTTTAGGATTTGTTTTGAACATAGTTGCAAAACATTGTCTTATAAGGCTTGCACTTCCCTTTTAGTAAACATTTGCATACTATATATAGCAGATTTGGAAACCAGCTGTACGAGTTACTGATCCTGACTGCAAGTTCTGATTGCAGAAATTCGGGTGGCGCGAATTTTCAACACCTATGGACCTCGCATGAACATCGATGATGGGCGAGTGGTTAGCAATTTTATTGCGCAGGCATTGAGGTACTTATTGCATTCACTGACTTATTTTGCCTTGCTTGCCATAAGTTTGTGAGGAATATTTTGCTCAGAATTTTAAACTTTCAGGCTGCAGCATGTTTGTTTCATTGGGGTTATGATATGCATGAGGACCTCAGTGACCTTCCACAGATCAGAACTCAGTCTAATTCACTATCCAATGTCTTAATTCTGCATATTCCATGAGAGAAATCTCAGAAACTTAACAAGAAACATCTACGGCTTGGATTACATCTAGGTGGCAGTTGAGCTTAGCAGCAATCCATTTTCTTTTTCTGATAGTCTCTGGTAGTTGTCTGCAGAGGCGAGACAATGACAGTGCAAGCACCAGGCACACAAACTCGGAGTTTTTGTTATGTCTCTGACATGGTAAGTTTTTGCATACTTTATCTCTCCCAAGTACTTGTCTGTGACTTGACTGGGCGTACAATTCTAAGATGGTTAGAATGGCATGAAACGGATTGGAAGGTGAGTTTTTTGAGAATTCTTTTAATCCTCTCTGGATTTGTGTAATTTGACTTTACTTGGCAATGTCCAACAAATATCTCCAAGATAGGATACAATTTTCAAATCGATTTCCGTGGTTAAGATTATGTCCTATACTTAGTTATGTCGTGTACCATGGACATATGGACAAAAAATAGGTGAAGGCAGTATAGTATGCTCTCGACACTGGTGGAGGAATGATAATAGATACAAAGGGCGGGCTATCAGAATGTGGTGTCTGGAGGAAGAGAGGAGTTCATACATGGCCTTCTGATATACACTATGAGATGTGAGTCAGATTTTATGCTTTAATCTCTAACCACTGTTCCAGGATCTGATCTGATATGTACTTTTTGTTCAACTTAATTTTCTACATGTGCAGGTTGATGGTCTATACCGGCTGATGAATGGGGACCACACTGGACCTATCAACATTGGTAACCCAGGTACTGCTCTCTCATCTTGTAAATACCAAAGCACTTTGCAGATTCCTGGAATGTGCAGTATCTTACATCTTTCCTTCCAAGGGTGCTACTATTAATCCTGTCAGAATTATCTCTCTTGTCCGTGTTCTTAGGCAGAGGAGCAGGCAGTTCAGGCTCTCCTCTTTGGAAATGGAGTGAGGGGGTTATGAGGTCACTTCTTGGCATGTGTGAAAATACTTTATGAAGTCTTTGATCTGAAAGCCTTTCTGGTTGAATGTGGGGAATTTGTTATGGGTGCAGGAGAGTTCACCATGCTAGAACTTGCACAAGAAGTGCAAGCGGTAAAACCCCCATACTGAATACTCAAATTTTTTTAGGGAAGTGGGAAATTACAAGAAGCTGTTCGGGAGCAGTAGTCATTGAACTCATGAACCTTAAATTCTATCTACTTCGTGAATATTGTGTCTGGTGTCCTATGCGTCTACTTAATAATTATAGTTGCCTGTGGGTGACACATATAATGTATTTAATCCGTGTGTTAGCCAAGTACTTTGATTAGGATATGTTAAGTATGAACTCCGTTGGTGAATATATTTACAAGTTTTGGTTAGATATTTGATGCGTCACTTGATACAGTACTATGCCTGCATGTATTCTTGCAACCCCAGGTGGTGGACCCTTCTGCTAAATTTCAGATTGTTGAGAACACTCCAGATGATCCTCGGAAACGCAAGCCTGATATCACTAAGGCCACCACACTTCTTGGTTGGGAACCTAAGGTTCACACCTGCCCTCACTTCTCAGTAGAATGAAACACCAGAGACATCTGCTGAACAGAGACATGAATAATAAGGATGGCTGGCAATTTGAGCTTTATATTCTTCATGATGATCCTAGTGAAACTCATCCTTTCTCTTAATTGTGCAAAGTTAGTGTGGTTGAGTAGCAATTTAAAGGCAGCAGCAGCAGCAAGTCAAATGTCTACCATCTATTTGTGTCCCAAATGATCATAATCCAAAAGTTGCTGCTAGGTTTTGTAACCATCCCAAGCAAATTTCAGCTATGACTTCTTGCTGTGCAGAGTTGATACCCCTTACAGTTTAAATTGTGTTTCTTCTCAGGTGACCTTGAAAGAGGGACTCCCGTTGATGGCAGCTGACTTCCAGGATAGACTGAAAAGCTGGAAGGCTCAGAAGCATTGCTGATTGTTTTTTACTTCGAATTCAAGGTGTAGGCGTGAAGGAGACATCATTCCTGTGCATGACAACAATTCTCTTTCCTGGTTGCATTCACCTTTCTCGAGGTTTTGTGGCCAGGGAAATAAATTTGTATGTGGTAGAGGTAATGTCCACTCACCTTGTTACATTGGTGTATACCTATTATGCATCAATAGATTAGTGTTCCTCGAAAGCTCCCTTGTTCAATTCTAGACTCTGTTACAATGGAACTCCAATTTTCGAGTCAGAGTTCAGTGTAATGACTTTCCTCACCTTCTTAATACAAATTCCTCCATTATGAAAAGGATTCTTCAGATTATGTGCAATTTTGTTCTGGCTTGGGCATTAAAGGGGAATGGAGGCCTTTCTTTGTAGCCAATTGGTTGTGTTTGTTATTTGATCACCATGCTATTGCCGGAATTCTGGTATGAAGGTTCATGACAATTGAACCCTCCCTTGACCCGGCTCACCACATGTGCGGAGCTAGTTGAATAGCCTCAGCACTAAAGCAACAATAGTTGAGATTTTCTAGAGATTTTCAAGGTTTTGTGTGGCCGGTAAAGATACAAGTATTACAAGGTGATTCGATTGGAGGATAGGAAGCCTAATATTCTGAATGTGGAATCTGTTTCAAAATACTTAGTGATCTAAATCTGGCTTGTGCGGCAGCTGCATGTGGAAATCATCACGTCCTATAACATCTTGGTGCAAATTCAAGCTCCAGAAATCACTGATCATCTAACTTAGTCCAAATTACATGCAAGCGTTGTATGCTGTAGTTCTCTTGTAAAAAGCATACATGGTAGCAAAAGTTGAGATCCATGAATGCTCAATACTTTGAATAGGTCAACCATTGTTTTGTAGCCTGCATGACTGGATCAGTGAAAAGGGAGAAATTTGAGCCAACTTGGCTGCTATCCTTACTTCTTTATTATCAACCAATTATTCCTTGTATCTTTACTTAAGATAGTAATTTCCCTTAATTATGGGCCGGATCATTTCCTAAAGTTTTGATTCTGAACCAGTGATTTGGGAAAACGAGCCGGTTGAAATGGAACTCCAGCAGTAAGCACCTTAAACTGAGAAATTAAGGTATTTGGCATACATGTGGCAGCTGTATGAACTCTCAAAACATATTCTTAGATAGAAAAAAATGGGACCAGCGTTATCGTAATTTTTGCCCATGAATTAGCCATGTAGTCACCTCATGCCCCCTTTCCGCCCCCAAAACATAAGAATTAAAAAAAATTCTTATGTTTTTTGCTCAATGTACACTTCCTATCACTCTCATGTTGAGCCACATGTCACATATTATGGGCACTCATAAACTGCAAATGAATCATATGTAAAGAATATGTGTGATTGGTGGGTGCATCCACTTTCAAATTGTGTTACATGCCTTCATGAAATTAGTTGCATGATAATGCTAATCCGATCACATTCTAAATCAAATACGATTCCGGAAGGTGAGCGACCACTTCATGATGCTAACCGCCACAATTTAAACCTTGAAGTAAGTGTTTCAATATCGGAGGTGTTGGGATAACATAAAGACACTTCTAACCTTAAAAGCTACAGCTCGTGATCACGAGTCTCATTGGAGGCTTCTTTTAAATGCTCTAACTTAACTGCAAACCTTATTATACCCAAAAGGCACATGCAAGCATCCACAATATCCATAACCACCAAAAGTTGAATCATGCATGCAACAATTACAAACTTGTGGTTACAAATTCCTCGGGATTAAAACAACACTTGCTTGAAATCCACGTGTGGTCACCTCATTCCTAACACCACACACAAGCGTCCGGGGAGATTTTTGGGCATAATCGGTCAAAATCCTAGTGTTTCCAAGTCCAACCGGTTCCATGTTGCGATGTTCTTTCGGTGGTTCTTAATTAATTCGAGGAATATCCCATAGATTCCTTTTAAATGGTTGGTAATATTCTTGGAGTTTTGAATTTCAACGGGTTGTTTCTCATAACTCAACCAATTCATATGTAACTATAGACCTTGCACAACTGGTAAAATAACTTTAGTTAATTAGATTTATTTCAATACATTTTAGGGAACAACTATAGCTAAGTAGAGGAAATTCAAACCATTTTGAAGAACAATTATAGTCGATTAGAAAAATTGTAGACCATATTCAAGAACAACTATAGCTAACGAGAAAAGTTCCAAGTATTATTATATATTTGAAGAATTGTTTCAGTTGAGGGTCTTCAATATGTTCGGGCCACTGAGGATCAACAAGAAACGCCTTTATAGGATCACTCACAATGTTGGGCTCCGGAATAACCTCAGTCTATGTACACCACCAACACAAATAACACACTAGTGACACTACAACAAAAATTTCATGAACAAATTGTGCTCAATTTTAGTTAACTCGGTTTTTTGGCAAACCGAATTCAGAACAACTATAGTTAACTTCATTTTTTAGCAGGTTAAATTGCAAACAACTAGAGTTACGAAAGGCAACTACTATACTTAACTAATAATTGAATTAGTTGGTTAGTTGTCCAAGGTCTCATAACTAGCACTTGGTTCTCCGCCGTTCGTGACCCCCACACACTTACGACAATCGGCCAAGAATGCATTGAATGCAGTGCAGATTTTTTTTTATTGGCACTCTTTACGGTAAGGTGTTTCACCGGTTCATTTGGTAATGCCGAACCCTAATTTCCATGTTGAATCTGAGGGGTCTTGACCACTGTAAGATGGCCATGTGGCAGTTTTTCTTCTCCAGGAAAAGCCAAAGCAGGAAGCATCCTACAACAAATACAAACAATAAGGGAGACAATTTAGAAAACATGGAATTGTCGACAAATCACCGAGCTTAGAATAGTTGACAAATTTTGAGCAATCTCTTTCAAACGCATGTTCTTTTATGGTGTCGGATCTTTGATCTACACTAGTTCCAACACCGATCAAATATGATAGGTTTTCAGTGTCCATTTAAGATAAGTGACGGGATTAGGCGCACTTACCTTTAAGATAGATGGGTCTTAAATGGTTGTGGTGTTTTGTTTTTGTTTTTGTTTTTGTTTTTCACATTGATCCTAGTTCTCGTAGGATTCTACCTAAATATGTGATGAATATGAGGTGATTAGTAAATCCAAATCAAGGTCGTGGTCATCTTCTTTATGATTCCTGGAGCTCATGTGAACATCTTATGTATAAGTTGTCAACTTGAAAATCCTCAACCTGCTTGTTAATATAAACGAATAGTTCCTCGTCCTGAATTATATTGACTATTGAGTTCACATTACTTAAACATCACATGTGTCTCTTCAATGTCCATGATTATATCCACACACGTAATTCCACACCATTTTCAAACATAGGTAGGTGTCCGGTGTCTAATTAAGATAAGTAACCAGATTAAGTCCCACTTTTTCTTTTCTTTCAACTATCTTAGTTCTCATAGAATAATAAAACATGTGAAGTAACACGAGATGATTAGCAAATCCAAATTTGACACCGTAACTCATGATCAATGATGATCGTCTTTCTTCTTAAACAATTACATAGGTCCATCCCCAACTTCCCCCCCCCCCCAAACACACACACAAAAGAGAAGGAAGATAAAATAATGTTGACCATGTCAATATATTGAGCGCAAGATAGTTAACAAATGTTGGAGACGTATACATCCAATCTCTTTCAAACACGTGTCATTTTGGTGTTCGTGATTAGATCCACACGGCTAACCCACACTATTTTCAATATAGGTGATTGGTGTGTGATGTGTGGTGTCGACTAAGATAAGCAACTCAATTAGGGTCCGGCGACCCTTTAATTGTGCGATTTGTTCCATTCGCATTCCTCGTAACATGGGTTTCGGAACACATAGAATCTCTATCTGCTCAATATACTGCCACGTGGGCACTGCCCCTCAAATTCTCCAAGCATTGTATGAATAAAAATTCTCGAGAATCCACACAACCGGCTCGATACGTGAGTCGGGGTTTTGCTTTACGAATGTGTTCCGCGTAGAAATGAAAGGTGTTGGATGAACTAAAAAATGCAATAAAAGCAATGTGGGGAGGTGAAGATTTTGTGTTGATTGGGCGTGTTCCCATGTTTGTCGTTGATCCATTAGATTCTAGATAAGAGTGCCTGTTGGGTGTCGGTTTCTCATGAAGATAACAAAAGCAAGCAGGCATGCAACCACGTTTTGGTTGCAAACTGGAATGTGGAGGGCCGTGACCATGGGGCCGCTACACTAAATATCGTAACTAGTGTCACTGATTCTATTTGTCTTGCTCAATAATAAACAAACACTGCCCGTGTAGTGTGTCACCAACACTAAATATAAGCTTAACATTATTTGTCAATCCATTTGGTTTTTTTTGGCATAAGAGAGTTACGATGTCGCAAACAATGTTGCCTACAAAGTGATTTTTTTATCCAAATGTCAATCTTCCATTACAATATCTCATTACGGAAATGTTAGGATGTAGAAAATACCAACCCTTGTGCCGATGATTGGCATTTGGATGAACTAAAAGTAAGTTGGGATGACAATATTCGTAAACATATTTCAAAGAAGTATCATTAGAAACGTTACCATGGTGACAATATTTAGTTTAGATTTCCATGCAACCCACTAAACACTTGGAAAGTAACAATAGCTAGTTGGCAGATACAAACCCTACTCCACCGGATTTCATCTACATTTGTCCTCATTCCCATCAGAGTCTAGTGGACGAACAACATACACAAAAAGTCTCTTCCCTTAGTCGTCACCTCCGTAGTGGCACCATCTCGATCGAGGCCTCTCAACAGGCATCTGATCGTATGAATAGCTATGGTGTTTGGAACCCGTCGTAGATGTGTTGTGGTGGACAAGACGGTTCTGTACGAGAAATTCATCAAGAGCTTCACGAGAATCAATCGACCCAACAATTTCCAGGCAGAAATGCAAATGTTCGATTGAGAGATGAAGATGAAGATGAAGATTCAAGGGGCCCTCGGCAATCGTCATAGGAATTTCTCCGGCGTTCGAAACCGTCGTAAAATGTGTTGGTGGACAAAGAGTCATGAGACAGTTCCGGACGAGAATCTCGTCAAGACCTGGACGAGAAGAATCGACACAACGATTCCACTCCCATTCCATGCGTGACGAGGTTTTTAAAAATAAAACCCTGACAATCCTGTTCCACGTAGAAACGCAAGTGTTCGACGACGGACAGGTGAAGATTCTGCGTCGATTGGTCGTCGTCTCCGAAGGAGTGTCTCCAAGCACGGAGAGCGAGCTGGCTGGCTACGTCGACGGCTATGGCGAAAAGGGCCGTTTTCTTGCTCCAAGTGGCCCCGCACCATTGCCCCCCAGTAGCTTAGCCTGCGGTCCATGCCTCGCCATTCCGCTCCTACGTCACTCCGACAGGATCATCGCAACTTTTCCCGCACACTCGCATCGTGAAGTGACAGTAGGGTTTGCTTCTTTAGGTGTGTGTGTGGGGCCTTCGCGCATGAGTTTGCGTGGGGTGTGGTCACGCTTTAAGAACCTCTACACTTCGAGCGTTGCAGCCGTGTCGCCTTAACCTAGTGTTAGTGCAAGCTCAAATGGCCGTTGAGGAGGTTGAAACAGAGGGGGTTGAGTTAGCTCTGTGAATAAGCGCTTTGGAGCTTCTTCTCTTTGTCTTCGGAAGGACGAAGTGTTGTACACATGATGTTATGCTTATGTTTTGTGTTGTGAGGTGTGGGGTGGGCATGGCGACGATGGTATGCAGAATGTAGGGAAGGTAGAGGTGATGTCTTGTGTTATGGTCCCATTGTCGTCCTATTCTTGCACTTCTTGATTCTGGGCACAGAGAGGATATCAAGTTGAATGTGCCACGACTCGTGTGTACACCTCTTTTGAAGAGAGAAGTGAAGCTTATTATGCACATGGATGGGTATGGAGAGAGTGGAGGGTGCACCATGATGTAAGCATTTTGTAGTACTGCTCAATTTAACACGCAGACATACTCTCTTTCTCTCTCTCTCTCTCACAGACACACACAAACACACGCACATTCATCGTCACAAGAAGGGTGAGGGTGAGGGCTAGTTAGTGGAGTTTTCTCCACCTTGCAGTTCTGGAGAGTCCCTGTTATGCTAAGGCCAGCTCAATTGGTGGCGCTGAGGATAAGGCGAAGGAGGAGGATGTTAAATTTAGCATCCCAGAGGGGGTTGGGGAAAGCTTGAAGTTTAGATCTCCCAACGTACCGGCCCTCCATCTCTTCTTCTTCTTCACCTTCTGCACTGGGCTCATATGCATAAGTAATTTCCACTATGCAACATTGTTGAGCTCCGAAGCTCAGAGAATGGTCACCGGAGGGAGGGATCTTAGTGAGTAGATGAAAGCTTACAGGAAGTATGGGTAATGTGGGTCTCTGAATCCATGCGTAGTGTGTGATCCTGAGCTAATGTAGCCAAGGTGCCATCTCCTGTCTCGCAGACATGGTTATTGCCAGACATCAAGGAGTACCGGTAGTAGAAGTAGTAGTAGTGCTTTCAAGCGTTGTTGGGGTAATTCGCGGCCTGAGGCACAATTTGCGAGCGGGGGAGTACCAGGTAGAAGCTGACATGCTGTTGATAAGACCGCAAAGCTGAATCCGAGAAGCAGCCAGATGCCTGAAGGAAGGAAGGTTGGATTCTAGGTCGCTTTCGCAATTGACGCTGCAAAGGAAGAGAGTTTGCCGTCTTTCTACTGCTTCCGAGGTATGTATGTGTATCATGTCGGACCCATCTCCTCGTTTCGGTTCTTGGTATCTGTGATGTGTTAGGAGCGACATTGCTTGATGCAGATACCTGCTCATGGGCATTTGTGGCATTTAGCCGAATCCTTGAAGACTTTACGATCCTGGCCCCTAGATGAAGCGGCGTTTTTTCTCTCATCATTTCTGCGGTGCCGTAACTGTCAATGCTAACACCGACCATGGGTATACACGACCTTCGATTTTAGGGAAACCGACTTCAGCAAATCCTCCAAGACTTTACGATCCTGGCCCCTAGCTGAAGAGGCATATTTGGATTTGCTCTCATCCTTTCTACGGTGCCGTAGTTCTCAATGTGAACACCGACCATGTGTATACATGACCTTCGACTCTACGGAAACATCAAGTCAAAACTGGATCACACACCACGGTTTTACTATTGTTAGTTTGATATCTTACGTCTAAGTCTGGCACTGTCCTGAAGTTTAGGTTACTCTGTCCTCAGTCGAACGTAACAATGGATTGCAGGTGTCGCCCCATTCATTTCTACCCTAAACGGGTCGTTCAAGGGTATGGAAGAAATGTTGCCGACCTTCCTTGCAATGGGATACTTATGGTGTGTTTTCCTCATTTGGGCATGTAATGAGAAAAGGTAGACTTAAAGCAGGGCAATGTGGTGTATATCACAATGGTCTTCACAGACATGGATGACCATTGTCCCGGTTCCTCCTTCAGAATATGGTTTGGCTGAACCTAGTAGCTCCCTAGCACATGTGCAGTGTGTCAAATATATCCCATTTGGGCATGGAATGAGGTGAGGTAGACTTAAGCAGGGCAATTTGGTATATATCACAATGGTCATCACAAACTTGGATGACCAATTTGTCCCAGTTCCTTCCTTCAGAAAATGGGTTGGTTGAAACCAGTAGCTCCCTAGCACATACGCCTTGTGTCAAATATATTTTAGAAATCTAATAATCTTTGCTGCTGATTGTGATGAGAAACAGATGGCTCGGGGAGGGTGCTGTGGGAATGGACTGTTCTGCCTGGGATCCCTGTCACGGAAGAACAAGAAACGGATAGTTCCTGCCACAAGACTGCATGATGGAACCGCTCAGCCTTCTGACCCTCAGGGTCAATTTGCATTTCTTCTTGCACCCCCTTCGTCTCCGGCCTCTTACCAAAATTCCATGGTGCCATCATCTGTCCAGTCTCCTTATTATCCTCCAGTGTGCCCCAACCCACCAGGCAGCGGATCCAGAATCCCTCTTGAAACTCAATCCAACATGTTTGCTGTGGGGCCTTACGCCCATGAAACAGCACTCGTTTCGCCACCAGTGTTCTCGACTTTCACGACTGCCCCCTCGACTGCACCGTTCACTCCACCACCAGAACTTGCAGCTCAATTTACTACTCCTTCCTCTCCTGATGTCCCATTTGCAAAACTACTTGCATCATCTCTTAACGAGCAGCGATCCACAAAACGGGAACAAGAGGTCCAACACTCTGCCTCCCCATTTGCATCACCGGATTATTACCACACACAGCAAGATGACTTACAGGTTGCATACCAATTGTACCCTGGTAGTCCTCTTGGTAGGTTAATTTCTCCTGCTGGCGATACTGGTGCGTCAACCCCGTTTGCAGCAGGGGGCACCACAGGCACAACCACACCTTACCCAGAGGCTGCTGACAATCCCACACCTTTGACTGTACTCCCGGCAGTCGTGAGCACCCTGCCCAACCTTGAACACCATCTTGCTGAGAGCCTTCACCAAAGGAGTATTCTTGACTCACAATGTGGGCCAGGGGATCCCATGAATGATAGTGGTCGGGAGCGTGATGGTAGCTTCAATGGTCACACAAGATACCATGGAAGCTTGGTGCAGGATCGAAATGGGGGCCCAGATCCACACTCTAACTCGTATGGAAACGAGCGATATAGCGGAAGCCTGAGTGGGCTGAACGAGGTGTTGGAGGGCCGAAATGGATTCTCCAAGATGACAAAGGAGAAGTCGCTACGATACTCCAAACTGAAGAATGAAGAAAATGAGATGGAGGATGACATGCGGGACGAGGATTTACTTGAAATTCCCATGCTGCTGAGCTCCAAAAAATCTCAGCATGATTCCAGGGCGTTGATGCCACCTAGCCATGGTAGCAAGGCGGGTTCGGATGCGTTAAAAGATTGGGATCCCATTTTGGAGTATGCGTGTAGTTTGCTAGAAGGAACTGGGTCAAATGGTCGGGGAGTGATAGGATGGGGACCAGTGGACACTTCACTTTCACGAGAATCAGAGTCCTCTGGTGGGGTAGAAGCCCTGACTGATGACAGTGATGGTAACACCTTTAGAGTAAATCCCTTATACAAAAGTGTACAGGAGGAAAAGGGTGGCAGTGATGGATCCCAGGAAACAGCAGCTGCGGAATCTGTAGCTGAGGCACAGGGAAAGCAGCAGCATGAGTCTGAACATGAGACCGGGGACCATGGTAAGGATCATCCTGTCCGTGTTTGTTGCTTTACCCTCAATACAAATCCATCGTTAGGTAGCTTCAGTAAGGCTCCTTCCCACTCAGTAATCAACAGAAGTCTTGTGTTTTTCTGGATCATTGAGAGAATTAGAGTCCATTTCACTGCTGGAAAGTAATGAAGTGTAGTGTTTGGAAATGTTCACTTCTAGGAGTGTACACACTGTCAACACATCTCTAAACACATTGTCATGATGTACAGGGTGTTGTTCAAGATGCGAAGTGCTTGTAACACAATGTGAACAGTTATCAGTAGCGTTGAAGCGGGCAGAAGAGAAACAGCTGCAGAAAGAGCGGCTTGCTGACGAACGAGAACAGCAAATAAAGCACCTTATCCAGCTGTTGCAATCAGGGGTAAACTTCCTCTTTTACCTTTTTAGCGAACTTGCTTCATGGAGTCATGGCATGTCCTTTCTAGCTCTATCACATTAATATTTGGCTTTATTGTATTGTATTTGCCTGTTATATTCCCATGTGGGGTGGTGCATTGTGAGAGCCTTGTACTGTAATACATTTCAAGATAAGATTGTGGATGTTATAGTTGACCCTGGATGAGGAACTGCAAGGAATATCTACAATCAAGCTATGAAATGGAGTTGTTCTCACTGGCTTGAAGGTTTTAAAGAACAGTTTGTTTGTGATGGGCTTTGCAGGGCTTACAGGGATTTGAAGGGGATTTTTCGAGGTCTGGCAACACAGCCAGCAGGGACACCAGGGTCAAAGAAATTCCTTGATTGCTTCTTAGAAATGTTTTGGGTCTATTTCAACCTGCTTTTTCATGATTCTTATCTACCGGTCAGAAGGATGATTCCTTTACACATAGACAATACATGCAACACTAATAACTAGGACACCCATAGAATGGTGCCATGGAACACGGTAGTTTCTCACTCGGGTGTCTCGAACCTGTTGAACAACTATGGCACTCGGATTACCAATTCTCACCATGTTCCCCACATATTGTGATGTATTTCTTGGTGAAGGCTAGAAGCTTGGTCTTCTGTAGTTGGTTCCAGCGAAGTTCCCCTTTCCCATCGTTTTCTCAGCTCACAACTTCAGTTGCTAGGCAAATTTGTCATCGCAATCATGTAGGTTTTTCTTGTCAGTATGTATACTTTATTTCTCTTTATAAGCTGGGATCACCTCTCAGCACAACAGTTTGTCATTTTTTCGCCACTGTTTGTGTCATTCATATCACTTCTAAGCATTCTTCACATCCAGGGATTGATTTGACCCCATCATTGCCCTCACTTGCAACTTTGTAATTTTATATATTTGGATAAGACAGTCTTGGTGCTTTACTTGCTTTTTCTTCATATTTTCACCGACTATGCAGGTAGATCTAAAGTCCTACATTTGATAGGCCAACAAAAATAGGTGGTGGGGGCAAGTGGGGCAAGGTATTGATGGGGCTATGCCAAGTTTCAACTATCCAGATTGGTGATTGGTGTGGAGTAAGTTCCTATTATTGTCATTATTCAAGTTTGCGCACTTTATCCAGAATTCCTAAATTAGGGCGCAAGATCTGCTCTCAACTGATTGAGTCTACGATTGGCACTTTTGTGATCCTCAAATTAAATTAAGTTTTGAAATCCTCCGAAACAAACTTTTCCAGGTGTGCAACACTGCAACCAGGGCATAAAATTGACACCCTGGGGGGTGTATTTTGCTTCCTAGAGTGTCCTAGACTCCTAGGACACCCAAATCTCAAACAGGGTGTCCCTGAGGCACCCAAAAATCCTACAAGGGGTGTCCTTTTTACACCCAAAAAAAATTCAGGGTGTCCCCCTGTACTTGTAGGGCCTATCAGCGGATACCAAATTTGTGGCACAATTTTTGGACATTTCTAGAGGTGGTGAGATCCATTTTCAAGACTCTACAGGAGTGGTGCATTATGCACCATTGCCTCATGCAATTGAGTTTGGTGGTGATGGTACCCTCCATGGGTGCAAGGTGATTGCACATGCCTATGTGGTTAAGGTGATAGAATCATTGCAGCAACGATTTCTTGATTTGAAGCTCTTCAATGCAACTAAGCTATTTAGCCCTGTCTGTTTTTCAACAGACTTGACACTTCTTCATCGAAATGCTCGTTTATGGCATCAGAGTTTCATTGACCACTTCTACACTAATGGAGGGAATCTTTTTGACGAGCGTGGTTTAAAATCAGAGCTTCGAGGTTTTTTGGATACACTTCATATTTCATGTGGTGGTCTTAAAATGCACCAAGCTTGGATGGTTTATTCTTCCAATTTGGACTATGTTGGAAGATATCCTCATATCACAAAGTTGTGGCAAGCTGTTCTTGTAATTCCTGCTAGTACAGCTTCTTGTGAGAGAGGATTTTCTACTCAAAATCATATTAAATCTACTTTACGGTGTAGTTTGGTATTAGAGACTTTGGAAGCACAAATGAGAGTTGCAATGGCAAAAATCCCCATAGAGCCCATTGACTTTGAACAAGTATGGGTAAAGTGGTGTGCTATGAAAGGCCGCCGCTTGTAGGTTTGATTTGCATTGCAAGTTATGATATGTAGTGATTTTTTTGATTTTTAATTGAGATTTTGAAATGATATTATATATTTTTCAAAATTGTACCTATTTTGACAAAAAAAAATTTTTAAGAGAAATTTATGAGGACACCCAAAAATTGGAGCAGGGTGTCCTTGGGACACCCAAAATTTGGGACAGGGTGTCCCCTGGAAATTTGGCTAGGGTGTCAAATTTATGGCCTGACTGCAACGCCCATGAAAAGTAATGTATGTCAAGGTTCCATTGTATGTAGTGCGCATAGTCAACTTTAAGTTTCACTTTATGACAGTGTATATGGAAGGTGTTTGAGCATTATTAGTCAATATCTTAGTGTTTTCAAGTCCAACCCGTTACACGCTGACATCTTCTGATTTCTCTTTATTACATTCTATACTTTTTTTCTCTAAAATGATGGGTAACTCTCCTGATGTCTTGAACTTCAACTGGTTATTTCTCAAACTTAACCAGTTCATCTGTAACTATCAGCCGGTTCTCCCTGTTCATGGCACCAAAATGGGTGATTATGAGAACTGCCATATGATGCAATTCCTGCTATTTCTCCGATTCCAATCAAGACCAGATGACGAGTTTTGTTATAGATCTCCCATTCTAGCGATTTCTCCGCTTCCAATCAATTCCAGATGGCTAGTTTTGTTATAGATCTCCCATTCTGGTAATGCCCAATAGATGTAGAGATGGTGGGTAAAATGCACAATAGTCGGTTATAAAGTTGAACCTCAAATCAGTGAGACTTGGGTTTATGTATGCCCCAAGGTTTTCAAAACGACACATGGCAAACATTTAAAGATGCCCACTAAAGGGAACCCGGTGGTGGTTTCGACTTTCTACCTTCCTCGTTGGGTATGCAATGGCAATAATTATCCTCATGCGAGAGAGAGGTGAAGTTGTAACATGAAGTTGCATGCAACTTAGTACATGCCCCTTGGACACCACCTCAAGGAAAAAAAAAAAAAAAAAAAAAATCTCAAAAGATGCTATCCAACTCCATCTCCTTCACAACCATGCCCAATCCTTCCTTTGGGCAAGAGTTGAGAAGCACTAAAGCAAATATAGTAGAAAACTCCTTAGGGCGCATGAGACTACTCTAAGCATTGAACCACGGGCGGAGATGCTCATTATAAAGAGCAATGAATTGTGTGAAGGGTCTTTTTGGAACATTTCAACATGCAAGGCCATAGACTTCAGGCAATGAGAGTCTATTTTTCACTTGTAACAACTTTGGTGGGACACCTTGGTCTTAGGATTCGTGACAATCATGTTAGGGGTTCCAGGTGAAACATATCCCATAAGGATTTATAGCCAATTCATCCCAACTTACTCTCATTAGACTATTTCAAGGTTTCTAATGCCCGTTATATATATATATATATATATACACACTCAAAAAAGTTGTTGAACTATGAGGAGTTCCCAACTTCTCACCTTCCCAAAAGAAGAAAAAAAAATACGATCGTCCTTGGGCCTCTTGGTCCTTTCTCAAATACATCCAAGGCCTCCAAGGAAGATGGGTTTTGACATCCTAAGGTAGACGCACCTGAATCAAACTTAGCAATAACTTGGATGCCTAGATTTGAGTGGTATGTGGTCAAATGTGGATCTCAGCACTAGCATCCAAAAGAGACTGGACTACGTGCTCAAAAGATGCTAGTTATTTTGGGCTCAATACTCAAAATGATTGAGGGGACCACTTAATGAGCAAGAGAATTTTCTTCACTTCGAATATGAATAAGATATTCATATGAGCTCTGAAAATTATGAGGCGAATGGCCGTCGACAATTCGGAGGATTTGCTAGTCATCTTGCACTAAATTGCATGTTTCATATCCTACAAGAAGTGGGTGCCGGAATGAAAGTATCCGAATAACCACACATCTCTACTCTATTTGATGTGATTTGGGCCAATCAACCGGGAGAATTGACCGCTATTCACAGGTGAACCGGTTGATGAGTTTGGGGAAATAACTGGTTGAAAAAATACTGGTCATTTGAGAGGCATCTATGGAATATACCTCAAATTAATAAAGAAAACCCGGAAGATGTCAACAAGTAGTTGTGGAAAGACATGGATCTTGACCGATTATGCCCAAAAATCTTCCCAACGGACACTCATTTGGGCCGATGATGTGAACGCGAGTGGAGGTCAGCCCCACACAAATCATTGAGTCTATTCGAAGCTTGTCATGTTTGGAAAAGGATCATTCTTCTGGCGATCTGGGGACATCCGATCCGGCCCAGTGTGTGTATGTTTGACAAATTTCAATTGACGTTCAGCTTTAAATCCAAACTGTCACGTGACGTTTTCAAAAACAATAACGAATGTCAATTGACAATTATGTTATTCTTCTAAAATGTCACCTCAATGTCACATGTCTAGTAGTAGTACGTGTCACTTCAATTTCTGAAGTGTCAATTGACGTGTGGTTTTTTTCTTCACAAGTCACACTACATGTCACACTCTACATCGTGCGTGTCGATTGACGTGCATTTTTTTATAAAAATTTTGGTGCAAGTTTTTGCGTGTCGAATGTCAAAAACTTGCAAAAACTTTGTCAAAAAGTACACATCGATCCGGGCTCCAGAATTGGGAAGTGTGTAAGGTAGAGGGTGCTAAAACCGACACCCTACCTAATAAACGCCTCCCCATCACCAACACTCTCTTATAGTAGAGGTGCCTATTCCCGATCAGGGCCCCATCGGCAATCTATAGGGTACCACAATTTCGATTAGGTTGGGACCAAATTTCAATCAGGTTGGGATTGCCTTTCAACCAAGTTGGGATTGAATTTTGGTCATGTTGGAACCGATAATGTCATGACACATGACCTTGTTTTGAGTGCGAAAGTGAGCGGTTATGGTAGACTCTAGGCATTGGTAATATGTTCGGGCCAACTTTTGGCTTCAAATTTTCATAGTAATTTCAATGCAAGGAATTAGAATTACCAAATTTGTTTTGCAATCCTCCTAACTTCTATCTTCCTACACGGGACAAAATTGCACCGCCTTATGCTTCTCCACATTTAGCACATAACCTCTTAGGTGATTGGTTATGGGTGCCTCTACTCTACCTTGAACCGTTCCACATGGGAAAGGAGTGCCCGGGTCCACATAGTGATGGGTTTAGGTGCCATTAGTGGCGCCACTGCATACTGGCCTCCGCTATCTCCATACAGGGTAGGTAACGGGCTCCACTCTATCTCGGGTCAGTTCAAGGTGGGGGTTTTGGGTGGCCATTCTAAACATTCTATTCACCAGGGGAAACGGTTCAAGTCCACAAAGCCAAGGGGGTCAGTTTTAGGCTGCAAGGGGACGGTTCTACAACCAAACCAGATGGGACATGGAGGTCGCCATGTTGGGCTTTGATCTAGCTTGGGTCTAGTTTCCAACTATGTTATGTTGGTTCTAGGCAAATAAAGGCGGGGGTCCTCATCACAGCCGAAGTTGTCACATACCAGGACCTAGAAATCGGTTTAAAGAAGCTAGTGATTTGACTTTGAGTATTCATCAAATATTCAATTGAGGCTAAAAATATTTTATTCTTTTTCTTTATACCTATGGTTAGCCCAAAGACTCGTATGAATATACATATATCAACCACATAGCCATATGTATGTGCAATAGCTTGAAAGTGTTGGTGTAAGCA
This sequence comes from Polytrichum commune, assembly GCA_950295325.1. Lineage (NCBI taxonomy): Eukaryota > Viridiplantae > Streptophyta > Polytrichopsida > Polytrichales > Polytrichaceae > Polytrichum > Polytrichum commune. The sequence continues at coordinate 71,592,684 of OX485803.1, forward strand.
CCCTCTAGGTGGGAAGGAAGAACGCATGAACGGAAGGAAGTGTGTTTGGGAGATTTTGAAAGGTCAGAGATGATGCCCTAAACTTCACTAATCATTGGAGTCCTCAGGAATCTGATGAGATGATGGTGGACGTCTCAATTATTGGGCCAGTACTACTTAGACAGTAGCCCATGTTTCTATCAATCACGTTCATTCGTTCGTTAGTTAGTTATTACGGAGATTCAATGAGCTGGAACAGTACGCGTCACTCAATCACAAACTGAACTCTCAAAGGTCGCATGCAGCAGAAGCAGAAGCACAAGACCTCACCTCACCTCACCTCACCTCACCTGCTACCACATCAGATCACATCATCGGCCTCTCTCTCTCTCTCCATCCACATCTCGAAAGACGAAGACGATCATCGGTCTCTCTCTCGACATCTTGAAAGCCCAAGACGATCATCGGTCTCTCTCTCTCTCTCCATCTTGAAAGCCCAACACGATCATCGGACTCTCTCTCTCGACAACTTTTAAGATGAAGATGCTCATCGGACTCTTGACATTTTGAATGACAAAGGTGCTCATCAGACTCTTGACAGTTTGAATGACGAAGATGCTCATCGGACTCTTGACAGTTTGAATGACGAAGATGCTCATCGGACTCTCGACAGTTTGAATGACGAAGATGCTCATCGGACTCTCGACATTTTGAATGACGAAGATGCTCATCGGACTCTTGACAGTTTGAATGACGAAGATGCTCATCGGACTCTCAACATTTGAATGATGAAGATGCTCATCGGACTTTGGACAGTTTGAATGACGAAGGTGCTCATCAGACTCTTGACAGTTTGAATGGCGAAGATGCTCATCGGACTCTTGACAGTTTGAATGGCGAAGATGCTCATCAGACTCTCAACATTTTCAATGACGAAGATGCTCATCGGACTCTCGACATTTTCAATGATGAAGATGCTCATCGGACTCTCAACAATTGGAATGACGAAGATGCTCATCAGATCTGATGAGCATCTGAGAGTCTAGACTCTCAACATTTTCAATGACGAAGATGCTCATCGGACTCTCGACAGTTTGAATGACGAAGATGCTCATTGGACTCTTGACGATTTGAATGGCGAAGATGATTGTCGGACTCTTGGTGATTTGAATGGTGAAGATGATCGTTGGACTATTGGTGATTTGAATGACAAAGATGCTCATCAGAGTCTCTATGGTTTGAATGACGAACATTCTCATCAGACTCTTGGCGATTGGAATTAATGACGAAGATGATCACTGGACTCTTGGCGATTGGAATGACGGAGATGATCATTGGGACCTTCAATTTGCTTTGATCGGTGGACTCGAGATCTTATGAGAAACGGTGGTATGCGGGGTGTTGCTCAGGTTGCTTTTCATCTATATTTCATTGGTGTGGTGGTTAGGTGAGGGTCAAGAATGAACACCACAAAGACACACACGTTTAAAAGAGGTTGGACTAAGTCTCCAGATTTTATTAACTGCATTGATTATCCCATTTAGTGAGGGTGGGCTGATAGTGCACATGGGAAATTAGTGAAGGTGATATTAGAAGTTTTTACACGATATGTGTAGAGGTTATCTGCTTGTTTGTTTTCATATGTATTGTGGTTTACTGGTTAATTGAAGATATTTGAATTATTTTATAGATTTTATTTATATTTGGTAGCATAGACACTAAATATAGACATTTGTAGATTAAATGTGTTTAGAGGCTAAATTTCCTGCTTGCTCTTAAAATTGATGAAAATGAGATGATCATATCAATTGGTCAAAATTTCATGACGACAAGATTAAACGCTTCTTTATATTTTGAATATCATGTATACGTGAAAGGCCACAAGGACGTTGGAAGAATCTATTGGCCAGAGGTTCGTTTGTGATGAGAGAGTCCAATCTTTTTTTTCTCTCACCTAGAATTTGTGGGCACACATAAGGGTTTTTTTTTTTTGGTTGGTTCTACCCAATGACAAGAAGAAGAACTCCGGTCCCTACCAGGGACCGGAGTGAATAAAGTATCTGTTCGTAGGACAACCGTGGCCGTACCCCAGGGTAGCGGCGTTGGGTGTAATACTACTTCACCCTTTGCAGGGAGTAGACATTATGTTAGTAACCGATGTTTTAACCGGTTGAACCGGGGGGGGGGGGGGGGGGAGGGTGGTGTGTAGGGTGCATGGGTTTTAATTTAGAATTGTGTGGGTTTTTCTACTTCATTGGAGACGGGAAGCGTGCGTATTTGTTTGAGTATAAATGATGGTTGATTGTGTTGTTGGTCACCAAGTCATGGTTCCAAGGTTGGTTGGATAAGGACGTGCGTGTTGTATTAATACGGTCCGGGTTCAATTCGCGTTGAATTCGTCTGAGCGTGTTAGTGCAATACACTTTGACTTGGTGCTGCAAGTGAGTTAATCATAGGCAGGAAAGTTATACCAACCAGCCGGCTACTCCCCGCCTTTCTGAGCTATAGGTGGTAACTTAATAACTAGTGGTCTGACCACTACCCCTCTCTAATTTTAGTTATGATTTTGTAGGTTTGTGATGGGTTGTCTATTTTCTATTCGTCTTTTGTGGATTAATATTGAGTGTGCATATTGTATGGCAATTATGTTAAGTTGTTTGAATGTGTTCCTAATTTGTGATGTGGGGAGTTTAAGCTTTGTTTCAAGTTCGTTCATTGAGGGGACGTGAGTTGTGGCTCGGGCACCAGATGCTAATACAATAAGTGGGGCTACGTTCCAACCCTTTGCGATGATATTATTTATGAGTGGTTGATATTTTGTGACTTTTTGATTTATGGTTTCAGTGGAGAATCTGTCATTACAGTATGTGAATTCTATAAATTGAACTGTAATTTCTGGTGTGGGTGCTTCTGGTGGTGGGGAATCGTAAGGGTGCCCTATAATGCATAGAATGTCGGGTTTGAGTCTAGCATTACAATGACATCTTTGGGTACCACATGTGCAGGGTAGTAACCATGTTGGTACTGTGTTGTCTTGGGGTAGTTCATTATATGTACCTGCGTTCATGAGTATGTAGTGTCTTGTTATTTTATTTGAGACAAGAAGTTTGCGTATTTCCCATACCGCTTTGTTATGTCTTTTTGTAATTAGTGCGTGGATGTGTTGTTGTTTGCATTTAAGGAGGATATGTAGCCATGTATCCGCTTCTAATGAGTTGCAAATGTTACATGTATGGGATGGGTATGCAATTCTACCAAAAAAGAGTTGTTTTCTAGCTTGTCCCATGTATTGTCCAGTTCGGAATTTTACTAAGCACGTTTTTTGCTTGTCTGAGATAGCCGGGTTGGTCCAAAAGTCATTTGATAATGTCTTGTCGATATCTTTGTTATCAAGCCATTTATGTAATTGATGTGTTTGGGTTGCTAGAATGGCTAGGTTGTGTTTTTTATCGTGTTTGATGATGTATTTGCCAAGGTGGCGGATGGGGCCTTTGTCTGGTGTTTCTTGCATTGAATGCCACCAATCTTTTTGGAGGTAGTATGGCGTGGGGTGCGCATGCTCATGTGTTGCTGTAGCGTCTCTATGTTCTAATTCACAACCCAATTTTGCTAATTTATCGGCTTGTTCGTTACCTTGAATGTTTGTGTGGGCTTTGACTTTGTGTAGTGTGGTGGTTTGTGTGCGGGATTGCAGCATCTTAACTATGGATTCTAGTATCTTTTTATCCGGGTGGCTATTGTGTAGTGATGGGTGTTTAGTTTGCGTGTTCAGGAGGTATAAGACATTGAGACAATCTGTAAAGATATGTGCCGGTTCATTCCGGTATGTGGTAGTGAGGAGGTGGAGGGTGTGGTGTATAGCCATAAGTTCTGCCCTAAGTATATTTTGGAGTCCGGGTAGTCTTTCTGTGATTTTGAGGTTTTTGAAAGGGTTGTATATACCATACCCTGCTTTTTCTCTTCTCCAATGCCCGCGGGTTATTTCTTTGGGTGGCATGAATGATCCATCCGTGTAATAGCAAAATTGTGGGTGATATTTGAGGGGTAGGCATATGTCGTGATTCATGTATATGGGAGTGTTAGAAGTTTGGTTTGTAAGTGGATGGGGGGGCGGGTATATAAGTTGGGACCATTTCTTGCTTCTATTTACTAAGGTGTTTATAGGTGTAGGCGGTGCCGGTGTGTGAAATGATGTGGGTATTTGGAGGGTAGTGCTAATAGTGTCCATACGATTCGCATATTCACATGATCCGGGGGACGTGTGTTTGTGGTGTATACATAATATGTGGATGTCATGATTTTTTGTTCGTGGGTTAGTTCGTAATTCCGGGGGTATTGTGGGTTCATCATATGCAAGGGTGTCTGCTTTGAAATGTGAGATAACGTGAGAATCTGGGAAAGGGCCTTCATGGGGGTTGAGGTTGTGGTACCAGTTTGGGTCAGTTGTTATGAGTATTGTGATTGTGTCTGGGTTATGTTTGGCGGCAAGTCTAGCCCAATGTAGGGCTTGCTGAGTGTCTTTTTCTGTGTGCGGGTGGGCATATCCCACCCCTGCCCATTTATGTTGGAATGCTGTGCCTATTGACCCGAATACCTTGTCCCTAGAAAATGGGGAGGAGAATTGTTTCAATGTAGTAGGACATGTGATTGGTGATGAGAAGTAGGAATGAGTGATGTGGAAGGAGTCGATGATGTTTTCTATGATGGCATTTGGGAGGGTGTATTGTGAGAGTTTGAGGGGGTCGTTTTTGGGCATTCTATATTTGTACCTTTGATACAACCATGCCACTTTTTTTTCAAAGGATTGTGTGGGGGGTTCTAAGTTGTGTGGTTTGTTTAATGCATTTTGGTATTGTTTCCATAACCATTGTAGTCTTAGTTCGGGAATGGTAATTAGGTGGCATCCGTCATTATCATAGATGTGTGATGCGCCATATTGGCTTTGAATGGTGTGTTGTGTGCATTCAATGTCATTATCTGGGTTACATTCATTGGTATAAATGTGGCATAGGGGTATGTTTTGTGGTGGGTGGACATATCTTGTATCTCTCATTTGTGCTTCACTAAAGTTTATTTGGAGAATGTTGGTGAAGTGTTGGTGTTGTTTTTGGGTGTAGTATTGTGTTAAGAGTAGTATGTTATGATTTATAGTGTTTTGGTTGTTCCATGGGAACAAGTCTCTTTGTGGGAGCCATTTATGGTATTTGGTTTCATTAGGAAGTATCCATTGGCAAAGGTAGGATGTGTAGTGTTTTGTGATTTTGTATTTGTCTTTGTATGTGTGCGGGTGGTCATTTATTATAGATTGTATTGGGAATTGTATGTGGTTTTGTTGGATGTGTAAGGGGGGTTTTGGATATTCCGGTAGTGGGGGTGGCATGGGGTGTATGTTATGTCTACTTAGGCTTGTGTTTATATGATGATTTTGTATTTTGTAGGCGTCCTTGAGAGTATTGGGTGTCGTATGTGTTAGGCAAGTATTTGGGCATTGGTTGTGACAAGGGGGTTTACAAAATATCTTACGCGCGTGTTCTAGGGCGGTTTTAACTATTTTAGTAGGTGGGGCATAATAGTACTTGAATTCATCATTTGTCATGAGGTGTGTGCCATTAGGGTGCGTTATGTGTTTTAGTTCGGTTATGTTATGTAAAATTAATTTATGTAAGTATTTGAGGGAAGTGGTGGGAGTTAGTGTGGGTATATGGTGTGCTTGACTCATCCATTGTGTCTCTAATGGTGTAGGGTGTAGGGGGAATTTTGCAAGTGTACTTCTAAGGTGAGTGTCACTAGTTTTTTTGAGTAGGTATAATGTTCTAGTAATTGGTGATCTCATGCAATCATGTGGGGATATTCGGGGTAAGTGGAGTGATCCGCCATGTTTGGCAAGGATATGTTTGGTTAGTCCATTATATATTCTTCCAAGTCTTCCTTGGTCGTTGAGGGCATTTATGAGTTGTTCGCCGATACATGTTATATAGGCGTTTTTTAGTGAGAAAGCTTCGGTGCCGAACATATTTTGTGGAAGTTGTGTAACGGCGTTTGATAGGCATTTCGGGAGGCCACATATATTTTTGTGTAGGGCAATTATTCTTTTATCTAGTTTTTTAATAGCGGGAAGTGAGTATGGGACGGCATAAAAGCTATAGGCTATGCCGGCTCTTATGACTGTGTCAACCATTTGTATTTTTTGCTTCATGGTGGCTGGGCATGTGGTTAGGAGTTTACATTGTTTGATTAGTTTGGTTGTTGTGATGTGCGTTTGTGTTTTCCATTGTAGTGATGGAACTAAGTTGATTCCGAGGTAGACATATGGTTCGTGTTGACTTAGTATCGGTATTGGTTGGTTTCGGAAGTTAATATTGATGGCCGTTAAATGTGTTTTAAAGGCTTGTGCATTTAGTTTGGATTTATTTGGGCATCCCGTGATTGCGCATTTCGGTATGCCTAGGTCCATTCCGGCCCATTCGCAATATCTATCTAGCTTGTTCAATTGTTGTTGGATGGATGTCGTGTTGTTGGATATTACCGCTAGGTCATCCACATAGGCCGCGGAGCTTAATTTTGTATTAGAGGTTTTAAAGGTGTATCCGTGGGGTCCGCGTTGTAACCATCTAAATAATGGTTCGAGAAAGATGATGAAGAGGTAAGGGCTTAGCGTATCTCCTTGTATGGTTCCCCTTTGTATGGGTATGGGTAGTGTTTTATCGAAGTGTTCCCCGATAAATGTGGTAGTTGGTTGTGAATAGATATTTCCTACTAGTGCTACGGTATCTTGCGGATAACCGAGGTCTTTCATAATGGCGAGGAGTCTAGCATGGTCGATAGACCCAAAGGCATTTTTGAAGTCTATGTATAGGATGTAGATGTCTTGGCTAGTGAGTCGTGCATCTTCTAATCCGGCAATGAGGGTTTGAAGTTGTCGGGCGGTGCATCTTTCCGCTCTAAAGCCCTCTTGGCTATCATGTAGAATTTGGTGTTTTTCCCCGTACGAGGAGAGTATACTAGTGAGCGTGCTAGTAAATAGTTTGTAAATAGTGTTGGCAAGTGCAATAGGCCGATGGTTGGTGAGGTGATGGGGGTTGTCTTTTTTGTATAAGAGTATCGTAAGGCTCGTTTTCCAAGCTTCAGGTATTTGTTTTTGTTTATAACAGTGGGTAAAAAATAATAGTAGAAGCCTGTGGAATCTTGGCGGCATATTTTTTAGTATGGTGTTAGGAATTCGATCGGGTCCCGGCATTTTCCCGTTGGTAAGGTTTTTAAGACATATATCATATGTTTCTTGGTCTAGGTATGTGTGTAAGGGAGTTAAGGCTTCACCTCTCTTTTCTATAGTAAATCCGTTAAGGTCGTGCCACGGGTATTGTCTAACTCCACATAGGCATTGTTGTGGGTGATCGGGTTGATAATGGCATGTTGGGACGGTTGGTCTATTGCTTATGGATTATTGCACATGTATTTCTTGTGCGATGTCTGTGGGGCTTGTAAGGATATTATTAAATCGATCTATTAGGCAATCTAGAGGGGGGGTGTCAATATTCTTAAAGACTTTTCTATTAATTTTCTTGGGACTTTTGTCATATAATTGTTGGTATTTGCATATGGCTTTTTTGATTTGTTGGGTTGTGTAGTTTGTTGTTATTTTGCAGGCTTTATTTTTAGCTTCTTTGGCGATGTTGGCTAACCATGTTTCGTATGGGTGGGAAGGATGTGGATGTGGGGGTATAGTGACAGAGGTATGGTTGTTAATTTCTTGTGTGATGATGGGGTGAATTCGCCAATTTGGGTTGTTTTTTATTATATATATTGTTTTTCTAATAAGATGGTAGGTAGATAGATGTATTTTCCATTCTTTTTGGAGTTTCTTTGGAAGGTAGCCTCCTTGCTTAGCAATTTTGTTTGAAAGCGTGAGGATGGGTGGGACACTACATGTTTCTAGGACGGTGGTGGTAATGTTGTCGGTGAGGGAACTTAGTGATTGACACGCTATTTGCCATTGTTCATTTGTCAAGTGGTTATTTTCTAATAATTGTATGAGCTCGTCGATTTGGTTTGAGTTGTCCTCGAAGAATTTGGTGTGGAAGGTTTCTAGGTTTTCCTTAGGTATAGGGTTGAGTATCCTAGGTGGTGGGTGGGGGGTTGTGATTGGTTCTCTTGCTATAAGTGTGTTTGGGGGTATTCGGAGTTGTATAGGTAGATGATCGGAGTTTAGGTGTGTTGTTTGATTTGTAGTTGAGGTGAATAGGTGGTTATGTGGGGTTTTGATGTAAAATCCATCTATTAGGCTATTTTGTGTGTAATTATGTCCTCCTTGCCTTGAAAATGTTGTGTTTGTCGTGATATATGTTAGTTCTAGGTTGGTTGTAAAGGTTCGCCAAAGGTAATCTTCCGGTTGTGGCGGTGTGGTTTGTTGGTCATTTTGTCTTCCAATCAAAGCAACGTCTCTATTGAAATCTCCACATAGGATGTATGCGTGATTAGGGTGTGTATTTATTTGATGAGTGATGTTAGTTTGTATGATGGGGATGAGAGGTAGGTCCTCCTCATGTGAAAGCATATATAAATTAATTAAGAGCCATGGTTGTAAAGGTTGGTTTGCTATGCGCGTTACTTGGAGGAATGGGGATATGTTTGCGGGGGTGGGAATTTTGGAAAGATTTCATGGGAATGCATGTTTGTTGTGTATTATTAGTAGTAGTCCTCCTCTATATCCTCTATATGTCATTCGTTGGCGTGTGATTCTTGTGATGTTGTGTGTGTTGTTAAAGAAAAGTTTGTATTGAGGGAATAGGTGTTGTATATATTTTGTGGATTTAGTGGCGGAAAGCTTGGTTTCTTGAATGGTGATGATTGATGGGGGTTGTTGGGGGTCCGTGATTAGTTCTTGTAGACATGGCATGGCAGTGTTTAGTGAGGAGGCATTCCAAGTTATGGCGTATGATTCTTGACTAGTTAGCGGGACCGGGTTGGACGAGGGTGATGAATGATAAGTAATGGGGGGGTTGGGACGTGTGTATTCATTTATAGATTCGTTATATCTTAGTGCCTCCATTAGTAGTTGTCGTGGTAGGTATGAGAATTTTTCTTGTAATTTTTCTATATTAACGGAGTTATGGTTTAGATGTATATAATCATATAATTGTTTGTGTATTGTATTAGGAGGGGTGATAGTGTCTTTATATATATGACAAAATTGTGTATATGGGTGTGGGATATCTATGTGTCTTTCTGGTGGGTTTTGCAATCTTGACATTCTTTCTAGTAGTTGAGATGTCAATTCTTGTATTGGTTGGTGGTGTAGGAGTGTGTTACATGTAAGAGTGGAGGGACTAATGGTTACGACTATTGCATAGATGACCCTTGGGGGAGGATGGTGATTATATTGTTGTATGTGATTATACAAGTATGGGAAGGAGCGTATTATTTGTGTATGTAGCGGATGTGTGTTTTAGAAAAGGGGTTTGAATGTTTCGGCGAAATGTTGGTATTCTGGGTGGAATTTGATCGTACTTGGTAGGAAGTATGTTGTTTGTCTTTTCTTGTGGGCAGGGGGGTGTGTTTTTAGTAGGTCAGGCATAGGTCCTGGATTAGGGTGAATGTCTCCGCATTGTAAAATGAGTAAATGTAGTTGAGTATGGTGTTGTATTGTTATGCTTAATTGTGGTTTTTGGTTGGGTTTTTTCGTGATTGGTTTATATTGGTTCGTGTGAAGGGGGGTGGAATTTGGTGGTGTGTATGAGTTTGAAATGTGGGGGTTTGGGTAAGGTTTAAGTTTTTCTTTTAGGAGTTTATAGAGTATTTTAAACATAATTGTGTTAGTCATGAGGGATTGTTTTTGTCTTTGTGTGTGTGCATGTGGAAGAGTGTTTAGAGTGTGAGAAGGTGGGCCCGGGTTTGTGTGTATGGCTCCTCCTAGTAATATGAATATGGAGTTGTTCTATGTATAGTAGTGTTGAGGTTTGAGTGTTAGGGTTTTTGGTATAAAGTATTGTTTTTGTCGTTGTGTGTATTCTTTGGGGAGGTTTTTGAGGGTGGTTGAGAGCGGCCCCGGGTTTAGTTCAATGTCTCCGTGTGAGATTATAAGTGTAGAGTTATTCCACGTGTAATATGCTATGGTTTTCAGTTTTGGTTTTTTGTGGTGAATGTGTGTTATGTAGTAGATATTGCCTATATATATTGATATAGTGATGGGGATGATTATGTGGGTTGTGTTGTTGTGGTTTGTGTGTGGGTTTTTGTTTATGTGGTAGTGGCGTTTGTATGTGTGTGAGGTATTCTTTCTATAGTTACATTGGTGGGTGTTGTCTATGTGTGGTGTGTATGTTGTGATATTATGTGGTCTATGGGAGTAATGGGGATTATAGATGTATGCGGTAGGTATCTTATGGTTGTTTGGGAGATGCGTTAATGTGTGTATTTGTAGTGTGTGGGTAGTGATAGGTTTGGAGGTCTTCGTGTGTGATGTGTGTTGTAGTTTAGGTGGGATTATGGGTGGTGTTGTTTTTTGGGTGTGATTGTGAGGGTTGTATATGACGTGTCTTAGGGGAAATTTGTGGGTATGGTGCGTTGGATTATGTGTGATTTTGGTGTGTGTGTGTTTTGTTAGGAGGAAGAGGGTAGCAATTAGTAGACATATATATTGGAAGGTGAGTCTAGCTCTGTGGGAGGTTATGTATGGAGAAAATATACCGTTAAAAAATGAGGGCATTTTATTATATGAAAAGAAAACAATACAACATATAGAGGAGAGGGACCATTTATGGTGTCCTTGAAGGCGACTATCCATTAAACGCGCTAGGTCCTTGGTGAGACATTGTTGGGTTGTTATGGAAGCCCGGTGGTGCTTGTAGAGGTAGCGGGGAGGCGGTCGTGTTGTAGCTTTGTGGTAGTGGAGGTGGGGCGGTTCGTTGTAGAATTTCCGGTGCGGCGGCGGCGAGTCCGTTTACTAGGCCTTGCATGCGGAGGTTCGATTGTTGGAACTCGTGAGCAATTGTACCAAAGAGTGCTTGAAGGTTGTTGGTGTGGTGTGTGATGGTCGCCGTGGTTGTTTCGAGGCGTCGATCCGTATGCGTATTGATTGTGGTGGTGAGCGTGCAAAATTTTTCATCCAATTTGTCTTCGAATTCCTTCATGGTTTTGGTGAGGTAGTTTTCGGTGAGGAGTGGGTTGGCGTTGGTGGCGTTGCCCATGGCTTGGATTTTCTCCGCAATGGCTTCTCGCACGGGAGCTTGGGCTAGTCTTATCGCCGTCTTGTTGGGGTCCGTACCGTCTATACTTCCTCGGTGTGGGATGAAGTCGATGCGGCGTCCAAGGATGAATGTGGATTTGTGAAGCCACTCCGTGTACACCGCGGTGTTGAGACATTGGATGTGGCACCATCCGGCTTGTTTGTCGGTGTGGGGTAGGTTGTTGTTGCCGAAGCTAATGCCAACGATGTTGTCCGTCCCGAATGCATGCTTGATGGCCCTTGTAATTGTTGTTTGTGTCTCCCGTTGTGGTAAGTTGTTAGCCACTAGTGTTGTGCTAATTCGGAGCTCCGAAGGGTTGCCGGTTCCTCGGTCTCGGGTGATGCTTACTTGAAGCCTCTCATGGTTGAATGTGAGCCCCTCCTTAAGTATGTGGTCGCGTGCTTCTTCGGTGGTGAGTGTGAGAAACGCAAAAATTTTGTCGAGTTCCGGCTTGGTGAGGCCCATGAATTCGTGTTGTTGTCCGTTGTAGTAGCTCTCCCGAACAATGGTTTCGAAAATGTTGAATGCATGCTCATATCGAAGTGTTTCTCCCTTGAGGTGCAATCTAAGGTTGCGGGCTTTAGTGGCAAGCTCGTACCCCTTCTCCACCTTACCAATGACCAACTCCTTGTCCTCCATTTCCATGACAAATGCGCGGTTTCCTTGAAGTAGCGCATGCCCGTCGCGTTGTGGGTGTTGGAGATGGACCTTGATGAAGCCCGCCCAATTTTTGGTGACGGCGTTGATCCCTACATCAAGAGGGTTCGAATATGCCGTGCCAAGTGGAATGTCCATTTGCTTAAGTCTCTCAAGGCAAGCCCCTCTAGCTTCTTGCCTACTAATACTTTTAAAGCCAAAGTCAAAACGAATGGTTACATGGAACCCTTCGGATAGGCCGGTTGAAGGGTCTACCTTTTCTTGTCTTGGGATTTGTGTAAAGTGGAGGTGGTTGCCGGGGACCGCGTCTGGGCGTTCGCTTGGATAGAAAAGTTGTGGGACTCTTGGAAATGCTCTCCGAAGGGTTTTGAAGTGGATGATTTCTTTCGGGGGTGTCCCAATCCGAGCAAAATCTTCGTTGGTGCGGAGCTCTCGTATGACGTCTACACCCTTTTGCACCGCAACGGCTTCATGGATGGGGAAGCCCAACCACATTTGGGACACTATGTCAATGCTTGGAATTGCTTCCTTGGACCTCGTGTTGTGTGATTTGTGTGAGTCGGGGTTGGCCTCTATTCCTCCCGATTCGCTTCGTCTTCTCTTCGCACTTTGGTTGTCCGATGTGGCTACATTCATTGAGCTCTTGTGTGTTGTGGTGGTGGGTGTCCTTTCGGCCAAGTTGATGGTGTCAAGTCGAAGTATGGCGGTTTGGTTCGGGGCGGCCATGAATTCATCATTTGAGAGGGAAAGTTGAAGTGAACTCCCCCCATGCTCGGGGGAGACGTTTTCTAATTGCATGTCGATGTCTTGGAAGGTGAGGGCCTTCCCCTTCATAAGCGATGGTGGCATTGTGTGGAGGTCGTCTTTCGCAGCTTCGTCTTCATCGTTGTAATCTTCGATTAGTGCCCTCCTTCTGCTGCCATTACTGGTGCGGGTCCCGGTTCTTTTGTGGGCTGGGTCCTTGTTGCCTGCCGCTCCGTTGCTGCCGAGTGGTGGCGCCGCTATGCTCCTCCCTTGGTCTTCCGCTCCGCGGGCGCCCTCCTCGCTCTCTCCTTCCTTTGCTCGGCGGCGGTTGCTGAGGCAGTCCTTGCCTGCGTTGGCTCTCTGTTTGCTGATCTCGCTCCCTGCCTTTAGTCGGAGGCTGCCCTTGCTCGTGGTGCCGGAATTCCGAGTCTGCCTGGCTCTGCTCCGTGGTTCTACATCTGTGTGCATCGCGGTGTCTTCATGGGGGGTAGCCATGGTGGTGCTACTGTGTGAGCTGTGGAGTGGGATGAGAGATTGGGAGCAATGCTGGGGTATTTGAAGGGATCGGTGGGAGAGGTTGGATGGTTTTTTCTGGTTTGAGTGTGGGCTTGGCGGGTGGGCGCCGATCTGCTGCGGGGTGGCGAAGTGTCGCATAACTGGTTTTGGCTGAGTGCTTGCTGGAGTGTGATTTGGTGAGGTCAGAGGTGTGCTGTGTGTAGATCTGCGGCGCTGCTTGGGGGTATTCGTGTTGTGGGTGGATGTCAGAGTAGTCTTGGCTGGGTTTAGGGGGTGTAGGGTACTGGGTTTCGGCCAGATTTGGGGTTCTTGAAGGTAGGGTGTGTGTCTTTTGTGTGAGGCCTTAGTGTTTGTTTGTTTTGGACCTGCTTTTGGGTGGGCATTGTGGTAAACTTGGGTGCCTGGTGGTGTTCTTGATTTGGTTTGCTGGGCTGTCATAGTGGGGCTTTCTGATCTACTCTGGTTCGGCGCGGTTCTGGGCTTGGCGTGAGGATTCGTGAATGTACGAGGGGGCGCTGGCCAGCGGGGATCAAATTTTGGAGGTAAGCCTTTGATTAGTTTTGTGGTGCTTTTGTGCTTTTTTATGAAGATAGTTTGATGATGGTAGGGGCAACCAGATTTGCTTACCCTTGTGTGCTTGTGGGGGTGTGTTATGGGCGGCCGTGGCGATGTGCGTGGAACTGGTGGTGGCTTGCGGGGAGAGCGCGGATCTGGTGGTCTTTTTGGAGGGCGCCCTTGGTGTTCTATGAGTTTGGATGGAGGGCTTCTTGCTGGTGTTCTTGGTGGATCTTGGTGCGGGGGCAGAAAGCTTAGAGGGTTGAGTGTGAGCGTTGCTAGTGTGAGATGGTAGTGTGGAGGGTAGTTGGTAGGGGTGTGCATTTGTGGAGTAGTGTAGGGATGTGTGTAGACACACATGAGAACGGTGCTTAGGAGCACCCATTGTGTAAGGAAGGGTGAAACCCTAGTTTTTTTGAAATAAGTTGATGGCGATCCACTTCCTGTTCCTTCGCTTGAGTCTGGATCTAAGCGGCTCCTCCTTTTCTTGCTGATCCGGTGCTTCTTCTCTGCGCTGTTATGCTGCGGCCATTGTCTGTTGGCTTCTGTGGTCTTCTCTCCTGGTGTTTTCGCTGTGCTTGAGATCTGGGTTGTCGGGTTGCAATCTTGTTTTGTTTTCGGAGATTGAGTGTGCCGGTTGGTTGAGTTCGGCGTCGGCGGTGATGCTATCTTCTTATGTGCTGAGTGCCTGTCTGTTCGGTGGTGCTCCGCCCGAGCCATCCCTCTCTCCCCCATGGACTTCCTCTCGAGCCCAAAAGAACATCTACCCAATGACACCATTGAATTGGTGCCATTGGGTGTTGATTATAATCGAAGGTGAAAAAATGTGGTCATGCACATGGATAATTAGCCAAGCAAGTGTTCACTAGCACAAAGTCCATATATAATCCTAATCTCAAGCCACTAGAACGACATAACAACACAAACTCGATTTCAATTATGGGCGGATTGTCGGTAAACTTTCTATATATCTTACAGTTTTTAGGAATACATTTGAATCCACAATTATACGTAATATATCGTGTTTTGGAATTGATAACTTCATGATGTAAAAATCCATGTAATCGATTAGTAAACAATGAAAGTTTAATAAAGTGAAAACACGTAATTTAACATTATTTGGATGTTCAATTCGTGACAAGAAGATTGTGCCACACAACTCAAGCATGTTGTCTTTTGCATTAGGTCTTGGTCCAATTTTACTTAAATATAAAATCTCCTTGTTAAGTTTGAAATTTGACCCTTCTTCTTTGAAATCATGTTAGAAAGTTTGCATGCTCTCAAAAGGATCATGGATTCTAAATCAAAAGCTGTTAAATATTGCGAGAAAATCCACACTTATAGAAATAGAAATATGTAGTTTGCTCAAAATCAAACGCCAAGGGTTGCAATTGTAATAAATGTTGTGAAGCCATATTATTTCCCCTTAAATATGATGGGGTGGTTGAGATAGAGTGGGCTGACATCACAAACATGGATCAAGCAAAGTTCGAGGTTTTGAACTTGAATGCCCTTTCATATCCCAAAGATTGGTAGGGCTAACTTCAATTCATAATAGAATTTGGGAATGGAATAACTATAGTAGGTTGTTTGGGATTGCAAGTACTATAACATGAATAAGTACCGGCCACTTCTTCTTCTTCTTCTTCTTCTTCTTTCATGTAGGTGAAACAAATTCACCACTAATACCTATAATCCATAGTTGAGTGATAACCATATTGATATATGGCCACACTATCACTAAGGCATGGTTCGCAAATTACCAACATGGTTTTATGGTTGCACCATGAGGTAAGTTGCAATACGTCGCATCAATGCTATTATAAAATTGTATGTGTCATCACATCATGAGATGTTGTGCCATGTGTTGTGCCTCCCTTAATACCATTCCCTCTAAAGCTCCTCTCATGTCCTCACCTACCAACATAAAAGAGGTTGGGTTGGGGGGGGGGGGTTCAATGTAGAAGTTATCATTGTGCCATTCACTTATCATGACTTTGTTAACTTAGCAAAAGGTAAGTTACCATGAACGTTTGTGGTTTGGTTTCATAACATCTACCAAGGAATTAATAATAAAATCCCACCCCATATAATTTGGTTGTTGATTCATCTCAATTAAAGTTCACTAGACTAATTTAGGGTTTTCGACTGCAAATAATGGATTAACTCAGCTAAAAATATCAATCCTACGGCTATACAACAACGATCAACGTTTTTACCCCTCAATATGTGTTATGAACATTCACCCAAGGTTTGGTGTGAACCAAACTAACTTTTACCATCAATGTTAGGAATAAAGAACTAGGTCGTGCATACCCTACCTAAATACCATAAACATAAACTTTGTCTCATGTAAAGGTCAATACAACCTCAACTTACCTTGTGGTGCGAATGTAAAGCCATGTTGATAATTAATGATAAAATTACCAATCAAAATGGTAAGGAATAACGTAAATTATGGTAAGTTTACTAGGTGGTGCGAACCCAACCTAAAAATGGGGGATTTCAATGCCAAAGTTACCAACGTGCCGTTAGCTTACCATGACGTTGTTGACTTAGCATTATGTTAGTTATCACCAAAACAAGGTTTTGGTATGAAGCAAGCAATACGTTTATGGTATTTAACTATGTCACATGCGTATGTGTCACTTACCCTATTTTGAGGCGTATGCTAGGTTACACTTATGACAACAACTTTGTCATTAGTGTCACCTCATGACACTTGGTGTTCAAGTGTGCTTATTGATATCTTGATATGAGCATGTTCGATAGTGTTATGAGGTGTTTGTCTATGTTACAAAAACGGTCTACAAGTTGACTAAAGTGTACACAAATGACACTTGCCATTAATATGCTCAAGACTATCTTCTTACTGCACACTAAATCGTGAACACATGACACTTGCCATTAGAATTCTTAATAAAACCTTCATGTTGCATACTAGAACATAGAACTATCATCTCAGGTGTCCCAATATTTTACGCTACATGTCATAATGTCAATAAAGTTTCACTTAAGTTACTTATGTGGACAAATAGTATCATATTGGCAACTACACAAAAAATGATATTTAGTGTTTGATACACTAAATACGAACGCATACACTAGGTATCAATAACCCTATGAAAGTAAGTAACATTAAATGTAAACTCAAACACTAAATATCAACTATGGTAATATGTGGAAGTCACATGTTTGAATTTAGTGTTATAAAAGATATGAAAAAAAAGGTAATAATAAGGGAGGTGGTAGTAGGGAAGGTAGCGGCACATTTATGTCTAACACTAATTGTCAAAGAATTCAAAATTAGTGTTGAGCATGGTAGGGTGGTAACAACACTAAATATAACCAAACACTAAATATCATATTTTGTGTAGTGGATGTGACATTGAGACCTCCGAACATCTAATTTAGGCCCTTTGCAAATAGTGTGCGTGACATTAAATACCGTAAATAATGTAACCCTACCATCATCAATGTTAGCAAAATATACCAAGTGGTACGAACCCTACCTAAATGCCATAGACGATGGTGTAACTTTAAGTACATCAAGTAGTCCGATCACAATGGGCCACAATAATTTTTTGGAGCTCACACTAATTCTCATATTGAAATTAAATGTTCTAAAGCCCATGCTAATTATCATAATGAGAATCAATGTGGGCCACAATATTTCTCAACCCACGCTAAATTTCTACCGAAAAATTAGTGTGGACCACATTAATTATTTCTAGAAAACTAGTGTGTGTGATTATTTAATTTTGTACTACTTTTGTCTTAATAATAATAATATTCAATGTGTTGGTCCAAAGTTTTCATGAAGACTTAGGGGAAGACCCACGTTAATTCCACCTTGACTGAGAATTAGTGTGGCCCACGCTAATTATTTCCACACTAATTTCGCACCCACACTAATAGGACTATCTTTTGTGGTAGTAATCTTATTCATTCCCTAAAAGAGGCTGAGCTATGTGTTCGCCGTTGTCGCAGAAATCCTCCTTTGCTCCGCCATAGCCACCGATCGATCAACTTACCTCCGCTTTTGCACAGCGTCCATTCTTCATCATGCAGCACGGCATCCCCGCTCACATTGCCGAGAGCGCTCGCGCTGTAAGCTTACGTAACTTACGTCCCTTGTAGTCATTTGTTTTCTGCGCTCTTGGAATTGCATCCCCTGTTCCTTCTGCATTTGTTATCCTTCTGTTCCTTCTTCCTACTTCAGGATCACTTGGCCTGAACTTTTTCCCCTCTTAAAGATTTCGCGGGTGGCATTGTCTATTGTCTACTTCTTTTTTTTGTTTTTCCTTCTAAGAACCTGCGAATTGAGACTAGGGTTTCCATGTTTGCATGAATCATAAGTGCTTGATATGTGGCTGTTGTTGGGATATTTGGGTGAGATTCGTGTTTGAATTTTTTTTCAATATGTGAACGAGATGTTCGAGTAGGTGGAATTCGAAGAAGTGATAAGAGGAGTTCAATTCCGGATGATCTTCTGATGTCACAGAAAATTAGGCTAGGGTTTCCTTGTTTTGCAATGCCTCATGACCTCTCCATGCTTGTGATATATGTGTGAAACTCGTGTCTGGATTTGTGAATTGCAATTTCATGATTTCATAGAAGGAAGACAGCTCTGGAATGTCTGGATCCGAAACTGGACCCAGTTTGAACATTGCCACATCACGAAATCCTCTACCAAGTGAGATTTTTATTTTGAAATAGGTGGCTACTGTACAATCTTCATGTAGGGAGTCCCATTCAAATGGCTTTGCAAGATCACTCTTTCTCGGTGATGAGTGTAAGTTTAGGTGCTGAGCACTCTCGAAACATGGTACTACTTGAGAGCTTGTAGCAATTCGCCCGAAGTACCATTACAAGTCCTATTCTGTATTCACGGCTAGTCGGTTTGACATCTGAGTGGAGGTAAAGGGGTATTAAAATTTGATCGATATCCTGGCAGTGCACATGATTTTGTTGTGAAATTGCTGATATTTTAATCCGGTCCACTGCATTTTTCCAACTTCGCCATTTTTTAAAGAAATTCACCATTTCTTATCTTGACACAACCTTAGGCTCTGGACCTGTTTATGCATTTTACTTGGGCTTTTGAGGACATTCAATGGAATTATATTGAACCAAGAGAAGAACTTGGAATTTGTGTAAGTGAAGAGCACATTAAGAGTGCACCTTGATATTATGATGTTGATATCTCCATACTTGTAATCAGCTGAAGATCTTCCCATTCAAGAATTTACATATGCTGGTTGATTTTGCCGACATTCTGTTGCAAAAGTAAGTTTCTTGATTTCTTGTATGTTGTGGATTGCATGGGCGATTTTGAGGTGATGATTGAAGTAATTTAATTTTTTTTTATTAAGATTATTGGTACATATATCAGTTGTGTGTAAGGTGAATGTGTCAATATAATCTCAAGCTCTACAGAAATATGAGCATCTGTGAATAAATTTTGGTTGCGACTTTCATGGTTGCAGTTGTATCGGGAATGCCTACGTCGTGCAGATTACGTAGGGAGCCAGGTATGTACAGTAAACCTAGAGTTTGTGTGTACAATATTTTTAGATCCAGAGTGGAACTCTATGAAGTTGCTTCTCTTGATCAGTAATTTCAATGGTGTCCTATTTACTAAGTTGCACTGCTACATCTGTTGTGTTACCTTTGCAAATTGCCTTGTTTCTCCAGTTTACCTAGAATATAGAATAAGGCAGGCGTCATTTTCCTTGAACATAGAGAGGTTCTTTGATGCATGTCAGTTACATCTGGACTTCTCTAGTCATTTTTGCTTCATGAATTGTGATTATACAGATATTTATGTATGCTTCAGTCAATTCCTTCCTATCCTATTTGGTGTCAATTTGCTGGTGCTTACTGAGATCTCTGGCTGCAGCAAGGGAACAGAGAAGTGCTGATTTCATTAGTAAGAAATCAATTTAGAAGAAACATGGGAGAAAGAGATCCTGTGAAAATTGAAGAGCAAAAAGCAGCGTAAGATCCAACCCCATTTCTCTGCTTGTCCACACATGTAGACCTTGTATTGAGCTCTATTTTTCCTTATTTTGAGTTTTGCTGTTGACTGGTTACCAATACCTGTAAGTGTTGTCTGGAACATAATGCTTATATATACACACACACACACACATATAGATATGTAAACCTTAGTCTATGCTTGTCTGCAACAATTTCAATTTTATCATTGACTTGAAGGACTCTACCTTATTCAGATTAGAACGAAAAGGTTCTACTCTGCATGTGAAACTCAATGAACAACTAATCATTGTTATTCTATCTGTTGTGCGACTGGAACATTAGTTCCAAGTCACTCCTTCAAACAGGTATCACTTAAATGTTGGGGATGGCATTTTCACAAAGGGAAGCACTTTTGTTGACATTTAATGCTGAGAGCACTCCTTGATGCTTGACAGGGCTGCAAGAGCATTGTTCAATCATATGTACTATGAGGCAGAGCGGATGGCTTCACAACAAGCTGAGGACGCTTTGATTAAGGAAGAGCTACTGGGATTACCAAAGCCAGCTATCGGACATACTCTATATGAAGAGAATGCAGAAGCCTCCAAATAAAAAGAAAATTTCATTCAATGATGAGGACCTCTAGATGGAGGGCATTATTCATGATTAGTGATGACATTCGTCACTTTCTATCTCAGTTTTGGTTGTTACTTCCCACACAGAGAGGTGCTTCTTAATACTAAAACGATGCAAGGGGGTTGTGGGAAGCAACTCAAAGATGATCATATCTGCATGTGCATGCCACACTTTGCAAGATTCAAAATCTTGTAAATTTGATGTCATACATGTTACTCAGTGTAGAATTATGCTGTGACCTCAATTGAGGATACAAGTGGACATTTTGCATGTATCTAGAGAAAACTTCAGATTAGGGAGCTGAGGATGAGTATTTCCTACATGTCCTGGCATATATGTTTATCAGAGTATTCTGGCTTGCCAAACAACATGAGCATTTTCCCTTGCCCCTCTTACTATTGAGTGTTGACTAATATTTATATGTTTTTCTCTGGTATATTTGTCTTTGGTAATGAGGCTTCTCATGGAACCTAGAGAGAGAGAAATCAAAGTGCTTTACACAAAATGCATTAACTACGTCACAAGGTATTGTGATTTTTGAATTCCGTGTGGTTTTCATTTAGGATAAGATCTTTGTGAAGAGCAATCACTCATCAACGTTCACCCTACCTTTGAATGTAAGGAGCTTTCAAGTTTACTTTCTTGTGATGGTTGGTTCTTCCTAACAATCACAAACTTTGCAACAAATGTGCTGAAAGTACCTACATAAGTTTTCTTCATACATCTTAAAGACAGTCAAACCAAGCAGTTTGCGAGTGACACAGAAATCCTCCTCGAATCACAACAAAATGGTTGTTAGAAATTGAGATAGAGGGAGAATTATGAGAAAGGCTCTCCACCCAACCTTCAAGAAGGAAGTCATATTAGCTGATGGCCTTCTTCTCAACCCCCAAGCCTCTTTTATTCATATATAGATTACACTTGTAGTCTCTTGACACTTCATGTCAAGTTACTAGAACACCAATCACTTCGTTTTTCATCTTCTCATCTAGAATGTTTAAGGTCATTCAATTCTTTTTGGAATTGGGCTACTGTTAAACTTATTGAATTCCAACAACGGTAGTATTTAAACCTAGCATGTGCGATGCATGGAAAATTGAATATTCTTATCAAGAAGATGGAATGATGCATAAATCACATGATATCAAAAACGGATGACCTAAAATGCAATTGCATGGGCGTCCTTGAGGATTCGTTCATTATTGCAATTATTTTCTAGGTCTCCTATTCTCTCACATCATGGCACAAGTATGTAAATTCCAAGATGTGTCCAAATAAGTCCGCATACTTAGTATCTTTGTGAGGCCCGAAGTGGGGAGACAACTCCATGCGTGTTTGAAATCTTCAAAGCTTTCTTAAGCGTGTCCTCATAATTCGAGTGAAAGGCATCTTGCTCATTTGTAGCCGGCTCTCCTATTGAACGGTCAAGAAGAAACCTCTTTCGTTTTTCCATAATTGTGTCGTCCTACTCTCACTATTTTGCCTATCATGTTGGAAATTTGGGGACGTTAATGTATCATGTCCAGTTCGATTAGGGACTAGAGGTGGCCATGGGCTTTGAGGGAAAGCGTACATCCTATAACGAAAAGTCCTCTTCAATTTGCTAAAGTAAAAGATCAAGATGTATCAGTGGCAAAGTAATGTTTTTAGCACAACTAAAAGCAAAAGTAAATCATAAACAAATGAACGCGTTAAAGTCCATGCAGCATTACTTATAGGGAGGAAGAGAAGATATTACTCCCAGAACAATGGTTCACCTCCCTAAACGCAACAATGGAAGAACATCATCAAAACTCTCCAAAGAAACGTCACAAACTTGGATTAAAGTCGGATGAAAAGATATCTAACAATTATGAAAGTGATCAGTTGGTTGTTTCCTATGAATCTCAAGCACCGGAACGCCGCCTTCAACCTACAATTGCAACTTCAGAGGAACATACAGATGCTGCTTCTTCTTCTTCCTCCACACAAATTAGTGCAGGAAAACCCATCAGGAAACGCCGACATTCTTCATCTCCCACACCGCCCAATTTCAATGACAAACCCACGGCACCTCATGTGCATGAAGTATCATCTGATCCTTTGAAACCCGGGGACCGTACTCCGGTCGACTTCAATCCCGGAGAGAGATTGAGCATGGGTGTCATCAACAAGTGCCCCGAATGCTCCAGAACCGCGACCACGAATGTCACAACCCATATTCGAGATCCTCCCAACATGAGTACTACAGCTGCATTCAAGGTTGTTTACAGCTGCAAGGAGCCATGGTGCAAAGAGCTCTTCGCTTTGAACTCCATGTGGGACGTTTCTGTGCGAGCGGAGGATTTCCGTAAACTGCGAGAAGATTTGGAACCCGAAACTACGAAAGGGCTACTCCACAGCTGCCCGAAATGTTTGTCAACCTCCACCAAGTTCGAGTATTTCAGATTGTTTCACACCAAAGAAACAACGGCGAAATGTTGGGGCTGCGCACATGGATCGCAACTAGGGGAATCTCACGATGATACATTATGAAGCTTCGTGATGTTCAATGAAACTGGATTTCTTTTCTAGGGTGCGATGTATCGCTCAAAATGCTGTACAAGCACTTTTTTCGGTGGTGATGGAATATTTCACAGCTTGGACAACTGCCAGAATAACTATAGTTAACTAGATTTTTTTTCCAGTACATTTTAGGGAACAACTCTAGTTAACTAGAAAAATTTCAAGCCGATTTGAAAAAAAACTATAGTTAACTAAACATTTTTAAGACCAAATTCAAAAACAACTACAGTATACTAGAAAAAATTTAGACAACTATAACTTGTGGGTCCCAAAATTTGTAAGGAGCCAGCTGGCAAGTTCTTTCATTTATCTCCAAAAATGAAATGAAATATATTACAATTAATTTCTTAAGAGACCTTATGTAAGAATCAATGCTTGTCACCCATGCCGGCCCATCTCAAAAAGGAATAGAACCCACTGTTCCTTGCGGCAGTTGAACTCATTATACTCTAAGTTACTTATAGATTATGAGGTGGTGCTCATTGGGTGTTGATTGAGTCCGAATCACAAATGGAATCAAATCCCAAATTTTGAATTTTGATTAAAAGAAAAGGAAAAGATATAGATGCTCTAAATTGTCCTGGTACTACACTGCATGTTGCGCTTAACTTTAGTTAACTAGATATAACTATAGTTAACTAGACTTTTTGGCAGACCGAAATTAAAACAACTATAGTTAACAACATTTTTTGGTAGGTGAAATCACGAACAATTATAGTTACGAAAGGCAACTGATTAACTAATAGTTGAATTAGTTGGTTAGTTGTCCAAGGTCTGGAATATTTGCCTGTACATACCCTCTTTTTGGGCGGATGGTATCGTTGAAATCTTCCCAATGTTGGAGATGTATCGCTATTTTTGGATGCAAGTACTTGTATTTAGATGAACAACTACATATTAATCTTATTTTCAATTCAACTTCATTCAATAATATGGACATAAGTAGCTTCTTCTATCTTGAGAAGATAGCTTCCTAAATTCCTTACAAGAATGGACAACAACCCATCCTTGACTCAATCTCTTCTTATGGTTTTCGCTTACAATCTCACGGATTAAAAGTCCATTGCACTTGAGTATGCACGTAGATTTCTTAATATACCCTTCGTTGAGAAGCACACCACATTTATCGTAATCACTTAAGGAAGTTTTGTTATGAAGTCAATTGCTACAAAATGTGCCAAAAATTATTTGGTTTCTTCTCAAACAAACACAAGTAGGTAGTATGCACTTTTTAGAAACATATGAAAATGCCAAGAGCTTGCATCAATTTGTATGAAGTGATAGCACTGTATAAGTGCAAATGATAAACTGCACTAGTGAAAGAAAAAGATGGTGTAGCTTGCCACCTGCATGAAGCAAGTGAAAGGCTTTGAAATTTAAAATTCCTCATTTGATTGCCGACCATTTGTTCACCTCGAGACAACTTGCATTGATTATATTGAATTGTAATGGTATGGTATGGTATGGTGTTGGTAGGAGTGAGGTGTCAAAAGGAGGACCCGGACTAAGATAGTTTTGTCAACCTTCAAAGAATAGCGTAGGTCCACTCACTTAAGGTAGATGAGGCGAATCCGGCTAGCTTTCTTAATCAATCACCTATTTTTGGTTCCAGATCTGTGGAGGAATTATATATGCTGATGTAGTTGTCACCTTCATGATATTTGGGTTAGTCATTTTTGCAGAAATCAAACTGCACCCAACATTCCCCATAATTAGGAGTGCTTACCCATCGAGTCCTAACACACTTCATTTTTGTGGGCGAGTTGGGCAAATTAGGAGGCGGCATGTGGTTATCAAGTGCCAACCAACTTGTATTGTGGGTATTCTGTAATGAAAAGCTAGTTCAGCAACATTTTATCTAACATGTGACCACTTTAGAGACATGATGCAACCAATATGGGCATTGAACTTGGTTTTCTCTGGCATTGAAATGACCAATGTAGAATTTGCTAGTGATGTCGTCCACTTACACAACATTGAACAATGGAAAAGTTCCCCCCCTATAACACTAGATTGGGATGCAAAGAATCTTTGATTGCAAAACCTAGATCAACACCTTCCTCAACTTCACTTTTAATGATTTCAAATTCTTTGGTCCAAATTCGCAATTGCTAACCTACTCAAGCTTTTGATGTTCAAATCCATCAAGTGGATGATACCACATGGTTGGAGGTGCCCCACATTAGCCTCATCTACCTAATGTATGTCAAAGTAACACTATATTCAATATTTTGGGACTTTTGTGGGTCCCAAAACTGCAAAAAGGTATACTTTGGCCAAATGAGAACATGGGAACATGCTTGGGAACATGAGAATGTGGATGGGAACATGTGAACGTGATTGGGAACAAGCTAGTAGAAATTGTGTGCAATTGGTGATTCATGAATATGAGAACAAGGAATTGTGGTAATACTTACATCCATGTTGGCCTTCATAACATGCATCATGTCCACATCTTACATACAATAATGATAATTATCAATATTAGTTGTACAACACTACACAGTAGGTATGTGGACAAATGCATGACACATCTTTGAGAAGCCTTTCATTAAGGTTGTGTATACACACACATGGAGAAATATTATTTGTTTCAATGTGCACGTAAAGCAAATGTTAGAGTTTGAGCTAAATCATTTCATGTGACCCTAATTAAGATGGCCCTGTCCACGACTTCTGTAGAAATTTGCATTTAGTAACAACGAAAAAAAGCTAGTTGACTTTTGTCAATTTGGCCCACCCTATCAACTATAAAAAAACAACGAGCAATTTTGTTTTGTCTAATTCCGTCTGCCTTATGTATTTCCATGTCTTTGATCACCAGGAAAGGCATCCATTGGTTGGACGTCTACCAGTTGCATGTCCACGGCCTCGTGTTGCGCACTAGAGTCTAAAACGTCCACCTCAACCACCCTCTGTCCATGCTCTCGTGCTAAACAACATTTAAGATTATCTTTGGCAAATCCAATTTGTTCTAGTGGAATAGTAACCTTTAGGGGCTCAACATCTTGATCTTCTGGCAGAGGCCAAGCTACCAAGATGCAATCGATTGGTTGCCAATCAGGATTGGAGTATTTCAAGTCACATTTCCACTTGAAGTTGGGGTTTGAGTCCCACCCATTCCATTTCTTTGATAGGTCTCTGGCTGTTGAAGTGGGAGTGAACCACTATATAAGAATTTGTCGTGGATACTCCCCCGTGACCGCCAAGTTAGGTGGAGACAAAGCACGGCAAACCCAAATGGGTCTACCTATATCTTGTTCTTGGGGACGCAATATCAGAAGATGCCCCTCATGCACATTAGTGTGCTATACGGTGGACTTGTTGTGCATGTGTGCACAAAGGTCAAGCTATATGTCCAGTTGGTTTACATTTTTTTTATTGACCTAAATTAACACATGCTCACCGTGTCCACTATACCCTCCATTTTAGGTGTCCACATTAGGTCACAAACCGAAAAAGGTACACCTACCTTACCCTTAGTTATTTTTTTATGATTTTCGTCATCATCATGCTCTCATTATGTTTTCCCCGTGAGAATTGACTCCATGTATGCAACGGCCTGAAGTGGGGTGAAGTTTCCTAAGCTTGAAAAGTGACCATGACATACGTCACTATTTTACACCATCATAACAATGGGAGTAACAAAAGTCATGTCCACGTGGGTGTCACCAAGGTCTTCACAAATATGAATACTAATACAAATATGCAACAAAATTCTCCCCAAAACATAATCATTTTGTGTTGAACCAAACATCACCCTACGGTAATAAACAAAATTCAATAAGAGTGCATCTAAAATCAACTCACTTCTTTGCAAGATGAGGATGCCTGGTACCGAAAAATGTCTCCTATCACTCACAATTGTATTGTTTTCTCGTAGCCTAAAAAGTAACACCATTCCTTCTTGGCAACACTTGTTTCTTATCCTTAAATTGTGAACAAGTGAACCTTGACAATGCATCAAGTGAGTCAAAGTGTGAAGCATCCAATCGTATGTTACATTAAATACAAAATAACATCACTTTGGCCAATCACAACAATTAATCTAAGATCTAAATCTCAACGAGGCAAGGTAAGAAGTGTTCTGCAAAAGAAGAACAATACACTCATTTTAAAAGAAACTCCCACCCTCTATAAGATTAATCTTGTGGTGATTCCCAATTGAAATCCAACAATGTAGGTCACATGTAAACTCTTTTATTTCTTCAAATTTTTGTGTAAACTCTTCACTTCTCTGCAGATCTTATGGATTTGGTTTTTTCTTTTTGTCTAAACTAATTAACATGCATGTAAATGTAGATTGTTGGGTGTGATATCTCTAGGATCAACAACCACTAGCAGAAAACTATGCCCCAAAAAATCGTAGTCGACTAATCAATTACCACTAGTAGAAAACTATACCCAAAAAAACCACAGTCCACTAATCAACTATCATTAGTACAAAACTATGCTGATGAATTGCAGTTCTTTTTGGCATAGTTTTCTACTAGTGTACCTTAGCAAGAATTTTGAATGTCACTAGTAATGTGCATGAAAGAGATGAAGTTTCAATCTAGCTCAGCAATCGTAAGTCTTCAACTGAAGATAAGGGACATGGGTAGCATTCATTGGTAGCATGCCCACATTACGACCAACGACTAGCCCAAAGCAATGTGAGAGTTTCCATCTTGATAGGAGATTATGTCTTGTATGCAATGAAGTGAATGGACGAAACTGCAATAGATTACATCTAGTGAGGTTAACTATGAGTACTACAAAAAAAATCTTCATTGATAGCAGTAAACTTTGAAAAGAGATGAACTTCTCTTATCAAGAGGGGAATGATTGGTCTTAGTGGTGGGCATGAATAGAGGTTCATGAGTGCAAGACCAAAACAAAGCAATGGACATTAACGGAACATGCAAATGATTCACAGTATATTTCAAAGCTCTGTACAATGGATCTTGGGGCTTGTGCTTCAGCAATGTGCTAATTCAGCAGGCCCAACTATATACTAAGTCTGTTCACATCATTTGTGAACTCCACCAGCAAGCCCAGCTAGTATATACTCTGCACTTCCAGACAAATCATCAACTCAAGAACTGCCTGAGAGGGTCTTATCTTGCTCGAATAGAAAACAGACTATGCATATCTCTTTAATTTACCTGAAAAATGTCCGCGAAACTCAACCTCAGTTTCATAACCTTTAAACCTGAACCTACATTGAAAGGCTGCACTGGTGTATTCCTTCTATAACAACAGGAGCCTTCAGTTTGAACCGCGAAAGAAGAACTCGAAGTCGAGCTCGACACACGAATTGCTGCCTTTTACTGCCCTGGTATTCTTTTGAATGTAATCAACGACCATTGAAAAAACTTGTGCGAACAACATTCACAACCCATTTGCTTGTAGACCTCTGTTTGTTCAGAGGAATCGCAAAATCCAAACAAAGTCAAGTTCAAGAATCCGTCGCTCCACCGCATACGCCTGAATTTAAGAATCCGTTGTTCCACCGCATACGCCTGAGTTCAATCGTACATGAACGGCCTCTCACATGGATTATATTTGTACACATCCACGCCTATCGCAGTTTTGTTAGCATCATGTTTCCACTTTACATACATGGACATTACAGAGGATGTAAGATGGCATTACACTGCCACAGCAGAGAGCCGATTGTTCTTTCGTTGAATTTCCAGTAAACTCAAGCTCTCGGATCTGCACAGTTTAGCAGGTCTTCTCAATTTCTCCACGCCGGTATTATGCCTCTCCACTGGAATCAGCTTTCGAGTTAAAAGTTCGATCTCTGTTGTCTTCTTCTCAAGCTCTCCTTGCAGCAGCGCCATCGTCTCTTTCATTCTATCGCACTCGTGTTTGTACTTCGACAGCTGTGCCGCTAGATCCATTGTTTCCATCTCCTTCAACGAGAGCTTCCCTTGTCGCAACGTTTGGAGCTCGGATTTCACTAATGACAGTTCCTTCTCTGTGCGAGCGAGAGATTGTGACAGCGAAGCAACTTTTGAATTGAAAAGGCGGTTTTCATCCATAGCCTCGACTTCAAGGTCACCAAGCTGTGCACAGAGCCTCTCCTCTGCGTCTTCCAGGGTTTGAACCAACGAAACCAAGCTATGAATCTCATTTTCGTACCAAGACTTCATCTCTGTCATCTCTTTATCGTGCCTCTCCTTTTCGTTTTCGAGCCGCTTCTCCAAGTCTCGTTCCTCTCGTCGGATACGGTCCACCTGGAGTGCCTCCGAGAGAGATTTGTTGAGCGCCCGTGTTTCTGCGTGCGCAGCTCTCTCCAATTCCAATGCTTCGGAAACAGCGTGCAGCTCTCTCTGCAGCTCCGCAATGTTCACATCCTTCGCCCGAGAATCCAAACTCATTGCCTCGATTAGCTTCCTCAAATCGGAAGTGCTCTCCATTGTGTCGAGGGAAGACGGCACACTCGTTTCAAGGTCCTTCGAACTTTTGGTCTCCCTCTTAAAATCCTCCCAACCGTAAAACATACTGATTCTTGAAGCTAAATACAACTAATCCGACTAGAAGTCGGCCGCAGACCGCGTACTCGGAAACAGGCCTAATTGGCAATCCAACCCGTATTCAACTCAACAATACACGATCAACGTGCACTCCTCAAGACGAAAGTCACAATGAGACTAACTAACTAACTAACTAACTATCTGCTGGGCAGACAGTTACGCGAAGCACGATTGAAACAATTTCTAGAAGCTTCTCCAAAAAGACAGAAAACCTCGATCTACGAATCCAATCACACGACCAATTCCTCCACAATGCGCCCTCCCAATCTATTTAAGGAGAACAGAGCACCGAACGACGAATCCACACGCAGCTTCTGAGGGAGCTTCACGTACCAGCAACAAATATCAGTATCCTCAAAAGATCCAAGAAACCTCTAAAACAACGAGAAATGCCTCCGGAACTTCACCGTACCCGCACCTAACACTTTCACTCAAGCAAAAACAAACCTCTGGTCGAGCACAGAGCACCTCACATTCATCGAAAATGAAATCGCACGTTACAGATAGAAAGATAGATAGATAGATAGATACTAGTGGAGACGTTTCCTTCCTGCACCTAAAATGTGGTGAGAGACAAGGTACTAGACGCTGGGAGCCAGAAGTGCGGCACAAGAAACTCCGGGAATGGCTTACCAAAGTGCCACATACACATATAAGTTCTTATATGTGCGCAGTCCGTTACTGCGTGGCGACCGTCCAGCTCTGCGACGAACAAACAAACAAAGGAGCTGGAGGGGGAGCCGACGACGAAGGAGCGTGGGGGCGTGGGGACAGTGACGAGAGGGGAGCCAGTGTGTGATGATAGGTAGGTAGTTAAGGAGGAACTGCGTCGCCGCAGTATGCAGCAGCTGCGACGTGGGGTTATAAGCGCAAAGGAAGCCGCGAGGGGGTCTTGACCTGGCTGGGCTCCACCCGCTTTCCTGGCCCGGTCTCGGCCCGGTCTCGGCCCGGTCTTCTGGTGTGCGCTTTCTCGTTACAAGAGACACACGGTGGGGCCCACGAGAGGAGTGCTGTGCTGCCCGGCTTCAGTCCCGGGCAGCCCGTCTTCACTTTGCCTGTCGGTTGGCTCGTGGGGAATAATTCTTCTGGGCCATAGATTCCTCATAGTTATTTCAAATGACTTTTGGTAGACTAATAGGAATAACTATGGGGAATCTATGGAATATACTTCAAATTAATGAAGGAAAATCAAAAAGATCACAACATAATAGTGTTTTGTGGGACTGACAATATTTTGCAAAATATTCCTCACATTCAGTGTGAATGTGGGGATTATTCCGTAGAATATTGTTAGTCCCACAAAACATTCTTATGAATTTGAATAATGTTATGGACATGTAACCATGTGAAGTTGGAAACATGAGAATTTCGACCGATTATGCTGAAAAACCTTTCCCAGACACTGGTACGAGTGTACCTCTCATCCATCCATACTTGTTGCGCATTCATTTCAAAAGACTTTTGGTAGACTAGATTGGGGTCTTTAAAGTTGATTATGGTGTAAAATCAACTGAATAAAGTAACCTCCGGGTTGCATACTGTTTCAGGCTTTTATGTTGGATGGATGAGAGGTATGCTCCTATATATACAAATAATTCGCTCTCTCCGGTTGACTTTGGGGGCAATGAATTCGTGGTGTGTCTATGTAAAATTGTCCATTAGGCATGTGGAAGTGCAATGAAGTATTTTATAAGTTGGAAATGGCTATTTCAAGACAATGTGATTGTAATAAAAGCATCACACACCCCATATTAGTTTATTTCTTAGAAGTATGAGAGACCACAAAGTGGTCGATTTCATGTCAAAGGGTCAAATCAACAACGTCCAAACCTCCTATTGGAGATACTCCTTTCACAAGATGTTCAAGTTAGGTTAGGATACATCTTTTGACCGTTGGATTGAGCAAAAGACCTAGTTTGTAGATTCTCCACCATTGAGAAAATTGAAATTTGAGTGCCCGAATTGAAAACTCAATTCTAGGGATGCTTCAATCATGTGCCTCTTGTGACTTTTTCCCTTTGAAACTTCTTATGAGCCATAACAATACTCAACGTTTAGCTCTCGTTATGTGGGCCCTCATAATATAACAATCGGATGCTCGAAACGTTGTGTAAGGAGACTTAGAATAAGATTGAACTCCCGACATCCCATTGTTTTATTACGAAGGCCCACACGGGTGGGTAATGTTATGGCTTATGATTACATACTGTCTCCACCACAAATGAAAGTTTTGGATGAAACTCTATCGTTACAATATATTTATTTTTAGTTTTATCATTTTTACATGCAACAAACATGATTAATTCAAATATGCTCCAATCATGTTGAAGTTTGGTTATAGCTTCAATATACATCTGCCTACTTATGTAGGACTTCACTTCAGAATTTACACTGCTTCAAGTAACCAAACATTACTCAAATGCAATGGATTGACCTTCTTGAAAACATGCCCAAACATTTAGGGGTCAATGAAGTTTTGTTGGAACGAATTGGCACTCGACCTTTGTGCCTAGGGTTTGTTCTTATTGTGTTCCTTCATTATGGATGAAAGGGTCATAGTAAAAACATAGCCCCTATAAAGCGACTCATTCCAACCGAGTTTCATTACTCTAATTCGGCACATCCATGGCCCATTTCGGAGTTTTAGTTGTCTTACAATAGTCATTGTGTTTTGTAGAATAGCTCATTGCATTTTCACATGCCTAATGGATCATGGGCCCTAGGTTACAAGGTTTACGTTCATCACGAGCATGCTATTAAACAGGTGCCATTTAACAAGTTTTATTGGGCAGTTTGAAGTACAAGGAGTACAACATGTGTGGGAAGAAATTATATGACTTGAATGCACAACCTCCCCAAAAAATGGACCATAGTTCCACCTATAAAAGTACACTCATGGAATCTATATCCAATCATTTTTACTATTTACACGATAGCGGGCAGCCCAAGAAATGACTTAGGGCTGCCCACAACAAATGGGGCCCACGTCCAGGTGCGAACAGTACAGGGTTGGCACCACGTAGTTTTTTACAGTTGGGTTTTGTATAGTTTTTTAAAAAACAAAAAAAACAAAAACCCCCAATCATTTGAGGTTCAACAAAAAATGGTTTTATTCGGTTTTATTACAGATTAGTTGAGATTATAGGGCAGAGGGCGAATACATATGGCGGCAACTTGAATAAAATCATAGTTTTATTCACAGAAATTGGGTTTTGCGCATTAAAACCAGAAACCCGATGCATCGGCCAAAAAAAGTTGGGTTTTTTCCACCCTTCCGGGCGGAATACATATGGTAGCAGCTCGAATGAAACCACAATTTTATTTGCAGAAATTGGGGTTTTTTGCATTAAAACCAAAAACCGAATGCATCGGCTGGAAAAAGTTGGGTTTTTTCCACCCTTGATGATAATTGCTGGCTGGAATACATATGGCGGCAATTGAAATAAAATCATGGATTTATTCGCGGAAATCATAATTTTTTGCATTAAAACCAACAACCCAATGCATCGGCCAAAAAAAGTTGAGTTTTTTCCCACCCGCGATGATAACTACCGGCTAGAATACATATGACGGCAGCTTGAATAAAACCATGGTTTCATTTACAGAAATCATATTTTTTTACATTAAAACCAAAAAACTCGATGCATCAGCTGGAAAAAGTTGGGTGTTTTTCCACCCTAGATGATAACCACTGGCTGGAATAAAACCCATAATTTTATTTACAAAAATCGGGGTTTTTTTTGCATTAAAACCAAAAACCCGATGCATCGGCTGGAAAAAGTTGGGTGTTTTTCCACCCTAGATGATAACTAGCAGCTGGAATAAAACCCATAATTTTATTTACAAAAATCTTTTTTTTTTCGCATGAAAACCAAAAACCCGATGCATCGGCTGGAAAGAGTTGGGTGTTTTTCCACCCTTGGAAAGAGTACAGCTTCCTTCCTGTGGCTCTGCCTTCTCTCTCCCTCCCTTTTTAGACTGGTGACTGGCCTCCTCCCCCTTCCGCCTCCAGGCCGCCGCAGAACGGACCCGGTTCAATGCACCTGGTCCGGGCGGGCAGCTTTCGGAAAAGTCCACCGAAAGTTGCAAGGCTGCCCGGGCGGAAGGCTGCCCCGCAGCTTCAATAAGCCCCGCCCGCAGGCTCCCCTCCTCCTTCCCCAACGCCCTTGTCGTCAACCCCTCAATCATTCTTTGTGGGGCCCAATGCTCTCTGACATTTTTCCGCGTCGGCCCGGGCACATGTTTCGGGCAGCATCGGTTAAAAATCCCAGTGTTGCCCAAGTCCAGCTGGTCTCAATCTAATCTTCGTAAACATCAACCCCCCTCCTTAATGTCACTCCCTCTCTTATATCCCAAAACGGTAGGGAACAAGTGGCTTCAGTTTGAATCTCACTCCTTGTTATCACGTTTCCCTCCCATATATCATGGGTTTCGACACTGAGATTACCTGCCCAGAGAATTCAAACCACATCACGTTTTCATCATTTAGGATTACATTGTCACCATTGTAATGTTGACTTTGTGCTACTCCACAATATCACATGCTACATTGATCGTTTTTTACCACGCGTCATTGTTAACACTACAAAACTCCTTGATGCCACATGCACTTTGGTTACCACGAGCGTGATATTACGGAGTTTCACACCTGTGGTCTTTCGGTGTACGAGAATCACCACAAAGTCACCCCAGCTTTCTCAATGCTTGAATTACCATGTGCACAGATTCGTGTCGAGTTATTTAAACCCACCTTTCTAGTTTGTCCTACTAGTGTGGGTGGGCCAAGATAGCATTACGGACGCAAATTTGAGATTTAGGACAACGGGTCCCGTGTGCATGCCCTATTTTAGAACTTAAACTTCTCTCAAAGTTTGAGAGGTGGAAAGAGGAGGTCCCAAACACTTCTCCTAATTTTCAAGACGTGCTCCAACACACAACGAGCTAATGAGCTTTTAACATATTCTTTTTCCTCAATGAAGGATCAAACCCATGGCTTCATGCCTCTTTGAGAGAGAGAGAGTGTACAAATTACTTTAATGAGTCCCAAACTTCAAGTGCCCGATACTTATATGTACTAAAGTATCATGAGTGTTAGTCAATTTGTTTTCCCATGTTCTCCAACTTCTACTAATTAGATTTTACACAACAAAACTTGTGGTGCAGTAGCAAATCCAATGATGGATGAGTGTGTTGGCGATCGAACCTAGATCAATTGGGATTTTAAGCGCATAGGTCTTATCTCATCGTAACACGTGTCTTTTTTCTTTTGTCTTTTTTTAAGTGTCCATTCTTAGCCCCAAGCTTTGCCATACTTTATACCACTCAATATATATAGGCGTCTCGTTTAGAAGTGAGACCCGGATAAGGCCCCAAGGTACTCGATGAATTTGAATTTGTTACTAGCCGTTCCACACTTTCACCTTTTTTGATATAGGAATTCGGGGGCATTGGCGGAAACTTTTGACCCTCGGTTGATACATAGTTGTGAAAGAAGAATTGAAGTGGGCGGATTGATTGTTACGAATTTGGCACCGATTTCGTTGGTCGAAAGCCGTTTGGAACGTGAAGATATGTTTCGCATGAGTAGGTGAGAATGGGGTTCCAATGCACCAAAGGATGCTTCATATTGAATAATGTATGTTTTAGGGTTGTCTCAGTAGATGACCCAAAACCAACACACGAGCTGGACGTCAAGGCGTCAGATAGACGCAATTTCAATCCATACTTATTGGTGCAAGATTTCAGGGTTTCGACGTTGAGTGGGGTGTTGATTTTAGCACTCGTTAACTTGTAATAATAGTCGATATCACGCACCATCTACCGTAACTCGGCAACCGTATCGCCAAGCTATAAAGAAGGCGCGGAAAGCTACTAGTTCACACTTTATTTTATTTTATAAATGTTTTTTTTCCCCTTCTTCATCTTCTTCTTCTTCTTCTTTCTATTTCTCAACACACCATCACGGCGCATCTCACCATGAGTCCGGGACAAGTTATAACAACCCAACAACACACTCCTCCTACAAATTGGGATGGGATGGCAAGGCAATGCCTCTTTTGGGACCAGGTTCAATGAACCTACAGCTTGTGGCTCAAAAGCGTTCTCAAAACGGTGCCGTTGATTTCAAGCTTTTGGGCAGATCGTTGGACGTTTTATTATTTTTATATGGGTCAAATGAATCCTTTGGGTACTACTACTACTACTACCACTCCTATTACTATTCTTGGACCTTATCTATACATAACTAGTGCGTTC
This sequence comes from Polytrichum commune, assembly GCA_950295325.1. NCBI lineage: Eukaryota > Viridiplantae > Streptophyta > Polytrichopsida > Polytrichales > Polytrichaceae > Polytrichum > Polytrichum commune. Next base: position 71,628,301 of record OX485803.1, read on the forward strand.
CCATTCAACATTTCCAAAACCGGTCACATGGGTAGACCTAAACCTGACACTATGTATCACGATTGTCATTTGGAGGTTTCAAGTGTTATAACGATGGTACATAATGTTGGGGTTTGGGCTTAGGATTCGTGTTGCTCGAGTGAAGGGGTTTGGTTCCATGAAACAACCTCACCCTCCTATAAGTTTTATGGTGGATATATGTCAACACCGATTCGGGGGTTACTAACGTAAATTTCGGGGTCAAATGTGCTATATATATATATATATATATAATTTTTTTTTAAATCGTGTTTGACATGTATATGAGGGTTTCACATTTTTCACCTCAATTTACTCGAGTGGCACAAATCCTTGGGCTTGCTTTTGGGTGTCTCTTTCTTGAACTGTTACGCAAAGGTAAAGATCCAAGTGATTAAATAAAAACAAGTAAAAAAGAAGAAGAAGAAAAGGTGGTCATTCACATGCTACCTCCTAGTTATTATGGTCTTTTTCTCTTTCTTTCTCTTTCCTTTATAGGGAGGGGGGGGGTCATTCAAATATTCTTCATATAGGAAAACCATCTTTCCGTCTAAGGATGTCACAAACTAATGGTTTCAAATCGATCACTATATTCGTTAATTTGGGACTTTTTCGGCATTTTGAGACAATTACAAATATAAGAACATGCATAAAATCACACAGATATTGGAGAATGTTGTAAGATGCAAATACTTTGAAGCGGGTGTTCATATCAAGAACCCAATTAAGAACTCATATCAAGATGGTTTAGGTAGGACGACCCAAACATTAGACTATGTTGTTGTGGTCCATATATTAATTTGAGACAAGAGAAAGTCTCAAATTAACGAATATAGTGATTCGATGTTTTATGTTGAACCCGACCAGAAAGTGGCAATAGCTTGTAGGTGAAGAGACTCTTCATTTATGTTCTCGATGCCCCAAGAAGTTAGTGCATATGTCATTGTAAGTCACTCCCTACAATGAGGGATAGAGGGAATTGTTCCACAAGAGCGTACATCTCATATGTCATTTAAAAAAACTTGTCCTCTATAGTGTTGTGGTAAATAAATGTCGAAAGAGAGAGACGGCGCCAACCTTCTTGGGGAGAACTTATGCTTCACCTTGATCATAGCTGCGAGCTCATATAGAAACCTGAAGCATGTTTACTAATATAGGGCTATGGGACAAGTGCTATTTTTGGTGGCATGTACATGTTACAAACATGTTATGGTAGATTTATGTCAATAATTGTGTCTCACTAACCTAATTTTGAAGTTTTTGAAACTCCTTCTAATGTCACATGAAACCAATCTATTGTGTACATGTACATTGATTTGAAGCAACTTTGTAAGATGAAAGAGAGGCAAATTGCTCATCTGCTTTAACTCCCAATTGCCTAGAAATGTGGATCGGAGCACCTTCTAGCTTTCATACTCCAGCTACAAACATTCCTCAAACTCATAATTAAGAAAACTAAATATGTTTTGCAAACTCTAGATGTTTAACTTGATCCTATGGGTGGATCCATGGACACACTTTTAGTAGATTTATTTATATTCCATGAGAGATACGTAAATGTCCGACTATTAGTTGAATATCATAATATTGAAATATGATGACACAAATCAATGTTATATATTTTTGAGGCTAGTAAATATAATTATTTTGCAGATGAATGGTGTAAACATGATCAAAATTTCTACTCCAATCTTATCACAATCATGTCTATGTGTGCACACTCAGTGAATGATCTTATCATACAATTCAGACATGTTGAAATTATAGACTATAACTTGATCCAATTTTTACAAAAATATGAGGGTTTATCTTAGTTAATTATATGTGCCACTCGATTGTTCCTAAAAGAATCTTGTCAAGTGTGTCTAATAGTTCATGACATTCATAAATCGATGTGGCAAATCCGGTTGTTCACAAGCTCTAATTGGCAAGAGGATTGATAAGATCCCACGGGGTTGACACTCCTTGAAAATTGGAAACTACGTGCAACAAAGAGAGGGTCTTTTTTTAATGATGCTTTACAAAAAAAAAAAAATGAAGTGGCTTCAAAAGCATGTAGGCCCCACACAATATGCAACTTTGAGTGGAAAATAATGTAGGGTGTTATAAAGTCCATGGTATTAGGTTCTTATTATTTCTAAGATACCATGGTATAATTGTTTTTGCAAAAGGCTACACATGCCCATGGTGAATGAAAATTTGAGGCTAAACCGCATTGCAATGACTTATTGGCTTTGCCTTCTAGGATGGTTTTTGAAATGAGCTGAAGTTTGGCCTTGGTCAGACAACCAACTAGAATTGCCCACGTGTGGAGGATAATCACAGGGCATAGCACTCTTCCAACCATCCACTTGTTGATTTATAATCAACATATAGTACATGAAATGACTAACTTCAACATTTCAAAGTAATTGAAAGGTACTACAAAATATACACAATCAGAAAAGTACCCAATTGATGGTTATTTAATTGCTTGCGAGCAAGATAACACCCAAAAAAACAATTGTACCCTCGCCGCATGTGTTTTTTTGTAACTCACACCAAATGTTAGCCCCATGTGAAACCTAGGAGATGGCACTTTAACTAGAATCACTTATACTTAAATGTAATCATTGATCCATACTCTTTTAGGTTGGTTCCCGATCATTTTCTCAATAATTGACGATCTTGAGTTTTTTTTAAAATAAAATAAAATAAAATCAATGCTACTCACTTTGACATAATCACAAACGAAATTCTTGGAGATGTAGTAAGGTAGATCACAAGTAATTATAAGAGTCGGCTCCTTATGGAGCAAGCATCTTTGAAGGGCCTCTTCATTAGCAAGCTATTGCCTCCTTTAGGGGAGGGCTCAATTCAAGGTAATCGAGGGTAGATCACAAATCTATACTTGTTACTTTCAATATTTTAACATGTGGAAAAGACCCGGAACAAGGTAAAATTTACAAGGAGTATATCACTAAATATAATAATAATAACAACATTAGCATAGCTACCGACCTCGGGGGGGGGGGGGGTAGTCATTGGTTGGAGTAGCAATATTCGTGCGAACAAATGATAGGGTATTTTAAAAACATGGGAGCAAAAATTTATAATTGGGCTTAAGAGTAATATAGGGTATCAAAAATGGCACTGGACATCTTTAAAGTACTATAAGGTATGGAATAATAGGTAATTTGAAATTATAAGTAATGCAAGCCATTTTTCTATTAACCCAAAGTAGAAATTTACATAATGATAGCATGTGAAAAAAAGAAGAGAATTGAAAGTAATACCCCCCTATAAAATAGTGGTTGTTCGCACCTATATCCTTAATTTTTTAACACACTGCCCCCCCCCCCCCCCCCGAGCTACCGACCAATTAGTTTGGAACTAAAATGGGAATCTTTTGAAACGTTGGAGTGTTTCTTGTATATATATCTTCTTGCATAATCTTGCTCTCAAATGTGTACACCTATTTTAGACTTGAATACATACACATGCATTAGAAACCGCAGAAGAGTAGTGTTTGAATAATAAGATGTGTCCAACTTATTGTGTGATTGGGTTTGGGTGGGGTGGGGGGGATCTTTAAGCCTACTTATAAGGTTGGCATGCCTTATTTGGCTACTAATCTTAACCATGTTTATATTTGAGTTGTAGTGGTTTGGTGCTCCAAGAACATGTAGCAAAATGACGCGTGTTTGATAGGGATTGGACTGTGTGTTCAATCTATGGTAATCATTCTAGGCTCAATAGTCAACATAAATGGGTGGGGGGGGGGGGCTTTACATGACCATTTACTAAGCACCATAATCTTCACTTTGATAATGAATAAGAAATTCATATGAACTTTGAAAATTATGAGGAAAGTGGTTGCGGTCTCTATTTGGATTTGGTAACCATCTCGTACTAACCGCGTGTTTCATATTCTAGGAAAAGTGGACTAGTCAGGAAAAGTAATCATTTAAGACACGATTTAAGGGTCACTTCACACACGAGATCGAGAGCCCGTGACCATTACACTTCAAGCACTCTCATTGGTGGCATAGGTGGAGCCGGTCCAAAAATGCTTCGCACTACAGTTAAGGGACCAACGGAGTATGTGAATGCAAGATGGATGTAAAGCCTACATGGATTCCTACATGGCATCAAATAAATCATGTTTCATGGTCACTCGGATTATTTTCAAAAACCACCTCTTGGAGATAGGTCTAACACAAGACCATGGTACCATGGCACTCCAAACATTCACACCCGTTGATTTATTCTATAGTAACATGCGTGAGGACCCTGCATGAATAGAATGTCGTTGAAATAGCATTTGGTTGAGGGCCCGGTCACATATGACATCACACTACACTTGAGGGTTTGTGACCACACTACATGATTTTGGAGGTGTGTTGGGACGGCCTTTGGACACTTTCTTTTGGGCTCTCACAATCTCATGGTCACGGCTCTTGGCTTGTGTGTGAAGTGGCCCTTAGGTGTTGCTTAAAGTGAGGGAGACAATCGATTTCATCAAGACTAGAATCTTATCCACTTCACAGGATATTCCGTGTGAGTGAATATAAATTTGTTGAGAAAGTAGAAATTGGAATGCATGGGACATCATCGTTGGGAGATGTGTCCTTTTGCTTCTTCTTAATAAAGACCTTCGAAAATCTATCGTCTCATTTGTTTTAGTGTGTGGGGGGTCTTTATGTGGGCACTTCCACTCCACAAATACCTTTGACCATTGCATCGTATCACGAAAGGGTCAATATATATGGTTAACAATTACGAATCACGAAGATTATCCTTTCAAATCTAGGAGTTGGAGTTGATGTACAAAAGTTAAAAGGTCCGGGTCAAATTGAAGATGATTATTTTTTGTCTTCAGGTGATAAAATCATAACCACATAGGCCCTCCCAATTGTGTCAACTACTCAACTTAGAAAGGTGTCTTTACTTTGCGCACATAGTCCAATTTTAGTGTAACAAGTGTTTTTTTGGTGTCCAATTCGAACTACAAGCCTTGCCGTATACCACTCAAATGTAGGTGTTTGCATAAGACTATATTTTGATCAAGGCATCCATATCTTATTTGAACATTTTATGAGTGGGACTGATTGCATATGAGTGCCATCCGACACAAACACCTTGACATCAAAGTATGTGATCTAGAGTATGATTTTTCAAATTGATTTCACGTTGTAATTAGTCTCAAAGACCCCTATGTAAGTTGGGGATACGATCAAAATGGATACACCCCAAACCTATAGAGGGCATGTTTTAAATATAGACGGGTGAGAGGTATGCTCATATGCAACAATTACTTCGCTTCCTCAACGTACCTTGTTAATAATTTGTGTCTTGAATAAAATTGGAAAGTTATAAAAGTTACTCACTACCTCCTACACATTTGTATGGTACTTACAACAATAAAAAATAATAAGAAAAGGAAAGTGAGTGTTCTCATACACAAACGTGCGAAGTCTGTTCACCACCTACTCCTCACGTCTGTGTGGCTATGGGGAGCGAGGGTGGCTTAGTTCCTCTTTTCGTACTTACAACAACCAAAGGGCCATTTACACATAATAACTCGAGTGGTTGTGGTTCAAGCCCACCTTCAACGGGTGGGTCTAAATACCCCCATCGAGCGTGGCTCGGAGGCCAGGTTCGGTGGGGTTCATTTTTTTGGCCCTCCCCATTTTGGTCCCTTGGGGAATTTTTTTGGTTTTTTTTTGCTAAATTTGGGTCCTGTGGCCCCAAATTACTCTAGGAAGCCCCCTATGAGATCAAGTAAGGCCCCACCCAATTAAAAAAATAGGGGGCATGTTTTATCCCAACCCTACCACCCCCTCCCGAACCTGGCCTCCGAGCCACGCTCGATGGGGGTTTTTAGGCAAATCACACCTTCAACCACACATACATTTATTTTTCCGTATACATGCAAGGTGAAGTTGTATTTGAAAATTGGATTTGATCTCGATTGTTGTGTGCAATTAGGTCTAGATGGGTGACAAACAATTTTTGGATTCTGGTCCAAAATTTGCCTAAGAGTAATTGTCTCCTACAATTTGTCTCCCATTCATAAGATTCTATCCCAATGTCACGTACTAACCACAAACAAAATAGAAAACATAGAAAGTAAACAACAACCATCATAATTACACCCTCAACTACGCAATGTATCATACCTAGTTGGTGACTCTAAAAGTAGTTGTGATTGTGGCTATCATCAATGCACCTCATCCATCTTTATCACTCGGAAATAGAACCAAAGAAAGTGAACGACAAACATTGTGGGTGTGGTTAAACATGGCCCTTGAGAGCCCCATGGGCACTCAATCAATTTCTTAGGGAGCAAGGACAAGCCTTTTGGGGGAGTCGTAGCTATTGAAACTTGGAGAAATTGCGTGAAATTGACATGGTCTTACCACTCATCCCTTGACCACATATGGCCGTATATGATCTATGGAGGTGACAAGTTATAGAATAGTGTCTATAGATTTTGTAACCATCTAGTGGCCAAGAATAAGTGGTAAGACTCCGTCACAAACTCCTAATCACCGACAGGATGTAAGAACTTAGAGGGTTGTAACCCATGGGGTGGACGGATTCTTCATTCCACGTATGAACTGATGTGAGTGTAAAAAAGGATATTATTTGAGGCATTAGTGTACATAATATGCATATGGGAGAGGTATTAATTTTCTCTAGTGGGGTCCATTCACGATTGGGGTACTACTTTTGGGACAAAGAAACCAAGGACTATGTCGCATTGGATCTCGATGTTTTTTATTTATTTACTATAATTTAATTAATAAATATCAAACAAATATGAGTAGATAGGTCATAGGACTTGTTCAGGCCACATCAATAGCAATCTCATTATTGAAGTGTACATTGGAGGTGAATTATTTCCTATTTTCCATCCTACTACCTTGGCGTAAGTGTCATGTGTCCATACATATATTTTATTATGTCCAATTCTATTTCTAAATGTTCCTTTCACATGTAGCCATGTTATTGTGTAATGTTGGCCCATGTTTGGTGTCATACATAAAGTTGTACAATTGGTATGTAATACATCTTTGGTTTTATTAGTACATAATTGAACGACAAGTGTGAGGAAGAAAATTGGGATCATTTCAATTAATTTTTTGTTGTCCTTTTCATTCCGTAATCTTAAGGTCAACAATCCTGATATCAACCATAGATAACAGTTAAGGAATCGAAATGATACCTTAGATAACCCTAATCCTTGTAAACTAACTTTGTCGATGTATTCATCATGGAATATTAAATGTAGGCATGATCCAAAATATGCTCCACAATACAAATCTAAGCACACCAACTATGTAAAGTTATCTACTTTAGTCCATTTTCCGTTAGACACTCATTCTTGGCACCCCAATCGTGAATGGCCCCGATGTGTGTACATTTAAAAAGGTTATGAAGAATTATGAAGTGAGGCAAATTTAGAAAAGGGACCCTAAGGCACAAAATGTTTTTTTTGACAAGAGATGTGTTAGTTTCATCCAATTCCCATTTTCATCTATTGTTGTCATAAGTTAATAGTTCTCAATGATTGCCTTGTGCATTCTTGTTAGGGTTTGCATTTGAGTTATTGGCTTATTCAAGTTGGAGGCTCTTCGAGCCTCAAGGGGTGGACTCTTCGTTGGAAACATAATGACATGCATGAGTCACAATGAATTAGATCCCCTGTATACAAGAAATTTAGAGAGAAAAAGAATGCCTACGTAGTAACAATAGGCTAGAAATGAACCCCTATATTCATACGAAGCTTTTCAATTTAACATGATAAATGCCTCCACTATGACATATGACTATGACATAAACCATATGTCATGAACCATATGTTATGACATAAAGTCTAGTGCATCTTTGGGAAGCCAAATTGCATTATGCATTATGATGTTTTTGATGACAAGTGGAGAGTGTAGAATTGGTAAAGTTTCATGACATATCGAAGGGAAGTTGAAAACACATAAAAATATTTTGTATAACCTAGTGGTTTCTATTTTGAAGACAACTTTACCCTAATTTGGGGTCAAAGATCCCATTTATTCTAGTGAGACCCAACTGAAATGAATTAACAACGAACATGGGAGATGTTACCTCCCCCAACATATGTCATGAACCATATGCGTGTAGGACAAGTGAAACTTTTTTTAATTTAAAAAAAAAAAAAACTACGTAGGCATATCTTACTAACTACACCAAACACCCAAACTCAAATACTATGAGAGGGAGATATTATCATCACATGGATTTACATGGTCTTACCATTGGTTCCCGGTCATCAAATAGGTACATGTAAATCTAGGAAAATAATAGATTTTGAATCCGCATTTGAAGCTTTTGTAAACACCTAGTGTTTGGAAACCAATGGTAAGGGCATGCGATCCATGTTTACAAAGATTCTAAAAGTGAAAAGCATACTTACACGGCTACCTTCGTCATTGACGAAGCAACTTTGGAAGAACCAATGATATTATATACCAAGGTTCTATACGACCAACATGTTTCCTTACGGCCTTTGGCCAAAATGTACTACATTGAATTGGACACGGATGAATGTGTGGAAGGTGGTCCCAAGATTGGACCTACATTGGCAAACCATGATCTTGTAGAATTGTCAACCATTTCTTTGAGATTGATAGCCAAAGTGTCCATTCTCATGATTATTGGGCAAGATCGTCATATTTTGTCCCAAAATAACTCCTCAATCCCTTAAACCTTTGTAGATTTGTAGATTTTTTTTGTGTGATTGCTTTCATAACATTATTTAGATCCACAATAGTGTTATATGGGACTGACATTATTCCATGGAATATTCATCACATTCAGTATGAATGTGGGCAATATTCCATGGAATATTGTCATTCCCACATAACATTGTTATGAATCTGAATAATGTCATGTTGTTCTTTGAGCAAAGTCCACATATCATAAAGGTAGGCATCACATGGGGCGCGATAAAATACTTCAATAAAAATCCAAGAGTCGACTTCGAATGAGCATGGAATCACGCCATCATAACCCCCAAGGTAAAGTGTTAGAGAATAAAGATGGAAGTTTCCATGTTGAATATCATTTGCTTGGGTAGTGGTAATGGAGACACAAAAATATAACAATGTAAAGTGAGGATTTTATTTATCTTAAAAAAATCACATGAACCCTTCCAATTGTGTTGATCAATGAACATATTATATGCATGTTAAGCATATAGTCCAATCTCATAGTAACACATATGACATTGATGTACATTACATAGACTTCTTATATGCCACTCAAATATAGGCATCCAATTAAGAGGAGTAACCACATAAAGCTCAAGAGGAAGAAAGGGTGAAGGGGGGGGGGGTCGTTTTTTCTTTACATTTCTTTGTAAACCATGTGGGTACAAAGGGTACTTTTTGAAGGGCTGTAAGTAATACTCTTGAAAAAAATTCCTTTGTAGAATATTAGAAGAATGTACTTCCATGGGATTTTTTGAAGACCCTATTCTACTTAGAAACTCACGAGCTTTTCACTTCTCGGAGATAAGTGGCAACCCACATTTGGACTCACATATACTTCTAAGGAAAACTCCATTGACCCCACCAAGACATAAGGCCCACATGCCTTAGATTGACTTTGGACTTCGTGCTCTAGAGAACCATGCAAGATGGATATAAAGTAGTAGTGTGCCATGAGAGCAAGGAGAAGGAAAGAATATTAACTCTTGTCTTTGATGCCTTCAAGAGCCAATTCAAACCCTATATAATTCACTTGGGGATTATGCCATTCTAACCCTAAAGTGAATTGACCCTAGTTGATTTCCATATGTAGGAAGCATATGAAGACCACTTCAACCCCATTCTATAGAGTGGCAACATACGAGTCTTCCTAGAGCACAAGTCATGCGCAATTGAAAATGTTCCCAAACTATCATAATAATGATGGATTTGTCAAATTTGTCAATTACGCAAGACTTGATATATGTTTGTAGTGATAACTCCATAACTCTTCAGAACCGCTACCAATCCCTATGGGAATCACGTGTTGTTACCCATCTCGCACATTAGATGGTTCTATGATCTTTGAAGGTGGTTGGTTTTGAATCCATTGTAGATTTTATAAATTTCTACCGGTCCACACAAGAAGTGGTAAGACCGCATCGTCCATGTACACTCAACTATTTGAATTTACGCAATGCTATAACTTTTGACTGATAGTGAGATTTGTTATCGATGAAAGTTGTTGATGTGTTGTAATATCCAAACAACCCATTTAACCGTTGTTGGTTTTAAGAGATTAAAATTAAAAAATGATGGCGTTGTGTAATTTTGAATGATAAGTCACATTAAAGATCCCTCAAGGGGTGCACACAATATTGGTTGTACCTACCCACATGGGTACACAAAAGGGGCATGGGATACAACATATGCACAACTATAGAGCATTAATTTCTTCAATGCTGGTCCGAGATGACCCTAAAGTACCGGATGAGAGTGAAGAGGTACCCCCAAACCAAACGGAGTGGTTTGCGGTTCGATTCCCAACTGTGAAATCGTTTCTCTACTTGACATAGACTAGCCAGGTGGTCAAGTGCCTCCTATATTCCAATTTTTTTTTAAATTACAAAAAGATAAAATTTCTTCAATGTGTAGAAATACTCAACTATTTCTAATGGTAACTTAATGTTATAATCATCATGTTTTTGGGATATATGCTTGTAAAACATTCCAATATCTATTGATTTTCCAACTTGTGCAAAAAGGTGAGGCTAACTCTTACCTATAAGTTCACATATGTATCCTTTTTGTGGCCTAAAATTTTCTATATGGGACCTAGGAGTTTCAAAATAGACATTCAATTTGGATATATGTGCTTCCCCCAATCTAATACCATAAACAATGTACACCCTTTAATATGGTATTGAGTGTGACTTATTATTCGGAGTTACGCAATGTTATTTATTTTAATATTAATTTAAGTTTTCACCAAGTAAAGATGTTAATGTGTTATATATATTTGTCCAAACAACCTATTTGACATGTTTTGATAAAAAAAATATTTTATCTAGAGTAGATATTTATAATATTGCATAACTCCAAACAACAAGTGACATTAAATACCATAACCAATGTATATTATATACATTGTTTATGGTGTTTAGTTTCATATACGGAATAATGTCATTAACCCAATTATGATGCCAATGCTTAGGTTGCACTAATGGGCAACAACTTGACCATAAGTGTAACCTCACAACACTTGGCGTTAGTGTGCTCACTAATACCTTGATATTAGTAGATTCATTGATATTATGAAGCCTCATCATGGAGTAAACAAATGGTCAACAAGTTGACCATAAGTGTAAACACATGACATTTGGCATTAGTATGGTCAATTATATCTTCCTCTTGTATACTAAAACATAACACATGTCACTTGCCATTAATATGTTAAATAATATCTTCCCTCTTGCACAATTCTCCCTCTGTCCCAAAATGATTGTCCCACCTCCTGGGTTTTTTTTGTCCCAAAACGATTGTCCGGTTTATTTGCTCGGCTAGAAATTTGAGGCTCAAAGTCAAATATTTCGCACCAAACTTTCTATATCAAGAAATATTTCAACACCAGAACTTCGGGGGGGGGGGGGGGTGTTTTGTAGTAGTTGTTGTTTTTTATTTTAAGAGTCATACTTACAACTACTAGGTCAATGGTCAGTGGGCCTTAATCTTGCCAAAGCTAGGAACATGGACAATCATTTTGGGACGGAGGGAGTAGAATGTAAAACTATTATCTCAAGCAATCCAATGTGCTACAATAAACGTCATACCATAAATAGTTATGTACTCCAAGAAGTTACTTGTGTTCACAAAATAATTTCAATTTGACATTCAACGGACATGACACTTCTAGGTTTCTAGGCATCTAGTTTAGACCGTTCACCAATAATGTATGTGATACCATAAATAGTGTATTGGATGTCAGCTTCAAAAACATTAATTAGCCCTAAGGGCCACTTCACACATGAGCCAAGGGCCGTGACCATGAAATTGTGGGGGGCCTTGATTATCATCCACATGCTATGCACACTGACATGGTCTTGCGTCAAGCCTACCTCTCAGAGGTGGGCCTGCCGCAAATTCCGGCAGACCATGAGACATTATCTATCATGTAGGAATCATCACTATATTCATTAAACGAAGACTTTGGAAAGTTTCAAAATAAATGCAAATGGTTTAATGTTTGGTCCAATTTCTTATTTTGATGACACATATTTGTGCCAAATTGGTTAGTGCCGCCCATGTGAATTAGTTTATTAAATCAAATCGAATATGTATTTGTCTTCTCCTTTTTCATTTATTTGAAAACCATGTCCTTAAGTAGTCTCAAAATCATGAAAAAGTCTCCAATTACTGAATATAGTGATAATCCTTGTGGACCTTTTCATCCATGATGCTTTCTTTGGGCCCTTAGGCCTTCACATTCTAGTGTGAAGCGAACTCGGACGGTCTCAACCTTTTCGACCAATAAGAGATCTTAGAATGCAATGGTGACGGGCCTTCAGTCCCGTTTGTTGAAGTGTTCCTAAAGGTCGACCATCTTTCACCCTAACACCTGGATTATTTAGTGCACCACTCGAATTTTGACACATCAGCCGCACATGACACTTGGCAGCATCTTACTCCTCATTGCCTCTTTTTTTGCCACGTGGCAGCACTGCATCTCCCTTAGTTACATAAAGTGAGGCTTATCATGTTGAAGGCTATGATAAACCGGACATTAAATTCAAGCCTGACAGAACTAAATTAAGTACACGTGACCGTGCATTCTATGGCATGGGATTTGTGGTGTGTACGTAAACCATCCATTAGCAAAGTAAAAATACATCGAACTATTTATAGTTTGTAAGTAACTATTTTTACAACATTTGACTTTTGAAATAGTACTAGAGGCCCCAAATTAGTGTCATTTGCTATTCGGAGTTACGCATTGCTATAACATATTATTGGTAATATTTTTTTGTACCAAGTGAAGATGTAATTATTCTACAGCGTCCAATCATCTAATTTGACCTGTTTTTCTTTTGGTAAGAAATGAGATCCATAGAATCAAATTTAAAGCACCAGGTAACTCCAAATAGTAAGTGACACTAAATACCATAAGTGGTGTAGTGGACTCCACCCCCCAACCTTGTAGGGGACCTAGATTTACTAGAGCCCCTTCATCCACAATGGATGAGTCTAAATAGAAGCCACGAACCCCAAGCTGCATGCATTTCATGGGTGCCTCTCCATGTTATGACACCTCAACTATACGACGCATTTCCCGTCAACAAAACTTTCTAGTATTAATTTACTTCCATACTACAAGTACACCGGTTATGGCATCTAGTGTCACATGCGTAATAATGACAATTACCTTATTTTGAGGTGTATGCTAGGTTGCACTAATTGTCAACAACTTCACCGTTAGTGGCACCTCATGACACTTGGTGTTCAATTGCGCTTACTGATATCTTGGCATGAGTATGTTCATAGTGTTATGAGGTGTAATATTGCCTATGTTACACAATGGCCTACAAGTCGACAAAAGCGTACACACTAGCATGCTCAAGAGCATCTTCCTCTTGCATACTAAAATGTAAACACGTCACACTTGCCATTAGAATGCTTAGTGAAAAAATTTCATCTTGCATACTAAAATGCAGTAGTATCATCTCAAGTTTTGCAATGTGCTATGCTAAATATCATAATGTAAATAAATTTTCACTCAAATCAATTACATATGTTGATGAGTAGCATCATATTGGCAATTAGCGGATGTGACACTTTGAGACCTCTGGCATCTAGTTAGGCCCTTTGCAAATAGTGTAAATATGTGACACAAAATACCATCCATGGTGTACAACGCTCGTAATATGACATTTTTCTAGGTCCAATTCATCTTGTAGGAAAGGTTATTAATGTGCATTACTGATGGGACCCACATGTATATCAAAGTTCACATGCAATTAGTACATAGGAACATGCAAGAGAATGTTGGGGAACCTTGGGGAATGTTGTGAGCATATTTCTTGAATGCAAATGCTCTTCCGTACTTATCGGGTACTTATGTATCATCATTATGTACATAACATGGCATTTTACATTGAAATAGGCCATTCTCTTGGAAAAACCTCATAGTTGGTACAACATTTGAGGCCACAATGTCAATTTACTAGAAATACAACACTTTCTTGCATGACCAAACGTGTCTAAATAAAGGAGAGCAGAACAATACAATCCAACCTCCATATTAGTACAACACTTCAATTGTATGACACCTCGACCATATGACGCATTTCCTATCAACCAAACTTTCCAGTCTTAATTTACATCCACACTACAACTACGACGTTTGTAATATGCCATTTGTTTAGGCCCAAGTTGTCATACAATAGAGGTAATTAATGTACACAAGTGATGGGTCCCATGTATTATTTCAAGGTTCATATATGTGATTAGTATTTCGGAACATACATGAGAACCTTGGAGAACGTTGTGAGCATTGGGAAACTTTGGGGAATGTCGTGAGCATCGAGGAGCCTTAGGAAATGTTGTGAACATATTTCTTTCACTAGAAATGTTCTTCTACACTTATGTATATTCATTATGTATCACAGGGAGGTCACTCCATTGTCAAGTTGTACACCATGAGCGAACAAAGTTTGCTACCCCTATATTACATGCCATAGATAATTTTAAAACTTTCGATATTTTTTCAACACATACATAACCATTGACAGTATCTTTTGTATATATTTTTTGACATTTTTAATCATCTTCATTCTTGTAGTAGTTTTTGAGTTCAATTCTACATCATTCTAGTTAGAAACGGTATGTTTTACAAAAAAAACCAAATCATCAAATTTAATTACCATTTGTTATTATTATTTAATAGGACCGTGTATGTCTACTCATGAAAAAAAAATTGATTTAAGTTTGACCCATTTTGGTGCTGCTTTATGTAAAAAGCAAGATTTTTTTACACGTAAAGTGTTTGCATGTGGTTGTTCAACTTTGCAATGGAGTGACCTCCTTGTCTTGTGTACGAAAATGATATTTCTCATGGAAATAGGTAATTTTCTTTTGGAACGCCTCGATAGTAAGACGACATTCGAGACCAAAATGATCACCATACCAAGAATACGACGTTTGGATACATTTCAATGCTTTCATGCGCGACCAAATGTATTATAATAAGGCGGGAGAATAGTAGCCATCAATTTGCCCATTGACTCGGTCGCCTAGATGGAATGGTAAATTTTATGTTGAGATCTACAATGTGTGGATGGTACGATGCATGTCTCCCACATCGGCCAAGGTGGTGTGTGTGCTAGTGTGTTTGAGTGACAAGTGGCACATATGCATTGAAGGTGTCCTCCACACATCTTGACAAGTCGGTTGCATTGTAACACCACTAGCTTATTCTGCATGGTTGTGTTCCGTTCTATATTTAGCATCGGACATGCGCCTCCACTATCTAAGGGCCGCTTCACACTATGGCCGGCCAAGTTGAGAGGTTGTGGTTTTGAATGGCCAAACTTTGTTGAGAGTGCAACGAAATGGGCTGAAAATAACCGCCAATAAAAACATAGGTACTGGAGACTTCGGCCGGGCACTGCAGTGTGAAGCGAGCCTCCAAAGGCCAAGCCCTGAGTCCAGACCTTTGGCCAGGAACTCCCACGGCCTCTCGACTTGGATGGCCATAGTGTGAAGCCTCCAAAGGCCAAGCTCAAAGTCCAAAGGAAGAAGGAGCATCCCACTTATGTTCCGTGCCCAGAACAACCCCTCTAATCTAACGGCCAAGGTCTTGTTAGTGTTTGATTTCTTAATAAACAAACACCGATGGTCTCTCGGCCATAGTTTGAGTTTTTAGTCCCGTAAGACCCAAACTTCCTTTGAGAGTCTGTCGCCTTCGTTAAAAAATATTGCCATGTAGGCATTTTGGAGAGCGACAACCTTTGGACTTTGGCCTCTAGTGTGACGGGTCGAGAGGCCAAATTCTTGGTTTCTTGCAATCTGATTGGTGGAAATTGATGGCCTCTCGACCTTCGGCCATATTGTGAAGCTAGCGGCCCTTACCTTCGTGGAAGAAACTTAGAAAACACGAAGAAATTGATGCCAATATGAATAATGAAAAATGCCGGTATGAATAGTAAGAATAAGTTATGAATAGTGTTGGTATTTTCAGCAATAATGTTGCTATGAATAGTGTTTTCAATGAATATTACCGGGATGAACACTATTTTTTTTATAAACACTAGTTAATGTGAATAGTATTTGGGAGTATAACTTGAGCCAAATTTCCAAGTGTCAGCCTTAATGTATGAATAGTAAATGAATATTCATACTTTTTACAAGGGCCCCATAAAATATAATTGACATATTCCATGATCATGGAACTGACCCACATGGCTGAACAATGTTACGATGCTAGTCTCAACAACTTAATAAGACATTTGATGACTCATCTGTCACTGATCAATGATGATGACAAATTGATGAAACCCAAAAAACGATGAACCCATGTTGTCAAACATAAGGTAGATGGGTCTTAAATGGCTACCTTTTCCAACTAGCCCACTTCCCCTAGGATTTGAGACACACGACTAGTATGATGTGGTTAGCAAATCCGAATTGAGGCCGTAGCCACTTTCCTCATAAATTTTTGAGCTCACAATAATATATTTATTATCACAAGGAATATTCTCGTTCTCATTACATGGTCATATAGTCCACCCTTCCCCAATTGTGTCGATTATTGGTTCTCGGAGCCACACCAAACCATGTCATATCGCTAGAATATAGGTGCATGATTAAGAAAAATAACCAAATAAGGCACCTCCGCCTTGTCAAAAAGAGAAATATGATAGTTCCAAACTAAGTTTAGGTCATATTACATTGCTACACTAAGGTAGGCGAACTTAAGGTAGATGATGCTAAGCCCACCACTTTAAGTGCTGAAAAATAGATACTATTGGCAATGGACTCTCGTAGACTCATAAAAGGCCCCAAATGTCGCCTACCAAGATGATCTTAACGAATTCGATTCGACCTTGGGGGGGGGGGGGGGGAAAGCTCTTATTGTGACCTGGAGCAACTTAATGGCCACGTCGAAGGTTAGGCCCCAGATGGGCATTATTTGTTGATTTCCCCTCGGTTTGTGTTGGTTCTCCCGAGGTGGTTGTATTTTGGTTATGTTCTTGCAATTAAAATTTCAATTTGTGACAAAAAAAGAAAAGAAAAGACTATTGTGAGGTCCTATCAATTTTGAATGGCTTTCATTAGCAAAGTG
This sequence comes from Polytrichum commune, assembly GCA_950295325.1. Classification (NCBI taxonomy): domain Eukaryota; kingdom Viridiplantae; phylum Streptophyta; class Polytrichopsida; order Polytrichales; family Polytrichaceae; genus Polytrichum; species Polytrichum commune. The sequence continues at coordinate 71,645,644 of OX485803.1, forward strand.
GCCCATGAATTCCAACGCACCAAAGTATGTGACATGTCTGATTTAAGTTCCGTGTGCAAATATTATAAGGGTGTTAGAAGTTTTATAAGTGGACGACCCAAGATTTCAGTGCAAGATTTCAGGGTGTTGGTTTTGGGTGGGATGTTGATTTTAGCACCATCTATCTTATACCTGCTTCAAGGACGCTTGGCCTATTATGATGGGTGACAAATAATAATCGATTCCTATTGGAGAAAAATCATCTCGTTTACAGATCTTGTATGAATCCAGTGCCATAAGAATGAGATCAAATAAGTGACAAAATGTCAATCATGATAGGTTTCCAAAGAGTACATGTTTGCTTAAGTGGTTATTGTAGAGGGGTATTTGGTTCAATACTTTGAACTTTTTAAAGTATGTTCATCTAGAAGTTTTGTAGGGTCCCAAACAACGCCATAACGACACTCGGCAAAATCAAAATGTCAAAATGAAGCAACTTTTTTGTATCATTGCCATATGTTTGAAATTTCTAAAGGTAGGCATGTGGTACAAAATGTGTTCGTACTTAGCGAATTTTGCACATAAAGACGGCTTGGGATTCGTGGCATCTATGTAAACTCATCCATCGTAGATGAAGAGGCTTTAATTAAAAAGGGTCCCCTATAAGGTTGAGGGTTGATTCATTCCAACCAGACTCCAGTAAACTAATTCGGGGTCTTTGATGCTATTTTGCATAGTCAAATCGTCTAGAATTGATCATTTATAGGATATATTATAATTCACTGTGTTTTCCCCTCCATAATGAATAAATTTACGCGCCCCATGCAAGATCACATTTGCCCAAGGTTGGGCCCCGCCCTCGGCACGCCTCCTTCACTCCTCGGATGAAGCCCATGCTCCCTGCCCACCCCGCCCAACTTTGAAAAATAAAATTGCCCTTGCATTCTTGAAGGCCACTTGTCCATATAAACCATATTGAGTGCACTTCATCTTCAAGGTCCACAATCCAATTTATATATATATGTTCACTTCCATTAAGAAAATAAGCAATTAATTGGGATTTCATTTTTGAAGTGAAACGGTGAATAAAGCATGTAATTAACTTGGAAGTCAAAAACATTACAAAACCCTCATTAGCATTGAGTTTATAATTTTTGTGACTTACCATTGAAAGGGTCATTGTTATTCTAAAAAGGAAATAATTAAGCACATCATTCTTCATATTTGAATTAAATCATGATCAATTCTAGTAAGTGCATTTTATAATTAACTTGGTAAGCATACTTTTTGATTTAACTGGACTTAATTAGGATTAATTAGGATTAATTACATTTAATCACACTTAATTAGAATGGCAAAGCCCCGTTCAATGTTAAGTTACAAAAAATTATAACCTGAATGCTAGTGAGGGTTTTGTAATATTTTAGACTTCCAAGTTAATTACATGCTTTATTGATGGTTTCACTTCGAAAATGCAATCCCAATCAATCGCTTATTTACTCAATGGAAGTGAACATATATATTGGATTTTGGACCTTGAAGACGAAGTGCACTCAATACAAGTTATATGGACATGCGATCTTCAAGAATGCAAGGATGATTTTATTTTTTTAAGTTGGGCAGAGCATGCAGGGAGCATGGACTTCATCCGGGCAGTGGAGGAGGTGTGCGTGGGGCAGGGCCTAACCTTGGGCAGATGTGATCTAGCCCGGGGCGATTTATGTAGACACCACGGATCCCTAGCCCATGAAGTCTCCATAGTGGCCCCATAGTTGTTGAATGTTTGCGATGGAAGGAAGTTTCTTACTCTTGTTAATTGAGGCCTTTCCAAAAACAAAACAACACTAAAAATGTATAATATCATATTCTGAAGACAAAAAGGGAGAGGCCTCAACCTCAATTTCCACACGGACCCCTTTGCTTTGAGGATCGATCATCGATAGACTTTGCATCACTTCCACCTTATAGCACGATTATTTTACAAGACAAGAAGCCGAAAATTCAAGAGAAGTTTAGCTATAATGGGGCTATGATACCCCTACAATACACTAAGTTACCCACTTGGAGAAGTTATGCCAAGGTGCCATTTGCATCTCGTTTTCACTTTCTCAAAGGTTGATGTGAGTTCTCAATGGCAATTTATGCATGGTACTTATTGCGTAAACGACGTTGTAGGACAATCTACACTCATCTTAACATTACTGAACATGTAGCTGATGGCCTCTTTCCAAAGAAAGAGGTTGCGATTAAAAAAATTATTGTAAATTATAGTTGTTTGTCTCATAGTACACAATCTAAATGTTCCTTATAAATGAAGAATCCTAGAATAAAGGAGGATTATGCTCGTCCAGTGTTTGGTCCCACGAAACATAGTCAAGGAGCTGAGTAATGTTTATGATGACATAAAACATGATTTTTTTCAAATAGAATGGACACCTTGAGCACTAAAAAATTGATATGTAAGGTAAGCATACTCAAACCGAACAATACGCAACATTGTCTACATATAAAACCCTCACACAAAATGGTTGTGGTACGTAGTGTTGGTGTTGGGTAGATGTCCCTTTGAATTTATGAATATTCTAGTAGTTGCACAAAGCACAAGAAATTGGTCAAATGGGTAAGTACATAAGCTTATCTAGTACACTCTTTTGGTTACATGTACGCTCGTATGATTAGAGGTCTCTCTTTTGCGGTAACGGAACGGGCACGGAAGTTAGGTTCCTTGGATTCACTTTATAACACCAAAAAACATAGAAGAAACTTTTTACGTGGGCCAACTTTATGTAATTTACCGATAAATTCACCGAAAAACGACAATGACCTGAAAAGCGAAGCGTATCGAGACCCAATGGACTACTCTACTCATCCTTCTACTTAATACTTTTATTGTTCGGCCTTTGATGAATGATTCCAAATTAGGATCAATAGGCTTTGTTTTTTTCCAAGGGGATGAGAAGCCGCACATTTGTATCATGCCTTTACACATGCTAATGTGTCCTTAATGCATGTCATATTTTAACACTCTTGTACTAAAGAATCAAACACTATGTGATGGCGGCACCGGCCACACCGTTAGTCAAGGGGTACTAGGCATTGCTAAGCAGTGCCAAGGAGACGTGTTAGCTTAACTATTAATTGCTGTATTTTTATTTGTGTTGCCCACATTGCCAGTTAAAGTAGCTACACTAAATATGATATTTAGTGTTTGATACACTAAATACAAATGCATGCACTAAATGTCAATAACCCTATGTAAGTAAGTAACATTAACTGTAAACTCAAACACTAAAATGATCAACTATGGTAATATGTGGAAGTTACATGTTTGATTTTAGTGTTGGTAAGGATATGAAAAAAAATGCCATCGATTTTGATAGATGAGAGATCAGCGAGCAGGAAGGTGGGACGCCATCCCTAAAATCACAAGTCCAATGAAATCCATGCTTCACAGGAAGGGAGGTGGCAGTAGGGAAAGTAGCGGCACATTTATGTCTAACACTAACTGTCAAGGAATTGAAAATTAGTGTTGAGCAAAGTAGGGTGGTAACAACATTAAATATAATCAAACACTAAATATCATATTTAGTGTAGTGTTGAGGTTTGAGTGTTTACACAAACTGTCCAGAACCCTAACATCCTTAGTTTCGGCACATAACTAGTCTTGTGAAGTTCACAAAATCTTGACCTACTAAAGATGTTCGAGTTTGGACACACAACTTCATTGCTTATGGTAAATATTGTGGACACGTTTTTATAGTGTGATTTAATTAGTACCCTTCGATGCATTACTGTATTACGTACGTTGTCATTAAGAAGTTATAGCACTGCGTAAATCCGAAGAGTAAGATGCACTAATTAGGGTAATCAGTGCAGTGTGAAGTGGCCCTTAGATAGTTTCTCAATTACAGTGAACCAAATGTGAGAAGATCGATCAGGGTCCCACCTATTCCAAGGAGCTCAAACTCATTCCTGGTGGTCCGTAACTTAGGCATGGGATATCGTTCTACTTTGTGGTTGTTAGAGACTCCCGCGAACGAGGACTAAACTTAGATATGATACCTTACCCATCTCCTGCCCTCGTCACCCTATTCACCAGTATCTCACCTTCCCGAATCCCACTGCGACTATGGAACGATTCCATCTCGTAACATCACATGATCCTAGGCTCTAGCTTCAGAGCTAGATGCATCATGATTCGCACCCTGGCCATGCAGATCGCAGGCAGAGCGAGGAAATATCATGAGCTGATCAATCGATTAGCTTAGAACTATACTAATCGCGAATGTAGAGACATCATGATTCGGCGTTGCAACGTGGAGCAATTGCAACCAGAAAATTTCAAATAACAACATGTGTGTGGTCGTGTTTCACCCTTGTCATCCGTTAGTACTGTTTTGATGGACGACCCTCCATAGCCGGATAGCCTCACAATTTGGTGTCTACTGACCCAATGGAAGAGCACTACCAATAGTGCTGATGACTGCAATGAATTGGCCAGCTTCATGGATAAATCATTGAATTGTTCAAGGAAAATGTTCTGTTGTGGCATCAAAATGTAGAAGGAATGTCTCATTTTCAATTGTAGACGGAAATTCCTTATCCCAAATGAAATGGTGCAGCAAATGCATGGTTTCACAATGAGGATGAAACTGCCCCCAAGGGCTGCTGCACCTGAAACTTTGCTCGCCTTGTTGGTCAGGATTCCACCAGTCTTGACAGGATACCTCCATGCCTCCCTGTCATTGTTTAATGTTAAAAAACGGTAGTACGCTGACATCTTGTTTACCTTTCGTACACTGGCAAAATATGATTTACTGCTAACCTGACCTGGAAGGTGTTAGTCCTTATTTTTAATATGATGAAAAATGTGGTCTGGGATAATGTACCTATCACACGAGGCGAGGAAGGTTATAAGGATGATTTATGGTTGATCTCTGCATAAGGCCATGAGGGCAGTATTGTTCTCATTGAGAAGTTTTTTGGAATTTTGGGAGACGTCAAAGTGGTCAGCCGAGACTTCATGAGTTCCCATGCTCGGTTGTTGTGTGAGCTTGTTCGCGGTGAGCATGTCAATGGCATGTTGGGTAGTGGCTGAGTCAATTGCCGATTTGCGCACACCTTTCTTGTAGTAAGTGCACCATAGGAATAACTGCCCGAGTGTGAGAAGAGTGCCTAGGCCATTTGGGATCTGTAAGAGGCCATGTGGGCACATGCATTTTAATTTCACATGACAAATCTCCACCTGGCATTTTGCAAGCATGATCACAAATCAACCCGAGAAAAAAAAAATCATGATGGGGTTAATTAAGGAATGGCGTCTTACATAGATAAACTTGTCTTTCTTGATTACTCCATATGAAGTCCATACGAGGCTGTTGCAGAAGGATGCAAATGACAGTAAAAAGGGCATGCTCTGCACAGATTGTGACCTAATCACCTCTTTCTGGCCAACACCATCAAAACACACATCTCTAAATCAGTGTAATAGATAACCATTTCATTTTTCTTGAACGGAATCACTGACATGGATTTGAAGCCACACTGGATAAATCAGTTTGAAACAACAGTGGAAAATTCAATGATGGTAAATCACAAACCTTTCTATGGACTTCCATATGGATTGAACCAAGTACTGATTGCAAATGACTGAATATCTTTCTTATCCTTCAGAAGTGCATTAGGTTTAACAATAGGGGGAAAATTTGGCATTTTCACTGCAAGTTTAACAGAAAAGATGTTGAGGCTTTACCATGACTACGAGAGGGGATGCATACATAAGTACTCCAATGATGACACATATAGATCCAACTATTACACCTCGTTGGTGCTTCTTTGTGATCAGCAACAGACAAGCTACCATGACCCCGTAGAGCACGCATATCACTGCGAGCAGTGCAGTGATTTTCCTCTGTTTTGCTCAAGCAGCACACCATGAAACATTAGCCTGGAAACATCCTGACATTGGGATGCATATTCAACAACCAGTAACTACAGTCATTGGACATCTTACACTCATGTTTGCTACTTCAATGTGTGCAGTGACAACAATAAGGCAGAAAAAACTATGATAATTGGGTCACAGACAATAAAATCAATAGCCCTGATCGAACAATGATTATACTCTTAGTCAGGCTATTGAAACACTACCATCACAATTACTAAACCTCGGCTCACTGGAAACGTTACAAAATCATACAGAATACTACAACTGACGCCATTGCCCTCAATGTTTAACCCTGTGAAATGTGGACATCTCTTGGACATCTTCCTTTGGGACACCTCCCGGGATGACGACGATGTCCGCCTCTACTACCATTTCTCAGGTGCCTTACTTTATCTAGTCAAAGGGGGAATCTGAACAAGCAGTCATATCCTTCTTAAGAAATTGTTGCCACACGATCCATCACGGAGTTATGTTTGAGACGGCATTCGAGTATACCCTGCTTTTTGGGGTGCCGAAAATGAGGTGAATGGTGACATAAGTGCCTTCCAATACCAATCCCGCAACATTGATGGACACCACGAAAATAAGTCCTGCCACAGCCGGAGCTCCATAGAATGTCCATAGCATGCAATTGAGAAGAGTTGCGACGTAGGGCAGGCCTGAGTATTGCCCTGTTGTCTTCCTCTTGCATATCTTATAAAATGTTGGCCTGTGAATTGTTCCATAGCGTTCGTTCAGTAGGGGAAAAACATCGGCGCATTTTACCTTTTTGCAGTTCTATGAAGCAGATTCATACATTAGCATGTTATGTATCCAGTAAGTTTTCATATAGTGACCATTATTGGCATCAAGAGTTGCGTTTGTTTCGAGCTCACATCGGTGACATGAACAATCCCATTGACATTATGTTTCCTGCAGAACACAAAACCAGTCTGTCAGAATTTGCTTATGAAGAATCGCACGTCCATTTTTCTCTACATGGAACTTTCTTTCTCAACTCTGACATCGACATCCACGATTGTTGTGTTTCTTTCTGCAATTTAATGCTGCAGCTCTAATAAAGATAATCCAAGTGTGGATATTCAGAGGAGAAATGTACAGTGTCTGTCAAAATAAGTTAAAGTAACCCTGAACCATACTTTCGGTAGAATGTTTCACACCGGTCTGGTGACAATTTCGACCCTTGTGTTACTGCGAATCGAATTGCTTAAGAGGTTCATACTGCATGGAGGTAGATTGTCTCAAAAGTGTGAGGTTAATTGTAGTTTATACACTTTTCAAATTGTGTCCACCTTGGAACGGGATATAATTGATCTCAATTTCTGCCATCCTACGTAAACTGTAAAGTTCTACGGTTGGAATAGGAACTATTTCCATATATCAGTACTTTCCAAATTCATTCGGCGTTATAATAAGAATACTCCACATGAAATCATAAAAACTGCTATTCAGGAGGATACGATTTGGTATCTTACGATACTGAGTAATCATAGATGCATCAAGAAAGTTGCGGAAAACTCAAAAAGGTGCCGTGAAATCGAGTAGGGAAACCAAGCTGTTGGGAAACGATTTGTCCTTTAGACAATTTGAACATTGGAATACGTTTGGCTGTTGGTGATCTAAGGTGCCACTACTTGATGATCATTTCTAACGCTGGTTGATAATTCTTAAAGGGTGAATAGCCCTTCACATACCTATGATTCCGAGCACTGTCAAAGCAATGTCCGTTCCTGAGCTCACCATTTCGTTGGATCTGTAGAGAGAATGTTAGATGAAGTAGGTTTTAGAGCTCACGTGTGTCGTGGCAGATTTTACTTGGATATATCACCTGTTCAAGCGCTCAATGCTGAATCTATGTGATTAGTATTTGCGGGACATTTGCAAAAGCGTGTGGCGGTTCAATGCGGGATCACTCAATGCTGTAAACACACAATGTAATATACCACAGGGTTGAGGCAGTTCAATTCATTAGTGCAAGTAATTTAATTGGAGTGATTTCCTCGAGCATCTGCTTAAAGGACGTATCTGCTCACAACTCAGTGAATGCACATAGTAGCGGAGCTAACGTAGACATAATTAATTCGCCAGAGTGGATATTTCTTGCGCCACACCGGGGATGGCAGCCAAATTTACCAGAGCCAAGAGATCACAAAAAGAGGTCTGCAATCTACTGTTGGCGACCGAATTCAAGAAACTTAATATCTAAAGGAACATGATAGATGGAAAGCATAACAGAGTTCACTTGACAGACATACGACAAGCTGAACTACACTCATATATAGCTGCAGTAAAAAATATCGCCAGATCTGTATATTTGTATACAAGGTTCGCAGCAATACAAGAAGAGGCGGAATGGAGGGCAAGAAAGAGGAATTTGAATGAGATGGAGGGAGATCAAGAAGAAAGGGAAAGGGAAGGGCAGAGAAGGAGCAACCGTTACAAAGGGGAAGGCGACAGTTATGATGCCACCTCATTGTCTTATCCATTGTCCAAACTGCCGATCCATATATGTACGCACGAGTCACCATCCCTGCGAGCAGGGTAGACAGCAAAACTGATGTGAATGAACGTCCTCGAGAAGCCGATGATATAGCGGGATGATAGTCGAGAACAACGAGATGACTCGAATGGCCTTTCCTAACCGTAGCACAAAACGGAGGCTCGAGCCACCATAACTACGGGCCCCAACAGCAACAGCAGCACAGTCACTTGGTGCGAAGATTTGAGAACTCTCTCTGCAATTTTCAAGGGAACATAAACTCGCTGAAAAGGCTCGTCAAAGAGGATCGGACCTGGTTATTTTGTTCTTCGGCTACATTGATTTAAGATTTTCCATGAGCAGTAGTTTGCAGTCGAATTCTTTTTTGTCTAGGGCTCGGTTGACCAGAAAGAAGGAACTCCTTTTGTGAGAACGAGGTCCAGAGACAGAGCATTCATATTAACCAAAGGACTGTTCTGTTACTTGGTAGTGTTAAGTTGCAATATATGAGTTGTTTAGAAAGATCATCAGCAATGCTTCCTAATGTGTCTTTCCAATCAAATTTGAACCACTTATTGTTACGATGTGGACGATCGCGCTCAATGTCCGGGTATCTACTTATTACATAGAGAGCATGGCCAAGAAGAACGATTTGCTGACGTTCTTAAACTCACATTTGCCACGAGGACTTGCAAGCAGAACTTGAACGACTGCATGATTTGATGTTTCCTGGTTGAACATTTTGGCTGAAGGTTTGTGCTCTTCACTTCCCGCTAAACTTGTGTTTGCAGACATATAGTAGATACCTTCTCGCCACATGTTGAACGGGTTCTACGAAGGGAGAAGGAGCGCCATGAATCTCCGTGGATCTTTAGATCCGCAATCGTTTCGTTGGTCACGAAATTTGCGAGTTCATGAACATAATCAGCAAAAGCTTGAAAAGAGTATGGAATCGAAAAGGAACAGAAGATCGAAAAAGCTCCTCGATGACCAAATGATAAGTCCGGAGGAAGAAACCTCATCACAAAGTCCTTCGCAGACCGCTTCTCAGACTCCCGTGCAGTCTCCTCAATCACCAAAAGTTAAGAAAGCAGTTCGAGAAGCCAAGAAACTGCTCAGAATCTTGAATCTTGATCACATGATTTCCGATGTTGATGAAGAAGAGGTAGAGAGAAAATCTGAACCAAAGAGATTGAGTAAAATGAATGGGAAGAGAGAGAAGAAGAGAACTGACACGAGGAGAGTAGATTGGTCACCCAATCCACGCGGATCTGACGGCGAAGACTCCGAAAAGGATAGTGACAACTCCTCAGTGTGGTCGTCATCCAGAACAATTAGCTGTACCAAAGTACTGCAACAGAAGCTAAACGAAAGAAGGGAAATCAATGCACGAATATCAGGGCAACATGTGGTTCGAAAACGAGAAGATACAGATATGGCTGTAGAAATGACGCGAAATAGCAAACCTGTGCCAAGAGATGGTCAAAATGGAAAAGATCCGAACGGGAAATTTGTCCAGACTAAGGACGTTCCAAACGAGCAAGTGCAATTGGAACTGGAAAGTCTAAGGAACACAGTGGCAGAGATGAAGAAGTATCATGCAAAAGCCATCCTCGAATTTACAGAGAACCTTGAGCAACATACTCGACAGATTGGACTTCTGCATAAATCAAACTCAAAGTTGTCTCTGAAAGTGGAGACTCTGGAGAAAGAGATGAGGGTCCTCAGTGCCATGCAGTTTGTTTCCTCATCGTTGCCCTGACGTCGCTTTTACAACACATCCATGGTTACTTACCAATGTGCTTGGAGCTCTCTGATATTTCAACCTTTATGTATATTTTAAAGGTTGGAGATGTATATGATGTCTAAATATCTCTCTCCAGACAGGGGTTGCAGATATTCGGAATATACTCAGCCGTAAGCTCTTCCGAAATGCCTTGGTGTCGCTATGGTGAGTGGATTTTTTCTTCACTTGAAACAGTGGTTTTCAAGTTGTTTGAAGGTTGTCCATTCACTCAATGCGCATGTTGAACTGAATATCTCCATCATTACTGAAGAGCTCTTCACAGTCGGATGGTGTCCTTGCCGGACTGCAACCGTCAATTCTTGCTTCGCCGCTTTTGCATCACCTAGTTCTGCCGTCCTGGTGAAGATGAACTGTATACTGCAGCTGACGCAAGGCACCTATTCCATAAGAGTAAGTCTACTATAATGAAAATTATCTCCACCTTGAAATATGCTCTTACACTTCGTAGATAAATTTTCTTACCATGTAGCATTTTTATTTACTAGGAGGCCGGTTCGATATACTCGTAGATAAGGCTGGAGGCTAGGGTTTCCTTCAATCTGGAACTGATTGATGTCGAGCCCTGGACTAAACAAGGTCTTCTGGGCAATCTAATCGGAGATTTACGATCGTACAACTGACAACTTAATTTGCAGTTCGCAGCCGGCGTTCGTTAATAATGGAAAGTTAACGTTCTCTACTTGGAAATAGCTTCATCCTACTTCTCTCAAACTTTTCAGCTATTATCTGAGTAATTCCGACTCTGTTCGGATGAGCTATTGATGTCAAGTATCTGTCTCAATTTACTGGCAAGTACAGTAGAGAATGCATTTGACAACCTCCCGTAATTGCTCAATTTTACTCTCTGGCAAATCTGTCACCTGCAGTCCAATATTGTGCCAGAAACAGGAAGGCCGACATAAAAATCAGTCAGTCATAGCTACTTAACCTGGAGATACCCATCACATTATGATCATGCCCCTATCGTCTTTGTTCTCACATACTTTAATTCGTTACCAACAGAAAGTGCTCTACTGGAGCATGCACATCCTACGAGTTTCGGCCACTAACACAGTCTGTCTTATCGTTGTCTCAACGTATTTCTGTTTGTCCTGTCTCGTGACCTAAACATCAGTATGCTTGGAGTGTGCCATACCTATCATCTCACACATATTTATTATACAGACTTCCCTAAAGACCATTCTCTTGCAACATGTGAAATCCATCTTCGGAGAAACTTAGCATTGAAAGGTCAAACAACTGTGCAGGTTTATGTGGTAAGCGTTATTTCACTTGAGTTGGCAATACGGGATATCAATTTGGCAATGCGTTTATCTCCATGCTGGTTTCCTCGACAGACCTTTACGCTCGGCTTGATCTGTTTGGCCATAACGTTTACAAGGTCAGTAGTCCTTACATGGCTTGGACTTATAATGGTCAAAATCAACAGAACAAATGATAGGGTTAGAGCTAATTATAAATATATTGAGCATGCATTGTGAAACTAAGTATCTATGCCACTGTCAAACATAGATAGTTCCACAGGAAAATCGAATTAGAGGGGAAACAAACACATGTATTATTTTGTGAGGCCATGATAGATGTTTCTGTCCTGTGTTTATGTCAAACCCTGCATTGATAGCTTTCGTTACCAAGCTTTCTCCGGCAGGCCTGCTGAAATTTACGAGTAGCAAACGACTTCACATCCTTTTCGATGTCATCGCAGAATCTCATTGATCTCTGAAAAGATTCTTGCAGGTCATCCTCGTATGTTGTGAGCATGGCATGAAATCTGTTCTGGAAATTTCCATTCGCGAGAACAAATCAACCTTTGTATATAATAGAGGAAAAATATCAAGTCTTCTTACAATTGCAATATTATTATGTGCAGGTCAGGTACGAATTTCGATATTCAGAGTTAGTTATATCCACATCTAATTTTCTATGCACTTCCCAGTGCTTGTTGAAGCATGGCAAGGAGGAACTTACAACGCTTTCATTTGAGATTGGGGAAGGCTGCCAATCTCGCATCTGTGCCTGCAGGTCTTCCAACTTTGCTTTCATCTCCGGGGACGCACCCACCTACCCCACCTCACTAATGCCACTCTTACATATCACACCTTCAGAAAGATATAAAATATCGGACACCACACTGGCCTGGATACAGCAATCGTATTGTCCTCTCACCTGAGTTCAAGTTCAGATCAAACTGTAGACCTTGCACCCACTCCGGCCGTATTGCACAAGAAGGACCACGACGTTGCAAAATATATTATTTCTAATTTTACTTAGTTCCAATCGCACCCTAAGAAGGTTGTTAAAAGGTTCGCGTTCCCTTTCGGAGACCAAGAGTATCAAATGCTGATGGATTCGAGGCTTCTCTAAGCTTTTAACGAATCATTACAAGTTGCTTCTCCATTATGTGAATACAGCTTTAGAGGCTGCTACATATCCACCCTTGATCTGCTCCAAAACCCTCACTAAACCCTAAGGCGTTTGAACTGGCAAGATGTGTTGTGCATGACAAATGAAGCAGAAATTGCGTTAATTGGAAACAGAATTCGAGAGCTAGAGCTTTCTTTAACCTTGCGGTGCTTAATGTAGGCATCAACAAGACGAGGGTAAAACCCGTGGCAAAGGATACTCGCTTTCATGCTATCGAGCCGGGTTGCCGTCACTGGCCTCTGCGCCTTCTCAATAGTCTCTTTATGCGCATCCCTTAGAATTTCTTTCACAGGCCTTGTTGTGCCCGGTGACTGCGATGGTTGGCAAGTATTGCGAATCGTCAAATTCTCAAGCTTGTTCATTAGCTTTTGGCTTGAGCTTCTCAGCTGCGTTTGGGCCATATTGTAGAGAGGCCCGAATGAGCTGGGCGACTGAGAACGATCAAATTTCATCCCCTTGCATGAATGTTCCCCTGCAGCTTTAGGGTTCACTCGATGGAGGGTTTGAGCATAATTCTCATTTTCAAGTTGCTCAAGCTCGCGACCACGCTCTTGCGGGGACGAGGAGGGTGAAGCCAGGAGCTCCGCCAAGCCTGACAATTCAATGTCCGGTAATGAGTCACACGAGCTTCGCAGCGAATTCTCAGAGAGGCATGGGGATGGTGGCCGTCTCCTCGCCTGTAGTTGAGGTTGACGGAATCCCCCTTCATTGCTTAATTTCTCTGCAAGATGTGCAGACAGTGGCAACCAGCGCATAAATCTTAACTCAAGTATCTGTCAAGTCAAATCATCAATTACAGAGCCAAAACGTTTTCGAATTCCCAATTCTCTCACAAGGTTTGCATACAATCATAATTACGAATAAAATTCTCACTCGTCAAGAACCAGACAAGCTGATCATCTGTAACGTATCCGGGAAATACCTAAATCCCTTCACTGTTCTTTGCAAGCTCTACCGAGCTATTATTAACGCATTTGTTCCCTTATCAGCATTGAAGGTCTTCACAACTCCACATTTTCGAGCTCATTTCAGTTCCAAATGTGGCCTGCTAGATTCAGATTCTTCAAAGCCCCTAAGAACATTGTTTGATTCTTCGATGTCATTCGCTGCATCTGTTTGCTTAGATTCAGACATCTAGATTTGCTAGAGTTCAACTTAGGTCTAATTATATAAATAGACTATTTGATTACATTTTTCAACATGTGATAGCCGTCCTAGCTCAGTTGGTAGAGCGCGAGGCTCTTAACCTCGTGGTCCAGGGTTCGAGCCCCTGGGGTGGCGGCGAAGAGTGCGTTTGCGATCCACTTTCACATCTAGCTTTTGTATGATCCTAGATCAAAATTTAGGTTCTGACACTTGGGTTACTCATAGTCCAATGACAGCATCAACTGCTTCTTTCTTTAATAAGATCCTAGATCACAATTAGGGTTCTTACACTTGGCTCACTCATAGTCCAATGCCAGCTTCGAACAGCATCAATTGCGAGTTGCGCCACCTCTGAATATTTTGAACTGTTGCCATAGCTAACCAGGCTTGGAAAACCTCAAAGCAAAACTTTCGTAGCACGATAATTTTGCAAATACCGTGATCGAATTGAATATCTAAGCAGATTCTTGTGGTAATCCAAGTGGTGAGAGATGCGGAGTAATAAGAGAATATCGATGTGAATATTACTTACTCGGTAGAGCTGACAGAAGGCCTCTCGAGGATCCCAAGCACTCCTGACTTTTGCTGCTGCAGCAATCTGCGCAGTGCTTTAGCTTCTTGGTACACCCTTTCCCGCCTCCAGCACAGCCGTATCCACAGTTAAATTCTTCACGTAGATAGTCACAGGCGCCACTTACTTCAGATCCAGATGTGCAATCCTTGAACGGCGAAGCTGTTTGGTAATCGCTGCAGGCGCATCGAGGTTCCTTTGGTTCATCTCCTACATGTGCCCCCTCGTGGCTTGATTCCTTCCGCATGCACTCTGTCTCCGCTTTTTGTTCCGCTCCTGCTTGTGCCCGTTCGTGGCTTGGATCTTTCCGCATGCACTTCGTCTTCGGCGGCACTGGGGTAAAGTGACCATCGTGGCGGATGAAGTCTCGTTTCCGTTTTCTCTGGCGTAAGCCCCCGAGTGTATGAATAGACCTCGCACCCTCCCTCTGCCAAAGTCGCTCGAAAAATAATTCATCTCGAGCACACCGTGTGCTGCTGCAGAGGTATTTGGACCTTACAGGCCTGCTCCTCTCCCATCTGCGCTTCTGGACCCAGTCGCGAAGGCCTTCGGTATACGAAGCAGGTTGCTGTAATTGCAGATTCGGATCAAAGACTTGTTGAATCACGACCATCTTTGCTTGGACCAAAGCAAGTGTAAGTTGTATGAGGCTCTAGCTCAACCGGAAGCTGATGAGTCAGCAGACGGCGGTGTGCCTTAATCTAGTCTGCATAAATAGTAGATTTCCATAGAGAGGGTTTACGTACAATGCTATTGTACATTGCTGCTTACCGCACCTCAAATCATTGAAATCGGCCGGTGGTGGTCGACAATGTAGTTGAAAATAAGGCACACTTTGTGTCGGAGTGTCTCCTCTACAAGTTACAATATAGGTTTCTTTCCCTATTTCAGAATGTATGACTAGATCATCTCAATTCTTTCTTCCAGTCGGACCAGCAAGTTGATATTAGCCTCTATCTCACTGAGCCCACTGCACTCCCTCTCCGTTACTCTAGAGAAATGGAAAGTTTGTCACCATCTTGATGTGCTTTTAGTCCCATAAGCATCCTGGCTTCCCAAACTTTAAAATCATTTCATTTACTACGCTCGCGAAGTTGCATTGATGCTTCAAATCTAGTCTGGTTATTAATCTTCTAGTTTCGTAGAGTACTCACAGTCACTCTGACATCATCGGAAGGGGTACAAAGTCAGATAAGAGTTTTTAATTCGTTTGAGTACTACTAGGATTAGAACATTCACGAGTTAGTTGGAGCAAACATAGTGGACTAAGCTTATAATCATTCCAGGAGTAAGTACTGGCAAGTGACGATAAAGACCTTCACCAGTACGAGAGTAATATATATATCCATAGCTGCAAACAAAGTTGAAATCGAATTCCAAATGTTCATAGCAGGTTTTGCGCTGAACTTGTTCGGAAAATTCTTCTGGATCTGATAAATAGTTTCTGTGTTATCCATAGTGGTGGAAAATGTGCAATGAAGGCACTCGACATCTTCCCCCAATGTCCTCTCCAATGCAAGAACGCACAGAATAGTTCGGTGGACTCAAGAACTCCGCGAAACGTTCATGGCTCACATCCTTCCGCACGTACGGTGTGCCTCATAGATCTTTTTGAGTTTGTTCCACAGTTACAATCTGTGGGGAGGAGATACTTGCAGCACCGCGCCATTAAGGAGAGGACGCTACGTGCCTGTTGGCGACGCCGAAGCAACGCCACGGTGTCTCGCCATAGCCTGGCGACTGCTGCGACACTCTCGCGATCCCAAACAGCCCGCCCCCCTTCAGATCCAGCGGCCTCGCTGGACCGTCCGATCGAGTCAATGGGCCAGATCCTTCCTCCTAACCAAAGCCCTTCGCTTGGGGAACCTCTATTGGCTTTGCCGCAGAATAGGGTATAAGGGACGTGGGTGTTACATTTTTCATGTTCTCCAACTTCTCCCCATTAGATTTACACAACAAAACTAGTGTTGCATTAGCAAGTCCTTGATGGAACATCTTCAAACTTTGGACCTCCCTTGATTTAATGATGGTTATCGGAAGTGCGTGTTTGTTGATTTCTTATAATTGAGTGTACAGTAGCTATTCATATTTGAAATGTAGTCCAATTCTTTTTTTTGAAACATGCATTATTGTTATGATGTTTGCTCTGCGATCCTCACCGAACCAAATACCAGTCAAATCTAGGAGTCCGATTAAGAAAACTAGCCACTTAAGACCCATCTACCTTATGGACCATAACTTATCATATGGTTATGTGGTCACTCCAAGCGCAGATTTACACACAGACCAAGAGCCGTGACTACGAAAATCTAAGGGCCCTTGAAAATCGTTCATAGGTTGAACCTTGGGAAATACATATCCAATTTTGTAGTCGATGGGCCCTCGAGCTTAGTGTAAAGAGAAGGTGGACTATGTTGAAGGACCACAACATATGTTTAGGTACGTGCAGTTTTTTTCATTCATTTGAATTTCTTTGGTCCCTCACTCCTTCAAGATCTAGTGTAAATCGAACTTGGAGTGTCTCCAGCTTCTTGACCAATCACATAATTTTTATAACACATGTCAAGGACCCTCAAAGTCTAGTGTAAAGTGGCCATACTAGTTTTTTTTACACATGTGACCAAGGGCCTTGAGAAAAAATTGATTATAAATTCTTGTGGCACTAGTCAACAATTCAAAGCCATGACTGAGAGAAATCCACCTCATGTTTTAAAGCCTTCTCACGGGGCATAGTGTAATGGGGATTTAGACTGGGATGGAGTGTTTTATGGAAATTTAAAGCATGTCGCCCACAAAAAACAATCAATGGATAATATTATTACTACAAACAAATGGACTAAAAACAATTCTATTTCATTTTTGCATGTCAAAGGTTATCTTTTTATCCTACTAAGACAATATATTTATGTTGTGTTACCATAATCTTGATCATCACCAACCATTATTCATTTTAGACATGTAGGATTCCATGTCACTTTCTCATCAATTATTTGACATTATCGATCTTAATTATGGGAACCTTGTGTGAATTGAAGTGGGATTGTACCAATGAGGGAATTTTCTAAGAACAGTGGTCATAGTCCGTAGTGACTATTGTAAACATGCCCTAAATTTAATAGTCACATGATGTATAGCAAGGCTTTTAGTTAACCGGTAAAAGATCAAGGGCTCAATGTATGGCTGGATAAGCACATAATTTCTATGAGCATCACGAAGTCTAAGATTGTTCTTAATTTATTGAGTTTAAACTTAAGTTATATATATTTCTCAATATGCCATGGTGATATGTATGTATTGATTGAAATACAAAGTCTGCATTTGCATCCGAGAACACCCATGCAATGTATTTTAAACCAAATGTTCTTTAACTTTAAGGTATTTAATTGATTTTAAAAGTGTGCTAGAAGAACGAGTTAATCTTAGCTAAGGTTACTTTTGATGCTATTGAGTAAAACAAGTACGTAACTTTAATACATTTTTTATACATATGGAGGCCTAGATTGGTGTTCTTATGAATAGAAACTCATGGCTTAACAATGGACTCCAAACACACACATGATACGATTAGATTGAACTAAATGCACATAATATAAAACACAATTCTAGGTTTAGTAATTAAATTAACACAATTGGGAGGACCTATGTGATCACTTAATACCTAACTTTCCGAGAGGCCCTTTTTTGGCTTATGGATGACTCTTGAAGGCAAACTCATCCCAAAGGAAGGTGTGAGGTAGGTCAAAAAGGTATCCTTGTGTTCCTCGTGAAATTTCTTGGTGACACTAATCCCATTCCAATATGAAAAGATGGTTGTTCACAAGAAAAATGTAAAGTCAATAATGAACTAAGGATTCCCTTTGTTAATACATTATTATATATCTAGTAACTTCATATTATTTTGATTTAAAATTTTCAATTTTCCATGGACTCTTTTTCTTACCTCAAAGCGTATATCTATTCTTAAATATAATCTTGAAAGTCTGGACTATAACTTTGTTGCATATATTTATCATAATTTCTCAAATTTTAATGATTATAAATATATTATTAAAATTTACTAAAATATTATTATTGGTACTCATATAAATGTGATCTTAAAATCATTAGCAACTACTTTTTTTTTAAGTATAGTGAAAATTGAACCCTAGAAATCTTACCTTTTAGATGATCTAATCCAACCACCGTACGCGCCATGAAGTCAAGGTGTAAATAGAAGAGACTTTACTTTGATCTCTTGTAACTTTCTTGTCTCATCTTCATTTTTAAATCCCCCCCTCAAAAATCCAACTTTCCCTATAAATCAATCACCGATTCACCTTCTCCAAGTTAAAATAAAATGCACTTTGTGTCATTTAGTTATTTTTGACCAACACTCCGGAGATTTCCCTTAGTTGGAAAAGTGTCCCTTCCAAAAATGTCGACCCTACCCTTGAGTATAAATTCCTATTATACAAAATTTGGATATATACACTAATATTGTCATATGGTTTTTTATGTCATCATGGTAACTTTTCTAGCAACCCTTTTTATGAATAAGTTCACAAGTACTGTCCTCCCAACTTACTTTTGATTCATGCAAATCTCTATTTCTATGACATTTTTTGGGGATGCGTCATGTGACTGAGGGCCACTTCACACACGACCCAAAAGCCGTGACCATGAAATTGTGAGAGCCCAAAAGAAAGTGTCCAAAGGCCGTCCCAACACACCTCCAAAATCATGTAGTGTGGTCACAAACCCTCAAGTGTAGTGTGAAGCCATATGTGACCAGATTCTCAACCAAATGCTATTTCAATGAATTTTTATTCATGCGGGTCCTCACACATGATAAAATAGAATAAATCAACGGTTGTGAGCATTTGGAGTGCCATGGTCTCCTGGTTTTGTGTTAGGCCTACCTCCAAGAGGTGGTTTTTGAAGATAGTCCAAGTGAGCATGAAATATGATCCATTGGATGCCATGTAGGAATCTATGTGGACTTTACATCCATCTTGCATTATTCACATACTCTATTGGTCCCTCAAGCATAGTGTGAAGTGAACTTGGATTGGCTCCACCTTTTCCACCAATGAGGGTGCTTGAAGTACAAAGGTCACGGGCTCTCAGTCTCGTGTGTGAAGTGGCCCTAAGGCAAGGTGACGAGGTTGGTTACTAGATAAATATTTTTACACACATAATTGATTCATCCAAGTTGCAACGCAACGGAACACAATGCTAGTGCCAATTATTGAAACAAAGTTTGGAATATTCTGCATCCTAACATCAATGTTATAAAATAGTATCATGGATGAATGACATTTGGATGAAAACACACTCAGTAAGTGACATTAATTGCAACATGGTAAATCTATAATACCCATAATTATTATTATTTTGACAAGAAATGACAAGTAATGTTAGGTTCACATTGAGTGTTCAAGGTGACACACACACACTACACAGGCGGTATCCAATTAGTATTGAGCAAAACGAATAGAATTGGTGACACTGAATACAATATTTAGTGTAGTGTTGATGGATGAGAGATAACATATTAGACACATATGCAACATTTTGATACGGCCCCTTGATTGAGGAATCGTGATACCTAGGTTAGGTGGTTTGTATAAAAACACACCCCTTATAGATTTGTTGTTTATTCATCTCATCTAATGTCTTGAGGGGGGGTCTTTGATACCAAAGTATGGGACCCAAATTCCAATCTATGACGTGTTCCCCGTTTTTCACCTTTAGTCTGCATAGAACCTTGAATCTAAGTTCTCGGTGGGTGAGCAGCTGGGGCGAACCAACCCGTACACTGGTTAATTCCTTGGAGGCAAGGGTGAAAGTAAAGAACACCTGCAAAGGGGGAGGACAAATTAGGGGAGGGAAGGATGAAAACTCTCACCATTGATGTAGAGCGCGGGTGGTTTATCGTTTTAGGAAATATGACCCCTAAAATAGGATCATAGACCCCGCTCCTTGAGTTTAGTCTAGTGAGCTTAAATTGAGATAAGTTAGCAACCAACTTATAGGGGCAATGTCTGTAATACTAGCCCTCGGTAGGTGTGATGAAACTAAACAGTCTCAAGTACTAACTTATACTCCCTCCGTCCCCAAATGATTGTCCGTGTTCCTAACTTTGGCGAGATTGAGGTCCAATGACCATTGACCAAGTAGTTGTAAGTACGACTCTTAAAATAAATAAACAAAAACAACAACTCCTCCAAAACGCCCCTCGAAGTTGCGGTGTCGAAAGACTTCTTGATATTAAAAGTTTGACGTGAAAACATTTGACTTTGATTCTCAAATTCCTAGCTATGCAGATAAACTTGACAATCATGTTGGACCAAAAAATCCGAAAGATAGGACAATCATTATGGGACGGAAGGAATACTAAAAGCTAAGGTGAAAATCCAATTGCATTTATTCCCAAAGTTGAGGATGGATGTGGTAGGCCACACTGCAAATTTAATTCATGTTGTCTTCAGTGAAATTTTTTTGGGGTTTAGGTGTAGGGTTTAAAATGCATGAAATCGCTGCAATCTATCCAATTTTGGAAAGCTACCGTTGTTTATTGGATGGAAGTACATATAAGTAAGTTTGGATGCATGATTACTTTACACCATTGTTTCTTTCATCCTTCGTCCAATAATATGGATGTAACTAGCTTCTCCTCTCTTCTCTTTAGAAGATTCCTTTATAAGCTTTTGAAAATAAAAATAAAAATAAAAATCCCCGGTTGTCTTTTACTCTAGTCGAGCCATCTTTGCCGTACAATGTAATCATCGTCCGGCCCCTCTAGTAAAGTAATGTGACCTTCAAAAGCATTTGTGAAGGTCAACGCCTGGGTTTTGATCATCATGTTGTCTACTTCACACTCATGTATTCAATTGACGTCACCGATTGCAAGGAAAGCGCTTGCTTGTCCCCCATAATTGTTTAAAATAGAATGATATCCGTCTCACCGTTGTAATCAATGAAATGAGCCATGTATTATTGTCATTTGGGGGTTGGGCCTTCCCATTAGCCTTCCCCACACTCTTGTGTTGTGTTGTGTCTTTTGTGACATGCAAGCATCGTCTCGACATCACCATGGGTCCCATGTGTGGATTATATTGTGGGGTAGCAAGACCTCGGGTGAGAATCTTTAGGTAAGAAAATAATGGTTGTTGATTGGTGAGAATCCAAAGATAAAAGCATCGTTGGCACTTGGGAAGCAGAAGTTTCCCTCTTAAACATATTGCAAGGATGCGTAACATATGTTGGGTGGGGTCGGGAATAAGCCAACTGCTATTCATAAGTATAGTATGTTTATTCTCACAACATAGCATTGCACTTGTAGATTCAAGCTGAAAAAACACGGGTGAAGCAGTAAACTATAATTATCATGATGGAACGACTGAAAGTAGTTGAATGATGTTATGATGTTCATCATATTGGTTAACAACATGATGAATGACAAGTAGGTTTCCATCTCACAAACTAAAGCACGCCTGAAGGCCGGGCCATGACATTACACAACTCCCTGGTTGCGTTCCGTGGGAGTAGGGATCACATGAGCACAATTATCTTTCAATTTCAGCATTCTTTGTTTATGGGGAGCACTTATGTTGTGTAATGTAAACTTTCCAACAAGTAGTTGTAAACTATTAGATATTTGAAAATTGCAACCTCTTGCTTGGAAATAGACCATCATGTACTTGCTTAGGCGAGCCCAGTGAATCAAAATTGATTTTGAAGTCGAAGAAGTTGAAAGGCTCATGGGACTAGAAGCACATCAAGGTGGAATAGTAATACTCTAAAGTAACGCAATGCAGTGGTTTCAAATGTGAGGTAAAAGGCTACTATCCGCATGCTCGTCATCATGATGATCAAGTGGGTAGTAAGACTTGAGACCACTTGGATCTACACTATGAAATATGACATCAAACCTCTCTTTCATTGGAGTTGTAGAATGGCATTCCACCACAAAGTGTGTCCCTCATTCTTAACTATTATGTAAGAGCAAAATTGGTACGATATGTCCTCTCCGTGGATTGGGATACTTGGCCACCGACCAATTTCAATGACAAATCTATGATTTTTGTGATTCCAACCGCGACAAAGTCGTAATACACCCTACTTCGTTATCATGTGGTCATAAGATGCATGGGATCTCCCCCCCCCCCCCCCTTTCCTCGTTTCAATCCAAGGTTATGTTGTTTGTGCAATGGATGATACATGTGAGGTGAAGAAATAGAAGAAATTAGTTTCCAAGGATAGCGTGACCCTTGCTTGCGCGGTGTCTCTATCTCTCTATAGAGAGAGACCATCCGGTCTTTAGTAGCCCAAGCCCAAAAATTCATGTCAAGCCCTCTTGGCTCTTTGCGCAACTTTTGAAACAAAAGTTGTACACAAACACATACTATGGAAGTCCATGAAAATGGACCCTACGATCAAACTAAGAAAATTTTGACGTTCTGGATTTCCCACGGGAGTTGACCAATTCATCACACTATTACCGATCCTTGAATGTCATAGGTGATCAAAATGGCCATCATCTCAAAATCACTTCTTTTGTGGCTTCATTGGACCACATGAGAGAGTTCCGGCCTTGAATTACGTCAAAGGTCGAACAATTTGGTACATTTACCACATATCGGTAGGATCTCTTTGAGCCAAAACCGAGCATTTGTGAGTCCCAAGACACCCGATACCCTAGAATGTTGAATTCGTCACTTGAAACACTATTCTAAGTAGCATCACCGATGCGCATTGATTGGTGTGCGGCGACTCATACATTTGACATACAAAGTATTGAATTCGTGTCACATGCATATCGCATTGAAAAGAAAATCTCCCATTTGCGTATCTACAAAAGTGCCAAGTTCATCATAGAATATGCCTACATGGAGTGCACGTGTGCGATTTGAAGAAACTTAACAATCAAAACAAAGACTATTGTTTTCAATGCAATCTAGGCGTTGGCTTGAGTTTTGGCCTTTTGGTCTTGTGAAGTAAAAGGAATAGGAATAGTGTGTAGAATAGGAAAGTGTAATTTGGTCAAACTTGGAGACTCGACCTTGATTTCTAGACTACAGACTAGTCACCCTTTGTAAATGTTCAAAGAATGCCTTAGAAAACATCATGGGTGGAAGAGAGGCACTCAAGAGTCAACCCTCCCCTAAGCCCCAGAAAAGAAGTAACAAAACAACAAATAAAATACCCATTTTTTTGTGTATCTTTATTTGACGACCTTAAAAATTTTTGGTGAAGTTTAAAGTCGATCTCCCATTTGGTTGAAATGTCATGAAACAACGGCAATGCACCCGTTGTTCATGTAGCACTTTTTGGTGGTTTCAAAAACACCCTTTACATGCCCAAGATTTGGGTAAGCTCGTCGATATAAAATAGACTATTGCCTTTTAAATTAGTATTCCAAATACAAACATAATCGTCTTAAACCTTGAACCATGAAGTAAGCATGACATATACATACCTTTATGTATATTGCATATTGTACAATATGTAAACTTAATTAGTGAATCATATATAAAAGGTAGTTTAGTACTCTACACGATAGTGGGTGAGGTGTAACATTTGCCACATGATGTAGAGGACCATGTTGTCTAATTTTCTCAATACCAAAAAATGCAATTTTTTTTTTATTGTTGTCTAGATTGCATGAACTTCTAATGTGTGTAAGTAATGAGGTTTGTGGTAGGTTTGAATGACCAAATACAAGATTGACATGCAAGTTTGCATGAAGGAGTTGGAGGGTGTATGTAAAACTTCAAGGTACCCTTCAAACTGCCACAGAGCAATGTTTGGTTCAACACTTTGAATGCCAAAAAGATGATTTATACGTTGGATTGAGCATGATCTTGACCGATGTGGGTAGTACACGTGGCATATCCTTCTAGAAAAATAATTATTATATGTGATACCAATCAACACTCTACAATATCCATTGGTTTCTATGTCATACTGAAAATTGTTTACAAATTGTGCACCCATAAACCATAGCTACAACTTCCATGTGCTAGCCTAGTAGTCACAAAAGCCCCTAATGACAAAAAGAATGACCAGCAATCCACATGAAAACGTGAGAAATTCTAACATGAAGGACAAGAATTGGTGGCCAACACAATTTTAGGAATAAGTTGGACTCTGAGTATGGGGGGCTTAACCACCTCTCTATTCCTAAAACTTATTGTTCAGTTGGATTTGAGCAAGGATTTCTTTTTCTTTTTCTTTCAACACCATGTTGACAAGGCGTGAGTTGCCATGTCTTACATTGAGATTTTTTTTATAGTACCGTAGTACCTTTACCACTTCAACACCAATTAAACTATTCGTAGACATTTTGAAAAAATAAAATCTCAAAAAATAATAAGGAAATTTTGAAACTCCTTTTAGAATATGGGATTACCGAATCTAAAAATATGATTTATAACAATCATTTGCTTGTAAATAGGCAAAGTGGTAAGGTACTACGGTATATTCATATTATTCAAAGTCGAGTCCCAAAGTTTTCATTTATTATAAATTATTTTCATTTTTTAAATTTTAATATGTAAAGCTCAATAAATGCACGCGTTAACGGCATTCAAAATGGGTAAACAAGATGCAAACCACATTCCAATCTGCATGTTGAGGTATGTATACCCTAAAACCAACCCTTGTAATTTTGCATAATAAATACATATCAATTGTGAGGATATATACCCTCAATACATATGATATAGGTGTTGACTTTAGGCCTAATTCATGTCGCCTACAAATGCAACTTTAAACCTTCATAGCTTTTGCATGTGATATCCAAACGATGTGGCCGGGTTTTTAGTGCATTGGGATCTTCTTGATATCGCAAACAACACTATGTAGAATCTCAAGTATGTTGAGCGCTCACCCTACCAATTTTGGGAATAAGCTACGTGGCTTAGACATTGATCATTTTCAAACCACATCTACTCTCATGTTTTGACCACCACTTCCACATGAAAAATGCTCTCCCAACAAAATGTTAACATATCCAATCTAAAGCTTCTCCAACATTGACGAAACCCTAATTTTCCTTTGTGGGACGATTGGCACATACAGTCCTACCTCTTTAATATGACACGTTTGGGAAACGAGAAAAAGGTCGTATTATCGAGGTGTCACATATTCAATAATATGACAAATTGGACCTGGTTGTCACAATAACGAGGTACTTCATAAAAACACACTTGAGATATTCTGCCATATATAAAAATGAGTATTCTTTCAAATGTATTACAAATATGCAAATTCTCCTCACTAAAGCTATGTGGACTTGAAGAAGGAATCAATAGTCCGCTGATGTTGTCACTTCAAGTTAGCAACAAATATCTTATTGAGCTTCTCTACTATGCCCTGCAATTTCATCAGATCTGCTGGTGTGAAGTCTAATGAATTGTCCATAAAAAATGTAGCTAATAGTTGAGCATGTTGTTGAGCATCCGTTAGTTTCATGTTGTAAGAGTTGTTGCGAAAAAGACACCAACTGATGAGTGTTGTGAGTGTCAGTAGGGTTTTAGAAAGAGAACCTAGTTCCCATGGTTCTCATGTTTATTTTCTCATGGTTCTCATCATTTTACATTTAAACTTCCTTAATCCAAACTTCATATGTATAAGATTTATGAATTTAACATAAATTATGTATTTCTGTATATATAAGTGTGTGGGACCCACCATATACATGCATTTATTACCTCTATAATATGACATTTGGGGGGGTCTAGGAGTGTCGTATTAACATTGTCATAGTCTTAGTATAGAGGTAGATTTGAACTAGGAAGTTTGGTTTACGAAATTTGTGTCATAATATCGAGGTTGTTGTATTATCGAGTGTCGTATTAAAGAGGTAGGACTGTAGAAGACTCGGTCCCATAAACCTCAAACCTTTATTGGAACTCCTACATTAAAAATTGTATTTAGTGTTATCGATCGTATTTCTGGATGAGTGCCAATTGTAAACCGCCAATGAAGTGTCACCAACACTAAATGTGAACCTAACATTACTTGTCATTCCTTGTCAAAATATTTTGGCATTATAGGTCTACAAAGTTACAATTACTATCGCTTATTAAGTGTTTTTTCATCCAAATTTCAATCACCCATCAGGCGCAAGCACGGTCAAGTACACAACTCCATTGCTGTGCATAGGTTTAAGTGAAAGTGATTTAAAACTTTACATTGACCTTGAATTTCGTAAAAGGAAAAATTATAAGCATTTGAAAAACACATTGATCTACAAAGCCAAGCAAGTTATGATGATAAGATGTTATTCAAGAAAAGTGTACATATTTTAGAAGATGCTCCAAGTAGTCATTGTGCAAGTGGGTATATTGAACACGTACTTGTCTAAAATTAGTCTAAAATGTGATAAAATTGTATTAGGTTGATGTTTATCTACAATTTTGTAGTGGTGCCCTCGAGTTCACGACGAATTCAAGGAATATGGGGAAATAATCCAACTTCGAAATATTTAAGGTGATGAAATTTAAGTCCAAACAAGATTTAGCCAATACCTTTTGAGCTGCACTTTAATGATAAGATTTGACAATCTCATCTTGATACTCTATATTTGAGTACCTAACACAACAACAATAGAGGGCACCATGACAAAACAAATCCGATTCAAACAACACTTTGCTACTACTTCTAGATGTTTGATCCAAAAAATGATGGGTTTTAGTACACCGGAGCCTTTTTTTTCTGTATACTTGAATGTGACTGCTCCGCTTGACAACAATATATTTCTTTACGGAATTATTAGAATGCACACCATATCCACTTTTATTTCAATGACTGCCATACATTCCATGCATTCGACTACAAAAAGAGTAGGCAAGCAAGAGTAGACATGGAGCTGCACGTCAACAACCCCGCAAAACAAATAAGGTTTTAGGCTGTGGATAACTAAAAGTAAGTTGGGATAACAATGCTTGTAAACTCATTCATAAGAAGTGTCATCAAAGAAGTCACCACGATGACATAAAATACCATATGACACTAAGCACAATATTTAGTGTGGCACATACAAAATTTCCCTAAACCTTAACCTTTATATGAACATGTATGTGTGTAAATAGGGATATATACACATAGTAATCATGGAATCATGGAAGTCGTAGAAGTTTGAAATTGCTTGTACGAATCCTCCTCAATGTGCAGAGACTCAACAGTCATCATAAACTTCCTAAGCATCTAATACGTCAAGTAGCATATTGGAATGTTTGTGGAAAAAATGATTTGGGTGTCAGCCTCATCATCAGTCATCTTTGGAGGATATCCATTCATGGTTGTGGGCCTTCAATAATGTTGGGCATTGGAGTAGGGCCAACGAGCTCCAATTCACGTTAATGGATAAAAACACTTATTATTATTTTTTCTAAAATTTTCAAGGCAGCCATGATACAAACATCTGCATGTGACTATGATGTCGTTGTCCCCTTATGATGCCACTTGCCCGGACACACTCGTAGATTGCATGGTTGTGGTATACCTAATGTATGCAATAAGGTGTGTGTGTGTGTGTGGGGGGGGGGGTGTTGTTTGATGACTTTTCTTGATTGGACACGTGTATTTGATTGGTGTGTGGATAACAAACACCAATACATCATATTTATGATAAGATAAGCTTAGGATATGGTAAATTTTGAACACACAATCCAGTTCCTTATAAACATGTGTATTTTTGGTGTCTACTCTTAGATCCACACCTAAATAGACATACCACTCAAATAAAAGTTTGTAATTATGAAAATTGACCAAATTAGGGTTTCTTGGATTAGACAAAACACAAACTCTTCTTCTTCTTCTTTGTAAAAACTTACCTAATCAACTATCTTTTGTAACCAGTTTGCTTTTAAAGTTTTTTTTTTTTTTTTTTTTTTTTTGGGGGGGGGGCATGAAGACATGTTTTTTCTTATTGATATAGATTCTACACACCAAACGTGAGGACCTAGAATTTAGTTGTAGGTTAGAGCTAGAAGTGCCAAATCATGTAGACTTTCATATCACCTCTTATGAAATCTACATAATGATGTTATGTGTACGACAACCCAACATATATATTAATCTTACAAACAACCTTACTAAACATTTTACTACACCTCTTATATCTACTTCCAAAAATTCCTAAACCCATATCAATCAATCCACCTATTTTCAACCAAAAATGCCCAAGTGCATTTAAGTAGGGTGTTGGTTTTAGCACCCTCTTACAACACAACCAACACTTCAAAAAGTGTATTTATTTCAATATCGAAAGGGAAAAAAGAAAAAGAAAAAGAAAAAGACTTACTCTAACACTTTCTTTCTTTCTTGCTAACCCGGGAATATATTTTTGGGGTTCACATGGCTACCAAAAATACCTTAACTTCTTGGGTTTAAGGTGCTGCTAGCTTACGGGTTAACAAGCTCGAATGCAAGTCTTCACATGCAGCCTGCCTGGAGAGGTGACTACAACATTCTTTCCTGAAGCTTATAAAAGCTTCTATGAGTTGTTCACAAGTGGAAAGAAAACTTTTATAATTATTGTGAAGCTTTTAGAAACTGTAGCAGCTTAACTAATACTTTTGGGCTACTATATTACCTCTATGCCAGGAAAGGCAATGCACTATTGTATTAAAATCATGCCGGGAGACACTGTTCCATTATGAGACTATGGCAACTTGCGGCTTAACCAAAGGTCCTCTTTTATTAGGAATAAGTATGTGTGTTTGTTTTACATGGAAAATACACATGAAGCATGGCAGCAAGCGGGTCAAGCCACGATACTACATACGAGTCAAGAGCCGTGACCATGAGATTGTGAGAGCCCAAAGGAAAGTGTCCAAAGGCCGTCCCAACACACCTCCCAAATCATGTAGAGTGGTCACGGATCCTTAAGCGCAGTGTGAAGTCATATGTGACCAGGCCCTCAACCCAATGCATGTTTCAATGAATTTCGATTCATGCAGGTCCTCACACATGATAGAATAGAATAAATCAACGATTGTGAGCGTTCTAAGTGCCATGGTCAGTCTCCCGGTTTTGTGTTAGGCCTATCTCCAAGAGATGGTTTTCGAAATGGTCCAAGTGACCATGACACATGATCCATTCTATGCCATGTAAGAATCCATGTAGACTTTACATCCGATTTTGCATTATTCACATACTCTATTGGTCCCTCAAGCGTAGTGTGAAGTGAACTTGGACCGGCTCTGCCTTTTCCACCAATGAGAGTGCTTGAAGTGTAATGGTCACGAGCTCTCAATCTTGTGTGGAAAGTGACCCTAATTATCATCATCATCACAAACATCTAAATTCATACATTATCAATGAACTCACATTGATTTCTTCACATCTAAGATTCACAACATTGAATCGATTCACACGAAACATAGAGTTGCATTTTTAATCTTTGGTTGCTATAATCATAGCTAGTTGCAAGACCGAATAGGTTGATTTATGAGTTGAGAATATCATTTAAGCTAGATGTCAAGTTACAACTTAAAAGGATGATATTATCCCTTGAGAGGTAATATGTATCAACAATGACTCAACATTAAACTAAGATCACTTGCATTTTTTAGATGGTACTGAAATTAAGTGATAATAGAGTGAACCCCCCCCCCCCCGTCCCCTTTTCCCTAAGGGGAAAGGGAAAAGGGAACTAAGGGAAAAGGGAACTAAGGGCCGCTTTACACCTAGAGACCGGGCTAATTCCCCTTGAGGCCGATTGCATGAAATTTCAACCCCTTTTGGGCTGGAGGCCGGCCTCAACTACACATTATAAGAAGATTATAATGAGGGCCAATATTCCCATATGTAAAGGCCTTAGGGCCAAGAAGCTAGACCGATTCAATAAATCTAGCATAATCCAATGGATCTAGCATAACCTAGCATAGAGCCATTCATATTTCCACATAACCCAATGGATATGGTTTGCTAAAAAATCATATTTTTATTAAAAAAAGTTGTTTTTATTGAAATTTGACATTGGCCCCAAAGCCAAGAATTGGCCTTCCATTTTGGGTGCACCCAATTCAATGAGCTCAGGCCATGTTAGACCATGCATTTTTTTATTAAAAAATTCATACCACCAAATCACCCCAACCTCTAGGTGTAAAGGGGTTTGGACCGATTTCAGCCTTTTGACCAATCACAAGTGAGGATTTCAAACCTCTTACACAAGGAATTGGCTCGACCTCCAAGTGTAAAGTGGCCCTAAGTTTATGAATGAAACTTACTTGCAAGGAAAGAAGAAAAACTTTTCAACGTGTTCGTCTGCTTTTGTGGGGAGAGGAAGGTCCCTTTTTTTACCACATGCTGTGCAAAAAACACATAATATTATTAGGATTTTTTTCATCCTGTCCCACCTCAACTTCCTAACAAGTGCTCTTATATTCCAAGGCACGTGACCACAAAGCCGTCAATGCATGTCAATAAAAGTTTGAGGAGTTTGTAGTGCATGTACCCAATTTACTATAATATATTTAGTGGTGGGCACAAGTTTAGCGTACTATGTTTATAAACCGTGTGCATAATATTTGTGGCAAGAAATTGACAAAATTCTTAATCATATAAAGATTAAAACATAGGTTGGGTGTAACAACTCCAAGAGACTTTTGTTGACTTTAGCACCGAGCATGGCAATATGGTCCTAGTAAACTACCCCTCCCTTCCAAATTAGGCTATGGTTAATTTCTTCCAAACTGGATCTCAAATCATAACTACTTATGGGTCCTTGATACTAATTACGTGCAAAGTCGAATGAGTTAAAGGGACCGTATTATAGAATAGTTGATTGTAGTTACACCTTAGTGGGGTCCACCTCAAAGAAAAAGATATCTAAGCCTAGCTCATAGTGACATTGTTCTATAAACGTGGAACTGGCATTTAAGTGCATTTTGACAAGTCATTTGTCCAAAAATAATAAGGGATGTGCACTTGCGGGGACCAAAAACATCAAACGACAACAACAAAAACAATACATCAGCCACAATTTCGAACATTTGTATTTCATGTTCGCCAACCACCATACTTACTAGTTTTACGACCTAGTGTACATCATATGGGCGGTTGAGATTGTCCAAAATTAAGGCATAAGTCCCAATAGACTTAGATCCTAGTATGGAGGCTCAA
Source organism: Polytrichum commune (assembly GCA_950295325.1). Taxonomy (NCBI): domain Eukaryota; kingdom Viridiplantae; phylum Streptophyta; class Polytrichopsida; order Polytrichales; family Polytrichaceae; genus Polytrichum; species Polytrichum commune. Next base: position 71,677,115 of record OX485803.1, read on the forward strand.
TCCCGATTAGTTTTTGGATGACATTCGTTTCAATGCCTCAAGTTCATCGCCTTTACCCGAATATAGAGAAATATTGATAGGTTTAGTGCCATTTTCACCAATGGTGCCATGATACATCCACTATTGAATTGTAGATATTGGACTAATATATGAGGTGACCTTGATTTTTGGGGCCAAGCTTATGAATTACAATGATCATGTTTGGGAGCTCCACCCTAAATGAAGCCCCCAATATAACGCTTCCGCCAAAGCAACCCTAACCCTAACCCTACCCTATGAGGCGACGTGGCCGCCTCAGAGGGCATCATTTCGGCAGGAGGCTCTAGGCCTCCTCCTCGAATAGCTCAAGCTAAAGCTTGCAAGTTTGCAATTTTGGTGGACCAAGGTAAACGAATCTAGACCCTAAGCTCACACGTGCCTAAAATGGTGAAGCTTTGGTTCATCTTTGGTTAAATTGGATTGATTCTCAAGTCCAAACCAAAACTTTAACTTTTTTACTTTTCTTTTTGGCACAAATTGAAAAAATCAATTGCAAAAGTAACCCAAAATACAACCAACCCGAGCGAGCCAGCGTGGCCAAAACTTGAACTATAGTCATTGAACTTGATATTTCTACAAGCTCAAGTTTGAGCATGAACTTGAACTCATAGTCTTCAAACTTGATAATTCTTCAAGTTCAAGCTTAAGTTTAGGCATGGACTTGTAAATCAACCCTAAAAAAGAAGTGACACCAATCTTGAGACAAAGCTCCTCCATCTTTGGGATGGGCTCACATTCCTTGACCTTGGCCTACCAAATTTTGCAAGCCCCATGCAAGCTTGTCGAGCTTCAAGGGCTAGCAATGCGGAACTTCATGGCAACCCCATGAGAGTCGGAGCGACACAGTTGATGATCCGGTGGTGATTACAAGGTGGCATTCGCAAACCATTAGTGACAGAAAAATTATTAGGGCAACATGATCGATCTGGCTGCCTCCGCCGCGGTGAATTTCAGGTTGTTGGGGTGAGATTTGGGTACACCTACTTTACGATCGACAGTACTGCCTGAATCCTGATGCATGATCATAATTCAACTAACGATGCTATACTTTACAGACGATCGACGACTCTGGCGATTCAGATGACGATGATGGTGGTGTGGTAATTGTAGACCATGCAGGCAGGCAGGCAGGCAAGCAAGCTGCAGGCAGCGTTTGAAGGTCTACTTCAATGACTTAGATCTAGCTTTTGTGGCAGCGGTTGAAGTGGCGAAAGGGTTTTAAAGGCTGGAGGAGTCTGGATGATTGAGATGATGTTTGTGGGGCCATGGGACGCGACTGCTGAGGTTCATGGACCACACCACTCCACTCTTGCGCCCCAGCCCTTCGAATCAGTCACCGAATCAGAATTACCGTCACAGAACCGTAAGTTGAGATGATTCATACACGAGTAAGAAAATATCATCATCATCAGGGTTCAGGTGGAAGATTTGAGTATGCAAAGTGAGTTGCAGGGAGCTGTTTCCGGGTTTCGAGTCATTGACAGCTGAGAATCTTGCAGGGATTCAGATAGTTGATGCAGAATTATAGGATTGAATGAGAAGTGCAGCAGCTGACAGGATTGCAGCTCGTTGTGGGTAATTTAACCCTCTGTGATTGGGACAGAATTCCTGAGGGTTAGCGGCCGTGGGCCCCCCCTCCCCACCCAGGTGAGGCCGGACCTCATGAAGGTGTGCGATGAGTCCTGCTGCAATCATCACGCGACGACTCATGTGACCTTTTCACGCGCTAAAGCAAGCATTTCCAACCTAGCTACTTATTACCGCCGGGGGGGGGGAGGGGGGGGGGGGGTGTTGCCGGGCGCTCGGAATCGGGATCAGACCATGTTATAGGATGTGGATCTAAGAATCATAACATTTGTGTGAAACATTCAGGTAGATCTAAATTAACCCTTCGAGTAAGTATGCTAATTAACTCATGATCAAAGTTGAGAGTAATAAATCGCTAGCTTGCGAGTTTTAAAATTCTATTTAGGGAATATAATTACATCTTCCGTTGACATGTGCTGGTATGAGGTATTTGTGAGTGAGGTGAGATGTCATTGGTGGATCTAAGGGCTCCTGTCTGTCTGTCTATGAAGTGTCGAAGCCTCTCTGGTAGGGACGTAGGGACATTTCCGACCACTTTTGAAACCAGTTCGACCACTTGGGGGATTTCGAAGGTGGAAGAGCAGAAAGTCATGATAACATGGTCAGTGTTGAGAATGTAAGTAGAGCGAGGAGATTGGGGAGAAGCCGAAGGTCTTGAGGGGTCTGTCCCCACATGAGCACCGCTCCGTTGGCATCGAAGCCGGAGCAAGCTGGCGCGCGTGCTTCTTTCTTGACATCCTGTAAGAACTGTGCAGGAAGAATTTGTCAATTAGCTAGTCGTTTTATATGATCCTATTGAGATTCAGTGGAGGAGGGAAGAATTTTGCAGGTTAGTTGAGAGTCCTATCATTATAGGGCGTGATAGAATTCGTAGTAGCGAGTGACCTTTTCTGTAGGCAGCTCCTGGAGATTGTTTGGTTGCCGCCGGGCACTGGTGTGTGTTCGAATAACTTTATAATCGTCTTCTAGTTTCGCACTTTGAATCTCATTGTCTTTTATCTGGGAGTTCGAGATATCCATGATTTCGACAAAAGTATTGTCAGCAGATCCGTCCGTGAAGCAATGAAGTTGCCACAGGTCGTTGGTCTAATTTGAATCTGCAAACTTGAGGGCAGTCCTCTTTTCAATCTTCCCATGTTGCTGGCGTTCTGACTCTGGTAGCATCTGTGCTCTGGATTATATGCAGATTGATTGATGGGAATCCGGAGATGAATTGAATTGATCTTTTGACCACCAAGCTTTCTTGATGGGTACCCCCATCAGATTTGACTTGTACTGTCACAGATGGCACTCTCTAAATCTTACGGTAAGCCTTCTTTTTCTTCTTCTCTCTCTCCCAACCTCATCCCACGCGGGTCGCCAAATTAGCACCCTCAACCTGGCGTCCATGCGCATCGCCACCGCGAAGTCGCAGCTGAAGGAAGCAGCCGGAAGCACCAAACTCATAGTCCTGCAAGAGATTTGTAGCACCGAGCTAGCCGGCTTGCAAGATGGCTTGACCACCTCCCAGGCGAAGGTGATCTCCGACCCTGACGATGCACGCAGGGATCTTGTAGCGATCGAGAGCAATATTGAGACATGCATCGCAGCCATGGGAAAGGACCAAAGCTCCACAGACGCATATGCGCTTCTCACAAAGGTGGAGCAGAGCGTGGTGTCAGCCGAGAATCTGATCGATCAAAGTGTCACCAAACCTGAACAAGATCTCACACAGAAAGTTCTCGATGAGGACGGTGGAATACAAGAGCCAGACTCAGAAACAGGTGCGGCCATGGCCGATGTTGGAGGCGATTACTCGCCACCGCAACTGCTGAGCACTGATGGCGGTCCAATCGAAGGCCAAGAATCATCACCCTCGGGTCCTTTGCAGGGGACTCTGAATCTTCATCCTCTAGCTCCCACGGTGAACATGTTCATGGAGGAGACGCAGGTAGACTATTGCCCAGGCCATGTCCACTTGCAAGGCTCCTCAGCCATCATCCGCCTCGACAGTGAGTGCGGGGGAAAATTCCATACGCACAAAAAATACTCCTCCGGTGTGTTTTCTGTACGGATGCGGGCGCCTTCGAACGCACCTGGTGTTAGCAATAGCTTCTACATCTCCTCCAACGATGATGGTGCAGACATGATCAGTTTCGACTTGATTGGGAACCTGCCGAGCCGGGTGCTCACAGCCTACGCTGTGAATGGAGTTCACTCTGGGACACTCGAGACCTTTCACATGGATTTCGATACCTCGCTCCACTTCCATGAGTACACCATCAAGTGGGACAAGGTAAACTCACCTGTGCTCATTCTTTCCCATGTCTAAATTTTTCCATGTCCTGAAGGAGGTTGCTGTATTGTATCTGTGCACACAACCCCCTTCCATTTCTCAAGAATCCAAGTTTTGTGCTGACTAACCTCCTTGGCGGTCGCTTTCCATCCTCAAACATCCAAGTAGCCGAGAGAGAACTAATTGTCGCATACGAGCGTACCTCTCACTCATCCAACGCAAGAACTTGGTCCCTTAGAGGTTTGCGAATAATCCATCTCAAATGGCTTCGAGTAAACTAATGCGGTGTCATTGTAATCACCTTCAAGAAGGTTGATCATTGCCTTCTACAAAAAAGAACAAAGCTCTTGTAAGTGGAAGTATCCGGGTGGATCGATTACCGAATTTATTTTCAAGCAGCCATGTGGGAATCAGGTGCTAGTCCACACCCGTTCAAGGTGTTCACCTTTGAAAGGAGGCAATAAACTTCAGGGGGCCTCTAGAATTAGACCAACTCGAAGATGAAGCAACACCAGAATGCATCCCCAGTGGCAACAGCGGAGTCATCTCTTTCTTCATACTTCGAAGAGCTGATTCATGTGTGATTTCGCAGGAGAGCGTGGTGTGGATGGTGGACAGCACCGTGATTCGCACTTTGCGATCGTCTCGTGTGCACGCGTTTCCTTCGAAAGCTGGCCATGTGTATGGATACTCCTGGGACGCGTCCTACGTCGCAGAGGGCGGGTGGGCGGGGAAAATCGATTGGGACGCTGGCCCGTTCCTTATGCACTACAACGATTTGCAAATCACGTCGCCATTGTCAGCGGGGCAATGGAGGGTGCCTCCACAGCTTCCAATTCGAAGAGACGTCCCGCTCCCAGTTCACCCTGTGGTGATCGACTATTGCGCTTCCAACATCGGAATTCGCCAGGACGCAAGCATGACGATCGCATTCGACAAGTTCGGCTGCGGTGGCCGCATCCGAAGCTTGAAGGCTTACTCTTCGGGGAGATTCACTGGTAGCATCAAGTGCCCGGATGGTGATACGAGCGGATTGCTCACCAGCTTGTATGTGTCATCCGGAGAGGGAAGCAGGAACCAAGACGAGATAGATTTCGAGTTTCTCGGTGACAACAAGCGCATCGTGCAGACGAATTTCTACGTGAATGGAACCGGGGGGAATGAGCATTGGGTGGAACTCGATTTCGATTGCTCCCACAGGTTCCACACTTACTCCATCCACTACAACAAGCGGAAGATCCAGTGGTTCATCGATTCCAAGCTGGTGAGGACGGTGCTCCGGGACCAGCAGATCGCCAAGGAGAAACCTTACCCAGTCAAGAATGTGTTTCTGTATGCTTCAGTGTGGAATGCTTCCAGTGTGAACGATGGCCTGTGGACGGGCAAATGGCATGGCTCAGGGTTACCCTTTGTTGCCAAATTCAAAGATGTCACAATTCAATACCCATAAACCCTAAGCCCAGCTTCCTGCACAACGATCCAGCCTGCTGCAGCCAGACTTGTGATCACCCTGAGTTGTCTTGACTCGATTCTTTCAATCACCAGTCTTGAGAAATTCTCAAGTCATTCATTTTTGTAACGCTTATCAAAGTATACACATGTCAAGCTCAATGTACAGTAGGAGCCGATCAAAGCTGCAACTTTTTCCCTTCACTTAAAAAAAATCATGTGGCAGTTTGATGATATATACACATAAACTTCAACCCAGTATTTAGTCAATTGTCTGCCCCTCTTGTGGGATGTACACATAATTATGAGATCATCACTGTTAGGCTGGAACTGATCTGACAGTCTTCGGTGTTGAGGACCGAATCAATCTTGTATACTGAGACCACAATCACTTAACCTCATTATAGGTTCCTCAATTAGGGTTAGGTTGAGTCAAGTTCATGGAGGCGACCCAAACCCGCAATACATTAATTAATTGCTGAGGCAGCAGATGCCTAACAATAATCAAAGACCCTTGCTGTAGGTGCAGTTTGGCTGATGTGATCTCCATGTCAATCACTACATTCAAGTGGGTCACGTCCGAATCTGCTGTTGATACATCACAAATTACTTGCTCGAGATGTCAATAAACCGATCGTGAAATAAGCCAAATGTCAGGTGCTGATAGTAAAATGTAAATCGAGCCCCGGCATCTGTGCCTGTAAGTTATGTCTTCCCCCCTCCTCCTGGCCCTTGGGATCATGATGATATCAATAAAGTGGTCCGAGGCTTCCATTCTAGTAGAAGAGTCCTTGGATATTGGTAGACTCTCTAAATCTGCACAAAGTGCCACACCTCTCTTTTATGTGACACCATCGATGAACTTCTTTTTATTAGAAGAAGCACTGATTGGCCATCTGATTCTTGGCTAACAAATTTGGGGAGTTAATTTTCATCTTCTTGAGAATTTGGTCAGATTGATGCAAGTCCTGCAAAATCCAGTCGTTTGGTATTCTAAGTACACTGATCATCCCAATTAGTGTGTGTTACAGTAATTTGGAGTTACTTGCTATAACTACTTGATGAGAATGTAATATTGTACCAAGCAGTCATTTATGTTCTATAATGTCCGAACAACCTAATAAACTTCTCGTTAGCAAGAATTGGACCTCTGAGTAAGACTTTGTTGGGGTTAAAAACCCGAGTCCCCAACCCGGGATTTCAAGGACATCCTAGGCAGCTATCTTTTGTCTGATGTAAAAATCAAGAGTTTCAGAAATTCCTTCCGCTTATTTCTTAACCCTCCAGTTTCTTCCCACTGTGGACACTCATCTCCTCCCTCCTTCGGACGTTCTTTCCATCCCTGCAGGTGCCTCGAAACCCAAAGAGAATCCTGCCCGATTTTGATGTTCCCATATACATAGAAACATATAAAAAATACATGCATCCCGGAACCATCCACACGAAATGCTCGCCACTTCTCTCGACCTCCTTCCTACCCCTGGCCCGGGGGATGGGACCCATCGACGAAGTCTCCTCGAAGGAGTCGCTCGCACTGCCAACCATGGAAGTCAAGAAAGAGGAGGCACACGAGTTCGAAGCTCTGCGGGAATCGTAAGAGGAACAGAGAATACCGCGACGCATTTGGTGGTTGGTCGGTCGACATTCGCAGCTCGAATTCGAATGATCAAGCAGGTGGGTGTGAAGGTTGGAGGCGATTCCGGGGGCAGTACGTAGTACGAATTAAAACGCGACGCGAAAGAATGAAAGAAAAATGATTAAATAAATAATGAGCGAATCATCCCGGACGGCCCATCAACAGGAGAAGGGGGCCAAAGGCTACGTTACGCATCGCATGCCTCAAAAGATTGCAACTTTGGCTCACGGTGTTGCTGCATTGCTCTCTACCAGGCCCACCCAATCACTCAGGGCATGGAATCGGGAGGAGGGGGAGGCTTCATCGCACTGGCCTCAGTCAATAATTCAACTCGAGCTCGTCCAGGGTCCCACCCTCGGACACGGCATGGGACAAGGCCACGACACTGATTATCCCAATTAGTGCGTGTCACTATTCAGAGTTACAAAAGTGTAGCTGTAACTGTAACGGGAACGTAGTATTTTACCAAGCAAAGTCATTGATGTTCTACAATGTCCGACGTAACATTATTGAGATCTATAACAATGTTGTGTGGGACCGATAATATTTTGCAGAATATTCTCCATGTTCAGTTTGAATGTGGGGAATGTGGGAGAATATTTCATGGAATACTGTCAATTCCGCATAACATTGTTATGGATCTGAGTAATGTTATGGAACAACCTATTGAGCTTTCGTTTGTAAAAAAAAAATGAGCTCTTGAGTAAGACATTGTTGCACTGCATAATTAGTTCAAATATAGTGACACGAACCAATTGGGATGATCGATGTAGCTACCAAACATGATGATATGTTAAGGTAGATGGGTCTTCCATGGCGAGTTTGTTTTCTCCAACCTAGCCCACGTCTCCTAGGATACTATGATAACATGTCATTAGTACAAGATGGTTAGCAAATCCAAATTGGAGGCCAAGCCACTTTTCTCATAGATTTCGGAGCTCGTATCAATATCTTATTCATTATCAAAGGGGAGATTCTTACGCTCAATAAATTGTCAGATAGGTCTCCCTCCCCCAATTATGTTGACTATCAAAACCTAGGATGGTTATCATATTTTGAACATGCAGTCCAATCTTATTCAAACAAATGTCTTTTTGATATTTGTTCTTGGAGCCACACCAAACCACATGCTTACTCAAATATGGGTGTCTTAATGAAAACAAGTTTAGCTGAATAAGGGTTGTGTACATTAGGTGTTTAGAGACCGACTTGGGCTTGCCTAAGTTGCAAAATTACTAAACCTACAGTAATAATTTTTTTTTTGTGTTTGGTGGTGTTGTACTTGGGAACTATTGGAAGATATACGAGATAAGCATGCCCAATTTGGTTACTAATCTTAAACAAACGCCTATATCTGAGTGATGTATGGTTAGGTGGGGATTTAAAAACATGACCTACCAAAAAGTCATGTGTTTAAAAGAAATTGAACCATGTGATCAAAATTTGTTAACCATTTTACTAGACTCAACATTCAATTTAAAATTTGGGAAATTACATGGTCATTTGATGAGAACATGTATTTTCACATTGATAATATAATGAGATATTCATATGAGCTCCAAAGATGTTGAGAAAAATAAATGACAAGGGGCACAATTTTGAGTTGCTACCTAATCATCTTGCGCTAACTTTTCATGGTTCATATCCTACGAGTTGGTTGCAAAGCTAAAAGTGTCAATTTAAAATCCACTCACCTTATGTACCATTATGTTGCTAGAGAAGTGCCATTGGGTTAGGTTGCACGATATGGTGACATGTAAGGAGGGGTGGGTACATGCTCATAATATCTAGCATTGTAGAAGATGAAAACGTTGATTCCTACATAGATCATGGTGATTATTGTTTTTGTTAACCCTAAACCCCAAAATTTTGTCACTCGCATATTAGCCCATCTTACCATCCTCTTTAATTTGCTTCTTCCTCAAGTGTCTCATATGAGGCCCACAGACAAATGCAAGCAATTATGATAAGTGTAAATGAAATAAAATAAAATTGGGAAACAAGAATTGATTTTTTTTCTCTATTATTTAATTTGGATCCATCATCACCATATTCATGTAGGATAACTCTCACTCTTATATGCACAAGAATATTTCTAGCATTCCTACGCCTTCATTGCGCATTGTGGGTGTTGTTTTGGGCCCTAAATGAGACTACTCGTGATGGCGGTCCCATTTGAAGCTGCCTCGCTCTCTTAGGAGGGGTATTTGTTTAGGGCACTTTATTTTCGAAACATGATTAAAGGTTCCTTGTTTAGAGTCTAAAGGCTCCATCATAGAAGTGAATTAATATAGAGTGATTAAAGTACCAAGTGAATTTTTGATAAAAGAATTATAACCTATGATGTTATAGATATTTTTTCCATGCGATGCTATTATAGCATGTAGAATGTATTTACAAATGCACCATTTTTTTCTTTACAGTGGTCTGTAGATGTATAAAAACAAAGACTTTAAGAAGAAAGGTGAAGGTGTAAGGATTTAAAAAGGTGCAATGATCCTATACATACATCGCCTCATGTGGGGTTGTAGGATACAATTCCTGTAGGACTTTGCCTGATTTTGTTGCTTTTGGATCCTATCAACACTCGTTTTTTTCTTAAATAACCATCATGTGATTAAAGAAAATCGCGAAATGCATTGTAGAGATCGAAAATTCAAAATCATAACATTTTAGGGAGAATTGAACAGTTGCAAAGTTCCAAGTTATGCCATGCACACAATACTTTTGAAACTATGGTATTTTCCAAAACAACCACATATACCAAGTAGTTGTACCCTATAGATATGAAAATGGAACAATACAAACATTTAACATAAGTATGTATGCTTGAACCTCTAGTACCCAATTTTCTTTTCCTTTTTCTTTTTTCTTTTGTCTTTTTTTTGGGCGGGGGGCACAAATTGAGAACTTTCATTTGATTTTTAGATGCATATGATGTTCATGTAATGTAAAATTTTACTTTTTGCATCATAGTTGCAATCTCTAAAGGTATTAATTGACCTGAATAGGAGTTATTTCCAAACTAGCAACTTGTTGTTAGCAATGGTGTGTGATGTGATAACCTCCCTTGATGATTTGGGGTTGCATCATATATTGCATGGTCTTCAAGGTTAAATTACATAGTTAGTTAGATGTAATCAACTCCTTAAGCTTGGAACATTGAAAAACATCTCAATTTCACGTGGAACTTATTTTAGCATGATTTTTGAAATTATAAAATAGTAAAGTCTACAATTTTGTACAATGTCGTAGATTCAAATTTAAAGGAAAAAGACATATAAAATTAATAAAATTTCATTACATGTTTAATTATGAATATAAATGTTCACCCATGTGTACTCTTTAGGTTATGTTGGACATTGGATTCAAGTGTGCATTGCAATTTTGTTAAATCAAGTGCTCAAGAACATGAGGATTATTGAACACGTATGTACCTATTCGGCCCAAACACTTTCCAACATGACTACGCGGGTACGCAACTCCCATATTATATGCAGGGGACAACGGATTAAAAACAACTTTGAAAACGGCTTTTGTAAAAATTATATCAAATAAAAAAAATAAAAAACTTGGGTGAAGACCATATTAAATAAAATGAGATGTAGAAAAAGTTGGGTTGCATATTTATTTATCAAAAAAATCCACAACAGATATAAAAAACTAATAAAATTATTATTTTTACTCTATGCTTGTGCATAATTTAAAAAAATCCACATAAGTAGTTGCCTCCAATTAAAATTAATAATCATTAAAAATATTTTATTTGTAAAATAATCTTAATTTTTATTATTAAAAAGCCCATAAATTTGAATTGTTTTGCCTATGGTATTTGTATTAAAAAAAAACTCATATAATTAGGTTTTTAATGCAATAATATGCTTCAAGGACATGATATTGTGCATCTAATCCAGATAATGATGCATCTCATGTAAACTTACATCATGACAAGCACTCGCCAAACTCATCTCGAATGTCCTTATTTCATTCGTGTCCAAAGCTTACTTTTATTTTCACACTCGATATGAATGAAATGAGGTCTCTGCATTACATCTGTAATGACAAGTAGGCCTGGAATCCCAAAAGCATGAGAGAGAGATCTTTTGCCGACTTTCTTCAATTTAGGAGTAGCAGAAAAAAGTGCATTTCCACGTCTTTTCGATTCACATCAGACGAGATAACACCACGAATGTGTACGGTATTTGCAGCGTGTATCACAACCCAAGGATCATGGGCCTGCATCAACTGCACTCAATTCATAACAAGTCTGAAGCAAAAGAACTCTTTGACATCTTGTGATTCAAATGTTTGAAATTATGTCAAAGAGTGTTTGAAATTGTTCCTCTCCAAATTCATTTGTTGTGCCAGCTCTTCCATGTGCATTCTTAATCTGCTACTGCAGCAGCTTCAGTGCCTCCACACCAGACTGCAATTCATGCTGGAAATCTTAAAAACCTCCATTTCCAGGTTTCGAGTTTTTCCCCATGTTGTCCAAAGTGTTTGTAACTCCGAGATCAGGGTTGTCGCCTTCCTGTCCGTCATCGTCCTGTCCAAGGTGAAGAACCACAATGCAAGGTGCAAACAGAAACAAATCAATCTGATTTTGAGATGGTCGATGTACATGGATATACGAATGCGGAAAGAAAAAAGGATCTGATTGAAGAAGATTGACAGTCCCAAATCGACGTGACATGAAGTCAGGAAACTACCCTGACTGTTAACTGACTAAGAAATGCTCTGAAGGATGAGCCATGCAAAGATACTTGCCGGAAATGCTCCACGAACTCGACAGAGTTTTTTACACAGAAATTAAAGCTCCAAAAGGCATATGTTTCATCATTCTTCCAAAACCAGTTGCCCTTCCAGATTCCCAACTTGCACAAGATAGATCTTGCATAAAATCTCAACCATGAATGTGAACTCGATAAGAAATGATCCAAAAGAGGAGTGGATTTTATTCAGGGTCTAAGCTCTTCAATCATGCAATCAAAAGGGTCAGGATTCATGAACTCCTTCAAAACATTTGAATTTTAAGTCTCCAACCATGAAAAAACATCACATAAATTTGGAGGTTTAAACCTCTACACAATGAAGAAACTGATCTGACACATGACTCGTTCGTTTTCACATAAATCAAGGTGGGTCCAAGACCAAAGAAACTCAAGAATTGAGCGATCCTACTGGTTGATTAGCAAAATTTCGGACCCAAGTTCACATTAGGAGTCCCGGTCTAACATTTGGAAAACTCAAGTGGCTGTATCACTTTCCTGCCAAATCTCAGCAGTTGTCACTCAAGAAACTTTTGCACACACTTGCTCAGGGGGATTTGCAGGTGGAAAGTGCACCAATTTGTGGCAAGTAATTAGGGTTCATTGTAAGATCACATACCAAGCTTGCTGCCAGAATAAAAATGCGGACACTCAATACACTTTTGGAAGTACTGGATCTCACCTACATGAAATGAACTTGCTGCCTTTGTTCGATTGATTGAGAAAACTTGCAACTAAGCCTGTGTGTATGACTTAAGTGGTCACTTGTCTGATGTGGTGCCCTGTTTCTATGTTCTTCGTGGCCACTAAACCTCTTTACGTGAGCAACAATTTCACCTTCATGTAAGGTAAGCGGTTCTGAAATGGATACTTTGTGATCAGCAGCCACTTCTTGTGGGATATGAAACATGCAACTAGTACAAACAAATCCAAATCGTGCCCATAGCCATTTTCCTAATAATTTATGGAGCTCATGCAAATGTGGCTACACACCTGAGCCAGCTTCACAATTACCACTAGGGCATCGATTGCCAGAATTCCCACAATTTTGCACTTTGTAATAACCCACGTGATATGTCTTGCATTTGTCACTAAGACTATTGTCACTACACAAAATATGATATTTAGTGTTGTTACCACCCTACCATGCTCAACACTAATTTTCAATTCTTTGACAACTAGTGTTAGACATAAATGTGTCGCAACCTTCCCTACTGCCACCTCCCTTATTATATCCTTTTTTAAATATCCTTACTAACACTAAATTCAAACATGCAACTTCCACATATTACCATAGTTGATATTTAGTGTTCGAGTTTACATTTAAAGTTACTTACTTTCACAAGGTTATTGATATTTAGTGTATGCGTTCGTATTTAGTGTACCAGAAAGGCATTCAAAGCTACATGAGCCATGTCCACAATCAGAATTGCTATTGATTAACTAGGTGGGGAAATACAGTGAGATGATGATGTTGGTCTCATGTACATCTATTTCTTACACCTTCTTAATCACAGTCTCCAAACTTAGACTGGATTCGGAAGCTAAGCTTATAGTAAAGATTTGAGCCGGATTTGCAGAGAGCTATGGTATGAGGTGGTGTTACAACTGCCACAATTCAAAACACTGATACCCATGACATACATATATAGCATCCATTACTTGTAAGACTTAAAGCCACTTCACACACGAGCCAAGAGACGTGACCATGAAATTGTGACAGCTCAGAAGAAGTGCCCAAAGGCCGTCCCAAGGCACGTCCAAAATCGTGTAGCATGGTCATGGGCCCTCAAGTGTAGTGTGAAGATATATGTGACCAAGTCCTCAGCCGTATGCCATTTCAATGAATATCTATTCATGTTGGGCCCTCACACATGATATAGTATAAGAAATCGACGGTTGTGAGATTTCGGAGTGCTACGATCTACTCGTTTTGTGTTAGGTCTACCTACAAGAGGTGGCTTTTAAAAAAAAAATAGTCCAAGTCACCATGAATATGATCCATTTGATGCCATGTAGAATCCATGTAGACTTCACACCCATCTTGTGTTCGCTTACTTTGTTAGTCCCTCGAGCATAGAGTGAAGCGAACTTGGACCAGCTCCGCCTTTCCAACCAACGAAAGTGCTTGAAGTGCAATGGTCATGGGCCCTCAGTCTCGTGTGTGAAGTGGCCCTTAAGTTTTATAAAGAATTCTCAATCCAGACCCAGATTGGCATTAATGGAACCTGCATAATCCGGGGTTTAGGGTTTAGGGTGTAGGGGTTGCTATTGGGTGGGTTCAGAGCAATTCAACACAGTACACAGACTGTCGACTGCAATGAAGCTACTCTAGTAGCTTGTGTGCACACCATTCTGGAAGCTCACGAAAATGGCCAGAAACTCAAACAATGTCAGTAGCTTACTATTATTGTTCCCGTGTTTCTTCACAGCAGTGCCCGGGACGTTTTTGGGCAAAGTCGGTGAAGATCCTAGTGATTCTAAATCTAACCAGTTACATGTTGACATCATCCGGGTTTTATTTATTCATTTGAGGTACATTCTATAGATTCTTCTAAAATGATCTGTAATCCTCCTGAAGTCTCGAACTTCAACCGGTTATTTCTCAAACTCAACCGTTTCATCTGTAACTAAACGCCGGTTCTCCGTGGACAGTGCTTCACAGCTAACCAGTGTGATCCTTTTTGAGGTTGGAGTATCGACATAGATATTGCTCCAAAATGAATGTCATTTGGAAGGAATGCACTAATCAATCCATCGATCGATCAATGCTGGCTGCTGCACATATATGTTCCAGATCAGCAAGCTACCCTATTACATGCTGAGGTATAAGTTGTAATATTCATTGAACCGATTTAGGGTGTTATATGTACATTCATGTATGTGACACTTTTCGAAGCTGAATCACCTTCGTCAAGGAGTGGTACAAAAGACAAGCCACAACTTGAAGCAGAGTGAACTGTACTAAGTTAATCTTAGTATACTGAACTATTCAATTTCTTTTTTTTTCAGCAGCTCTAGATGTGATTGTCCTAGATTTGCGTTTTAAAATGAATAGACAGTCTACAATATTCTCCACTGAAATGTGCAATCAAGATAGATAAATCTTAAATTTTTTTTTTTCTGACTGGTCCACTTTTCCTAGGGCAATGTCTCATCTCATAATTACGACTATACCACCTCCAAGGCTCATATCCTATAGTTCGAAGTGAACCTGATAAATAGGAACTATGTGATGTTGATTTGATACCACTTGGCCGAGGTCATCTTGGCAATATTGGCTCTGAAGATTTGTCTCGTTGTTTTAATGCTCTAGTTTTTTGTTTCAAGCCACGTGGGTCATTCTTCATGTCCACAGACACTAACCCAATATCATTGTTAATCAATTTCTAAAATACAATACATAATAAAATCAATACATCAAAATTCAATAGTTGTTGCACAAAGCAATCACAAGACATATTAATCTTCAAGTTCATAAAATATAAAAAATTATATTTCATAAAAATACATACATGGTGAGCCACTTCATTGGGAAGTGAAGCCATGTGTTTATGTACTTCAAGATCGTCTCGTAGCTCCACATCATGTCAACCATCATTTTTTGGGCTTATAAAATTCCATTTGAAGTCTTCTATGTGGAATAAGATCACTCATACTACATGAGGAAGTTGCTCTAATCATACGGCCTCTTAATGTAGAAAGAAATGAGAATTTTTGAATCAGTGGCATCTTGTTAAGACGGGAAGGGGAAACTATCTGCAACAACATCATTGGAATAATCAACAGTAGATGCCACACTAATAATATGAAAATAAAAATTGAATACTCAACCCAACGGAGTTGATTATTCATCATCCAAAAATACTTGTGTGCTGCATTTTTTTGCTCTTGCAACTGACTTTGAAAGTGAATCACTTGAAACCATTTTAACCCCATGTATCATGGTGATGTTGAGCAGAGTACCTCTGTCGTGCGAAAGTCAATGCGCTCTGAATCCGAATGCTCATGACGTGCTCGTCTGTCCCGTGTAAGACGGCCGCGAAACATGATACCTCGTGATGGCATGAATCCATAAACTGCTCGATGGAGATAATACACGTCACGAACCCATCCCTTTAGACAACCTCAATACCTCCAAACCTAAACAAATACAACGAACTATAAATGTATCAACTGTCGATCACCCTCTCAGTCTGCATACTGAGCTCCAACCTAATACCACCTAGTCGATTACTACGCTCTGCCCTGCTCAGACGTCTTCTACCGAAGTCACCGCCGCCTCTACCCGAGGAGCCCAGGGCCGTTGTCTTTTCTCCTCCGGAAATGTGAGACCACATTGGGCTAATACTGCTACCACAGCCTTTGAGTCGGATGGCTTAAAGGTGGGATACATTTTCAAAACCCCCCTTGCCCGTTGGTTAACCGCTTCCACGCATCGCACTGGTCCTTGTGTCGGTGATAAGACAATGCGTTCTTGTCCGAAAAGTCCATATGACAGTACCTACACTAGTACCAGCACCGTTTATCCTTCCCTTGCACGCGATAGAAATGGTAGCGACATTGGTAGTGTGCTTCTACGATCAGCTCCTTGTATTCATCTTCAATGTACAAGCATACCAGTGGGACACGTCCTTGGGTCAAGGTAAATCGGTAGATATTCTGACCTTTCGATGTAGTGCCTTCGATCAACCCCACTGGCCCGTTTTGTACGAGATTTCACCACACGTCGAATCCGAGCTCCTCTATAAGTCGATGTTCCTCGTTCACATTGACGATACCTGCAGAATCGTCCCTATCGAAAATCCCCCCCGTGATCCCGAGCACGTAGCCTACCACCCCCGACTGGCAATGCTCATGCCGTGTTCTCCAAACACGTCTCGATGCAGCCATTTTTTGTCGAATCCGGTCCTTGCTTCTCACTCCTCGGCATCCCAGCTCTACCTCTGCGGGAGTGCGACGTCCTGAACCTGTAATGTGCCTTCGGGAGGTCTGGTTGATTGTTTGGGAAGGGCGACGTAGTCCTCGAACATGCTGTACACTACTTTAATCCCTACTACACCACTATTCAGTGAACTTGGGAAACATGGCGCCAGCTCCACCCTAAACCCTTCACATCCAGTGTTATGGAGTTCTAGAGACCTACCTAAACCTCCACGGCAGAATGTAGTCAGTTTTGCAACATTCAGACTAACAACCCTAAATCTCACCCTTCTGTATCTGGTACTAGACGTAAAATGTTCGTGTCCGAGCTTACGCTCCGATCTTAGTCTTACATCCCACAGCCTTCTCTCCTAACCCTAAACCCTAAACCTCGACCTACTTACATGCCCCATCTATGTTGACAGTTCACCCCGAACGCTTGCGCACAACCCTAAACCACGACTCATCTACCCATTCAACGCTACACTACACACACGCGAACTCTAACCACAACGCAGACAACTCTCCAACACAACACAAGAAGAAAGGTGCACTGTTCTACATGCACTCCGGACCACGCCTCATCTCCCCATTCAACGCTACACTACACACACGCGAACTCTAACCACAAACTAGGGCAACACAACGCAGCACACGAAGAAATGTGCAGTCTTCTACATCCATTCCAGACCAAAGTATCATCAATGGGCACATTAGGAATAAACTATTGAGGCATATGCATTAGTAGCTTAATCGATAATCTAGGTTTACTAAATTTAATGATTATGTATTATTTGTAATTTTAATGTCCTCATAATCAAACATTATAATCTTTTACTTCATAAATGATTGTTTTTTTTTTTTTTTTTTACAATCTGTAACTTATCAAGTTTGATATGTTCGTTTGAATTTGAAATTTAATTTAAATTGAACAAAATGTCCAATTTCATTATATTGCATCGAGCCATCAGGACACCATGGAAGCTAACATCCAATTGGAAGTATGACTTCCAGAGTTTTTAAGAAACATGCGCACTTGTGTGGACAAGATTGGGAACCTACGGATGTTTTTTTTAGTATGTATTATTTAAAGTTGCTATGCATTTAGGATTGGGTGGGAGCACAACCTCTTTTGATTTGCATTTCATGTTTGAAATTGACTTGATTTTATATGTCGCATGGGACCAAGGGAGCTAATGTTAACTCTACCAGTAGTTTGAATTTTATCTGTTCTTGGTGTTAACTCTACCTGTACTACAGGTTTCATGCTTACATGAAACCCATTTTAGTTACGAGATGTCTTGACTATCTTGACTATTATCAGCAATAATCATCTCATGTTAGTCTCTTGCTACCAAGACAGATGATGACTTGGCCATGTCTTGCAAGTATGTCTGAGTTAGTTGGTGAGTGAGTAGGCCAAGGATGTTCAACTCCCAAGTCTCGCCTTGTCCAATATGGAAAATAACAAAGTTCATCTTCCTATCTCTTAGAATTCCAGACTACATCCCCTAATGCAACCATAATTTTGAGTGCTTGTAATTTAATACACTTAATTGGTCCAAAAAATTGAAAGATTTTCTAATGCTAGTTTTACATCTTTTATAGGGTTTAGGGTTTACTTCTTTTACATTTTTTTTTTACTCCCAGGCCTTGGTTGTTGTGGGTTGCTGTGAGTTTTTTTTTTTGTTGGGCAAAGAAAAAGTGATGACCTTGATATTCTTGGGGCTTGAAGAATAGTAAGAGTTTCTTGGAACACCAAGGTTTTACCTTATTTAACAACACTCTAGCTAAAAGATACCATGAACATTTCCCAAGAGGGTTCTGATCATCTTGGATCTTGGTGAGATATAGTAGATTTGGAATTACACTGCCCAACTTAGTTTTGGCAAGTAGGTATAAAGCAATACACTCAATTCTAAGCAGGCTTGGATTATAAGATACTATGCTTACCTGACCCAAATATCCAATATATGCATAATGGTCGATTTCCCTGCTCTGAGAGATAAGAGACGACAAGTAAGATTTTTGGTAGTCTTGGACCTAAAGAGAAGTAGTCTTGGAACTAAGATGGTTTGTTTTGAAATAAGACAACAACATCAAAGTAACGGATTGATTGTTTGTTTATTTTTTCTTGTAAATGCGGCCTCTTAGTGTCTTCAGTCCCGTGACTTTGGACAAAAACTTTCTTTGCCGCAACTTCTCACCTACAAAATAAACATTTAACAACAATATATGTTAAAAAAATAAAAAAATAAACACAGAATCTATAAATTATCATTAAACACAAAAAATTTACAAAGAGAATTGAAATACTACTATAATAAAATATTGAATAGTATTTACGATCTTTAAAGAATGATAAGATCTTTTCAGTCTGCGTTGTGGCTTTTTTTTTGCACATTGCATTTTGCAGAGTATGACATACTAATGTTATCATAACCGTGTGCGACATATGTACAATGGAGCACTGTACTTGTAGAGAAAGCCATAGTTGTTCCATTCCGGGGTAAATTAAAAACATCATATTCTGGTAACAAAAATACCCCTCCCATCTTAATATGTCCAACTCCTTCACGTTCTACAAAAAACCAAACAAAAAACATAAATAAAACATGAACACATACCAAAATATATACTATAGGAATGGAAAAAAAATTAAAAGTCTTTTACCTTTAACAAACCAAGAAAGGAAGGCAAAGCCCATATATTTTTTGTCAAGGTGCGGCTCGACAAAATAATTTGCCGTAATGCCGAATGTTGTTAAGCCTTGGTTTCCTGTCCTTCCGACGCATCATGGTGTAGGTCCATCAGCAAGGATGTCCTCCAACTCCCGCAAATAACTTTCAAATCGTCGGACAATTATGGGAGTTAATAAAACATTTATCAAGTAATCACCAAAAGCTTCAACTTCAAAGCCTTTTATTTTCTGTTTTTTGAAGGCTGATCTAATTCCATGTGTGTACCTTTACATATAATAATACAAACGAAGGTTAAAAACACATACGAAGGTATTGTAAGGGAGAATAAAAACTAAAAATGAAATATTTTCATGAAAAAAAAAAACTTACATTTTAAATTCACCAAGAGCTCCAACTTTTTTGCCCAACTCCTTTCGAAACCACATATGACTATCTTTCCACTTTTCTTCATAGGGCCCCGTTGAACTAAACCACCACAATCATATATGCCTCTACTTATTTCTTCAATATGAGCACATTCCTCAATATAAATGTCATCAAACACAATAATACCAGTCACAATCTCATCCTCTACTAACAACACAGAGTCATGAATTTGACTAAGGTTTTTGACTATTTATTTTAAAAAATAGACCAAGATTTGCTTTCTTCATCACTATTTCATTGATTTTAGGTTTACAAGCTTATAAGTTCAAATCTTAAGCCAATTTTTTAATCAAACATATATAAGATTAATCCTTAATTCTATCTAATTAAAAAATTCCTTATTGAAATCATTTTTTACCCTTCTAATCTAAATGGGCCCCACTATTGGACTATTATCTCTCCAAGGCTCTCCGTCTTATTTCATCGACTGGTTCCTGCATCGGTGAAGTTATTCTGCCAACCATCTCTTTTGAGATTGTAACATGTGTCTTCGAAGTCCGAGGTTGACATTCAAAACATATTCATTACGCACGAGCACCTTGATGAAGATTTTGCGAGTCTGCAAGAAATCTGAATGATAAAATTAGGAATACAAAAATGCAAGAAATTTTTTTTTTTTTTAAATGATGAGGCTAGGATGGAATTACCAACTCGGAAGGATTAATGGGTGATTGGAGATGGAAGTCATTCATGCCAAACCAGTCTTCGGCAATGTAGAAGTGTTATGTATATGCCCAGTAGTGAATAGATCTAGATATTTCCGGATCAACGGCGTGTGCAAAAACAAAAATGTCGTCGTCGTGGAGGTAGGTAGTTGCGAAGGCAAATAAATTCTCAAAGTAAGTCGAAGAACGTTTGTTTCACTGAGGAACATTCGACAATGATAGCGAGATGTTCGGCACTCGGAGGATCTCGGGTACACCTGCAAAATGCAGATCAAGTCCTGTGTGAACCTTAGGCTTCGTATTCGGACAAGTACGGCCCACTCCAACATGTAAAAAAAAAAAAAACCAATTTAAAAAAAAAAACATAAGTATTCAATTATATAGAATGAATGGGAAAACAAGATATTAGAGTTATCCGCTAACCCCCTTAAACACCTGCTGAGTTGGGGGAGTTAGAAGAATCACCCGTCGGTATACAAAAAGCTAGTCCGTCAGCACGATCTAAAAAAAACGCGGACCCAGACTCCTTTTTGGGTGTGGGAGAGGGTCAAAACGCGGTTGACCCTGGGTTACCATTTGGAACGGGCCCGACACGGTTTTGAGACCGGATCGAGTTGGAGCCCGGTTTCCACATTGGAGTTAATGGATAAGTCTAATGAGGAATTTAATTTAAAATGCCCATATTTGGGTCAAGCCACCCCACGAGATGACGTCATATTATGACGCCACCCATAAAGCGTGGGCATCTACCGTATTTATCTATGATACCGTCCCTAAATCGTGGCCACCTACCACGGGTCTAAAGTTGGGAACCGGGCGGCCCACCGTGGGCCATACCCTTACCTCACCTTATCTTTTGGAGGGTCAACCGCCCCTTTAATCGATCAACCATGAGTTGGCACAATTAACGGTTACTACCTAAACTAGGGGCGGATGGATGACACCCGGTTGAACTTCATCCCAAACCCCCGGTTAGTTAACGGATAACTCTAATGACCCACAAACCTTAGTAAAGAATTCTTAAATGCGGCGATAAGCCGGGGGAAAAACCTTGGACCGTATGAGATCCTCGATGAGCTCCCCCATGTCTACATTCTCAATCAAAAAGAGAGAATACGATTTCTCTGAAGAAGTAGTGGAGGCATCCGAAGCGACGACCTTCCTCTTGCGCGGCACAGAGGGAATGGTGACACCGTTATGGGAAGGATCAAGAACATGATACCGAGAAGGGGCAGAAAGAGTTGCCATTGGACTTCTGACGGAGGCCTTGGTGGAAGATGGGGTGAACACTCGACTGGAGGCCACCCTCTTGTCTTTGCCCTTGTCCTTCACCGGTGCAACCTCTTTGTCATTCGTTAGAGGAGCTGGATTCTTATCTTCATCCGGTTCTTCCTTCAATTCAATTATCTTAGGGGCAGAGCAAATGAGGCTGTTGTAGAGGGGTTCTTCTACGTCGGGAACGAATCCACGAGAACAATCCACGTACCAACCACTAGCCACCAAATGCACGCGTGGAAATTTTGTACCTTGCATGGGCGTGTATATACAAATATTGGAGTTATCATCGATCCAATCTTCAAGGAATGACGGCAAGAACGAAGAACATTCTTCACGACAAGCTCACGGTGAATGTACCTACATATTGAAGAAAATTAGAACAAAGAAATGGAGTGAAAACAAACTAAGATATGAAGGATAATTTTTTATTTTATTTTATTTTTAAAAAAATTACCGGTAAGCAACGCGCTTGATAGCTATGGGGCCTTCCTCGAACTCCATGAGATCAAGCCCTTTGGTGAACTTCAAGATACCCTTGTTATCAAAATACACCCAAAAAGCCTTATCCCACAGAATGAGCCTCCAATGCTCGACAAAATGAGCAGGTAGCAAAAGATCTTCTGTAGAAGCCCAGTCGATGTCGATGGAGCATTCATTTTCAAATGAGGCGATCTCATGCTCAACCCCTTTCTCCAACTAAGATAAGACAAACATAAAGTTAGAAATTTGGTTGAACCTATCTACTCATACAACCTTCAAACTTTGAAGTTAAAATCTGGTCCTAATGTCCTACCCGATGCTATCAACCGAACTAGTCTACATATCTTCAACCTATGTACACATACAAAATAGACAACCATCAAGTCAAAATCTGGTCCTACCAACCTCAACCATGACCCTCTCGGTTCGGAGAGGGTCGGATTCTAGTGCATACCCAAACATTTGAACATATTAACCGAAGTAGTCCACATATGCACACATACATAATACACCACATTCATGTCAGAATCTGGTCCAAAACAACCACAGCGAAGACCCTCTCGGTTCGAGAGGTTCGAACTATAGTGCATACCCAAACAATTTGAACATATGAACCGAGCTCATCCACATATCTACACATACATAATACACCACATTCAAAGTACAATCTGGTCCAAACATCTGCAACGAAGACTCTCTCGGTCCGGGAGAGACGAATTCTAGTGCATACCCAAACAATTTGTCATAACAACCAAGGTAGTCCACATATCTATACATACATAATAGACCAGAACGGAGAGGGTCGGACTCTAGTGCATTCCCAAACCATTTGTAAATATGAACCTAGCTAGTCCACATACATACACGTACACAATACACCTCATTCAAGTCAGAATCTGGTCCAAACAACCGCAACCAAGACCCTCTCGGAATCGAGAGGGTCGGATTCTAGTGCATACCCAAACAATTTGTACATATGAACCTAGCTAGTCCACATACATACACAATACACAATACACCTCTTGTGGACTGCGAAAATGGAGTCAGCTCGTAGTCATCACTATATCGATTTGCAGCACCTATATCATGTTCCGGCGATGGATTAAAAGGAACATGCGGATCTCCTAGACTTCTAATCTCCTTCTCCCATCCTAGGCCATCAAATATGTCTTTCTCCTCTCCCACTGTGTGCATGTGTCTCTACATTCATATTGGGTATGAGTCTAAATTATGTCCTCATATATATTCAACTCAAGATAATCTCTTCGACCACAAATAATAATTATTGCAGTCCAAGCTCTAGAGTTGACTTACACATAGGACAAAGACAAAAGTGATGGAATAAAAACGAGGCAAGTTGGTCGCCCTTTGTATTTTGATGGACTCATTCTTCAATTAATATACCAATCTCAAATCAAAAATTTTCATTTATTCTTTCTTGGGATCATCATTGGTTTTAATCATTTACTTATCTATTATATCACAATTTTCCTATCATTTTTGTATTTCACGGTTTCCAAACTCAATGAGACAATTTCAAATTCAGGGCCTTTTTATTTAATTTATGACCTATACAATCCACGGAAATAGGTCACAAATTTCTTACTATTTTGGGAAGAATCTAGAGTATTCCGGGTATATTCGAATCTTTTTAATATTTCTAAATTTAATCTAGGAAGTTTACTATTTTTACTTCCTCTCCGCTCACATAGGAGTGTCGTCCATGTTATTGGTAACCATTCTTGGAGCCACACCAAACCACATACCACTCAAATATAGGTCTATGATTAAGAGCCCTTACTAAAATTTAGACACATCTACCTTAAGTTGCCCATGCTAATTTGTCGTCATTCTACACTAATTTGAGTTTTTTATGATCACAATATCAAAAGATAAGTATTTTTCTTTGAATATGGTTGCTACAGTATATGGATGAATAAATCAATTATAAGATTTTATGATCCAACCCCAAGGTAATTTGCATGGGCAAAGAGAGGCAACCTATTTGTGAAGGCAACTTAACTGCACATGTCAGTGTAGAAGACACTGTCAACTGCTTTAGAAGGGTTTTGTGATAGGCGCTTGTACCTTGAATTATCCATTAAAATCAAAACATACTGTGACTTTCCATAGTTTCCGTGTATGTTCATTGAACACCACACTATCAAAATATTGGGAATCCGGTTTCTTACTATTTTGTCTTGTGTGGAATCCAAACACGCAAACTTCTGTTGTGTAAACCGGTTCAAGATAACTTCAATATTTTGAGTGATCCATTACGATCAAAACATACTGAGACCTCTTTCCATAGTTTCTATGTATTTTCATTGAACACCACACTATCGAGATATTGGGAATCTAATTTCTTAGTATTTTCTTTTGTGGAGTCCAAACACGCAAGCTTCTGTTGTGTAAACTGGTTCCAGATAACTTCAATATTTTGAGATTTCCATGGGATTCAATGTGGACTAGTGACAAATACACGTATTCAAATTCTGCGATTTAGGTGTCAACTGCTCAGAGTAAGCTGCAGTATCAAACCCCTATGGTGTTTATTTGCCACTTGGGCTCTTCATGCACATAATATTACTCAGTTGATGAGTTGTGTTCAAGTTGTACTGACTTCATATTCAGTCTAAAGTAATGGGATTGCAACATTCAGAGTCTTTATTCTCGAATCTACTACTGGGTTCATGAACACGGCTCATCAACTGAGCAATGTTATGCATGCAATTCTAGTTTATGGATAAACCAATGTACTAGTATGTGATCCTCATGTGGTCACTCTTTTTAATCAAACACCTACATTTGAGGGGTACCTATATGACAAGGTTTGTAGTTAGAAAACGGATTCTAGAAAGACATGTGTTACAAAGAGATTGAATTATGTGCACAAAATATATCAACCATCTAAGACTTTCAATAATAAATGAATGATAGAATTGGGAAGGCCTATAGTTTGTGATAGTTTAAAGAGAAAGAGAAAGAGAACAATTCACGTTGGACTTTTGATAACTTTTGCATCCTTGCTACAATTTTAAGACTTGAAATTATTACAAATTTCATTATTTGCATTTGCTAGGTAGTTCCAAAGGAGACGACTCTTAAACATGTCTGCGACTTAGAAATGTTTGTGGAGTTGGAAGTGCCCACAATAGGACCACATATCTCTCAAGTTTATTTCTCATGACATTATTACTCAACACCGAGATCATCATGCAGTTGTGGAGCACTCACTACAAGGATCACGTGGTCAAGTCATTGGCAAACATACACATGTCACTGGTGCTATCTAGACGCAACATATGTGCCACTAGGGATAGCCATGGTAGATTTGTCTTGGCCTTTGTAATTCCCTCCCTGTATTTCCTTTGTGGAAGTGGAATGATCGATCATTCCTGCTTCTTGGTGCATGTGGCATCTGAAGATTCAATTTGGAATCTGGTTTGGATTGTTGACGTTTCATGTGGCAATTGAAACCTGAAATCTGCTCTAACAGCAGAAGGTGTTGAGTCAAGGGGAAATTGTCTCCAAATGTGATGTCTACACACAACATATGTGCTCCTCGGATCAACCATTTTGGGATCGTCTTGGAATCGTGTTCTTTGATGATCTTGAATGGTTACTGCTGCTGCCTCGGTGTGGGTTTCGTGTGACAACTAAAGCGAGATGCACAATCTTGCTTGAGGACCAGCTTCTTTTGCTGTTAGAGCAAAGGTGGAGCAAAAGTACTAGAATTCAATTGTCAAATGAAACTTCAAAACATCCAAAGCAGATTTCATAATTATGCATGTGTCACATGCAACCGGCACCGAGGCAGTTGGAGCACTCACCATTCAACTCTACGATCCACAATCTCCCTTGAGAATCAGCTTCTTTTGATGTTGTTGAAGCAAAGGTGGAGCAAAAGTAATAGGATTCAACTGTCAAATGAAATTCCAAAACATCTAAAGCAAATTTCATAATCATACATGTGTCACATGCAACTGGCACCGAGGCAGCTAGAGCACTCACCATTCAACTTTACGATTCACAATCTCCCTTGAGAATCAACTTCTTTTGATGTTGAATCAAAGATGGAGCAAAAGTACTAGGATTCAACTGCCAAATGAAACTTCAAAACATCCAAAGCAGATTTCATAATTGTACATGTGTCACATGCAACTGGCACTGAGGCAGCTGGAGCACTCACCATTCAAGTCTATGATCCACTCGCATATCCCCTCAGCGAGAACTGTTTGTGGGCTTATTTGAGCTTCTCAATGAAGCTAGAAAATGGCTCCCCACCACATGAGCCATCTTAGAGCTCACTTGAGCTCCTCAAATGAGCTTCAAAGTGGCTCCCCACTGTGGGAGCCATCTTCAAAGAGTTTATGTGCATTTCGAATAATTTTTTTCACATTTGATTTATGTCATGTGAGTAATAATGCAATGTTATTTCTTGCCTACTTTTGTGCATGTATTGACATGATCAACCTCATTGGAGGCCCCCTAACTGGAGAACATATATTGAAGTTGCCCAATTGTGAAAAAATCAAACCTAGTGACATGGTCTAGTGGGATGACCACACGATCCTTGTAGTGGGTGTATCTTAATGTGACCATGCATGTATAATCAAAGTATCCCGGTGACACAATGCCCTAGATGTCTCCATACGTCCTCTTAAACCACATGCACGTGGTTAAATCGCATGGTGCACCCCCGGAAGCACCTTACATTGATTTAACTTACACTTAAACAACATACCTTATATTATTAAGCAGTGTATGTTCGTTCTGTGAGCTCTGAGAATATAACCATGGGATGCTAGGAGCTCAATCTTAATATGAGTCTCCTTGTGCAAGGTTTGAGCATCCTATGGTTATATTCTTAGGGCATGTAAGCCGAATTTTTGGCCAAATAGTTTACCTATGGACAAATGGTTAAACTCAGATGAAGTTTCATCCGAGTATATGGAAATAATTGAATCATAGGCTAGGAAGGTAGTTATAACTATAGTCGTGAGCATAGGTGGCCCTAGTTAGTTATAGCAACTATCGTCTTCCCCGCCGAGCCAAAAGGGCTGGCGAGGGGAAATGAAGCAAACATTCTCTGAAAATTGTTGAGCGTATAGTTAAACTGATAGGCTTGTCTCCCTCAGCACCAAGAACGGGCAAGGTTATACATGAACTATTTTCTTTGTGATTTGAGTAATCATTGTAGTCATTGCGGGGTTACCAATTTTTGTTGAAGCATATTGTTGTTTTGAATCAAAAACCGATTGAAGGACCGAAGTCCAGTCGAACTTTTTTCTAGTTTTGAAGAGTGAATATGAATTATGAAACTATTGTCCATTGTTAAAGTTGCAACCGTTTGAGTGAGAGTTTGCGAGTATAATTGAGCAAGCCAGAGTGTAAATTTGAATTGATAATGGTGATATGAGATTGAGAGGGAATTGATCAGCCTTTGAGTGAAAGAGGATATGAATCTGAAAGAGGAATAGGTAATGAAGAAGTGAACGAGAATCGAAAGATTAGAGATGTATGAGGGATCAATGAGTGAATTACGGAGCGAAGACTATTACCACGAGAAATTGAACATTGTGTAACCATTGTCTAAGTGTGAACTCCTAAATATAGTTAAGCAAACTAGAATGGTGAACCAAGAGTGTGAAGATTGTTGTATGAGAAAACTATTGTCTAAGTGAAAAACCTCTTCAAACCGAAAGATAGATATTGAGGGATAAGAACATCGAAGATAAGAAATTGATTCGAACTATGAACAAAGAGGGTTAACCAAAATAGAGAAAGCAAGAAAGCTTAAAACTATTGGCGCAGAATGACGGAATAATTGTTTGAGAGAGGGAGGGTATAGTTAAAACTATGGTCTGTAGCACCTTGACAAGCATAACCTCTGAGTGACAAAAAGCGACCGAGGGAGCAATCGTCTGATGAGATAGATCATGAACAAAGAGTATTGTTGAGTGCCAGCAAGGGCAACCCTGAGAGAGGGAGAAAGCCAATAGGCCTAGCGTTAACCTAAGAGGGGAACTATAGCCCATTGTTGAAGCATGTGAGAGGCAATAAGAGAGGGCAATAGAAGGAGAGAAGATAATTGGTACAAATGAACTATGATTATATTTAAAGCAAACACTATAGGGTAGTAGTAGTAAAATTTGTCAAATCAGTTTAATGATCCCCTAATCAACTGATGTGATGAGGAAAAGATTTTGAACAATTGATTAGTGTTGGGAAGGGAAGATTGAATTTGATTAAGTGAATTGAGATAGGATAAACTTTGGATTATCAAGGAGATTTAGGCATAAGTTGTCCTAGACTTAAATAGAGTTTTATATTAATACATAGTCTATAGACTTGATCTTTGAGTATGAAAGTGCAAGCTAACCAAATGAACTATTGTCTTGTGTGTTACCGTGGTTGTTGTTGTTGTTGTTGTTGTTGTTGCAGGTTGCGTAGGGCAATCAAGACTATAGCTTGACCCTGATAATTGTTGTTAGTTGCATAAGTTGTGAGTAATGATTAAATCTTGGAATTAAGGAGCGAACAATTTGTCTTGCATTGGAATTAACATTGACCAATTAATGAAGGAATTGTTGTGATTTGAAGATGCATTGGCCAATGGTTACCAAAGACAATTGTGATACTCAAAGAGTATTGTTCTACAATCTCATGACGAGATGGAAACTTACAGTGACTGACTGGATGAGAAATAGTGAGAGGAAACCTTGAGAGAAATGAGAGTAAAAGATGATTGAGTGATGTGTTAGAGTGAAGATAGCAACCCTATTGTCCGATTAATGAATCATAATGTGACAAATGCTTATAATAGACACTAGTAAAGCCTTCCTTGAGAGTCTGTACCCTGGGTTTTGGTTATTTTAGTCATAGCAAAAATCTAACTACATGGCCCACATAACAAATGCATATCACTTAATAATGTTATGTAATTTCTAGAGGTGGCCACTTTGAATATAGTAGTTGAGCAATCCAAAGCCAAGGAGATAGGTCCACAAAGCCATGGGGGTCAATTTCCAGGATACAACGCGACGGTTCTATAACCGAACCAGGTGGGATCATGGAGGTGGCCATGTTGGGCTTTGGTCTAGCTTGGGTCTAGTAACCAACTATGTTGTGTTGGTTATTGTAAGCAATGAAGGTGGGGGTCCTCATTATATACAAGGTCGTCACACACGGAGCCTAGGGATCAGTTTAAGGTATACCGTTCATGGTATTTAGTGTCACTTATTATTTGGAATTACAAAATGCAACAACTTCTTACTCTTGACTTCAATTATAACTCATGAAAGTTGAATAAGTTGTTTGGACATTATACATCATTAATGACCTTGCTTGATAAAATTTTACATTCCCAATAAATAGTTACAACACTATAACTCCAAATAGTAAGTGACACTAAACACCATAAACGGGGTAGTGGTTTTGACTTTGAATGTTCATCTAATATTCCATTGAGGCTAAATGTTTTTTCTTTGTACCTATGTTTAACCCAAAGGCTAATAAGAACCACATAGCCATATGTATGTGCAATAGCTTAAAGTGTTGGTTTAAACACCCTCTACCTTAGTCTAAAAGTCGTCACCAACATGGGAATCGGTATCTGGTGCATTAATTCCGATCTGATGTGATGAAAATTACTGAGATTCAATGCTCTCTGTGTAGGAGCAGCTAAGCTTAGTTGCAACAGCCACTTACTTTGCGCTCTTTGTGACTACTGTGTCCAATTCCACTGCAATGTGCTTGATATGTGTAGAGAAACTTGAACTCTTTCGCCATGACAACAAATGAAGTTATGACAACCTTCAAGATTTTGAGGTATACGGGTGTTATTTGGTCACTTTTCTTAATGGAACACTTGTGTTTGATTGGTATGGGGTTTGGTGAGAATCAACTATCGAACATCATAAAGACACATTTGTAAAAGAGATTGGACTACGTCTTTCAAAAAAAAAGTTAACTACTCACACTCAGTAGTGAACACAATTGGGAGGACATGTGTCTTCGATTAAGAACTCAACAAACATGTACTTCTGATAACCGTAACTCAATTGAGCCCAAGTCCGATCATCAATATGTTTTTATATAGGTTTTATTAATGCAACACATGTTTCGTTATGTAAATGTAATCGGTGGAAGTCAAGGAGAACATGAAAAATGCACTTAATAACATCCACATGCCTTAAACCCTCAACCTATGTCAAACAAAGCATTGTCTTTGACATGAATTTGAGTTTAATGTTCATTCTTATAGGATTAACCTAACGGGAACGTAAGTGGGCAAGGAATGGACACTTTTAGCTTTGTACCCAGGCGCATTTCCTAGGATAATAACCACGTGATTAGTACGAGATGACTAGCAAATCCAATTTGAGGTCGCAATCCATACTCTTCATAAATTTTAAATCTCGTATGAACATCTATTTCACTATCAAACTAAAGATTTCTTCTTCTTCTTCTTCTTCTTGAATGAGCAAATAGATTTCCCCTCCCTCCTCCCCCCTCCAATTGAGGATGTGCAAACATACGTGACCTGGCCCTTGGCTGTCACAACATCACATCACAAAGGACATGGCACTGTCACGGTGCATCATGTCTGGACATGACCCCCCCCTGACATGGTGATTTTTTTCAATTACAACAACGTTTAATGATTAAAAAAAATTACCATTTTGGCTAAACAAATTACAAAACCTTGCATTGACATCAAGGTGGAGTCAAAATGGCTAACTTCCTAGAGTTACAGTGTGTAATGACATTTGTAAGATAATCAATGTCTAATACCAACCCCATATCAACATGATGATCAAGTTCATAGAATGATTTGACATTACATGAAGTATATTTTAAAATAAGAAAGCGAACTTCTTCTAATGGGGTTATGAAGGGTTATATGAAGGGGCATCGTAGCACAAATTGTGCTTCATTTTTAGCTACTTTGATAGAGCCAAAAAATACATTTTGTTTTCTCTTGGGATTGGGGTAATTGGCTATCAACCAAAGTTCCATGTCAAGTCAATGATTTAAGGTGTAGTGAGCAACAACGTCTTTATATTGTGACAGTGACACATGTTGCCTCAAAAGCATATCTAAGTAAAACAAGACCAATATCAATTCCAAAATATCACATGTTTGAGTTGTATGATAGGATCCTCCAACATCTAATATAGATCTGAAAAGGCTTAACATAGAGGGGACAATGTAC
The DNA here is from genome assembly GCA_950295325.1 of Polytrichum commune. Taxonomy (NCBI): domain Eukaryota; kingdom Viridiplantae; phylum Streptophyta; class Polytrichopsida; order Polytrichales; family Polytrichaceae; genus Polytrichum; species Polytrichum commune. The sequence continues at coordinate 71,708,564 of OX485803.1, forward strand.
ACACAGGTGGTGGCCATCAACATTTAACCTTCCAAAACAATTAGTCATTTACAGCGGTATGTGAGCGGGCACTACAAGGATGATATGCCACAATATTCACATGCACAGGTGCAATGGGTCAAGATAGTATGGACCTAGCTACACTAAACATGATAGTTAATGTCATTTTTTACTATTTGGAGTTACACATTCCTATACTTTTTTACTATTTTTTCACCAAGCAAAGATTTTAATGCTCTATAATGTCCAAAAAGATCAATTCGACCTTTGTGTGGCAAAAATGAGATGTTCAGTAAATAGTTATAGCACTGCATTATTCCAAATAGTAACTAACACTAAATATCATCTTTATTCTAGTCAATACGGTTTTCATTTTTGTCATCTTATTAAATAATTTCAATATCAAGGCATATTATATCAATCATTTAGATCATATTCCAATAATATTGAATTCCAAAATCATTAAGGATTCATATATCTCCCATAAAATTTATATAGAATGAAAGTGTTTTGACATACTATATGAAAAAAAATCAAATTAAGTCAACCAAAAATTCCAAATTTCAAACACAGATTAAATTCTATTTAGATATATATTTCAAAGAGTTTCAAAGGTTGACTCAACTGAGCTTCTACATTTAGGAAAGAAGAAAAAAAAATGAAGTGCTTAAGCTTATGGATCTTGAATGTAATTTGTTATCTAAAAAGTAAGTGTCAAGTTCCTTGCCATAGACGACTGGAGAGAGGGTTTATCATATATGAGTGTACCTCTCATCCGTCTAACATAAATACTTGATCCTCTATAAGTTTGTTGCTGATTCATCTCAAATGATATGGAGTGGACTGATTTGGGACATTTAAATCTAATTCCGGTGTCAATTCAATAATAATAAAAATTGGATTGCATATTATTTTAGGGTTTGTATGTTGGATGAGTGAGAGGTACGCTCATATGCAATAATTCTCATTCTCCTTGACGACTTGTTGTCCACAATTTTGTAAACCAACAAAATGACAAGTGAGCAACGAGGATCCAAGTAAAATTGAATTAATGATAAGAATTGTAATTTCCCTTTTTGTTTGCAATCAATTGAAATTGAACAATGTATGGTCCCCCTGGGGGGGGCACAAGCGGTATTTTAGAAATGACGTGCAATAAAATATAGGGTATTTAATATTCATTCGAGGTAAAATTTAAAATAATTCTATATAAAATGTAGGGGGTGAATTAATTTTAAAGAAATCTTATGAAAATAATACCATGCAATATAAGATGAGTAATCTTTTTTTTTTTTTAAATAACCTTGAATAAGGATATCCTAAGTTAAATACTATGTACACTCAAATGGGATGGATGAAAATTACTTTTATCTAGTCTATTTCTGTAGGTGAATTGTGGTTTTAGGGTTTTGGGTGAGCCAAAGGGGTCGGCTGTCTCAACAGTGGTCTAGCAATCTCATTGCTGAAATGTCAATTTATAATGCACCCCCCACCCCTTGGCTAAAAATTTAAGGCTATCAAACATTTGTGAGAAAAATAGGGTATTTAATATTGAATGCATTTTAGATTTCTAATTACCAATAGGGTATTAAAATTCTAAGCTCGGTAGATTTTTTTTTACTTTAAGGACTCCTAATATTCTAATTCCCAAAGATAACACCCCCCTTGAAAACAAGTGGCTATCGCATGTGTGTCCAAAATATTACTATGAGTGCCCCCCCCCCCGGGGGTATGTTCACAGTCACCAATACAAGAATTGGAATCATAAGTAAGACAACTAGATATATGAACATATTTGCAAGTACAAACATGGTCTTGGGCACATCTCATGCCCATAAGAACAACAATGAAGTGTCGATTTAAGGTATTGAGGCCTTAGAGTGATAGTTTAAGAAACTTTTTTTATTTCAAGATGGTTAAATAGCATGGACAATTATCAAAAACAAAAAACAAAAAAAAAACAAACAAACAAACTCCATAAATTAGCAAATGTATTAGAGTCTACCAAAAATATCAACAATAACGAATTTGTATGCAACCTACATAAATTCGCAAAATCATCATAAGGAAAAAGCCTTTTACTCTCCAATAGTGGGGTCTATTAATGGATTGTTAGGTGAGAACCACCACAAAATCAACCTTATTGTTGGCGAGGATCTTCTATTAAATGAAGGTGGTGTCCCCCCCCCCCTCCACCTTTGTGGATCACTGCTTACACCGCCTCGTTGAGCGAACAAAACCCAATTAGCCATTGTGATTGGCCAAAGTTGGTGCTCTTCTATACGTTTTTTTGCATCCTTCTTACATTGCTATTATGAATGGCCAAAATGATGTTATTTTGTACTTAATGCCGCATATGGTCAATCGTTTTTAACAATGACTTGTTCAATGGCGTTGCTACACTCACTTGTTGACAGCTTAAGGATGAAAAATAGGTGTCACCAAAAGGAAGGTGTTACTTTAAGGCCTCAATATATTAGTTATGAAGAGTGTTACCATGAATGACTCAAAAGGTTCATGCTTCATTATATTCTTTGTCAAGACCAATTTCCACCAATCATCACCTCGTGTTTGCCTCATGTCAACCATGGTTTGTAGTGGCCACTTCAACTTATGACATCAATTCACATGCTACAAGGTAGTAGTTTTGCATACTAAGGGGCCGGTTTAGACTACAGTGAAGAAGTGCATTGACCAAGAATTCTAGGGGAATGGAGCAATATGATTGGCTATGAAATGGGTTCTTCATGGGCCGGGGTTTGCACTATGGCCAAGACTTCTCTAGTGGAGAACTTCAAGCATGGATGAAAAAATGACATGGATGCCAACATGGCAACACTTTTTTCTAGAGGAGTTCTCCGGAGGTCAAGTTTCTTGGGCAACCTCAAACCCTCAAACAAGAAACATGACCTCCAAAGAACTCCAACTTGGGGCTTTTTTATTTTTATCTTTTTTCCATCTTATCCGCCATATCAGTTGCCTCCAATAACCTTGTCTTGGGCAGAACTTCTTGACCGACGGGTACACTTCTTCACTGTAGTTTAAACCGGCCCTATGTGTGATATTTCTTGAAAGTTGTGTTGAGTTACATTCCCAAACCCATTCATGTAATGTGTTATCATGAGCAAGGAAAGACAAGAATCGACCGGATGTCAATGCATGTCCTCTCAAGCTATTCTCTCTTTATCAAACCTCTTGTGAACCTCTTTCCAAGTCTCTCATTATGGGTTTTCTCTAAGTTGTTATTTCAATACTGACATAACATTATTCAAATTCATAATAATGTCCCGCGAGATTGATAGTATTCCACAAAATATTCTCCACATTTAGTCTGAATGTGGGAAATATTTTGTGAAATATTGTCAGTCCCACAAACCATTGTTATGGATTTGAATGATGTTATGGATCTGATTTTATTAATTCATTTAGTTTGATATTTTTTGGAGGAGGGGGAGAATGTAGAGCTTTAGGATCTCGATTTTTACTGAGTGTTTTAACTGGATTGGTCCAAAACTTGTGAAATGTGGTGTTCATTTCATGATCACATCCCACATCAAGTAGTCATCTTTCGGTTAATGGATTACAAAATTTCCCTTTGAAGATCGGGTCCATTTGTCAATATAAGCTTCAAATTTAACTAATGACTTGAGGAAGATTGGAGAGTTTTGTAGAATAGTGCAGCATTGTTAGCCCTTATCCATCCAACACAATCTAATCATTGGTTAAAGACCCCTCCCCCCTCCCCCCTCCCCCCTCCCCCCTCCCCCCTCCCCCCAACCAAAAAACCAAAAACAAAAACAAAAACAAAAAAACATTGCTTCTATCTATTTTAAGACATGGCCAATCAAATATGGGTAGAGAATGTTGTTAGTACAATGACATGCATGGATTGTTCATGGGACAAACGACAATGTAGAATATAAGCTACAAAAGCTAGTACCAACGTGCTCCAATAAAAGTAGAGCCTACCCACATTTGCATTGTATATTGTGGAATCTTGAAGTACTATGCACCATGTGGACAATTTCCAAGGGCTTTAGCTTTCTACTTCAATGGTAGAGTCTAGACTAAATGATACGAAGAGTTCTCAATCATGTTGGTCACTTGAAGGACATCCAAATAAATAGACAAACACATGAGATTTTAGATATGATCAAGAGGAAATTATTACCATGAACTAGATATAGTCGAAACGACATGCAAAGGATGTACCTAGGGTTGGTTTTCATGTAGGCCACTCATCCACCAGATTTTAGTGGAAATGTAGATGCCACTAGGTGGAGTCTACATTTCCATTAGAATATGGTGGGCAAGCGGCCTACATGGAAACTAACCCTTAGGGATACTTCACAAATGAGATTGAAGGCCCGTGACCATTGCATTCTAAGATCTTTCATTGGTCAGATAGGCCAAGACCATCCAACTTCACTTCACACTAGAAGGTGGAGGCCTAAGGGCACGGAGAAATTACCATGGATGAGAAGTCTACATGGATTCCTACATGGCAGTCTATAGATAATGTTTCATGATATGCTTGAATTTGCGTCAGGCCCACCTTCAAGAGGTAGGCCTAACACAAATTCTCGGTCACATGTGAGGGCCTCTCACAGTTACATGGTCACGGCCCTTTGTCGTGTAAATACCGATCGTGTGTCACTGCAGCTCTAGTACCAACCACCACTAACAAACAACACTACAAACATAGCAAGGTCACACATGAACAACACATCTCGACAGAGAAGGAAGAGAGTAGAATACCCATAATAGCTCTAATCTCTCTTCAAATGCACACAATTAGTCAAGTTATCTCTCACTCCACCATGGGAGAATCCAAGAGTGCAAGAGAGGGGAGAAGAACTCAAGATTTATTGCAAAACACATGCAATCTAAACCTCACACAAGCTCTCTCCACACACACACTCACTCACAAGACTTGACTTGGCAAGAATGCCAAGCCAAGGAGGAGGCTTCTCACTTAGGAACCTCACTTCCCAAAACTAAGGTTCATCCATCCAAATCTAAATGGATGAAACCCAACGGATAAGGTGCGGTCGTCGACGCCGCATACCGTGACACCTTGGCTCATGTGTGAAGTGACTCTTATGCTTTACCAAAATGGTTCATTGATATCATCAACTCACATGGTAGGAATGGATTTATCTTCATGAGGGCCTATCAGAGGGTTGCTTTACACACGGACCAAGAGCCTTGGTCATGAAAATCTAAGGGCCCTTGAAAATCATCCAAAGTCCATACCGTGGGAAATAGAAGTCCAGTTTCGCAATTGATGGGCCCTCAAGTTTAGTGTAAAGTGAAAGTGGATCATCTTGAAGGATCACAACATATGTTCAGGTTCGGGTCCATGTCATGGCAATATAACATTTTTAGGAGCATGGCAAGTTAATTGAATGTCACGGTCCCAGCAGACCCACCTCTTGTTGATGGGTCGAATACAATATTTGGTAGAGCATGAAACATTATCCACTTCTTGCCATGTAGGACACCATGCATATGTTACATTCTTTCAAATTTCTTTGGTCCCTTGGGCCTTCAAGGTCTAGTGTAAAGTGAACTTGGACTGTCTCTAGCTTCTCGCCTATCACATTGATTATATATCACAAGTCAAGGGCCCTCAAGCTCCAATGTAAAGTGACCCAAAGATTAGTAATGTGATCCAACAAAATCATTTAAAATGTGGCTTGTGATGATGGGAGAAGTAGGCCCTACAAGGCTATTAGTCTACCTTTGTCGCACATGCATGCATCCACGCTCCGTGGCAAGTTGGTGACACTTATTTCTTTGTACCTATAGTTATATTATAAAAAATTATCAAGTTTATGAACTATGTGTTCTCCCAATATCCTTTATTTACTTTTATAGTTTATGGGTTGTAACCATGATTTGATTAAAAGATAGTATATGGATGTATTTTGGATACATTGAATACACTTGAGGACATGATACCGAGTGCAATTATAAGGCTATAATATTGATAACATGTATCATGTATTTGGTGATGTGGAATTCTACACCAAGTGGTTGTTTGAGCATGTTACTAATATTTTTGTTAAAAGGTGGATAGGTCTTATTTAATCATCAATCTTACTCAAATCACCTATTTTTTGGTGTAAAAGGGTTCCAGTACTGCCGTAAATCAAACATTGGTATAATTTGAAGTAGCTCATTGGTTGGGAAAGCCTAAAAGTCAATTCTCAACACCCACTCAACACCAACTATCCATTCAATCACTTAAGGAAATCACATATTGTTTTTCTTGAATTTGGTCATTGATTATCACCTTGACACCTTGAGACAATCGCATAGTTTGTCACCTTGATGAGTCATTCTTATGGCATTGAATTTGTACAACATTCGTTAATGGATTGGGGTTTATCATGGAATTTAACCATGGAAGGTAGATGTTGCTAGAACCATGTTAGAACCAATATCCCAACCAAACTTAACCACCTACAATCTTGCACAATAATTACATATTGACTATGAGAATATGCACCACATTAACGTCATGTTCGTGTGTTTATTTTGGGCCATATACCAATAATACTTGAATCCTTGCAACTTTTGCACACAAAATTCAATCAAGACATACTTTGATGTGTTGGAATCTCCTGTCATTGTTTCTAAATAAAATAAAATAAAATAATTGTTTGTAAAATATTTAGTAGTACTATGTTGGCTCATTGCTTATAATGAAAAATTTAGCATCATCCCCATTGATATGTGCAATTAGATTTTTTCACAAATAAATTGCATCTTCACCCATGATGCAAAATTACCTTGGATCAAACCCATATTATAAACACTTAAAACTTCAATTGTTCATCGATGTAGCAACCACAATGAAAAGAATACTATATATTGTTAGTGTGATAATAAATATTCAAAATAGTGTGAAATTGTGGGCAACCTAATTGCACATATCAATGTAACTTATAAGATAAGTGGGTCTAATTCAAATTGTCATCCTAAACGAGCACCTACATTAGAGTGGCGTGTGGTTATGTATGGATCCAAGAACATATACCAAAAAGACATGTGTTAAGAAAAATTGAATCATGTGCTCGAAATTTGTTAACAATTCTAAATTCAATAGTTAACAAATTTGGGAAAATCTATATGATCATTTAATGAAAAGAAGAATCTTCACTTTGACTGATAATGAATAAGATATGCATACAAGCTCTAAAAATACAAGGAAAATGGCCATGGGCACGATTTAGATATGCTACCTAATCATCCAATATTAATCTAATTGTGTTGTTCATAACCTATGAAAAGTGGGTGTAGAGAGAAAAGTGTTTGTTGAAGGCACTCGTACCTTAGTAGTAGGCTCCTCATCACCTTAGTAGGAAAAATAAATTACAAAAGAGGATATAACATGAGTCAACAACACTCTCCATGCAAATGTAAGTAAGGTGGACGTGCCTAGTTTGGTTACCGATCTTAATCAGACAATTATATTTGAGTAGCATGTGGTTTGGTGTAGCTCCAAGAACAGGTACCAAAAAGACACGTGTTTAAAAGAAATTGGACATCCAATTCAAAATATTTTAATTGTTCTCAACATAATTGGAGGACTTATACGACCGATTAATAAGCACAAGAATGTTCACATTGATTATGTATAAGATATTAATACATGCTCCAAAATGATGTTGAAATTGGTTATGGCCTCAATTTAGATTTCATAACATTACTAAGCAACTACATGATAGAAAGAGGATGCGATTGTAAATTTGTGATAATTTATAGTTACTTGTCAAAAAGTTCCCAGTACATAGCCTGAGTACTCCCCATAAACATGGAATCCTGAAATTAAAGAAGAATTATGCTCATGTGATACATGGTCCCACAGAATGCAACCAAGGAGTTGTGTAATGTTATGTTGCCAACCTTCTCGTAAGTACTGACTTAATCCCTAATGTCCTATGCAACCATAATATCGTCGTGAGTAGTTCACTTTGACCCCTTTGACACGAGTTTAGATGGTTTCTTGAATGTTTCAACTACTCCTCTTGTTCATGTGTCAAGTATGCTATGTTTTGCCACGTGGATAGCCCCCCCACCCAACCTAGTTAGCTATTTTTGGAAATATTCAAATATGGGAGTGTGCTCTCAACTGGTTTACAAAGGAAGCAATCCACAAACCAAAACTTGACATTTGTCACCTTTGTGATCTAGAGGCAACATAACCTAAACATGTTTTTTTGTTGACCACTATATGCAAATGATTCCCAATTGATTTGAAAAGTTGCATGACACTCAAAACGCAACATATCCTAAACATCTACCATTGAAAATTTTAGTTGGACATGTCTTGGTGGGCATAAATCCATGTGGCATCACGCGCCTCAAATTGCAAAGCTTCCCCAAAAATCACGGTTTGGGAAGAGATTTTTAATCTGTGAAAAATCTTAGATAAATAATCTACTTTCATTAAATAATTTATTAAGTACTAATATAATTAAAAATACATTTTATATTCAAAATTGTGAGTTGATTTGAGAGGTGTATTGCCACTCTTTTGAATGAGGGTAACATTTTTTCATTTGGAGATGATTTGAATGAAGATTCAATCAAAAAACAATAATTTCTAAATTGCTGCCCTTTAAGACCCCTATTGACATTCCTATTACTATCTCCTAGATATTGGAACTTCATCATCTTAAATTTACGTTATGAGTAGACACCTTTAACTTGCAAACATCTCTACAGTTGAATTTGTCAAAAAAACTACAGATCTTCAATTACGGTCGCTGCAATTGAAGTCACATTTTTTGGACATATTTGAGGGAAATTAGGCGTGGGAAGTTGAGGGTTTATTGTGTATTTCATATCCTAGGACAAGCGAATAAGTTGGAAAAAGACTATTTAAGACCCATCTACCTTGGGTGTAAAAAGTACTAGGGCAATGATGTGGGGTACCATGCCATGGAATGCACTTTCTTTGACCACGTTTGCCCTTTACCCGAAACATTGAACAAAGAAGGATAGTGTTGAATCTTGAATCTTGAATCTCTACCGAAAGCCTGCAAAGTACTTGTAGTGGATCTGACATGAGATTCATTGACAACTACAATAGAAGTGAGTGAGTACCACCTTGTCGATGATTTCCGACAAGGGATGCTCAAAATTTGTATTGTTCTTAAAATTCATAGATATCGTAATATCCGAAAAGAAAACATAAAAATATTTGCATTGGTGAAAAGTAGGCTTGATATTTTGAAACCAAAATCGTAAGGTACGTCGGTCCATGAGTAAAAATGCCCTTGGGTAGACATCCCTTATTTTGAACACCATGTAGTTTTTCATTGGTAATATATAAGTGATAGTCAATGGAGGATTATTGAGATTTGATAGGAAAGTGATGTCACATTAGCACCATTTCATTTTCTCTCTCTCATGTCTTGGACCCTGACTCTAGCTTAACATTATTCAGATCCATAACAATGTTTTGTGGGAGTGATAGTATTTCATGGAATATTCCCCATATTCATACTGAATACAGGGAATATTTGTGGAATATTGTCAGTCCCACAAAACATTGTTATGCGTTTGAATAATGTTATGAGTGTATATAGCTGAAGATCATATTTTTAATCTCAACCAATAGGATCAATTGATTTGGAGTTTTTTGGGTGTCAGACCCTAGTGTAGACCCACCTTATTGCGCCCCCCCCCCACCCCCCACTCACATTGGGAACCCCCTAAGGTAGATGATCTTTATATGGTTACTTTTATGACTAGCCCACTTCTCCTAGGAGAATGATGAAACACTTGAATAGTATGAAATGGTTAGCAAATCCATATTGAGGTTGTAGCCACTTTCTCATAATTTGTCAAAGCTCTCATGAGTATAATGAAACGTGAAGATTCTTGTGCTCATCTAATGATCATATAGGTGCCCCCGATTGAAGTTCATTATTGAACCTAAAAAATGGTTATTATATTTAGAACTTGTACACCCGAATCTCTTTTGAACACATATCTTTATGGTATTTGTTCTTGAAGCCACGCCCAACAACGTACTACTCATAAAATAGGTGCTTGATGAAGATAAGTAGTTGAAGCATACATGTCTACGTTAATGATAGGTAGCCTTTGGTTCAAACCTCCAAACCTAAGGTAGAGGCTATCAAAACCATCACTTTAAGTGTTGAGTACACATATTATTATTATGTTATAAAAAGTAAAATGGCTTTTGCTAGCAATTGAAAGGGACCTCAACACACCAAAGTATGCCTTCTTTGGATTTTGTGTGCAAAAGTTATAAGGGTCCAAGTTGTTATTGATAGATTACCCAAAACCGTTTGGGGCCCTGATGTTCACAAGATGAACATTCTCATGATCAATTTGTACTTAGGGCCGGTTCACATGGGATCCTAAGTCCAAAGTCCCATTCATGTTAAGGTAAGTGTGCCTAAAGTGGACACTTCCAACATTCCAACATTTGTAAGGGATCGACGATCCAAGAAAACTTACATGAACACATTAGCAAATCCAGATGAGGAACATGAGAGTTGGTTTTGTTATTTTAAGAACAAAAGTGAATATCTCATAAATTCTTGAAGTGGTGCTCATAGATTTTCTTAAATGCTTTTCTTTCATATATGTACCTTTCAAACTTGAGTATGTACTTATATGCTAGAAACCATTTAAGATCACAAACCACTTTAGGTCTACATACCTTAGCAAGTCCCAACATGGAGGCAAAGTCCCAACTTTTGAGCCCCCCAAAAATCACCAAAACATGGTTAACTATCATTAAAGTCATATTTGATCTTTTTATGCAAAAACATTTGCGGGGCCTGTGTTGGGTCTAGCTTTGTGCTCGCCTCAACTCTCAACACAAGTCCCAAGCCTCACCTCCAAAATGTATTGCCACGTAGGCATCCATGTCATACTTGGAACTTAAGACTTGGGACCCGTGTGAAGTGGCAACTCCCAACTTCCATGCCCTCAACGGCTACGATTGCACGGATTGACCTCGAGAGACTTGGGACCTGTGTGAACCGGCCCATATTAGGCAAGATTTTGGGTCAAGAGGCATAACACCTCATGCTGCATTAGGGGCATCCGTGATCAACATTAGGTTAACGGACTCAAAATCACGCCGGTACCTGGCTACGGGCATTACTTTTTCTTTTTCTTTTCTGCAAGATTTTGGGGTGTTGATTTTAGCACTCTCTACCTTAACATTATTATTGTTATGTAAGTTAGAAAGGAATTGCCACGGTTCGCCAACTTTGGAGCTCGTCGGATGCTGGCAGCAGCACCTATTACCGCGCCCGCCATAGCCACATAGCTTCGGAGCTTCAACACACTCAGCATTCTCTCTCTCTCTCTCTCTCTCTCTCTCTCCTATCGCTAACGTGGCATCGCAGGCTGTTCGCCTCTTCGCCTCCGCAAGAGTCTGCCCTTTTTTCCTTGTCACCTTTGCAAACATCATCTCTCACATGAGCCCCCGTCGCAAACTAATTTCCTAACCCAACCCAACTTAACGTGCTCTACTACGGTACATCTCTCGCTCGCTCGCAAGCAATCAAAGCATCCAGCGCTCCCCTCGCCTGCCTGCATGCATTGCATCCGGTGACATAGGATCGGCCCACTCTACGCATCGGGGATTCCGAGGTGGGGGGGCGACCGTGGGATTCGTGGTGTCTTTTGAGAGGCGATAGAGTTGTGTGCGTCGGAGGTTTTTGAGGTTTGGGTTCAAATTCTGGTTCGGGTGGGTGAGGGAGGAGTTTTTATTTGATTGAGGTTGTTACATTGATGAGAACACTCAGGTTGGTGCCCGTGGGATGCCAGCGGATAGCATCCCTGTCATCACAATTGCAATGGGCGGCTGGTGCATGTGTGTTTTTACCTCAGAATCCGCCTGTTGGAGGTTTGAGAGTGCGGAAGGAGCGAGGAATGTTAGCTAGTGTGTTGAACCAGGATGGTGGTGTAGTAGTTTCTTCTCAGCGTAGTAGGAGTGTTGGGAGAAAATTTGAGGTGGTAGCTTACGCACATGGCTATGGCTGCTTCGCTATCCCCGCGGCGGGGCTGTCGTTGAGCTCCCAAAGACGGCCATATGTCAGAGTTGCAAGTAAGAAAGGGAAGAAATCTTCGGAGAGCAGCAGCGATGTGCTGCTCAAGGAGCGGGAGGATGACGTGGAGGTGGAGGGGGAACGTGAACCCGACTTGAAAGTGAAAGGGAAGAAGAAACACAAGGGGAAGAAGAAAGCGAAGGAATCACCAACGAATGGCAATGCAATGGCTATGGCTGCAGCAGAGGAGGAGGAGGAGGAGGAAGAAGAAGAAGAAGAACCTCTTCAAAGAGAGGTTGCGCTCAATGGTGCAGTGACTCAGGAGGTTGAGGAGGTTCATGAACCCCAAGAGAAGGGGAAGAAGAAAGTGAAAGGGAAGGGAAAGATGGAGCAGCCGCTCGTTGAAGAAATCCAGAAAGATGAAGTTCAAATGAAGCAAAAGGAGAAGGAGAAGGAGAAGGAGAAGAAGAAGGGAAAGGGCAAGGAGGTCGACAGTGAAGCAACTGAAACTGTTGCTACATTGGATGCATTGCAAGAGGATGAAGAGTTGGAGGGGTTTGAGGAAATTGGTGCTGAATCTGCTAACGGTAAGCACGAATGTCCGAGAGGCAGAAGTGAATGTCTTTATAAATACGGCGTGATGAAAGATGATAAGGTGTAGAGTGTGAAGAGGCTAAATTGTGGATGATTTGTTATGCGGTTTTGCAAGACAGTCATCAGGGCATAATGGCAATGCATTAGAGTTCTGATCGTTAAGGAGTTGTTGGAGCAAGGAATTTTTTTTTGTATGTTGCATTTGCATTTGCATTTGCATTTGAGTGTTAACAAGAAGCGGACTCCCCCGAGCTTGAGAATTTCATACATGGTGAAGCTTAAAACCATGAAGAGTAAGAATCAATTTACTGCTAAAGCTGGAAGTCAGCTCGTGGGCGGAGAGGCTCTTCATTCATGCGTCCTTCCTAATGAAGCTATTTTTTAAAATATTTTTAATAATATTATTATTAGGCAAGCTGCTCATCTGCAACTAGGAAATTTGCAATCTGGAGGGTTGAACCTGCTCTAAGCATGTGACCTTTCCTCACCTAGTATGGAATTTTGCAAAGCCTTTTGAGTTTATAACCGGATGAGCATGGAGCAGAGGATATGGAGTAGGTTTATTCAATTGCCTTATATGGATGTTTTTCTTGGATATACGTTGAGTCGTTCGGATAACTCATCAGATTGCTAATTTATTCCTATTAGATAGAAAGGGGCACAAGGTTTACTCTCTTTGTATTCAGAATTGAGGTTTTCCTCTCATTTGTACTCTGGCAATGTGACTGCATGCAGATATCGAAGGGGAGCTGGCAGAAGAATTGGAGGAGCACCTCGATGATGACGATTTCTGGGAGGATGACTTCGAATCAGAAGCTGAGGTGTCTCCCTATCGCTGCTTTGATGTTTTTTTCTATCAATTTTCTAATTTGTAGACAAGACTGGGAGCTGCCTTTACCAAAGTAGCCTCTTCAATTCTCTCTGTATGTGCCCTGTCATCACTCTTAAACTCTCCCACAAGGATAAAGGGCATGCATTACCCATTATTTCATAGTTTCTTACCTTCAATCTTCTCCTCTTACACATAATCTGAAATAGGTGGAGTTTCGTCAACCATCTCCAACTGTTCAGTGGTCATGTGGTGGCGTTAATGAGATTAACGTTCTATTGTGTCTTGTCTGTCTTCTTTAAATCTAAAGTTTATTTATTATTATTGTTATTTTTGTCTTTTATTTAAAAAAATTATGCTTTTGAGAATGGTACTGGATGTAGATTTAATACCAAATTAGTTAGAAGTGCATGAAGTTTTGCAATGGCTGGTTAAACCTCTTTTGTGCATATACCTCACTCTAGTCCCACTTTGATTATGGCGTACTGAACCTGACCACATGGTGACACTGAAGACGGATTCTTTGGAGCTACTCAATGCTATGAAATTGATGGTATGTGTTATCATGTCAGCAACATTATTGTAACAGGACTTTGTTGTTTGCAGCCGGGAGATGGAGGAGATGGAGGGGGAATAATCCTGGGAGATGCTGCATGGGCAAAGTCAGCACTTCATCTGGCAGAGGAAGCAATTGCTGAGTTTAATGGTGACCTGTCCATCTTTGCCTTCAAAGCATGGAAAGACCCTAGCCGCATTCACGTCCGATTAGACAAGCTGTCTGACAAGTATGTGCCAGTTAGTCACTATTTGTTGTATAGTCTGTTTCTTCAACTGTTAGCTCACCATTTTCCACATCTTGCCACTTCGGCTTTGTAGTACTTTTGTCTCTTTGCACCCGTTAAACTAGCATAATCAAACACCTGACTACCCGTTTCGGTCAAGTTTTTGTTAACACCATACATTTTTCCATTAGTGGTTTAAAATGTGGTGGTTCACATTGATAGAATTGTGCTTTCCAACTTGCTTTGTTGTTCACGGCTTTGTAATCCGTCTAATATTATTGCAAGTGTCACTATTCATCCAGCAAGTTGACTTACATCCAGCAGGTGCTTTTTAAAGTTATTTGTAGAGCACACTCTTATTGATCCTCACGTGGTTGGTTGGTGTGTCAAGAAACGAAAACAGCTGCTTTGGGCTAGTATGAAGGGTGGTAAAAAAACCATTTTTTCTGAACAACTGAGAGGTTTTTGCAGGTATGGGTCTCCAACAATGGTAGATCTTGAGAAATTTACTTCTTCATATGCAAAGCGCTTAGCTGATGCTGGGGAACCTGACATATCCGTTCAGGTAAGCTTGCAGTTTGGAAGGTACTAAGTAGTGCAAGCGTGTATGTACTTAATACTTGCACACACAAATATTGGAATGCTATTTATTTTCTTAGAAACTTTTCTAGGTGAACTTGTGTGCATCACATTGTATGCTCAAAATTAGTATGTCCCCATGGTGTTTTGATGAGCTATTCCATCCTGGTATGACTATCAAGTTACATCTGACAATCAAGCAATAACCCTAGGTCTCATCCCCTGGAGCTGAGCGTGTTGTGCGGATACCTCAAGACTTGGAGCGCTTTAAGGATCTCCCCATGTATGTGAGGTACGTAGAAACATCAGCTGATGGTGATGCAGATTCCGTTGAGAAAGATGGCATACTCGAGCTAGAATCTGTAGACACAGAGGGAGGCTCTGCCACTTGGAAGCTTGCCAATGTTCGCATCAACAGAGACCTAGCTGGGAAGGGGAGAGGTATGAACAGGAAGCAACGAGATTGGAGAGCACAGTTGCCTTTTGAGTCACTCCATGTTGTGCGCTTGTATCTGGATCTGTAAACAAGCCTACAGAGCACATGAGCATGTATTTCACTGGAACCTGCCTTTGAAGTGTAAACTAAGCAAACTACTACCAGGGGCATAAATCCATTATACAAACATGAATCAGAGGTCTCTTGTATACTTGTATTTGACGACAACCCGGGCACAAGGTGGATCACAGCCTGAAGGCAGGCAAGAACTTCCTTTGTGTATATGAGAGAAATTGACAGTAGGAAAGTATACATAGGTTAAGGGTACTTTTTAAGATATTGAAGGGATATGTAAATGGAATATGATGAAGGTTATAGATGACTTTAAATATGAGTTTAATAATATGTAGTTGGTAATGAGGTTAGGAAACTTCCAACATTTCTGTAACTCCAAGCCTGTCCAGGTTTGTTTTTTGAGAATCTACGAGTTTCTAATGTTTGCAGATCTTTGTCATTTGTCTATCCATTCTCTTAAATTACGATTCGGATACAGAAAAAGTGGGTGTTACAACTGCTCTTTTCTTTACATCAAGAAGCGAGGATGACAGAAACAGACTGCAAAAATCTAATCTCCAGGATCCTTGAATCTCATGATTTTGTTAATTTGAGAATATGAGGCGATGTGTGGGAAGTTTAACCTGATGGGTGAGGAGCAGTTTTCTGTTCCTGCAGAAAGTGGATACCTATCTATTGTCTTGCCTTTTGAGGGGTGCCCATATCTCAAAGTTCTTCCATGGCCTGTCATGGTAAGAGTACATTTTGATCTTCTTGATGATTAATCCAGAGCATAAATCTTCAAATGTATTGGTAGGAAAGGAGGCATAATTCCGAATGCATAATATCCCTAGAAATCGCTTTCTCAGTGAATCTAAGATCTCTTTAGTTTCAGTCTGAGTTTCAGTCTGAGTTTCAGTTCCGTTCCACTTTAATTCTGGCGAGTCAGGAAATTTGTTCCTTTCAAGCACCTGCCCTAGTTTCCCAAGAGTGCACTCTGCTGGACCTTGGCGAACTGCACCCCTATCAAACAAAAACTTGTATAGATTATTGCAGTACTTTTACAGTTCAATCTGCTGGTGCAAAGTTTTTCACTGACTCATCCTACAGAAGGGCCTTCTTGTACGACTCTGGAATTCTGAATATATTGTAGTTATCCGTAAAGGCCCTAACCGAGTGATGAACACTTGGGGGTTTGATCCTTCTTTGAGAAAATCTTCCTTGGCTACGTCGTGTATCTGAGCCTATTTTGACAGTTGAGTTAAAATTTTGGGACCTCCTCTCTCTGCACTCTCAAACTTTGAGAGACTTTTAAGATCTAAAATATGGTATGCACATGGAACATGCAACCCTAAATCTTGGAACATACTATGCAAGGCTAGCTTAGTTCACCCATCTTAGTAGGACAAGTTAGTTTTTCGGTTTTTAATAGCCCAATACCACTCTATACATGGTAATTTAAGCATTAAGAAAACTTGGGTGACTTTGTGTTAGTTTCCATGAACTTAGGGTTTGGGGCTAAAGGGGGGCCCCAAGGAACCTTTGTACTTTTGGCCAATGGAAAGGGAGTTGTAGAGAGGAAGGAAAAATAATAAGGAAGGCGAATGGTGCACATTTTGATTCATAACACCTACCTAGTAGGTTGATTAATGTTTTCCCCTTCTAGGTTTGTAGTTGTATCATCCCAATTTAACTTACAAGGCTAATTTGAGGTCTCTAACCATAAATTAAGGGTTAATTTGGTTTGAAATGACATTCTTTTGGGCTTTATGATAATCAACATTTTCACCCACTCCATTGGTAAGTGTCATGAAAGGAACCAAGGGGAGGGTAAGGGGAATGATATGAAGAAGGGCTGCCATCTTTAGTTGAGAGGCGTTTATTAAATCATAATGGAAAGAGAAATGGGGGCATATCTTGGGTAGGCATTGGACGAGTGGCCTTCCCTTCTTGAAGCATGGACATGTAGTAAGGTATATGAGCCTAAAAGCAACACTTTTAAAAAAAATTGCAATTTTAGGCAAAGTAAATAGCTCAAAAAAGAATTCAATTTCTCATAGATTTGAGAAACTATGGAAAGTCTACCAAAAGCGAAATCCAAAAAATAAGAAATTCTTATGCGACCTACATAATTGCACAAAATTGGATCAAGAAATGAGCTTTTTAGTATTCACTAGGGGGGTTCATTAATTTTGGATTGTTAAGTGAGAATGGATACAAAACCATCCTTATTGTGGTTGAGAGTCTTCTGTTAAATGAAGGTGTTGTTCCCCATTTGTGAGAGGCTTCTTACACATCACCTCGTTGAGGGGATAAATCCTAGATTCACCATTGTGATTGGCTAAAGTTGGTGCTCTCCTTAAAGCATTCTTACATTTTTCTTACACCTTCATTATGCTTGGTCAAAGTGGTGCTATTTTGAATGTAATGTTGCATATGATTGGTCATTTTAAACAATGTTTTACTTAACCACGTTCACTTCTCAACGGTTTAAGGATGACAAATAAGTGTTGCCAAAAGGATGATGTTACTTTTAGGCACTGTTGCTTTTGAGCTGAAGGTGGTGCTTACCTTAAAGAAACACCTCTATATACTTTGAATGATGACACCTCCATCATATCTTGCTCGTTTTTCACAATAGAAGATTGCATTTTGTAGACCTTCTTGAGTTCTTTTCATGGACACCAAGTGTGCTTCTTACCTCTCAATTGGTTGGATGCAATGGCTATTCTCAAATCAATTGCTCTTCAATGTGTATTCCCGATGATACCTACATTTGAGTGATATGTAGTGAGCCTTTTAATTAGAAATGAACATAAAAAATAAACATGCTATGATGATATTGGATTATGTGCTCAAAATGTATTTTGCATTCCATTTTATGATTAACACACTTGGGAATGCCTATTTGACCACTTAATAGAGAAATAGGACCTTCAAGTTGACCTCTTGTAATCTTTGCATCTCAACTTTGATTCAAAAACTTGAAATGATGACTTGGGCTTTGCAATTGTTGAACTAATGAGACACTTATCCAATGGCCACTAACCAACCAATACGAATTCTAGAAGTGTATTATGGTAATCCCCTTTGGCAAATGTTGTGGGGAACACAAATATACACTCTCACCTTGTTCTCTATCATTGAGGACATTGAAAGACCAAATGGGAACCAAAAAGTATATTAAAAATGGAATAATGCCACTATAAGATTTATTGGGGAGGTAGTATTATGCGTTGTAATATCATGCTCCAATCCCAATGTGGCATGGATGGGCAAGTTACAACACTCCTATCTTTAGGTGGCACTTTAATAACTGCCATCGTAAAATACGATTGGCTTTTGGGAGTCTAACAAAGCACATTATGGTGGCTCCTTCATACTGAGTAGCCAACAATCTAAAGCAACATCATGTGGTTGCTAATCGACTGCGATTCTCGGGGGGGGGGGGGGGTAGTCATTGGTTGGAGTAGCAATATACGTGCGAACAAATGATAGGTATTTTAAAAACATGGAGACAAAAAATTATAAATGGACTTAAGAGTAATATAGGGTATCAAAAATGGCACTGGACATCTTTAAAGTACTATAGGGTATGGAATAATAGGAAATTTGGAATTATAAGTAAAGCAAGCCATTTTTCTATTAACCCAAAGTAGAAAATTTTATAATGATAGCATGTGAAGAAAAAAAGACAATTGAAAGTAATACCCCCCTATAAAATAGTGGTTGTTCGCACCTATATCCTTAACTTTTTAACACACTGCCCCCCCCCCCCCCCGAGCTGCGATTGTCACCCTCCTTCAATCATAATCTTTTAATAAATCCAATGCTAGGTCGTTCATGGAAAGAGAACAACTTGTACTAGTTGAGTAATGTTATACACTTGGAGCATAGCCTATCACACTAATCCAAGCTCTTGAGCATTGGTAAAGCTTTTAATAGTTTGAGTTGCACAACACATTGCTTATGTTGTAAGCTTGTGCAACAATGAAATAAATTGCACAACATATGAATATAGTAAATTCTTTGGAAGTGACTTACCCAGAGCTTCTTAGATCCCTCCCTATACCCACACTTTCACTAACTATACACAGTTCCCAAATGGTCCCGATACTCACCCAAAACCAACCTTGCTTTCTTCCAAAATTGTCCCCACCTTTTGTCCAACCAACCCTACGGTAGAATCAACACTCCACCCAATAATTATAAATGTATGAGCCCTTACAACTTTTACACACATGAGCTTAATAAGAACATATAATTAACCCACCCCTATGGAAAATATGACACTAGCCCTAATCCAATCCCACTTTCCCCCAAAATTGCCTCCACTTTGCACTGGAGACATTCAAACAATTTAAAGTAGGTTCCAATTACAAGATTAAGAGGCGTGCATAAATGTTGATTTTGGGTGGGGTGTTAGTTATAGCACCCTTTGCCTTATTGTAAAAGGGTGCTTGAAGAAGCTCCTAAGTGCCTCATGAGCAGATCGATGGGCTTTTGTTTTTGACCATTCTCAGTAATTTGAGCTGAGTAAAATATGAATAAGATTAGCAAATCAAAACTAAGGAATATTATTTCCGTGAGTTTTGTCCTTAACCCTTAAATGCTCATGCAAGCCAAACACAGGTTGCCACCTAATATTCTGATGGGGTTTGTGACCCACTAGGTGGCAATCTATGTGTATGGAAGGTAACCATTGGTGTAGGGCGGTGCCACTATCACACAGGCCAAAATAGCATATAGAAACCTCATGTAGGATTTTTTGTTATAGTCATGCCTCTTTAATTAGACACATTTGGGAAACAAAAAAATCATCATATTATCAAGTGTCACATATTCAATAATTTGGCAAGTTGGACCTTTGTATCATAATAATGTGGCACTTCACGTAACACACATTAGATATTTTGCCACATATACAAAATAAATATTCTTTCCAATGCTAATTTCTCTCATGAAATCTATGTGGAATTGAAGAAGAAATCAATAGTATGTTGTTGTTGCCACTTCAAGTTAGCAACAAAGTTCTTATTGAGCTTCCCTGATATGGCATGCAATTTCGTTACGTCTACAAGACTAAACTCTAATGGGTTGTTGAAATTGAGCATGATGTTGAGTATCTACCAATTTCATAATAGGTTCAAGTCTCTCATCAACATCTAAAGAGTCCAAGGGCTCTGCATTAAGGTCAAAACTTGGTGGCTCTATTCTTTGTCCCAAGGCTTTCCAACAATACGCAAATCTAAGCAATATGATAAATGTTGAGTTCAAAATGCTCGAAAACAAATTGTGCACATAGGTTTAGGGTTTATGTGGAAAACTATTGCAAATGAGATAGAAGCTAATGAGTCTCTTGATTAGATTTTGAGATAGAGAACCTAGTTCCCTTAGTTCCCATGTTTTAACATCTTTTTACATAATTTTTTCTTATATCCACATTTCATATGTGAAAGTTGCATAAATTTAATATTAACTATGTACTTAAACATGTGTGGGGCCCATCATATATGCATTTATTAATTTTATAATATGACATTTTGGGGTTCAGGATTGTCGTATTAACAATATCATAGTCAGATTATACAAGTAGATTTTAACTAGAAATTTTGGTTTACAAAATTTGTGTCATTATATTGAGGTTGTCATATTATCGAGTCGTATTAAAGGGGTAGGACTGTAGTTTGGAATTGCTTGTTTTGGGAGGTGGTCCCATGAGTTGCCCAAATGTAGGAGCCAATTTCTTTCACAAATGATGCCCAATTTGGGTGGTTCAATTTAATTTAATTTATTTTGAATCCCCCCTTAGGACAAGGTGATGGTTGTGCACAACTTGACCTGATGGGTTTGAAAAAAGTTAGTGCACATGTTGCTTGCTCCATGACAAAGGGGAAATCTTCCAATATGACCTCATGTGGCCCTCCAACTTTGAGAGTGACAAACTTATTCTAAATTTTCTCAAAAAAATCAATTTTTTTTTAGAGTAGCTTGTTTGTCACCCACATAACATATTATGCGTGGCAAAGTTGCCATTTATCAAAAAATCATGGCGTGAAAATGTTGCCCCCTAGATGAAGGGCATGTTAATTTGTCAATATGACCTAGACAATGTGGTCTGATTGACTTCAAATGTTCACATCCATTCGGTTGGATTTTAGGAAAACAAAGTCAATCTTCCTACATAACAAAAATGCTCAACACTAGTGCTGAAAATGCCCAAAAATGGAATGTGAAGGCTTGAGGGTTTAGGGGTTACATGCATACATGTCTTATATATTAAATTCTAACCCACTTATCTTGAGATATTAAATACTCATCTCATATGAGATATAGCAAATACAACTCCAAGCTACAACAATTCTTCTTGTACTTTTTGGAGCTCATATGAATATCTTAATCATCTCGGATCAGGAGTGAAGAGTTTTTTTCTTCTTCAATGGTCATAGCACCCCTCCCAACACACACATACAAGTTTTTAAGCATGCAATTTAATTTCTTCTCAACACATGTTGTTTGGTGAACCCTAAAGTTAAGTGCCTCCCATGGTCACATGGCCACAGTAAGGAATTGGTGAATGGACATCACATGTTAGTGGATCAAACTATGATGTTCTTTTTTCTTTTCTTTCATGTTGTTTGGATCTCAGTTCTTAGCTCCACACATAACCGCATGTCATTTAAGAGTCCTTTAACAATACCACCTACCATAGACAAGCTTATAATGGTTACTCTTATATTTTGGCATACATGGAGATCCTTGAGCCAAGTGACTCAAACAAGGAACGCAAGCATTGAGCTTATGTGTATTGGAATTGAGTTGAATATCTTTTGATTTTAGGAAGTATTCTTTTGGTAGATTTTCTAGAACGTTGAGCGTTAAAGACCAATCAATACAAAGTGGATTGCATGTGTTCTTATTTTTAATTGCAATTGGAGAGATATGTTTTTGAGTTGAGTATTTTTTTCACTTCCACACCACCTCTAGCAAATGGTTCATAAGGATCTACTAGCAATATTCAATATGGACTTTAAAAAACATCAAATATTTTCGCTTCTTTCAAAATTTATTTTGAAGGAAAGTAATAGGGTTTCATTGGATTGATATTCTTGCCACTCTCCACCATAATTAGTGAGCCTTTAGTTCAAACCAATTTAAACACATTTCATCTCATTTTGATGTTAATCTACTATCATTTGGTGGAAGGAAACACTTGCAGATTTGTGTCATGATAATAAGTTGCAGTTGTATTGATTGCATCTATATAAAGGTAGTCTAGGCATCATCCTTAATAATATTCTTATGTATATCCGCTCCAAATTAGGTCATCAAATTGCACTTTATACCACATCTTTGACATCCTAGCATCTTTTAAAGGTTATAGGGACCAAAATACTTTCTAAGGCCCACATGATAGTTTTACGAGTATCCTTAAATGTCTTTGTACGATATATGATTGTGTGTGCATGTGTGCAAGTGAAGAGCAAACGCGAGACATGCATTAGAATATGTTCAAGACTACACTAAATATGATATGTAATGTCACTTACTATTTGGAGTTACACAATGCTATATATTTTACTTATTAATGTAATGTTTTTACCAAGTAAGCATGGCAATGTTCTATAATGTTCAAACAACCAACTGGACTTTTCTTTTTTTGACAAAAATGAGATACATAGTAAATAATTATAGCATTGTGTAATTTCAAGTAGTAAGTGATATTAAATACAATATTTGGTGTGGTGTTCAAGTGAGGCGAGTTGAATTTAAGGGTGAGTTTGCACCAAGTTCCAAGACCAAAAAGATTCCAAAATTGAACAATCTCATTGGTTGAAAACAAGAATTCAGACCCAAGGAGTTTAGACTAGGATATGGATCCAAGTTATGAATAAATGAAGTGGTGCTAATGTGACATCACTTTTTGGTCAATTTCAGCAATCCCCATTAAAGGCAATAATACTCCTCCTAGTTTAAGAAACCAATTTTCAAGCTTGGGTCCAATCTTGCCCACAATTGAGGTCCGATATGTGTATGGGATTCCAAATTTATTTGCGGGACTCTAATTCATGTATGGATTTTCTACGTTACTCCTAGAACGGAAAATTGTCTTCATCGTCAAAGATCGAGTAAACATACATCTGAAACCATATGGAGAATGTTGATGAATCCTACTTAACTTAGGGCCACTTCACACACGAGCCAAGAGCCTTGACCATGAAATTGTGAGAGCCCAAAAGAAAGTGTCCACAGGCCGTCCCAACATACCTCCAAAACCATGTAGTGTGGTCACGGATCCTCAAGTGTAGTGTGAAATCATATGTGATTGGGCACTCAACCAAATGATATTTCAAAGAATTTTTATTCATCCGGATCCTCACACTTGATAAAATAGAATAAATCAACAGTTGTGAGCGTTCGGAGTACCATGGTCTCCCGGTTTTGTGTTTGGCCTATCTCCAAGAGGTGGTTTTTGGAATAATCCAAGTGACCATGAAACATGATCCATTTGATGCCATGTAGGAATCCATGTAGACTTTTACATCCATCTTGCATTCACATACTCCGTTGGTCCCTCAAGCGTAGTGTGAAGCAGCGAACTTGGACCGGCTCTGCCTTTTCCACCAATGAGAGTGCTTGAAGTGTAGTGGTCACGGGCTCTCAGTCTCATGTGTGAAGTAGCCCTTACCTTACCGAACGATGCCATATTTGGAAAGTCCCGGGCATGCCATCAAATTATGGCCGTTACACATTTAGAAGGCCCTATGGTTAGCCACTTGGTGGGGGTAAGAATGATGAGAATTGGTGTTTCCCCTTTTGGAAAGCCCTTGGCGTGTCGTCAAATTATAGTGTTACACATTTGGAAGGCCCCATGGTTAGCCACTTTGCGGGTTAAAAATGATGGATATGAAATGACAACAAACTTGCTTAATTATGAGCCCGACATGATACTTGTACCTTGCACGCTTTCTATCCCATTGATCATCACCAAGGGAGGTCTAACTTAAGAGCCCGGGCTATGGCAAAGGAGCCCAAGCCTCATGATCTCCATGAGTCGGCCCTTTCCATCAAAGGTTTCGTGGTCTCCCGGTATGAGCTATATACATCATGATTGCGCAAGGTTAAATTCGGTTAGGATGCACATGGCAATTTTGAAGACAAGATCATTCAAAACTTACTAGGCTCATTATTTACCCCCATACCAAACCCTAGCTAGGAGTTACGGAATCATAATTTCCAATAGCCAAACTTATGAGTTTCCCGAGACCTCACCTTAGGTTTGCGTATCATAGATTTGTGGCTAGCTAGAATCGGTAAGATGTTCCCCAACTATATGAAATTCCTAGCATTGTATCATTAAGGGCCGGTTTACACTACGGTGGAGAAGTCCACCGGTCATGAAAAAAAGGGCGTTTCTCAATTGTGATTGGTCGAAAATGCAACTCTTGACCGGTGGGTGTTTACACTAGGTGAAGAAAACAATGGTGGTGAACTTTTCTCATGGATGATAAAATGACATGGCCGCCTACATGGCGGCACTTTTTGGAGTTGGGCTTCTCCGGAGGAGGAGTTTCTTGTCCGGCCTCAAGAGGCCGGACAAGCCCAACTCAATAAAAATATTTTATTGCCTTTAATTCTTCTCCGGCACATCCACCATTTGCCTTATATAACCATGTCTTGGCCAAGCATTCTTGACCGACCGGAGGCCTTCTCCACCATAGTGTAAACCGGCCCTAAGCTTAGAAGGGCAAGCCCCTACAACCCTCCAACCTTGGGTGTTACATATCATAAGTGTGGCTAGTTGAAATTGGTAATGATATTGCCCTACTCTATCTAGAGGTTGAGAGCTTGAAGGAAGGAGCTTTCTTATTGGGTACGAACCTCTTTCAAATGCTTGCAAATGCATGTAGTTCTCAATTCCACCAAGCTTGAACATAATACTAGGTACTAAGTAGCTACACGATGGTTTCTTTATAAAGAGAGAAGTTGCAATTATAACTTTGATATTATACAACGACTTGTCGAAAAAATCACATTATATAGCTCCTCATAAATGGGGGATCCTTGATTTAGAGGAGAAGTATGCTCATGTGATACATGGTCCCATGAAATGCAACCAAGGAGTTGTGTAATGTTATGAAATGGTGTCTAGCCACTAAAAAATAAAAAAATAAAAATTGCAATCACACACACCATGGATGCCATGTTGAAGTACAAGCCATTTTAAGCTAAGTTCTAGAAAAAAAATTCTTCGAAAATTCTTTAGTTTTTTTATTATTGTCAAAAAAGAAACTGTCACAAAAATGTTCACAAGAAAATATTCACAAAAATGTAGGGTAAGAGGACCATTTGGTTAACTCCCCCCTAACCCTCACTATGCCATTCTTATTTCAAAATATAACAATATGCTAAAATGCGAGGTTGGGCCTAGCTCGGCGTGGTGACTAGTTGGGACCCATGTTAGTTGTAATCCACACACAGTGCGTCCAACCAACACGTTGGCCACCATTGATGCTAACTATAGCTAGTGGTTGGCAACCATGTGAGGCTAGGCCTACACTTATG
Source organism: Polytrichum commune (assembly GCA_950295325.1). Lineage (NCBI taxonomy): Eukaryota > Viridiplantae > Streptophyta > Polytrichopsida > Polytrichales > Polytrichaceae > Polytrichum > Polytrichum commune. The sequence goes on from OX485803.1 coordinate 71,734,454, forward strand.
CCTTTATTTTGTGAGCTTGAACGCTTTACCAGGCTTACAATGCTTAGTGACACCTTCATGGATCTCATGCGAGACAACTATGAAAAGCATTCAATGACATCCCATGTCATTTTTTACAAGCACTCGATCAAATCTTAGATTACTTCTTGGAGGTAGCTTAGGAATGTCAAGAGATTGAGCTCTCGTTTTGTGGGCTCCAAGCCAATATGTTTTTTTTTTGTTGGTTTGGTTGGGTGCAAATGAGTCTTCATTGCAAGGACACATGGTAGAAAGAACAGGGAAAGGCCAAAACTGGCCCTTCGAAGCTAGGCACCAACACCATGCACCAACACCGACCACAATGTCCAGGTAGTATCTATGTTGGTGTATCAAATTGTGGCAAAATTGGGTATCAGCCAACACAATTGACTATACCGAAACCATGGCAACCATCATGGAATAGACCAACAACAAAATTGAAACCAACAAATTGTCAACAACTATAAATCATCTACCACTACCTAAACATGCCCAATTTCGGGCCCTTAGCAATCCAATTGATATTGAACTCACTCAATTGATGCAAATCAAATTATTAGAACCCCAAGACAAGTCAAACTTATGAAAGAAATCCATCCAGGCAACCTTCGGTGCTTTCAAGTAAGCTTGTTGTAGTTTTTGCCAATTATTGCAACTGTAATCAAGCAAGGTAGTCCACATGATGTGACTAAGCCAATGGGCTTTCGAGCTTTCTTTAGCTTATCACAATTAATCCTTACAATATATATAATCTCCCTATTTGGTATTTCACTAGATAAGCATAGCCACTTTACACTTGCTCAAACCATTGAGAGGTTGAACATTGGTCAAGCTCCAAAAATTTGAAACATGGATGAAATTTTGTCAGACCCCAAGCATCAATCTCCTACAAATTGCAAGCTCAAGCTCTCAACCATAACTCTAGTGTAATGATGCATGATTTGCATTGATTAGCCCATGTGCACTATTTACGAAGGGTTACACTAATTTATCTACAAATTTAAAAATGTCATGTCCTCTAATTGTGCACAAATTAAATCATCTTGCAAATGAGTGATTTTTTTACATTTGTTGTTTGATGTAAAGGAGTGGAATGTGAGAAATGAACTTAGAGAATTTGCAAGAAATGGGTAAATAAGCAATGTGTTGTTCTAACCATTAGCTCAAAATGCCATGGTGGACATTCATGGAAAAACGATGTTGGTATTGGTTGGCAAGGGGAGGGGGGTGTGGATTGCTAGTGGGGTTGGGTACAATGGCAAGTGATGGGTGGAAGCCCAAATAAAATGCAACTTTTGTGGGGGGCTCTGCACAATATATAAGTAGTTCATTGTGGGGTTTCACAACAATGTTGTGTGTTTGCAGGGAGGGAGCTTGGCTTGCCACGAATACTAACACTACATGCGTCTTTACTAGGTTCATAGTGCTGCTACACGTCCTTGTCAAGGGGCTTCAAGAAGCCAACTTGGAGGAGGGTTTTTAAGCCCTCCAAGTATTTATTTATTTTGGCAATAAAATGTTTGGCTATGGAAATTATGATGTGGATTTTGTTGTCTTGCCTTTGGGTCCTTTTTTTTTGGTGTGGGTGCGTGTTAATTAATAGCCATCATAAGTAGGTAAGATGAGGATATGCTCAAGTGGGGTAACAATATTTATGATTTGCAATTGCTAATTGAATGAGACAATTCCCAATTCATTCCAGTGGTCAAGATTGTATGTGGACTCTCAAAGTGCCCACAATAAGGCCACCCACCTTAGATATACACCTATATCATCCAAGTCCATCCAATTTTAACTTGTACACAATTTTTTCACAAAGAGAAGTAAGCCTCGGCAATAGTGCAACATCACACTACTGAAAGTTGAAGCCCGTTCGTGGATCCAAGAATTTCAAGGACATACTGTGAGGATGTATATTAGCTCATATCTTGTATGTCATAGAATTCAAGCTTATTATGGCTCACTCTTTAAGTCAAGAAGTTTCTACAATAATCATGTGCAAGGGGAATTCTCTTATATTAAAACAAGAGCACTATTCATCGGTTGAATAATGTTATGACCAATGCTCGATTGGTATTGTCCTTTCTTGCTCATGCTCATCAAATGGTCCTATTAACCTAAAATGACAATCATATCTTAAGCACGTAATCCAATCTCTTGTAAACACATGTGTATTTGGTATCCAATCCCGGAGCCACACCAAACCACATGCTACTCAAACATAGGCGTCCAATCAAGAGAAGTAACCGAATTAAGCACGTCTTCCTTGTTGCAATAGATCAAGGACGCTATGAAGTCCAAGTAGCAAACCATTGTCAAGTGACCATATCATACGAGGTAGATTTTCAAGGGCATGGGACATCAAGGACCACCATGTGGCATGTACATAAGGTGTGTGAACCCACGTGTACTTCAACATAAGGTACATAAGCTTGTGACCAAGGGTGTAGGTTGTATTAACCTACTATCATGTATCTCTTTAAAAAAAAGGGGGGGGGGTACACTCCAAATTCATTAATATCATGCTTGTGACAACCAAAGTGTATGTGATTTTGAGGAGTTATGTAGTGCTAACATGGACGTGTGATAAAATACGGTTAGTGTTGCATGTGACATTAAGGAATAACACAAAGTCAACATTGCAAGAATGACAATGATTACAATGAATGACAACGTGATGTGTAGGAGCATGCGATTTAGATTCTTTGATGATTTATGTTAATGTCAAAATGTATGATATATGAGAGGGAAGCATGATAACAAGGAGTGAGATTTAAACTGACAACATTTGTTCCCTAGGGTTTTGGGGTATAAGAGAAGGAGTGACATTAAGGAGATTGATATTACCGAGTTTAGAGTGTACTACACTAGATATTGTATTTAGTGCCACTTACTATTTGGAGTTAAACAATGCTATATCTTTTTTTACTATGTATGTAAAATTTTGCCAAGTAAAAATGTTAATGTTCCACAATGTCCAAACAACCAATTTGACCTTTGTTGGCAAAAAAATGAGATACCTATATAGTTTGTAGATATGGCATTGCATAAATCCAAATAGTACATGACACTAAAAGCAATATTCAATGTAGTAAAAAATTCACCAAAAGTAAGGACTAAAAAAAATTTGAAGAAATTCCTACATTTGCTAATCCTCATACTTGCACATGTGACCAAAGCAAAAACTATGAAATTCCATTTTCTTCAATTAGGTTACAAAACTTTGAGAGAATTTTATGTCCAATTTTTAGTTTGTTTATGTTTGAGGAGTGCATAAGTGATGAGAGGAGCCAAAAATGTCTAGTAAATAAGACATGTACACATAGGTGACAAAGGGGAAAAACAAATCTTACCTATATAAAGGTGAAACATGATGTCATTGCCTAAAATTCAAAGTAATCTTCCATGTAATAATCTTCCATGTTTTCTACAAGACATTTAGTTCACATCTTAGGCAAGATTTTATTATTTTTTGTATGTATACTACTAGCTTGGACCTGGGCCATTCCAGCCCATTGCAACCATGCACATGAATTAATATCTCGGGTCAACCAAACCCTTACACCCCCCTTCAACCATACACTCATGTCCCACATGCCCCCATGCAGGTGTTATATATATATATATATATATATAGGTGTAGGATTTTGGTGTATTTGTCTTCATATGTACTACAATGTGTTTGTGTCTAGGATGTGGTGGTTGGTCTAATGAAATTGGTGCTTGCTTTTGTTCAAAAAATCTTTTTGTTTAGGATAATTTGTGTTAGGTATCATATGGATTTTGGGGGAAATTATCCATGAATTTTTGTTCTTTATTATTAGGGATTTTAAGGTCTAATAGTATTTAGGTAATGTTGGTGTGGATGGAGCCTCAGAGGCATGCAATGATGATTTTTTGGGGTAGAATTGACCATCCTTGTTGGGTTAGTAACGGTATGAGGGGGTTGTATTTTTCTAGTTTTCTTGTGGTGGCCACTTGGGGGAATATGTCATTGCAATATATATGTGAATTCAAAAATTTGAATTCTTAAGTTTGGGTGTGGTGAAAAGGGAGGTTGGTCCGTGAATGTTGTGCCTAAGATGCATAGTATGTATGGGCGTAGTTGGGGCGGGGCATTTGCAGCATGGGAGGTAAGAAATGCAGGGGAGGAGGCACGAGGGCATGGTATTATCCCATGTTTTGTTATGGGGTTTTCTTGCATTTATAAGTATGAAGCATCTTGTGGTGGGGTGGGCCATTAGGGTGTTGGCTAGTGCATGTACAACCATGTTGTGGCAGTTTGAGCGAAGGTTGTTAATGTAACAATTCGTGCAACTTGCTAGCAAATGAAGGCATGTATCATATTGTTGTAGTGGGCATAAGTTACATAAAGGGGAGATGTCTTGTTTGAGGATGTGTTTTTTTTACTGAAGTTTTCCAAGAATCTACCATATTGGAATTTTAGGACTTGGGTGATTTGGGCATCAGTGATCCAAGGTGTATCCCAAAAGAGGTTAAACCATTTTAAGTGTATTTCCTTGATGGATAGCCATTTATGGACGCTTGGTATCGTGTTAGTGGCATGAGCAACAAGTGCATTGTTATCCTCTTTTGGATGTAATTTTTGAGGTATCTTACCAATATGGCATGTTGGGTTGACGTGTGTGTGTGTGGGGGGGGGGGGGGGGGGGGGAGAAAGGGCCAATACTGTGTTTGGTGGCCTATATATGTGGTGGAAGGGGTTACGATGATTGTGGGTTCTAGTGCACCCTTTTTGGCGAGTTTGTTGGCTTCATCATTGCCTATGATATTTGTGTGGGCTGTGATTTTTTTAATGATAATATTATGAGAATTTTTTGAAGGCATGTACAATGTGCGTGATGAGGAGTTTATCCGGGTGGTTAATTTTGGAGGAAAGGTAACCAATATGGCTAAGTAGAAGGTATATGTTATCGAGGTTGTCTATGAAGATAAATGTGTCGGTGGTGAGTGTTTTTGTGTGTTTTATTACTAACAACAGTGCATATAGTTTTTCTCTTAGTATATTCGTGTAGCCATGTAATTTGGTGGCTATATGTATTTGTAGTGGGCCGTTGTATACTCTAGAGCTTGAAATGTTTCCATTTCCTTCCATGTTTGGGGGTGTGAATGATCCATTTGTATAATATGATTGGTGGGGGTGTATGGTTAGGGGGGGGGGGGGGGTATTGCGCCATTCTTTTAGGATTCATGTGATTGGGTGGGGTATAGGTAGAGGGGGTATGATTGAGGAGGTAGATGCTACTTGCTTGTCGGATTATTGGCGGTAGTGGTTGCAAGAAGGTGTTTATGGGTGGTTGAATGTGGTCATGTGAGATGAATATGATAGACATGAGGAGGGGTTCTTTGGTGTTTTAATATGAGGAGAGTGTATGGAAGGGTGGGTATTGTATTGTGTGTGTGTGGGGGGGGGGGGGGGATTGTGAGGATTGGTGTTACATAAGTTTGTTGACATGGGCTGAATGTGTTTTGTGTCCAATCATCTTGGTTGATGATTATTATGGTGGTGAATTTGGGGTCTGTTTGGGTAGCTAGTCTTGCCCGGTTTAGGGTCTTTGGTACATTGAGTATGTATATTATGTGTGCTACGCCATGTCCATTCCATTGGTTCAAGTATGCCGGTCTAATGAAGGACTTTGTGTCTATCATGTGCGGAGTGGTATTGTGTGAGATTCATGGGGCATGTGAGGGGGCTTGAGAAGTACAAGTGTGTGATTTTTAAATTTGATGTGATTGTAAATCTTGGAGGAGGGGGGTTTTTTTTATTTGGGTCTTGACATGATTTTTTGAATTGGGCAAATTGCGGAGATAGGGTCTAATGGGAGTTGGAGTGCTTTACGGCGTTTTAGTACGGTGAGGCTTCTTGTTGGAAAACCATTTTGTATTGTTTGGTTACATTGGGAGGAATATGTTGGCTATGTGGGTGTGTTCATTTTTGAGAATTGTGAAAATTTTGATGTAGTATTGGGATTGTCGTTGTTTAGAGGCTATTGGCTGGTTTTTAAGCATGAATGATAATCAACCCAATTTTGGTGAGATGTCTCCTGCTCTCCGGAGAAGTTTGTGAGGAGTTTTGTATGTAGTAATGGGCAATTGTGAATTTGGGGTGTTTTATATTGGTGTGGGTTATATAATTGAATGTGCCTATATATGTGATGATTTGAAAAGGTGGGATATTTTTGTTTGGTGCTTGTAGTATGTGTGTTCCATGGGTGTAGGGGTTATGGTATGTACAAATTTGTATAGGGGATGTCATTGTGGTGGATAGTTTGTGAGTGTGTATTTCTTGAGTATTGTGTCTTTGTGATGTAGAGAATGATATGTTTTGGTAATGTGTAGTTGAGGGGATGGTACAAATTAGGATAGTAAGAATTATGACATTTTGTATGATTTGAGGGCTTGGTAGTCAGTAATACGAACAAAACTTATGCTTGTGAGCTTTATTTATAAAGGGAATTGTGATACAAATATTTGAACAAGGTAAGGTGGCCCTTTGTGATATTATATTAGTTGTTCTATCCATGATATGAATTTGGTCCTTGATGGTGGGGCAGTGTGGAGCGGTGCAGTGTGGAAGCCCGGTGGTCCTAGTGGTTGTGGTGTGTGTAGACTGTTATAAAGTGTCAATTCTGTGTCCAAGGATGTATGTTGACTTATGAACCCACTCCGTACACACTATTGCATTGAGACATTGAATGTGTACCCAACTGGCTTGTTGATCATCCGAGCGGTTGGAGGCATGGCTAAAGCTAAAATTAGTGATGTTGCCTTCACCAAAGACCCTCTTGAATGCTTTGCTAATTGTGGACTGAGACTCCCTTTGGGGGGGGGGGGTCCTTGTCCTTTGTGGCACTCACTCTTAGTTTCTCTAGGTGGTAGACTAGGCCATTGGTGAATACGTCTTCATGTGCCTCCTCCATTGTAAGTTAGTGATGAAGGCGAAGTCCCGGTCTTAGTCCTGTCCATCATGGGCATGACAAATACTCATTCGCCATGTAGAAGAGCAAAGTTGTCACATTGTGGGTCTTGTAAATAGATTTTGATGAAGCCCGCTCAAAATCTCGTATTGCATCGATTCCAATAATAAGAGGGTTGGGATAGGAGGTACCCAAAGGAATGTTCATCTTGCACAATCTTTCCATGCATGTAGTCTTGACCACTTGTTGGCTCATGGTTTTGTAATCCTCTTCAAACCGGATGGTGATGTGGAAGCCTTTGGTGAGTCCCATCTCTTGCGATCCCTTCTTGTGTATCATAATTTGTGTAGAGTGTAGATGTTGGCATGGGAGGGTGTCTTGTTGTTTGTAGGGGTAGAGGGCTTGCTTGAGTTTGGGAAATGCTTTCCACAATGTAAGAAATTTGTTGATTTCGCTTGTAGGGGTGCCGATTGTGGAAAATTTCTCGTCCGTCTTTCTCTCTCTCAAGATGTGCTTCCCTCTTTGAATGGCAGTGCCTAGTGCATTTGGAATCCGAGCCACATTTGGTCAATCATATCAATGCTTAGGGTTGTTACCTTCTTTTGCGATGTGTTGGTGACATGATGGGCGGACGTGGAGATCACGAAGTAGTCTACGGATTTCCTCCTCTTTGCATTTTGACTATGCGGATGTGTCATCCATTCACAAGTTGCGGTGTTGTATGGTTGGTGGAGTGGGCTTGCTTGAATGCACAACTATGGGGCAACTTCCCATTGAGTATAGGTTTGGAGTTGTGGGCAATTGAGAGTTGGAGAGAGCTAAGGTAGAAATGCCATAACATGTCAACCACCCTCTAGCCATGCACTAGACTGCTGTCATAATGGTGAAGTGTCATTTCTAAAACTGATCATGGCTCAGTGGCAACTTCAATGTGTGTACACTTAGTGTAGCCAATAGGAGTCAAGTGTTAATGTACTCATGAGGTAACCGATTTAGGCGATGTTCTGTATGGAAATGCGGCTTATTGTGTTCGGTGTAGGGAGAATCTAATGAACGAGTAGGGGTTTGGACAACTTTCCACTTTAAAAAATTGTAGCATTTTTTTGTATAGGGCTGAAAAATATGAAACAACTTGCATTCTTCATGAATCCTTCTCATCTATCTTGGAAAATTATCTCATGATTGACGGACCATATCTTCAATGAGAATCACCTTATTTTCATGGGTTATGGTATTTCTACCTTAGCTACTAGCTTTTTTGGGGGGAGATGCATGTCCTCAAGTTGAACATCCATGTCAAGATCTTTGGCTTCCTCTTGGTTGAGATTGGTGTTGTGAGCTATCTTTGTGTAGGGCATGTTGTTGGCTTTGGATCTCTTGCCAAAAGACTTGGTGCTTTACACTCATGGAAGGGGCTCTTTGTGAGTCTGTTCTATGTTCCCATTGGTTTGACGTAGAAAAGAAAAGAAAAGAAAAGAAAAAATAAAATAAAATAACACCCGCATCTTGGTACCGGCATGAATGTGAGCCCGTTAACCGGTTTGACGTACATGTTGTTGTGAGGTTAATGTTGTATATGGTAGGCTTTCCGGATAATGGGAGGGAGGTCTCCTATGCCGAATTATCATCTATGGAACCACCAACTCAATGAACAATGTCAAATGTACTAATATTTTCACTATAACCACCAATTTCGAGTTATGTACTATTATTCAAGGCAAGTAATAACAATACTAAGAGCATGCCTCCTATATCAGATAAAATTGAAGTACGTGAAAATAAATTTAAATGAGAAAACCAACATATTCATCCAAACTAAAGTCTCCCTACAACTTACTTTACACAATGTGAGTACAATTACTCTGGAGTCCGATTGAAATTTCACCTATGCAAAATGAGTTATGTTGAGATAGTAGAGTCAAATTTGACACTTTTATTTGAAATGTCAATAGAATATCCTCAACCCTTCCATATGCCATCTTGTTGCTTTTAAAAATCTAAGGCAGTCAACCCTTATTCGGTTGCTTTCTTATTAGGACATCTATATCTGAGTGGCATGTGGTTTGGTTTGGCTCTAAAAACAAATATAAAAAGGCATGCGTTTGAAAGATATTGGATTGTGTGTTCAAAATATGATAATTATTCCAATCTCAATAATGAACATGATCATGGGGACATGCATGATCATTGAATGAGCACAAAACCTTTACTCTGATAATGAATCAAACGTTCATACGAGCTCTAAAAATCATGAATAAAGTGGCTATGGCCTCAATTGGATTTGCTCACCATCTTGTACTAGTAGCATGTCCTAGAAGAAGTAGGCTACTTGGAAAAAGTAACCATTTAAGACCCAACTCTTTAATTTGATGTTGCCCTTGCATTTGACACAATGGGCTCAACTCCAACACTTGCATGGTTCACTTACAAAGATTTACATCAAACTTGAGGGCCACAAGTTACATAATGGCACATGACAACAAACTTATTTGTAAAGCAAAGCACATGGACCATGGGTTTAGTCCCAAACCACGAACTTGTTTATGAGAATTAACACAAAGTCACCCACATTTTTTAATGCTTAAATTACTATACGCAAAGAGTGTTGCCACAATATTTAAATATGGTTTCCTAGTTTGTCCTACTAGGATGGGTGGGCAAACCTAGCCTTGCACAATCCAATCTGGGGTTTAAGACAATGGATCCCATGTGCCATGTTTTAGATCCTAAAATTCTTTCAAAGTTTGAGAAGTGGAAAAAGGAGGTTCGAAAAGCTTCACCCAACTTCAAAATAAGCTCCCCCAAAAAGTTGACAAGCTCTTAATAGTTTAAATAGACTTCCTTGAATCTTCCTTTCAATTTGAGAAATCAAACTTCAAGCTTGGGTTTGATATTGACACCAAAGCAAGGTCCACTAATCAAGAAATTTTGAGCCATGGCTAATGCAAACCCACCCTTAGGATAAATTGGAATATTTGTGTCCAATCATGTGATGGTTATAGAGTTATGAATGACCCAACCTGCACAAGGTTTCACATATGAGCTAAAGTCTATCCTCAAGGGGGAAGTGTCTCTCATTCAAGTCATCCCTCACTTGGCATCATATCTCTTTACAAATGACCAACAATTCATCACAATGCACACACCACCCCTCTATGTTTGATGAATGTCCTAAAAGAGCAAACTCAATGATCTTATTGTTAAGATTACAATATGTGCTCAACTTGTAAAGCTCCTCTCATTCACACCAACCCCCAATTGACGTCACATCTCCCTACAAATGGCGAATGGATTGGCACACTGCACACATCACCCTCTTGATTAAGGAGGACGTTAAGCTCCCCCCCACGATCTTTTTGGGGGAGGAATATTCGGGCAGGGGTAGCTGCCTGTCCAGAACATCAAGATTTTTTGGACCCAACCGAAAACTGCTGCCCACCTGCCCGACTTCGAAAAAACCATTGCCCTTGCATTCTTGAAGGCCACTTTTCCACAAATCCCACATTGGGTGCACTTCATCTTCAAGGTTGCAAATCCGATATATATGTTCACTTCCATTGAGCAAGTAAGAAATTGACTAGGATTTCACTTTCAAAGTGAAACCGCCAATAAAGCATGTAATTAACTTGGAAGTAAAAAATATTACAAAATCCTCATTAGCACTGAGGTTATAATTTTTGTGACTTACCATTGAAAGGGTCTTTGTCATTCTAAAATGGAACTAAAATTAGTAATTTATTTTTAATATTTTAATATTATAGTCTAGTTAAAACCTTCTACTTTCACAAAGTATCCATATGCATTTAAACTAATTAAGTGTGATTGAATGTAACTAAGTCTAATTAATTCTGATTAAAACTAATTAAGCCCAATTAAATCAGAAAATATTCTTACCAAGTTAATTAAGCCCAATGTTTTATAAACTATATTTAATGGTGTCAATTCCAGTAAATCATGATTAATTCCAGTACGTAAATTTTATAATTAATTAGGATTAATTAAATTGGTAAGCATACTTTCTGCATTAACTGGGCTTAATTAGAATTAATCAAAATTAATCAAAATTTATTAGACTTAGTTCCATTAATCGCACTTAATTAGTTTAAATGTGTATGAAAACTTTGTGATAGTAGAAGGTATTAACTAAAGTATTATAAAGTATTATAAAATATTAATTCTAGTTTCATTTTAGACTGACAAAGACCCTTTCAATGGTAAGTCACAAAAATTATAATCTTAGTGCTAATGAGGATTTCGTAATATTTTTGACTTCTAAGTTAATTACATGCTTTATTGGCAGTTTCACTTTGAAAGTGAAATCCCAATCAATTTCTTACTTGCTCAATGGAAGCGAACATATATATTGGATTTGGAACCTTGAAAATGGAGTGCACCCAATATGGGATTTGTGGATAAGTGACCTTCAAGAATGCAAGGGCAATGATTTTTTCAAAGTCGGGCGGGCGGGCAGCAGTTTTCGGGCGGGTCTAGAAAATCTTGATTTTCTGGACGGGCGGCTGCCCTTACCAGAATATTCCTCTCCCAAAAAGTTCGTGGGGGGAACATAACGTCCTCCCTTGATGAATGAATGTCCTAGAATAGCAAAGTCCATCATTAGTCTGTTACATTAGGGTGAATGTTCACAACGCCTACTATAGGGTAGGGCAAGCTAGGGGAAAGATAGTGAAAACGTTGATAACTATTATAAATCCCAGAGGTTTCTATTTAAAGCTGAAATAACCCCTAATCAAGTTTAGAGACCATAATTAATCTAATGAACTTAGATCAAGATGAATCAACAACCAACCTATAGGAGCTCAACTTTTACTACACCTTGGTAAGTGTTAGGAAACCAAACCCATTATAATATGTGTACACACTTGCTACCGTACTTGAAATATCAAATATATTCTAAGGGTGAGTCCATCTCTAAATATTACTATAGAGCACCGGGCCCAGACCCGTCCCGTTCCGGCCCGGCCCGGCCCGGGTCGGGTCTTGAAACCCCTCCCCGAAAACCTCGATAACTGGGCTTATGGGCTCCGCTTCGGTGACTACGGCGATCCGCTTCAATCTAGTCACAACACAATTGCTACCTCAGGCCCAGGTCACTCATCCAGATACTATTTATTTGCGTTCTGCCCAAACGAGAGAACGAACGAGCAAGAAACGAGGGAGAAAGAGCTAGAAAAGAGAGAATGGGAGATGATGTTGTTGTTGTTGTATGTGCTTGTTTCCATTCCGCTGTAGAGCTTTCTTAGCGAAGTTTTGTTGTACTCTAGGCTCATGTTGGTGAAGGTTTTAGCGGTAAGGTTTCTTCGGGGAGGGTCTTTGTGGAATTGGCAGAAGGGAGGGAGGTCAGGGGCGAATTGTTAGTTAAAAGGGAGTTAACCTTGGGCGGGGAAGGTTTGGGTTGCTTCGTGATCGAGTAATTCACCGGGGTTTACAAGTGGAGACTGGATTGTGGTGTAGGGTTTTCAATAAGGTACGCACCGATCGTGTGACATTTGTGAGGTACTACTCTCTGTAACGTTCTTTTGTGCAAATTTTGTCACTAGAGAAGATTGCTAAAAGAGTTCTGCGGAAGGAGCAAGGTGAATGTGTCTGTAGTGTTAAGACATGCCATTGATACTAGGCATTTGATAGAAAGAATAGAGAGCTGAATAGAGAGAAATAGATATTTAGCTTCTTGCTGGAGAGGACTTTTTGCTTGACAAGCCCTTTGCAAGCAATAACGGCTTTCATATCTTTGAGGAGATTTGATCTGTCGAGCGGAAGAAACTCCGAAGTAAAATTTGAGCTTCATAGAGAAGAAGGCAAGCACGGAATAATTAGAATTCGTGTAAAGAAAAGGCAGCTTGTGAGGTTCAGAGCAACTTAATTACTGATGGTAATCTAGAATGCGATACATAGAAACCCTAGGTAGCTGAACATCTTATAAACTGCGCAAGATTCTATTATCATCAAGAATAAAGAAAGGGGGCAAAAGAGGAGTATAAAATGACGAGCTTCAGGGAGTTCAGAGGCACGGAGCCGCAATGGGGAGCGGAGGCATGGAGGGCGATGTGTCGAGTGAGAGAATCAGCGCCTCTCATTCAATGCATCACTAATTTCGTCAGCATGGATATCATGGCCAATACTCTCTTGGCTGGTGGTGCCCAACCGGCCATGGTGCATGCTGTGGAAGAAATCACAGAGTTTACTGCTCTCTCCAATGCCCTTTGCATCAATATCGGCACATTGTCTCCCGATTGGATCTTTGCCATGAAGGTAAATATCAATCCGCTGGCTCAGAGCAGGACAGACTATTTAAGTGCTGATGATATGTTGGTTCTAGAGGTTGTCATTCTAATCGGAACAAGAATCAAGACACAGTGTTGTGTCTACACATTTGTGATAATTAACCTCAAACAACGCATCGTATTCTTTTCGAAGTCGCTGTTGGTGACTAGAAATCTTCATATTTTAAGTGTCTGGAAATCTTGTTCACGGATCAGCGGTGTAACTTCTTTCTCAAGCCATTTAATGAAACAACTTGGAGCTTGATTCATACTGTGTTCATAATTGTCTAAGGAATTTAGTGCTACTTCTTTCACTGTGAGAATCAAAAGATTAAGAAATTGGCGGGAGAGATGTCTTGGAGGGATTTATGTACGTGAAACTAAATTGGGACTGTTGGATTTTGCTTCGAAGGTTGCAGCAACGCGGGCCAACGAGCTTTCTAAACCCTGGGTTTTAGATCCAGTGGGCGTTGGCGCAACTCGGTTTCGAACAGAGAAGTGCATGGAGCTTATCAAATTGAAGCCAACTGTCATTCGAGGAAATGCAACGGAAATTATGGCCGTTGTTGGTGCTTCAACTGCTCCGACAAAGGTTCGATTTTCATTCATCGTGAACCGAAAACCTTTGTGTAACTTTTACTGGCAAGACCCAGATTGGATGGGTTTCTTATGGTCCTCAGTATTATGCATCTGATATGTCATGAACGCATCTTGGTTTGTCATAAAATGATTCTTTGTTTAGTATCCTTCTCCCCCTTGATATTTTACTTTTGAGCATGGCCACTTCACACGTGGTCTCAAACTATTGACAGCTTGAAAATTGGTCAAGCTGTCAATAGTTTGAGCTTGTCAACTCCATCTATCAAACTCCCAAAAATTGCAAGTCCGAGCTCTACCGTAAAAGGGGTCATTCTGCCACACTGAAATCAGATGTATAGTGTAGTTAATTTAAGTGATGATGCTCAGAAATGTTGTTGGCGTTATATGTTTTTTTGAAAGACTTGAACACAAAACATCTGTTCAGTCACTGACAGGACAGATCTATGTTCAATTCCAGGGTGTCGACAGTACCAACGCCTCCACCGACGCACTGGAACCAGCAAAGGAGCTTGCACGTCTGGCACAATGTATAGTAGCAGTTTCGGGAGCTGTGGACTTAGTGACAGATGGCAAGAGAGTCCTGAGTGTCAGCAATGGCGTTCCTCTTATGCAGAGAATTACTGCCACAGGATGTGCTGTCACCTCTCTCATAGCTGCTTTTGTGTCTGCCACTCCGGGGCGTCCTTTAGAAGCAGCAGCCTTTGCATTAGCCTTGTTTGGACTTGCAGGAGAGATAGGCAACGAGACAGCCAAAGGGCCTGCATCGTTGCGAGTAAACATGCTGGATGCACTGCATTCACTTGATGAAGTGGTTGTGACTTCCCGGATTCGAATAGCTCTATTATGAAACATGCTAAGTCACATCTTTCTATCAATTCCGGGCATGGTTGTTGACATGTGCTCATGCTGGTTTTCAACCGCTTCCACCGCCCTACTTTTTTTCCCATTCTGATTGAAGGATGTGGTTACATTTTGGGCTCGTGTGACTAAAAGCTCTAGTTTCATCCCAACGTATGTGCCACACGTGCAATTGGTCAAAACATTTATGTGCTTACAGCTTAGTCACATTAAGCACGTGTTTGAAGCATGTGGTTACATTTTTGTACACAGATTATTGCATAGCTGTTATGCTCAGTAGTATTTGCAGCAGTGTCTTCATTCACTTCAGATACAACGCGTCCTCATCTCTTTGTGTGACATCCTTCTAGATTAGATTCTTTGATCTTGTATGTCGGTCAAGGAATAGGAAGCGAAACCACCTACTGGTGTTGATTGCTAAGGGCGCCACATCAATGGAAGCAAAATGAGATTCAATGGTGACATCAAGATGTTCCTTGGAACAACTCCCCAATTGTTTATTGAAATTTTGCAGTGGAAAGTCATCCAACAAGTTAGCAGCACATAAGACTGCCCAATTTTTTTGAAGGAATCTTAACCAGTGTCTGACTTGTTGCCCAGAGTTTTCCATTTTACTACCCAAGGTATACCTTCAGCACACTCATCGAAGATAGATGCGAACATTGGCTCCTGAGCTGCTGCTAAGACCTAGTCCAACCTCTAGATTTTTTGAATCTTGAAGAGACTTGAACGTCACACCTGGAAAACGTTTCACCAAGTAATTGAAGATCTTATTGCACTTCCCATAGCATTTGCTGTGAGGTGTCGGGACTGCTCTTTCCCCCACCAGCAACGACTGCAACGATATCCTGAAGAGTAATTTTGCACTATCTCAAAGAATTGTATTTTGGTGCTAAACAATTTGTAATTTTGCACACCCAATAAAAATATACATTTGCAAACGGAGATTCATGTTGATTCTTGACAACAATTGCAATTACTTGATGCCTTTATCACAGCGAGATAAATTATACAATGGGATGAAATTGCAGAACAGAATTTCAGGTCATGTGCAAGGTATAGAATCCAAGTCAAACTTGTCTCAAACGTGTAGGAGTTGCTCTTTGGTGGGAATGTCCTCGAGCATTGCAAGATATTTGTAAGGATAAGCAGATACTGCAACATGCGGTCCACACTTGACATTGAGTTTACTAGTTGTTACTATTGATCTGATAACCTCTTCTACAAGCCCAGAGCAGGCTAGCACAACAGGGCGTGAGACCTTGTTTCTCCATGATGTTCACTCGATTAGATATGTCCAGAGCAGTCTAGGTTGAATGTGTTGATTTTTATCCCTCGGAACGGAAGTGTCTGACAAGGGGAATGGATAGCGGCTGGAAAGAAGCAGAGCAGCAAGCTGGACTGTTGCCCCATACGCCTGGGTAGGGGTTGGCGATGTAGAGGTGCATAGGTATATAAGGCGAAGTTGAGGACGGGAGTTGTATACCTTTCTCGGCCTTTTGGCTAAGATCAAGTATAGTATCTGTTCATATCAGTTTAATATCTGATACGAGGCTCATCGAGCCTCATGATATTAATCTCATTTTTTTAAGGGTGTTGGTTCATACGGCAGCTTGCTGTCAGAGCCCGCGAGCGCCGCCATGGTATTGCACTACATCTTGAGAGGCGCAACCCTCTCCGGGAACCCAAAATAAGCCAAACCGCATACTTTATGTTTCCACAATCGCATAACGAAAACTCTTCTGGCGCCAAATTATAGACCACACTTCAAAATGCAGAAGACAATCGTTATTGTTAAGGCAGTACTGAAACATACCCTTCAGAGTTTAACATCTTTTCGATGCTTACTTGACATTTAGGTAATGAATCATTCAACATTCAATTCATAATCCAATCTTTCAGCTCTTGCAACTATGAAACTTAGAAACAAAAGATTATAATATTCAGTATTGTGGCTTGATGTCTTTGAATGAATCAATGTGAAATCAGTGTTGATATATGAATTTGAGGTTTGTGATGCAGGTTATGGTTCTCTGTCATGCACGCAAATATTCCTACTAGTCATTCGAATTCTGTTGCCGTGGCCACAGCATCTAACCAAAATGTGAAGGCGATTCATTCTTTCCGAAAGCTGCCATCACAACTTCTAATTTCTCGCCGATGCATCTCTTATCCCGTATTGGTTCAGCATTTGGTCTTCTGCATGACGCAGTGACTCTGCGAGCCGTGGGACTTTATCTATTGCTTCTGAAGAGCCCTTTATGAATAAGGATGCCCGTCAGCGCTTTCGTAATTTAAGAGTATTTCAGCGAACTGGAGATGAAAATACGAATTGAATTTGTGCAAGATGGGATTTCGGTGTATGTGCCTTAAGAAAGAAAATGAGAATGTAGAAGCTTGCACTGGAAATATGAATGTAAGCTCTTGTACATCATTGCAAACGGTGAAGCTGGTTTAGTCACTAGGTTACTGTAGTCGTAAACTTATATTCTTCCCGTCTCAAGTGACACGAGTCAATTTACTTCATCTTCAAGTCAGAGTTCACATCAACTAACTGTGCAAGAGGTTCTCATTCATAACGAGTAGCTCTTGATTTCCATCGCATACTTATGCCTGTCCAAAATTCTGATAACAGCTAGGTGCCCAACATCCTTCTCAGTCATGTGCTCAGTTTATTTGCTACGAAGAACCCTTGTTGTGGAGGGAATGGAAATTGCTGATATTTAAAGTCTGAACTTATTGATATGGTGGTTTCAAAACTTGGAGAAATGGCGAGGGTTAAATTTCCAATGCAAGTAACTCAGCATCTGTTTGAGGTGTGGTTAGGGGCAAGCTAAGGCCCGGCCGAAACAGGCCATTGAGGCTCAGGTGAGGCCTTTCATGCAAAACCAAAAAGGCTACTAGGTGCAATTGGGGATATCTTAACCAAGGCGCAAGAAGTCTGTATGTGAGTGAAAACCCAAGTTGGGCAAGTACGCAAGAGGATTTACTGGAGAGTGCTGGTTGTGGTGGGTGGACGTGGTCGTCCTATACGTATCGGGTATGGGTTAGTGAGGGAGAAGAAATATATAACGGGAAGTTAGGAAGGTAGAAGGATACCTTTCTCGGCCTTTTGGCTAAGATCAAGTTTGGTATCTGTTCTTATCGGTTTAATGTCTGACACGAGGCTAATCGAGCCTCACGATATTAATCTATTTTTTCATGGGTTCGGGCTCATCGGGCAGCTTGCTGTCGGAGCACGCGAGCGTCGCCTTGGTGTTGCACTAAATCTTGGTAGGCGCAACCTTCCCCTTGGGGTTCCCAAACAATTCATACATCATGTGGAATTGGAATTGGAAATATCATAAGTCATGTAATTTCCATCCCCGGATTAATTTCCTGTTACATGCCAACAGACTCTGTTTCTTCTTGAACTTCCAGCTAGTAAATTGGTAGCAAGCGAGCGTTTTGCACCTCTGCCATGTCACCTAATCCAGTCCAATATCTTTGATCACGAGCTGGGTTGTCTGAACGTCTGAACCATGTATGTGGCCGAACTTCGAAGATATGTAGTGAATAACTCTATCATGACAGCTTTTTGGTGTTTAACACAAATCTTGCAACAAGTAAGACTGTGAATGCGCACCAATCAGCTTGAGTTCCGAAACTGTTTACTACTGAGTTGGATCCAGCAGAAAGTAGGCCCACAAGTTCTTCATCCAGAAATCATTCTGCGAATTTCTGAAGAATTGTTATGTTTGCCGGAATCCCCTCATGCGAGGACAGGTTTGGGGTTTATCTATATGTTTTAGTTGTTTAGTTACGAATGCAGGGATGTCAGTGGGCATATGTATACAGAGATAAACGAATCAACATGTAGGAGGATTGCAAGGGACTGTTCGTACATGACCTCTCATGCATCTACAACAACTGTATCGAAAGGTCCGGGATACCGGATACGAAGCAAGAGCACTGTGGTGTAGGTGAGGAGGAGCTGCATCTAATTCCTTGTACAGTCGAAGTAGCTGCACAACTTGGTTCGGGTTCGGAGTTGGTGCGGGCAACACGCCAACAGTCCAACAACTTGCAGAAACTCTCATGTATAACTGGCGCAGCAAACTGTTGGATCTTCATCATCAACACGCAGTACGCAAATCCAGGCACCATAGATTGCCCAGGCTGCGAGATGCATGCATTCATACACCTCATTGTGAAATCTCTTTGGTGATCTTCCATCCCCATCTGCAAATTGACGTAGCCTAATGCAATACTGAGATCCTTCCATTCGCAAATCTCACATACAGATCAACATTGTGGTACAAACTTAGGTCAAGACTGGGTGTCAACTTTTAACTTTCTCAAACACACACATCACACTACTAGAAATTTGCAATCCCTAATTCCACAGTGATCACTGGTACTGTAGCATACTTTGTACCATCGACATATAAATCACTACCTGAGACACGTTTGTGAGATTTTAGGGCAGGAGCAGGAGCAGCCATGACAACCGCATGGACATCCTGGCCACTCACGATGATTGTGTCTGTGATGAATCTGCTCTTCATTACCTCAATGGTCGTAGCTGCGCAGCCACCTGAAGCTGCGTCGGATTATACGGGTCTGGTGGACATCTACAACTATGTGGGGGATCCGATCACAGTTCACTGCAAGGACCAATTCACCGATTTGAAGCCGCAGAGTATTGCCCACGGGGCGGACTACACCTTCAAAGTGCAGCCCAACCGGGAAGAAACCACTCTCTACACCTGCTCCTTCGTGTGGGGGCTCAACATGTCCCAAGAGTTTCCTGTCTGGAGAGGGAGCAGCTATCAAGACTCTTCCATCTGCGGAGCTATGGCTTCCAGGAAGTGCTTGTACAAGGCCACCCAGAAGGGCATCTTCGTCGCCACTTCCAGCATTCCAGTGAATCGACCGGAGGGTGCCTCTACTTGGGTGCTTCTCAGGAATTGGATAAGTGCTGCAATGAGCTCAAATAGCCAGAATTCGTCATGAATATCCATGGAGAGTCTTCAATTTCATCTCACCAATTTCAGTTTGCTGATGAACTGGCTCACTGCAAAGTTGTGGCATACTGATGAAGAAGGAAGTGGACGTTGGCCATTGCCTACAGTACATTCATTACACTGTCACTGCATGACACATTTCTGTAGAGATTCATGCAGTGATAGTGTCGCGCATTCGGCTTACTCAGGTGGTATGCTTGATGTAGAAACCAATAAATAGGTACAGGAGCACGTGAATCAAGTGCTTTCGTGGGCTAGAACTTTGAGAGGCTAAGGTGCAAATTAAAGGCCGGATTCAATGCTTGCTGTTAAATTGTAAGCACTGATGTTGAGATAGATGCCTGCCATTCAATAAATCCCGTGTTTAGGTATGAATCGACCTCAAGCATGGAAAGTTTCATAATTCTCAAAAAACAATTCATGATCGTGTTTCCAATCTACCAGTGTGAGTGGTTAACAAACAGATCAGGTCGAATGTTACATGTATGAATCAAGTGTAGCCAAGACAATAACTTTGGCACACTCATCAAAGAACGACCTGCACATTGGCTCAAGCTGTTGACAAGACGAATCCCAACCTCTACATATATCGCATCAGACATCGTATCGGACATCGTATCAGACGTTGATTCTTCATGATTTCATTAGACTTCTCTATCCTATTTGTTTTCTTTTTCCTGAACGGAAGGTGAGGCAAGGGGAATGGATTGCGTCTGGAACGAACCAGAGCAGCAAGCTGGACCTTGTTGCCCCCTATGCTCGGGGTAAGGAGTAGTAATGATTGGCGAGTATATAAAGCGAAGTTGAAGAGAAAAGAAGCATGCCTCTCGGCCTTTCGGCTAAGATCAAGTGTAGTATCTGTTCTTATTAGTTTAATATCTGATACGAGGCTCATTGAGCCTTATGATATTAACCTAATCTTCAGTCGGGTGCGGGTTCAAGCGTCGCCATGGTATTGCACCACGTCCTTGGCAGGCGCAACCCTCCCCTTTGGGACCAATAGAAGTCAAACAGAAAACTGGTAACTCTTCTGAGCCTATTTAGTTTAATTCCGAGTGAGAGTAGGACAAGCTGATCCTTGAATTTCAGGATGCTGGATAAGTGAAAAATGTGTTGATACATTGTGCAGAGAGAATTGAAACAATTGAGACCCTCGCAGCCATGGCAAGAACAAGCAATGTCTTTTAGAGCTGGCTTTTGGGTTCACTGCAAGATCATACGGATTAAGTTGATATGTGTACAACACTGGATGTGTGGGCAACAGTTGCCATCGTGCAGGAGTTACGGTGGTAATCAAATCTTGTCATCGACGTGAAGATGTCTTCTAAAAACTCGAGATTACAAATCCCAAGAATGCAACATTGACCTTGCAATACAACATAATATATAGTGGGTATAAGTGTCCAGACACATTTCCTCTATGTTTTGCCTGACTCAATATAGTGAGAACCTGCAAAGTGATGGATAATGGATGGATGTGGCTATGGCCAGTGATAAGAACAGATACCGCACTTGATCTTAGCCAACTGCTGAGAAACGTATATTGAGGATTTTTTATACAATTCATGGTTTAACACAGAATTGCCCATATTGGTGAACTTTTTGTAGTCTAGCAGTCAAGCTGTAGGTTCTTGTCAAACTTGAGGCGGACCAACTCAATCTTCTCAGTTCGAGGAATTTCCCATAGCAGTTTTCTTGGCAGTATATACACAAGTATTTTCTTAGGTTACATCTCAATATGCTGGGGCAGCGGGGCTGGACCGTCCATGTGCTCGACATCTGAGCTAGTCACTTGTACAGAATAGTTTGTTGTTTTCTGGGATCGTTCTGGAGGGTGTTGTCGGTATATCGGTTCCAGGCTGAAGTTGCTGTGGCTCTGGTTGCTGATCCTGGAGCTCATTTGGCGAGTAAATATCTATGTGGTGCAATTTCTGATTCCTGAATTGGATTCCACTGTCTCCATCGCAGTGCAAAGTGGTGGTCGAGTGTGTTGTGGATGCCAGAGTTTGTTTTGGCCGGATTCCAAGGTCGCCTTTAGGGATGTGGTGATACCTAGCAGTTTGTGTGGGTGTTCATAGTAGACCTTTCTCTATTGTACGGAAAACCTGAACATAATTGTTTGATGGACATTGGAAAAATATTTTGGATTTACGGAAATTTGACCTTTCATTCCACCCAAGGTCCTTCACGACCCAGACAATAACTGGATCAGAAGAGGTACCGACTGGTGAATGGAGCTTGTAATCTCCGTCTTGGAGGTCATTTGGTGTAGGCAATCAGATTGAATTGAAGAGAATCGTTGAGACGCAACATGACAAGGATGAGCGAGAAATTAAGAATTGGAAGAAGAAGAAGCTCTTTTGTTTGCGAATTAATACTCTGGCAAATCTTTGTGACAGATTTGAGCAGCATCTCCTCTTCGGATTGCGGAGATGGAGAAATTGGGGGTACCGCGAATTCTGCAGAATGCTATCCCCATATTCGACGGCATGACAGCACTCGACGCCTGAGGGGCTCTACAATGTGTTGCACTTATCGTCGAATGTGAATACAGTATTTGTGAGCCACAACAAGGGACTCTATGGAGACCGTGTGCTCGCCATGGAGGCAAACGCAAGCTTTGACGAGGTTGCTAGCCCTAACCCTCTCCATGACCGTTTCGGTTTGGTGTCAATGTGTCAAAGGTTTCTGTCCCTTGATGGAACTGCGGTCGGCTGATTTGGAATCCAAGTCTGTGAGACTTTCCTTTTGTTTCACTTCATTATCACTTGTGCCACTTATTCAGCTTTGCATCTATTAAGACCCCCTCCCATACACATAGCCCCACAAGAGAAGACTGACTACAAAAACACATGTCATCTTCAGCAAGGCCTGCAACTTTCTCTACCCCAAAAAAACACAAAAAACTAACTAACTAAACTTGGCTCGAACAGCAGCCAAGCAGCTGTTCCCGGGCAAGCCAGCACAGCCAGCAAGCATAATGACTCTTGTACCAAGAACACTAAGAATAAGTATTGTGTGATCCCTGCCTACAAGCTGCCTTCCATTTCAAAAGGTGCCCAACAATTGCCACCTCCTGCCGTTGCCGCATATAACACTTCCTATAGGCAACTATCCTAGGCAGGCGTACATGGCGCCGGTCCGCCCTGCCAGCCACTTGGCAGAGGTCCACGTGACCCCCCACGGTTGGCTGGCTAGGGGCGCGTGCATACCTCTGCTGCAAGGCTCACACGCCAGGCGGGCGGAGAGCACCTTGTGCCCCAACCTCCACCTCTCCCCGCTTCCCGCACTCACTCTTTCCTAACCTTTTCTACCTCAATATGTGTTTGTGAGTGCAAGAGAGAAAGGAGAAAGAGGGAGTTTGAGAGTGTTGAAGTTGTTTCACAATAAGAAACTTGACAAGGAATTACCCGGTAGAGGGCGGGGAACCCACGGCTTCCGGACTGGGGCGGATAGTCCGCTTCGCCACCCTCGTGAGCGGAGCAGAATGAGATGCATCACCTAAGCAGAGCGGTTGATGGTTGCTCATGTGCGCGGTACCCCTGGCGTCGCATGTCCACCTCCTCGCTCTCCGCCATGAAATCCATTTGTCCACCCCCATGCTCTACGTTGCAGACCACCCAACCCTACCACCACCTTGATCACTCTCTATGCCACCGTGTCTCGGAAATCCACCATGGCAAACTCCCTAAACCCTAAACCTAGACATTGTTGTGGTGTCACGAGGGTTAGGCACTTGTTGGCTCGTCCACAACAAACCTTGATAGAGAGCTCAATGGAAGCGCCATAGAGGGATACTAATCAATTCAAGTGAAGTTGAGCTAGGGTTCATAATAGATATGGTTTGGTAACAAGATGAGTCACAAATAAATGAAAGTGGCCAATGAATGCTCAAAGGATGTATAATGTTCTAAGGAAGATAAAAAGATATTTAGTTGAGGATGTTTGACTATTAGTAGAGCAACTAATGTCAATACGGTAAAAATACATAGTATGAGGTAGAGCTACTTGATAGATGTAGTCAACTCTAACACAGCTTAGAAATTGTGAGTGGTTGAAACCCGCATCAATGACTATGGAGGCAAAAGTGGCACGGGTGGGTCATTCTATAGGGTTTTTGTGCATCATGTGCCATGTAAGGGTATTTGTTTAGGTGCTATTTACTTTTAAGACATGAATTAAAGGTTCCCTACATTTACTTGATTCTTTAAAACGACCTATTTGTTTGCACCCTACCATTACTTATATTTCATAGGTTGATGTAATTTTTTTTGGTCTATATTTATTTTAAGTAATATAGAGTAAAACCATGTTCATACATACCATTCCATACAAACAAAAACCAATGTAACATATATACTATGGCAAACACAATTCCATACAAGCCATTGCTTGAGGATCATATTACAAAACACGACAATACTATTTGATCACACAATATAATCCTAGAACAAAAAAACATTGACTCCCATGTGTTTACATGTCAGACCTAACAAAAAAATTTAATCATGAAGACTATATATTCAATATTTGTCGCAACCTTGCTAGCTCCACTTAACTATATTGACCATTTTCATTTCTAACAAGGATTACGAGCGCTAACCCTTCGCATTCCGCCATGCTAATGGTTAGCTCCTCCTACCCCGGACCTTATAGTTCATAGGAGGGGAACCAACCTTCTACTTTGCTTTTGGGACTCATCCCTTAATCAGTAACCAATTCTTAGATGTGGACTTCCATTCATGAAAGTCCAATCTTATGTTGATCATCGCGTTGCTGGAGCAACACTATAACAACCCGAACCATACTAGGCAACTATGCCCTCACATTGGGCCAATGCCCATGAAGGCCGTGCCGTTCGGTCTCGGGTGGGTTTGGCCACACCACCTCATCCATATAAGCCTCTAGGACTTTTGGCAAAGCCCCTACCCCACCGTCAAGAAACCTTTTATCTCTCTACCAAGAGTTGGGGCCAAGTAGGCATTTCCCCTTAGCCGCTGGGGCTAGAAGCCCCCAACAGCTTCAGAATACCATAACTTCCTTGTTTGATCTTGGATGCTAACAAGAAACCACTCCATCACCATCTACGCTTCACGTAAATGCCGATGGACTCCTCACTTGCCCCATACAGGAAATTATTGAAGAAGTTATGCCTCTTCAAACCTTGGCAGTCCCGGGAGCCACTCCCAGGCCACTGCTGTCCCACGACAACGCCCCACTCAAATTGCCATATCTCCTAACTCATACTTCTGATTGAGGTGTTCTTGAGCATTCTAGAATCCTCATGGCATAAACTACGCATAGCTTAGGGCCTTACCCTCGTGACTCCTAATCTCCGTGGGTGGGAGGCGTTCCCAACGCCCCAGGCCCTCACCCACACTAGGATCACTTGGGCCTTCTCACCAACGGCGCCACAAGTCCCAGGTGTCACTCCGGGGTCCCCCTTGTGCCCATGGTGTTTCGGGCACTCCTCATAGAGAGGTGCGCGACAGGGGGGGGGGGGTGTTTGGGTGGGAGAGGGTGTGTGGTTAGTGATGGATTTATAAGTTGAGTGTCTTTCCCATAGCTATGTTAATCTTTCAAGTGGTATAGCAGTTTGGTAGTACCTATGTTGTTGTGTATTTGTGCAAGGGAGGATTATATTTCTATTGTGGGTGATGTGGCAATGATGTCTTCGTTCGGGTTACACTCTTGGGTTTGGAGGGTAAAGTGAGGGATGTCAAGGCTAGGGCAAACAATTCATCTGTCACGTGATTGTTAAGTTTTCAAGTGGTCGAGTTTCATCTCTTGTTTTATTTTGTGCATGAGTTTTGTGATGAGTACCAAGTTGTGTTTGTAGAGGGTGTTCTTAGGATTTAAAAGTTGGTTTTGTGTGATCCATCTGGAGTACCCACCTTTTGCACCTTTAGTACTTCTCCCTTTTCACATTTACGTATTCTTTCTTTTATCACATGTTTGTTTTGAACGAAAATCTTTGACATGTGATCCTTTTTCTTTTATTATTTTTTGGTTTATGCAAGAATAGTGGGGAATGACAATCACCGCACCACCACCACAATGTCTTCTAAGTTTTGTATATGGAAAGATATAGATATATGCACCACTCATTCTAGCCGCCACTTTTAATGGTCAGCACAATTTTGTGCCTTGCAAAGTGAAAAAGGGCAATAATTTAATACGAATCCTGTAATTTGTAGCCATGGCCTTCAAAAAAATACTCAACTTTCCCTCTACATATATAAAATCGAATAATTATTGGCTAAGTATAGAGCAGACTAATGACCACCACGTATATAACCACAGCAGTCTGTAACTTTGAAAGTATGCAATTTGGTCACCAATTTCTTAAACTTGATGCAAAAAGTTGGTTTCAAGACCAAAAATTCCAACGACAACTATGCGATGTCTTTGATCTGGACAAGCTTACTCTTGTCCTAACAACGCGAGAAGATCTCTCTCAGACACATCTTTAAAGCGGTGACTGGAATACTCCCCGAAGGACTTATATCGTATCGTTGAGGAAGAGTAGGTGCAAAACTCTTGGGTGAACTCATCAATGCACAGTTCATACTAGATTGAGAGTTAGGAGAAGCACTTGTACCATCATTGATGAAATAGAAAAATCTCCAGTAATCAGATTTTTAGGACTTTGAGATCACTTGCCCACTGCATAATTGTGGTCCCAAATATTATAAGACATTGCAAATTACACAGATTCAATTCCCTTCACACAAGAGTAAAATCACACCATTCTCTCTCGCACCATCAATCCACACGGGCTCCGTAAATCATCATCACTATTTTCTTTTCGGACACACCACAAGAGATCAGCAGGTTCGTTTCTACTATTAGTCCAAGTAAGCAGTAGAAGTTTATAAACTCGTTGTGTGGCAGGTCTCCCTTCCATTAATCCTTCATGGCCACGCGGGGTGCTCCAGAGTGTACTTCTCAAGCGATTTCATGATCTCAAGGGCAACAAGCTTGACATCTTCCGGTGGGGGAGTGGCTGGATCTCTCGGCTCAAACTCAACCTGCCAGTTGATGATGGTGCCAGAGCCGCCTGGACCGGCAGTGAATTTGAATGTGTATACAAAAGTGCTAAATCGAGGATCGTCCACATTCTCATAGCAATACGTGCTGGTGGCTATGTCGTTCACTGTCACACGCTCTCTGACTTTCATTCCAGCGGCGCCGGGCACCCCTGCAAGCGGCACATCATTATAGTCAATCTTGAAGGTTTTGTACGTACTTTAATCTATTCCCAAGTGGACACTATATATATATATATATATATATTTGTAGCACTCGTCTTGAGAATTCCATTTGGAGCAGCTGCCAAAACATGTATAATAAGTATGGATTTGGATCTGGTTTCGATCGTTTTAAATTCCGAGCATTTTACTAAGTCATAGATACCCCGAAATCAAACAAATTCTTCTTAGAAGTGGAAATTTCTCACTTAGAGGTTTGGATGGTGATTCCAGATTAAGAGATCCTATTGCTTCTAATCAGTTCTAAGAACGACAACTGAAAGTATGAAACCTTTTTTAGTTCAGATCTCACAAATAATATCAATATAATGGAGTCCGCTCAATACCCCACTCTTTCCAACCACACATTTGCTCTTCTGTGTGACATAAAAAATCTTCAATTCAGTAGAAGCATTATTACAAGTAATTTAGAAACAAATCCTGTTCTAGAAAGTAGAGTTGATAGAGTTGCCACCCCGGGACATATGTAATTCCTCGACGAAGTTGATGATCTTATGATACTGGAGCAGAGCGGAAGCGAGGAAAATTCGGGTTAATGCCATACATTCTGTTGCGATCGATGGAGCATGGGAAGAGAGAAAAGTGCAGTGTTGCAATTAAGTGTTGACTCGATCGAGGTTATACATACCAGGTCCAAGCGTAACAACACGAGTGCTTCCGACGTCTCCGACGCCTTCTAGCCGCTCAACGCTGCCGAAGAACTGTGGCAAAAGTTCGGAAAGCAATTGGTCACCGTGCAGGCAGATCTTCATGGCTCGCTCCACCGTCATGTGGCTCATTGTGTACTCCAATTTGATGATCCCCATCTTTAAGCTCGACGACCGATGCCAACTCTCGTCACTGCTGCCAGTACCCCAACAAATGATGTCAAACTAAAACTGAACTGCAGATCCTGGAAATTCGGTCGATGAAGGTGGACCAGCTGATACTACGTGACAGCTATAGTTCATCACATCATTAAGCTCATTAACATCAGATTCAAGCAACGAATTAAGGGTCCAACGCTCAACCGGTGTCTGACATTTTCTCTACTAATTAAAACTGATGAATTGACGTGAAAATACAGACATATATATACATATTTGTGATTAACTTTGTGGCCGAATTATACCATTTCGCACATCATCATCCTTCACGGGCATCAACACTGAACTTTCTAAAGCAAAACTTGGGTTGACGACCACCCATGATCTACATGAAGCACAAAATGTTTTTGGGAAACTGAAGTACTTTCAGATCATGATTCATGATCCAGTTAAAAAAGCGCATAAAAGTAATATCATCATGAGGTCACCACCACCAGATAACGCCGATCATGCATCAGATGAAGACCCAGAATCAACGGAAACGGCAAGTTATTACCTGTGCGGAGGAAAGGTTGAATCCGCTGGATATTAAGCTTGGCAAGCCTGGAGGATGATGTTGAGAACAAATGTGTCGATCTGAATGGGCAGAGGGAGGTATTTGTAGTCGATTGGTGAGAGAATTTAGCCACGCATGTTGATGAGTTTCTCGAAGGTGCTGATGAATGAAAACGTTGACGGAGGAAGGCTACGAGGTCGGCAGGCATTTGGAATTTTTTTATTCTATTTTCTAGAAACGCTGCAGGAATGCAGCCATGGCATCTTCCTACAGCTTAGGAGGCTAGAGCATGTTCCCGTACCGACATTTCCTCTCGACCAGGGTGTAAATTATGTGCAGCATGCTGTCAACAGTTTTGACACTGTGTAAATAAAATGAAACTGATTTTTAAAGTCCGGAAAGCCAAAAGGCTTATGGGAATAGGAATAGATCAAGTTGGTGACAAAGAGGCCAATTCCCCACAGTTACAAAGAGTGGCCTCAAGCTAATATCAACTTGCTGATCCAATTGGAAGAAAGAGTGGAGACTGTCTAGTACTTACATTTTGAAATAGAGAAGGAAGCCTATCTCTAATAGAGTTGTAGAAGGAACACTCCAACACAAATCATGTTTCGTTTTCAACTACATTGTAAGAGTAAGAGTGGTGCATAATTATTTATCTTTCGGGATTGGAAAAGGCGGGTCGGGCCAA
Organism: Polytrichum commune; assembly: GCA_950295325.1. Taxonomy (NCBI): domain Eukaryota; kingdom Viridiplantae; phylum Streptophyta; class Polytrichopsida; order Polytrichales; family Polytrichaceae; genus Polytrichum; species Polytrichum commune. The sequence continues at coordinate 71,763,479 of OX485803.1, forward strand.
GGGAAATGGGGACATGTCTATTTTTTATTTGGTACGAGGAGGCACATTTTCACTTTTAATTGATGATCTAGACCACTATATTCAGTATCGGACACATATTGGTTTACCATCAGAGGTAGTAGACACCTTAAATCTACCTCACCACGGCTTGATTGGTTGGACGCCTTCTACAACCCATGTCGGGGCTCCTCCTTCTTCATGCTTGCCGATTTGGGAGATTTGTTTCCACACTTCGTTTTTGTTTCCAAAAAATTTTATCCTCTGGTGGCACGGCCACTTAGGTGAAAGTGGCGAACTCTTGTCATTGACCCAATTCTGTAACCTGATTTTTGGCCCCAAAGCGGGTAAAGCCATCAGCTATTCGCACCCTATGTAAACACCAAGGACTTTCTGGTCAACCTTTGAAGTTACTAGGATAAAGGGAGTTTCACAAGGGTTTTCATGGATACTATCCGGACAACTCTAAAAGGTATTGTTATTCGATTGGTAGACCCAAGGCAACTGGTGTGCATGGAATTTTCAATGTACAAGACACACCTAGCGGTTGTGAAAATTTAGTTTCAGTGGGTGAGGGATTCTTTGGCTTTCAGCTGCCCTTCACTAAATAGAAAGTGTGGGCCCAAGTTTTTTGCGCAACAAAACTCAATGCCTGTTTGTAAAGGAACAAGTTGCGTCTTTAAAGTCCCCTCAGGTTGTGTACAATCAATCCCAGATACGTGTGAAACGGTCCAATTTAAGTTCTAGTTTTTGGGATGTTCACGCGATGCCACTCATGTTTGGCTTTCTGCTGGTGTTAATGGAACACAACCCCGAGCCAGAGAACAAGGCAGTTGTACATGTTTCAAGTTTTACCTTGACAGGCATGAAATCGCAAGTCTGATATTACACTCTGCTCATTAAATTCAGTTCATGAGCATGTGCAGAGCAGCAAAATCAGTTGTAATGGCAGGATCTTAATGCCCGCGCTTGCTTTGGGATGTTCACATTGCATTTACACTGGCGAGCTCAAGAAACATGGTGATGTAGTAGTAATTAATTACACTGGTTTCTAATGTTGGGCAGCTCTGAGTGTGAACACCGTGAGAGGGGAGTCCTGGTTTGGGGGCAAGCTTCCATATGTGCTTATCTCATCATTCCTAAATCAAAGTCAACTTACTAACAAACTGGCACTTGCTATATTATATATAGGAGCCTAAAATTAGCTGAAGAACAATTCCTGCAACCCACATTCTGTTATCATCACATGATACTCAGAAGAATCTAAGTGCAAGTGGGAATGTACGAACCGGGATATCCGTACACTACTTACAGATGGGCTGGATGAGTTTGAGAAATAACTGGTTCAGGTTCAAGACTTTAGTGGACAAATGAAATGAAGTAGGTTTTAAAGTCTGGGAAGTCCAATTGAAAGAAAGACTGGAGCCTCTTTGGAACTGCATTCTCAAATAGTGATGGATAGTTATTTTTAATGTGTCATATACGGGACATTCCAACATAAAATGTGTCTCATTTTCAGCTACATTATAAGAGCAAAAGTGGTATAGTTTAGTATCTCTAGAGATAGGGTTAGTCATTCATTTTCATTACAGTCCAAGGTTTGAGGTGCGATAGGCAGCAATGATCTTGCATTATGGTGGAGTCCATGGTTGCTTCAAGTGCAGCTCACATTTATATTTTAGAAAATCCTTGAGGTGGAGGTAATCTACTTTCTTCCCCTCATTGATGGAAAGAGTTGCACTCTTTAGCAAGAAAAACCTTCTTGATATCATCATATGTTATTTTGATGTGATTGGGTTGTCATGGGTTTCCACATGAGATCCCCATGATGTCTTCCACATGATTGTCGATTTGTGACAGATATTAAATCCTTGTTTGCCCAAGTGTTGGGAAAGTGAGGCTTCTTTTTTGACTACCAAGAGGGATGTTGGTGGACAAGCCGTTGTTGAAAGCCCATCGTGAGCTTGAGAGCATATAATTCTATGGGAAGTACTCCAAATTTGGCTAGCAAAATATAATATGTAGTTGAAGAACGCACTTTGACGTGAGACATCATATGCATCGTCATGCCCTTCTCGAAATGTGAAATATGGGCCCATATGAAAGATTTAGCATTCCCAAAGCTTGTCACATGTCAAAAGACTTCTTCAACCAAACAAGAATAGAGACCTACAAATACTTCTTGTTCAATTAAAGTACGTAAGTAAGGATGTGGTCCAAAGTGAATCTACCTTCCCTGAAACTTGTTCATCCTCTCACCTTGACCCCTTTCAATTCCGTCCATTGACTACTTTTTTTCCTTTCTAAAATAGAGCCATAAGCTTGCCAAAGATTGTTCCTAGGATTATAATGGTCTTATAGTTTGCCATGACCCATCTTTCATTAGATTTGAAGGTTATTTGAATGATGTTGATAGTCCATGAAGCCACCAAATTAAATAGCTTTGTGATTGGTTCATATGAATCATTTGCAATTCATTTTAGAAACTCAAGTTTTAACCCATGGATATCACCGGCCTTGTGGTTTGCTAATCCTTTCATATGGGCCCATATTTCCCTTTTTGTATAAACATCAACAAGTTGAATATTTAGAAAAAAATAATCATTGATAGTTTGTCCCGAGGTGTATAGTTTTGTGCAATAATCATCGATAACTTTAGAGGAAACTACAAAATATATCTTAAATTCATACATGAAAATTAGAATATGTCAACGTGTTATTAGCTGGACTTGGATAGACTTGGATCTCAACCAATTTGGACACCTGTGGGCATCTTGCTTCAAAATCTGTATCTATCTCTTATAACTTAATAGAGGAAAGCTGGGTATTGGTGCTAAGGGCCTTGATATTTCCTAGAACACTCCTACCCTTTCTCATGAGGATAAGCTTAATGTTCCTTCCATATCTAGCTTGGTACACCTTTGGCAACTTACATCTAATGGCCGCTTCACACTATGGCCGTCCAAGTTGAGAGGCCGTGGGATTGAATGGCCAAACTTTGTTGTGATTCCAAAGGAATATGCTAAAAATAGTCAATAAAACATAGGAATTGGAACCTTCGGCCGGGCACAGTTTCAAGCCTCCAAAGGCCAAGCGCAAAGTCCAAACCTTTGGCCATGAACTCCCACAGCCTCTCGACTTGGACGGCCATAGTGTGAAGCCCCCATAGACCAAGCTCAAAGTCCAAAGGAAGAAGGAGCATCCCACAAAATTCCATGTCCAAAACAACCCCTCCAATCTAACAGCCAAGATCTTGTCAACGTTTGATTGTTTTATGAAAAAAAATCAATGGCCTCTCAACCATAGTTTGGGTTTTCATTCCCGTCCAATCCAACCTTCCTTTGAGAGTCCGTCGCCTCAGTCAAAAAGTGTTGCCATGTAGGCATTTTAAATTGCGACGGCCTTTGAACTTTGGCCTCTACTGTGAAAGGTCAAGAGGCCGAATTCTTGATTTCTTGCACCCTGATTGGTGGAAATCAACAGCCTCTTGACCTTCGACCATAGTGTGAAGCGGCCCTAAGTAGTGTAGACCATCATCATGAAGATTAAGATTTCTTCCCCTGTCAAGCAGACCCGTCTCATTGTCATCAATGTTCACAAGTTTCTTCTCCACATCTCATACCAACGTGAGTTTGATCATCTCAAGAATGAATCCCACGTTTAATCCTCGACAATCTCATCTCTAATCCCTCACACCGAGAGGTAGAAAGGGTCCAATATTGTTAAGTTACAAACTTCTGCAGTTTTTTTTGCATTTTTGCATTTTTGTATTTTTGGATGGACAACATTGGACAATAAATTTTTAACAACTTTGTTGAATACAAACTTGTCCAATATTGTTAGGTATGAACTTTTGAGGAAAGAGGAATACTTGGCGAGTCATTTGAGTTGTTGGTGTTTGTGAATGTATTGTTGGGAAATGTCATATGAGGAATGGGAGGGGTGCCCGATGATTAGGGCCACTTCACACACGAGACTGAGAGCCCGTGACCATTACACTTCAAGCACTCTCATTGGTCCAAAAGGCGGAGCCGGTCCAAGTTCACTTCACACTATACTTGAGGGACCAACGGAGTATGTGCATGCAAGATGGATGTAAAGTCTACATGAATTCTTACATGGCATCGAATGGATCAGGTTTTATGGTCACTTGGACTATTTTCAAAAACCACCTCTTGGAGGCATGCCTAACACAAGACCAGGAGACCATGGCACTATGAATCCTCACAACTTTTGGTTTATTCTATTTGATCATGCGTGAGAACCCACACGAGTAGAAATTCATTGAAATAGCATTTGGTTGAGGGCCCGGTTACATGTGGCTTCACACTGCACTCGACGATCCGTGACCATACTGCATGATTTTGGAGGTGTGTTGGGACGGCCTTTGGACACTTTCTTTTAGGCTCTCACAATTTCATGGTCACAGCTCTTGGCTCGTGTGTGAAGTGACCCTTAGTAGTATGTTTGTGCAAGTTTTCAAAGACATTGACATGGTTGGGATGGACATGAGCAATATTTGGTAATATCTATTCTAGTCCTATGTGGATTGAGAGGGGTGAGTATGGATTCCATGTCACATCATGTTTTATGAAGGCAACGTGACGTTAGAAGTTAACGGTATTAGTTTGATTGCATTTATAATAGACATGTTGGGTGTTAACATTTTATTTTGGAGGTGCTACCATATTATATTCAATTAATTTTGTTAAAAAAATAGCATTTAATTTGGTGATAATGATGGTGGATGAAGAGAACACATTATCGGAACCTTCACATGGCGGGGATTTGTAATTGGGAACAACTCCAAGAAGGTCTCCGTTGTCAACTTTAGGAGACAACTAGGAAAAGATGACCAAATACACCAAGGGGTAGACCATAGCCCATCAATTTGGAGGTGGCACAGGATCCCAACATTCTTGTTAATCTTGGTTGATAGAATGAGAACGAATGTGAACGTATAACACTACCCAAAGGTTTGTGGAGTGGACACAAATGATGACTCAAGATGTTCATTCTAAACTTGAATGTCGATGAAATGCCCAAACAAAACAAGGTGAGCAGGAAGATTTTTGGAGACTGGGACAAGAAGGTTTGGAATTTTATGAAGAATGCACCAAAGGATTTTAAGTCATGGGCACTTATTCATGTAGTTGTGCCAAATGGTGAATGTTGAGATTATAATGAGCGTACACATAGATTAGTTTACCATCCCACATAGCAATGTCTAGAAGTTTGTGTTTGTTCCAAAGCGCAGGACTTTCGGCAATGATGGTTATGTGATCTATAGATGCTCAAAATTTACATAAGTTAATTACTAACAACTCTATTTTTATGAATAAAATGTCTTTAATGTAATATTTATTTATTTTTCTTATGAATTGGATACTCATCTAATTCATTATGAGTGCTCACTTAATCAATGTTCAAGAACTAAAATTTATATTTTCTTTTCAAAAATATACAATCCGGGTGCAAGCAATGCTTGGGTATACTAAAGCCATAATGTTTTTGGTCAAACACCTAAAAGTAATAGCAATGAGTTGTTTAAAGTGGTTTTTTTATGCTGACCTCTATTATTATGTCAAATACTCTAATATGGAATATCAAGATGAGATCTTCAAAACTTATCATTAAAAATGATGCTCAAGAGCAGGGTTGTCTATCCCGACGTCATGACGGTGTCGTGCCGTCATGACGTGTCGTGTCGTGACGGACCCCTCCGTCACGACACAATAGGGTCCACGTAGGGTCAACCTAGGGGACAGCAAGTAGGGTGGGTAAAATACTTACCTTCTTGCCAAGGTGGCGTCCTATGTGGCAGAAAAGGCCGACGTGGACGTGGATATGCCTAGCGCCAGGTAAACCATTTTGCCATTCTGTTATCATTCTGTTAAAATCAAAGTAGTAAAATATGACTAAGGAGTGTGTGGGGCGAAGGACGAGGGTGGGGCGGACGGGGGGGGGGGGGGGGGGGGGCGGGCGGACAGGAAGGGAAAAAAAAAGAAAAAAAAAGGGGGGGGGGGGACGGACGGGGAGGGAGGGGAGGGGGGGTGGGAACGGGGCGGGAACGAGGCGGGAACGGGGGCGGACGGGGGTGGACGGGGGGGGGCGGATGGGGGCTAGTAATTTTTTCCCCACTTTACCTCTACTTTGCTGACATGTCATCACACGTGGACATCTTACATCCTACGTGTCCGAAATGGGATAATGTAATTACACACAAAATTCGGTAAAATTCAAGTCCATCAGGATAAAGATAGCATCCGGCATAATGTCGTGACGCATACGTGTCGTGCCGTGCCGAGATTAGCCTCCGTCACGACACAATAGACAACCCTGCTCAAGAGAAAATGACTAAATCTAGTTCTGGACTTGAAGTTCATGATCTTAAAGTTATATTTTTTTCAATTTCCTTGAATCCATTATAGACTTGAGGGCATCAATACAAAATTCTATTGAAAAACATCAATTTAATATAATCTTATCATTTTTAAACAAATGCTTGTTCAATATCACCTACTTGCACACCACTTGCCCGGGGGGTGGACTCTTCATTGGAAACCTAAATGACGTGCGTGGGTCGCTATGAAATTGACCCTTTATATACGAGAAGTTTATACAGAAAAAAAAAAAGTTGTATACATACTAACGGCATGCTAGAAAACGAGCTCATGTATTTATACTAAGCTTTTCAATGTAATGTAATAAATGCCTCCACCACATATACAAAATATAAATCTTGAATTAAATAATCATGTTTACATATAAAATCCACTTTCACCTTTCCATAAGAAAGTCATTGAACATTTTTTCCATCCATGATAGCATGCAACTCAACAATAGAGCCAAAGAAAGGAGAAAGCGAAATGCGAGACAAAGCAAGGGTTGCATGAACAAGACATGACTACGAGAGCGACGTCAAGAGCTGTGGGAAAAGATAGGGATGTGGGAGTGATGCCATGGTTGTGAGAGAAGACATGGTTGTGGGAACGAAGCCACGGCCGTTGGGAACGGTTGCAAGCTCCCGAGAACGCGAGCAAGCCATTGGGAACTTAGGGAATTTAGATAGACTTAAAAACATAAGTGTGAACACTACTTAACTTGGAAAGTCCTTTGATGAAGTTGAATAGATGAAGGGACATGCCCAAAGGATGACCATCCTTTGAATGAACATAGCTATCTCAACTCCTTTTGAATGAATGTGGCGGATAGGATTTCATCAGATGCAATGGAAGACCACGACACATCTAGGCATATCGATGGAATGGGCCATATGTCTCTCGCATGTACATATCAATTAAACACGTGATTATTACTAAAAATAGGTATACATTGACAAATTCAATATATAAGAATATACCATGCTACAAATAGACACTCTTTTGAATATTTTTTTGGAAGACCCTCTTGGAGGCTGTGTTGAGAAACCTTTGGCAGCCAAAGGACTTATGAAACAAAGCAAACTTGGAACTCCAAGTCTTAGTGTTTAGAGCAAACAAAACACTTGAAATTCAAATGTAGAAGATAGTCTCAAAACAACCGAAAGGTTGATCAAAGTAGAAGATGGTAAAAACAACTGAAAGGTCAAATAAATTAGAAGTTGGTAAATTTGACCAAAAAGTCAAACAAATTAGTGGATAGTAAAACTGACTAAGGGGTCAAACTAAATTAGAAAATATTAAAAAAAACCGGAAGGTTATTGAAACTGAGAAGACTTAGAAAAATACTTAGACTTACAAATATCACAAAAATACTTGAATCACAAAATTATGTGAAACTTAGAGATATCACCAAAAGTACTTGAATCACAAGATTATGTGAAATTAAGAAAAGTACTTAGTCTTAGAGATATCACAAAAATACTTAAATCACAAAATTATGTGAAACTTAGAGATATCACCAAAAGTACTTGAATCTCAAGGTTATGTGAAACTTAGAAAAGTACTTAGACTTAGAGATATCACAAAATACTTGAATCACAACATTGTGTGAACTTAGAGATAGAAAGTAATCAAAACTTAGAAAGTTGCCGGAAACAACAAAAGAAAAGAATATTTGAAATTCGGAAGTGATAAGTTAGTTGATATACCTACCAAATGATTTTTTTTTAATTGAGCATCAGATTTGAGACTTTGAATTATGCTTGGAATGATGTGTGGAGTCTAATCGGTAGGTGATGTGAAGCCATCATGAGAAAAGAGATTCTAAAGTGGAAGGAGGATCGTGAAGATGCCATCATCACCTCTTAAAGTAGGCCAAATCACCTCTTAAACTAGGATATCCACATCATAAAGAACATCATACCAATCAAGATAGAGGTGTATCACATTAGGGAGGGAATATACTTGAGTTATGATTACGTGCTTGCATGAAGATCTTGAAACTTTGACTAAGCACATTTGGAATTGGATTGAATGAATGTTGATATAAGCCATACAAGCCATGAAGTGAATAAGAGTATTTACACATGATATTAGGCATTGGAAGCAATGTTGGAAATATGAACTTATTCTACTCCAAGACTATTAACCTTGACATTAGAATCTTAGGGGAACATAAACTTGTAAGACTTGAGAGCACCTACTCCATGGAGATTCCTAAGAGATTGAAAAAGGAACATTTTGAAACTAATAAGATATGTGTGTATTGAAATTACAAAGGGATAAGAAATAAGAGATTGCCCTTGATGGATGCATCTAAATAACCTTTGAACTGGGGGAGCTCAAAGTATACCTAGAAGGGAATAATCCTCCTTACACCTAGGGATAAGGATTTCATTGACTCGCTTCATAAGACAAGATATTACATATAAACAACTTGGATTAAAATTTTAGGTTTTCCATAAAATTATCTAATTTACACAAGGCGTGATATTCATGCAACCGGTCAAGTAGTGGGTTACACCGTTTAAGGTTGAGAGATCCTTTGACCAGAAGGCGACTTCGACATCAATAATTGCATTAAACAACAAAGACAATAGTACAACATTCTAGCCACAATCCAAAGAGCAAAATTCAAGGGAGCTCATGCGTGGTTCAAGAGCCTTCAATTTGTAGAACCTAAAACCCAAATGCAAACCCCAACAAGAATGGACAAGGCAATCATTAAGGACCGAGGGAAGCTAAGATATGAGCGATGAGCGGTGAGCATTGGCGGTTAGCGGTAACACATGAGCAGTGAGCAATAACACATGAGCAGTGAGCAATAACACATGAGCAGTGAGCGGTAACATGTGAACGATGATGCCATATTTAGCAATCATGCACGATTTTAGGGTCCATACTCTAAATTTGGTAATATTTTTATTGCAATTTTCAATTGTGAAGTACTAATAGTTTGAATGAACAACAATGAAGGAGGCCTATTACCATGAATACTTTAGAAAACTATCAGTCCATTGTTGATTCTTATTATAACTTTTCATACCAATACATGTCACTTATTGATATTTTCAAGTATGCGGTTGAACACAACACTTTGAACATCACTCATACTCTACAACACTGGCAAGTTCAAGTAGTCGCATGACCTCGTTGTAGGCATACATTAGAGCATGCATAAACTTATCAATGTCGTAATCCACCTTGCACATAAATCTAAACACATAATAGAGATGTTTGTAGTGCACCCATTTCCCTTTCTTTCCCAAATCTTGAGATGACGTTTTTATGAAGTTTGGGCATGTGCAATGCGGGATGTCGCCAATTATGATACAGTATGAGATTTCCTCCTTGGAGACGATGTTGATTATCACTCCAAATCCTGGATATGGAATGGCAGTCACTCCAACAACATAATAATTGTCCATGAGTCTAGCGCTCTCTCATTTGTTTTTGTGATTTACCGTGGGTGTTGTTGGATTGTGATGCACTGTCTTCGAGAATTTGGTAGTTGAGTGGGTGTCCGGATTTGGGGGCACACAAAAATACGACCAAGGGATCGGGAGTGTCGCAATTGTTGAAAGCATGTGACATGGAGAAAGGGCTTCCCTTTGTTGCAATCGGAACCCAACGTCTTCGAGCGCCAACACCTCCTCCCTTGAGAGATTGGTACCTATCTTCACCGGCCATGTGTTGGGTACTATAGGCTAGTCCAGAACGTTTATTTTTTTTCATTGCCACTCACACAACATTTAATGTCATCGGGGTAAAACCAAAACTCGTGCTCCACATTGTTAGTGGAATGAAACTTCTTCTTCAACTCTTTGTAAGTTGAAGCAAGAGTGCCAAGTTTTCCAATGTTAATTTTTGCATTGCATAAAGAACATGTATTGGCTTGCATTGCCCAACATCTTTTGGCCGAGCTTGGGGGCAATCTAGCAATGTGCCACTAAGAAGCAAAGCAGTTAGTCTCTAACACAGATGTGGTATGAGCCACACCATGCATTCCAGAATTCAAGGACTCCTCTCTGCATGCTCTTTTAGCATGACGAGTGTTAGGGCGAGGAATGGAGTAGTTAACCTTGTCGGGTCGATGTAAGTCACAATCGGCTCCGGGTGGCAAGTCAAGCTTCCATTTGGTGGACCCAAACAACTCCGAGCCCTCCAAAGCACAATTCCTAGTGTTAAGATCTTCTACCCCCATATAAGACTTCATGGCATCTACTAGTAGCTTGGGATCTCCACATCTTGCAGCAATCTTCAATTTCAAGGACACTGAATCAAGGCCTTTACCAGTGGAACCCCCTTTCAACCATGACCTATAACTTGCAATATGCATAAACGCACGAATCAAATTGTCCACTATAGCTTCGTAGAGACAAATCATCTTGTTGCCGGACTGTTGGAGCCACTTGTTGTGCACCGTCTCTGTAAGGTTACATAATGCATTTCCGCATGTTCATCTATTGTCATATCCTGCAAACACCACAATTGTAAATTGTAGTAGATTATATATATTTCTTAGATGTTCAAAATAAAATAACATTCAAGAGTATAATTTAGCAATGCACTCACAATAAGCATATGATCACCCCATTGCTTGTAACAAAAGTGCCAAAATCCCAACCACTCAGAAAGACCAAAAATGCCTTCTTCTGTGGCAGCTCCGGACAATAACCACCATGAACAAAGCACATGATATTCAGTCTCAACTTTGTCCATTGTCTTCGCATCCTTGTAATCCTTGCATATTTTCTTGTGCTAAAATTGCAAGGATGGTTTGATATACTTCTATGTCACCTTATCCAAATTTGGAGTCCAATGGAGAAGACATGTGCACTCACGACCGACTATGACGTGGGTCACCGTCCCCATAGATCTTCCTCACTGCATTCCAATTAGCTTGAGCGTTGTCTGCCATGAAACCCTTGAAGTTTACATTTGGCACTTCATTCTCCGCCATGATAGAATTCAAGTTTTCCCAAAAGAGTGTTTATGCTCTACCATTTTCAAATTGCATGTCACAACATGCAATCATCAACACCTTACAATATTTGTTATTATACACATGGCACGCCAAGGTGGTCCAGTCCTTCAAACATTATTCATGAATATTTCATGTCCCCTCCGACTCCAAAAATGAGTTCATTAGGGAAGTTGCCACAAAAGATTGTTGTAATCATTGTTGTTGCCAATTGTTCCCACGGGGGGAAAATGAAGGTTATTCGGGAAGAAATGTGGCTTAGAGATTTCCACCTTAATTCTTCATAAAAACTTGATGTTTACTGGGGAGTACTACGTATGAATGAGACGGAATGTAAGGTGATCCCACTCGAAAGCATACATGTGTGTTTTACAATATGATACATCATTCATGGTGTATCTAAAACAAATTTTTATAGACAAGTAGCTTCTGCCACATAAGGTTGCCATTCCCGTAACCATGGGAAATTGGGTTTAAAGAAAACTAAGGAAATAATACGATAAAAATTTGCTACACTGGCGACCATCATTGTGCCTCTTGCTCACATGATGCCACACAAGATATGTACACTTTCCATGGGGGAGAAGGTGTTTGAAAATGTCATTTTTGTTTAAACAAAGTGAAAAGACCTTTTTTGGATGTAATTGCAGTTGGTGAGAAGTCTGATTTGGAAACAATTTCATTGTCTAAATTGAGTGTAATTAAGAAAGAAAACCTAAACGACTACATTACAAAAATACACAGTGACAAGTTTGGTTGGTGTTCCAAATGCAAGACATTGAAGCACCTTCATGATGTACATGCAATCGAGACCAAGTCTTACGCAACATATCAATTGCATTATTTTAAGCATGTGAACATGCAAGAGGAAAATCATAATGATTATTACACAAATAAAGCGTAGTCCGTCACTAGATCATTGGAGGTGCTCAAGGTCATTCATGACAAAATGGACCATGCCAAAATATCCTCATCATGTTTTGCGTAACGAATCAAGGCTGCATACAATCTCTTTGAGCTACTTGTGTGAGTCACATGTATGGTTCTTTGTGGATTCTCTCCAACATCTTATAGCTAGTTCTTTATTTTGTGGGGTTCCACAATTCTATATCTTTGTTATGGTACTTAGGAACATAGGTATAATGGATTTGGATTCCTTACTTGACAATGAGTCTTTGGGTTGTTTTTGTAAGGATGATTGCTCATGTCCATGGCAATGTCAAGTTTGTCCATTATGCTCTTGATTTGTTTCTAGCGGACTCAAAACACATCATTCAATCATTTGCATAGCTTTTGCATGATTTGGAGAAATCGCCCACATACTCTTCAATTAGGTGCTGACTTCAAAGCATTTATAGAACTATTCTTTGGAATAGTGCTCACTATCAAATTGGGCACACAAAGGCTCAACAAATTTGGTTTTATATGCGTGATGTTTGTATTCCAACCATGCGATACAAGATGTTGTGTAGAACCAAGATTGGAGCCCACTGGAGGGTTTTATTGTTTGGCGCGTTAACAAGGAAAGTAAGACAATGTTACTAGATGGGGAGCCCAAACCTTGTAAACCAATACCCATGAAGAATGTGGATGATATTATAAAGATCATATCAAACTTCATACAATACTTGGATCATCTACGGGTAGTAGATGTTAGTGGATCATTTTGCCACCAATATGGGACTTGGATAGGGATCTCCGTATTTTAGTGCTACGAGCGTTTGTAGGACGCCTCCCGCGGGCAGCGTTCATGCTCGGGCAACCCGTTCCTGTCCTCCCGACCCGACCCGTCTTACCTGCCCAACTTGGCCTTCCTGCCCGACGCGGCCTTCCGCCTATCCAGCTGTCCACCCGTCTGTCCATCCGACCGTTCATCCGTCATATCCGTCTCCACCACTACCCCACACCGAACCCGAGCTCCGTCATTCTTCCTTGCTCACGCCATTAGACAGCTCCGGAGCGAGTGAGGAAGTTGGGGAAAGGTTGTTGCATTGCTAGTTTAGGGTTTGGAAGAGTTGTAACTTTTATCGATGTTGTCTTAGTCGCCCGCCATGGAGGTGGACATTGTGGATCTGAGAGGGAAATGTGTATCTTTTGAAGAAGGGTTTGATTTTGTAATAGAGGAGGCCACGGAAGATCTACAGGACGGACAAGATTTAGTTTTAGATCTGGAAATTCTTCCGTCATTCTTCTGTCATTCGTCCTTGCTCACGCCACTGGACAACTTCGGAGCGAGTGAGGAAGTTGGGGAAAGGCTATTGCATTGCCAGTTTAGGGTTCGGAAGAGTTGTAACCTCGTTCGATGTTGTCTTAGTCGCCCGCCATGGAGGTGGACACCGTGGATCTGGGAGGGAAATGTGTCTCTTTCGAAGAAGGGTTTGATTTTGTAATAGAGGAGGCCACGGAAGATCTACAAGACGGACAGGGTTTAGTTTCAGATCTGAAAATTCTTCCGTCATTCTTCCTTGCTCACGCCACTGGATAGCTTCGGAGCGAGTGAGGAAACTTGAGAAAGGCTGTTACATTGCTAGTTTAGGATTTGAAAGAGTTGAAACTTTGAGCGACGTTGTCCTAGTCGATCGCCATGAAGGTGGACATTGTGGATCTGGGATGGAAATGTGTCTCTTTTGAAGAAAGATTTGATTTTGTCATAGAGGAGGCCACGGAAGATCTACAGGACGGACAAGGTTTAGTTTCAGATTTGGAAATTCCTGCACGTACAATCGTCCACAAAGACACCCATACGTGTTTGAAAGCTGGTGCGTAAGAAAGGTTTAGGGTGCGGGATGTAATGGGGATATTAACTAAAATGAGACAAATGGTCCGCTCATTTTAATGTGGGGAACGTGATGGGAACGCAATGATTGATTTTTTTGTACGAGAGAATACCCGTAGAGGTTTTAGCCTCCACAAACCAAGTGTTCCAATGAAACCGGGCAAACAATCAATTGTAATATGGAGGATCCCATCAAGGAAGACAAAAGGATTGTGCCTACACTCCATGGGTGAACACCCGTGGACTATTAAACATTGGACGACATTGGACGACTCCCACATATTAAACATGTTGGCTAATATGACAATGCACATGAAAATTCACAAAAAAAGATGCCTTTAAAAGTGGTAGTTTGAACATCCGTGGGACAAATGTCAATGTCTACGGCTCTCTAATTAATGCTCACAAAATTAAAATTGAGCTCCAAACATGCTAGATGGTGTCAACCATCTAGCCCACCCATGAGAGTCCACCCGTAGATACCCAGGAATGAGCAAGGCAACTTTAATCTAGAGGTCTTCTGTTGGTACCCCATCCTCGAAAGTATCTCCATCAGTCATTTTCTCACCTCTAGTGCATCGATCTAAATTATCCTTTGCGAAAAGAATTTGCCGAGCTGGGATGAGAACATTGTCATCGGACGCATTCCTTTGTCTTGCCCATGATGCCACAACACAATCTAGGGATTGATGTTGTGGTGCATAGTCCTTGAGCCTCGTCCATCAAAAAGATTTTGCCGTGTCCCATTCCTCATAACGTTCGTCTAAGGTCTTCTTGTTCCTTTGGCCAAGGACCGGTACATAATAGACAATCTCAATGGAACGAGGATTAGGACCGATATGTGCCAAATTCGGCTCAGAAATCACTCGTCCCATCCACACTGGATTAGGACAATCCTCACTAGGACGTAGTAACACATAATGGCCAATCCTGATATGTGCGCCGGGACGGAAGGTCTCAACAGGTCGAGAACTAGCTGGCCCCACGTAAGCATAATCAGTGATGTTTTCCTCAAGTAGATGCACATTATCCACATGGAGGGTTGGTGCAATGGAGAACCGTGTAGCTGGCCAGAATGGCTCGCTAAGTTCAGATGGAGTTGGGAGTAAAGGTTGATCCATAGCCGCAAGCACATTCTCCCAATATAAAATTGTTGGTGCAATGGACTCCATATATTGACCCGAACTATCTTGATCTGCCGTATCCTTCCAATACTTAATAAAACCTTGCACCCCAAGCTTTATGTTCACGGAATCTTTCATCTCCCTTTTTGGAACGGGACGGGGGCACCCTACAAAAACAAACATACAATGAGCTCGGAGCAATACCACGGACTAACTGCCCACGGGTGATCACCCGTGGGCCACATACTTCACACCATGTATTTTCTAGTGCACTTCCAAAGCAATACAAACAAGGGACCCACTAACCTGTTGGGACCATGGTCTTCTTTGTGATAGGGTCCACCTTCCAAAGAGCAATTCCTCCATCAGGCACCCAACTTGGATCTGTACAATACACTTTGTACTGCATCAATGGCACTCCTTGAGGATCTACATAAAAACGGAATTGGTGCGCCTTGGAATGCCCAATAAGTCGATCTTGACCATACTCATTGTAGTATCCCTTCACCCATTCCTTGAAATCTGCAACCTCGTGGATTAAGGACGGGACAATAGTGGGTTCCCCAGCAGCCATGAACGATGCCATGAGGTCTGGGAGTGTATGGCAATCCTCAATCTTCAGCCTTTGTCCAAACCTCCCAAACATTGCATCCACATCCTCATGCGTATGTCCAACAATAAGGAAAGACACCCTGACTTCCCGAAAAATTCCCTTTGCAGTCAGAGCTGACCAAAACAACATGTTGTATTTTGATTTGTTGTCCTTCGCACAATTGTCCATTTGAACAAGGAGGAGGGGTGGCAAACCTGTAGGAGGAATACTTGCGGGCGGTGGCAAGGGAAGTACTCCTGAACACTTCTCTACACCAACCACCAATGCGTCGTGTAAAGGATCACCTATGGACGAAATCGGAATGTGTCTACTAGAGCAAACAGGTTGTACCTCAAGTTGACAAAGCAACTTCATCATCGAGGTGATAGTGAAGTTGGCATCGGATGGGTACATATCAAGGACATAATGCGCATAATTCACATCTGAGTGACCATGTGCAATCATCCCCGCAATGGATATGGGGAATCGCTCGTATTTGTCAACACGTTTGTTTTTGTGCGCGAAGACGGGAAGAGCCGTTTTCCCATAATCCATTTTGTCATGGATTATACAAAGCACCTCATTGGGAGCATACTTTGACAAAATCCTATCTTTATAGTAACTGTTTCTATGAGCCTCCTGCAATGTTAGATGACGAAGGCTAGCATTCGAGATGGCCAAGTGACCAGTTGTGTTCTTTGTGTGTATTCGCAACAAATCCTTGAATGCTGCACAAGTTCCACAACGCGAGAAGTTGTCGCCGGGGCTCTTTATAACATACTGCTTGAAATGTTGTCGATGTAGGCGGCTGAAGGTGGACGTGGAGATAGGCGTGTACCCTAGGTCTCCGTCCAAGTTGTTCACTTCCTGCAATAGGTTGCACCACGTTGTTCCCACAGGGAGCATCTCCGTCCCTATCTTCTCACCAGTTGGAAGAGTCCGAGTCATATGGGGCATGGCGTCCGCCCTACCCTCAACCAATACTCCAAGGGTGGCTCGTGCTTGCACTGTATTCGCCCGTGGTTTTCTAGTTCCTGTATTTCCATGATCTCGAGATCTAACCCCCATCAAGCTTTCAGCCTTGTTCCTATTATATTGTGCCCTTGATATCATATAGATGTTCATCCATGCTCGAGTGCATATTGTTCTCCCTTCCAACTGCACCATTTCACGTCCGTTGTGCTCATGTTTCTGGATCGATTGGAACACCGACAGGGCTATGAGCTTCCGAGCATTGAATGGCAATGCGAAGTAGTGTTCCCGAATACTCATCAACAAAGGCCTTGGGAATACCTGGCAACAATGCTCGGAACAACAATCCACCGCTGATAACATCCGCGCATGCTCCTCAGTGGCTCCCCAAATTTTCTTCCCAGGTGGCCGAGGTGCACACATCCTCACAGTGTTGTATTGGCGTTTTCCAAGCAAGCGCCGATGACTTTGAACTTCGCGGGTCGCATTATGATGGACCAACAATATTTCCGCTAATGTATGTCCTTCAAATTTGGTGAGTGAAAGTGGCCATCGGTGCAGCGTATTCTCCCAATCTTGCGAAATAACATTGTCAGTTGGGTTCAAGATAATAACTCCAACATCCTCAGCCCCTAGGATGCTATTGTCAACACAATCCAACGGATTTGTGTTGCAAATCAATCCATCACACAAAGCATGGCCCTCATCATCAAAGAGCACAACGGCCTTCCCCTTCAAGTCCGTCCTCGACAGTCCAATGTAATGTGGAATCTGAACATCGATATCAAAGTATGTCAACACACATTGACCAGAAGCTCACGGGTGTTCACCCGTGGGGGACAACATTGACATCTCAAGAGAATATTTACATTCATATAGGGGTGAGCTTTACACCTCACTTCACACAACTCAAGTGAAGTATGTGTTACTTATCATATCCCCATTGGGAGAATGACCCTTATTACCAGTTTCCACAAAGCCCAAACACCAAAACTATCACCCCTAACACTTACTTGTGTACAATTATTACTATGCATGTAGGTGTCACATCTGCTGGCCCAAGTGCTAGCGAAATAGTTGCCATTCAGGATAGTGTCAACATTCCAGTTTAACGAATATCATCGTCATCATTTATCATAATGCATCACGAAACTCCCAACTCGTAATAATATGTACCAATTACCCATTGACAACATATTTCACATACTCAGCAGGAAATTTACAAATAAGCATAATTGCATATACAACTATTGAGTATGTCACACACATGATACATGCCTATCTTATAACCACACATATGTAGGGAGAACTAAAATACAAATCATGAACTGCCACGGGTGAACACCCGTGGGGGCTTCCATGCTGGTGCCGGATTCTCCCACGGGTGTTCACCCGTGGGAGGCTACCATGCTGACATCTACTACTAGAAAGTTTGTCACACACATGAGCATATGGATAACTTCTATTCTGACATATGCTAGGATAACCGAAATAAAAACCATAAGCTCCCACGGGTGAACACCCGTGGGGGCCCCAAACCGGGTGCCAGAGTCTCCCACGGGTGAACACCCGTGGCAGACTGGCCGTACAGGAGGGGTACGGCCAGAGTGTTGTCACGGGTGCACCCGTGGGAAAGTGGATGCACATTGGGGTTATAAAACCAACCTCTTCACTCATGTGAGGCACGCTCTCCATGGTTGCTCCTCAAGGGTGAAGGGGGGTGGACTCAAATGAGGAGAAAGAAATGACCCTCCAAATGGTGGCCTTTATATAGGTCGTGAGCATGGCCATCAACTTCTCATGAGGAAGTACAAGGCATTCCCTCCAAATTCGTAAGTACATAGACGTCATTCCCTCCAATTCCTATCGCTATTAGCTAATCACGTTCTAACCTTCCTCATATTGAATAATGATGACCTTCGGTAGTGGGGTTCTACATCGTATGTACATGGAGTGAAAATTTGTTACAAGGCGAAGGAGAGTCTTTGCGGTACCAATGATCATTGGATAACCTTTGCATACACCTCATACCACTACCAAGCATACTCATGCCAAAATTACATAAGGACATGTGCACACATAACAGGTCCACCACTTATGATGGGCACCCTTGCAAAATGAATAGTATGAAGGTTAGGTATTGTTTCATCCGCAAGAGTTAACAACGACATGGGATTCTCTCACCAGAGTTATAGTTCCTTTATATTTTATAATTGTGAATAGGATGCCTATTTTGTGGGCAAGGTGCAAGGATAACCCGGTCAAAGCTACTATTATCTTTCATGATTGCAGTCTAATTTGGGAATATGATTGCACCCAAATTCAAGGTTTGAAGCTCAACACTAGCCTGCTCCTTTTAGAGCAACTAGCATTGTGGCCCATTGTGTTGCAACTTCGGAATAGTTTCATATACTTCTCTCGAGGGGGGGTAGTCATTGGTTGGAGTAGCAATATACGTGCGAACAAATGATAGGGTATTTTAAAAACATGGGGGCTAAAAATTATAAATGGAGTTAAGAGTAATATAGGGTATCAACCAGTATGCTCGACAGCTTTAAAGTCCTATAGGGTATGGAATAATAGGTAATTTGGAATTATAAGTAATGCAAGCCATTTTTCTATTAACCCAAAGTAGAAATTTACATAATGATAGCATCATTGTGAGAAAAATAAGAGAATTGAAAGTAACACCCCCCCTATAAAATAATGGTTGTTCGCACCTATATCCTTAACTTTTTAACACACTGCCCCCCCCCCCCAAGATACTTATACTTTCCTAGCCTTGTCAACTTGCCTCGCTCCACCCCATTGTCCAATGTTGTATTTCATGAGCAAATGTTTTGTTGTATCCCCATGATCATTCTTCTTAACCGACTTGACATGTGGCACACCTCAATTTCATGATAGTGGACATTTATCTTTATCAACTTTGTGAATCTTCCATATCAAGTTCACACTTTATGGTTTTTTTATTTCTCAAATTCTCGCCGCCTCATTTCGCATTCTTTGCCTTCTCATTGTTTTGTATTTACTTGGAAGCCTCTAGCCTTGATGTCAAATTTTCTTTGGTCTTCATTACACTACCTTGGAGTTAGAAGCAAGCAATGTCATTTTTCCTTTGGTCTTTGATTATTGTACATCAAAGCAAACAACTCATACCCAACATAGTTGGAGTGCGTAATCTCATGGGTTTGAGAGTGTACGTAGTGTAGTTGGGGGTTTGATTATGGGAAGAGTGTTGGTAGCGTGAGCAAAGCGCATAACGTTTTTGGAGTGTAGTGTATAGTTGTGCGGAATAGGGAGCAATTTGTTTACTAGGATAATCCTATACATGATGTAATGTTCTTTGTGAAATAGAGTTATGCATTTCCTAAAATTGATTTTGTGAAGTTTTGAATATGGGTACCAAATCATGAAATTGTTCACAACATGTACTGAAATTGGTTGTTTAAATAATGAACTTGGTTCATATTTCCAATGAAATTGGAAGAACCTATCGCTAAATTGCTTTGTTAAATCATGAATTTGAGTTTGCACTTTTGTGGATTCATCTTACCAAAGGAGTATGTGTCACTTTCCTTTATAAACCTCTTGGTTTTGTTCACGACTTTGAAACATTAAACATCAAAACCCTAAGGTCACAATCATGTACTTAAGTTATCGAAGATGACCATTGAGAATTATTACATCAAAACATAAAACCTTGAATTTATAATTATGAAGTTAAGTGGACCACCTTTCCCAAACAATCTCAACCTTAACCTCAAACTCAACCTAAACCCCGATGGTTCACGGCAGTTTTTTCAAGTTAAGTTATCCAAGATGATTGTTGAACACTCTTCCCAAACAACCTCAACCTCATCATCAACGGTTCACAATGGCTTGTGGTGGTTTTATCAAGTTAAGTTATCCAAGATGCCCATTTAATAACTTTCTCATGTGACCTCAAATTTAGCACCAATGATTTGTGACCATGCCCAGCCTTGTCAACTTGCCACAACCTTGCCTCGCCCACCCCCATTAATAGTATGATATAGGATGTGATGACTCAATACCTACCTAGACTCCTACTATGGCATTATACACAATTTGACAATTCGACCCTTCTCCCAATAGCTCAAGCCTAGGGTTAATCCATCTTTGACTTGAAAGCGCCACATGTTACAAAATGAATTTGCATGTATTGACTGAAACATGCAAAATGCCACCAAAGAGAGAGAGAGAGGGAGAGAGAGTCCATTTTCATGGCACCTCTTTGATTTGCACAACCCATTTTTCAACTTTTAGCATCACTTGTCATTCTTATCAATCATGATGTTGGACATGTAGCAACATACCATAGAGTTCCTTTGCCACAAATATGTGTGTGTGTGTCTATATGTATGTATGTATGTATATATATATACATATATATATATATATATATGTGGCCAACTCGGGCGTCAATGCCCTATTTACACTGGGGAAATCATCAAATTTATAGCACTACGCTAGAGATGTTGATCCATTTATAAACCGGTTTAGGGTTTAGGGTTTAGGGTTTAAGGTTATTTATTTCCTTAGCATTTTCAGCTCTAGGTTAGTAGGATAGGGCCTTGCATTACTTATATTTCCAAGTTACCTATTATTTCAAACCCTATAGTACTTTAAAGATGTCCAACGCCATTTTTGACACCCTATATTATTCTAAATCATTTTGTTCATTTTACGTCCCCATATACCCTCTCAATTTTTCGCACGTATATTTCTACTCCAATACATCACAACCCCCCCCCCCCCCGGTATGTGTCCACTACATTTCTAGCTGCACTTCCTAGGTTTTACGCTATATACTTATGGGCCCACCACTTATGCCCTTTGGATGACCGTTTTGAGATCCCATGTCGAAATGATGGCTTAAGGCTGACCGATCGACAAGGCTGTAGAAAAACGTGACTCCAATCATTTGACATGTCCTTGGATAATGCACATGTTTGGGTAGACTTAGTTTGGACACCACGTGTGTGATTGGAACTCCCAATGCAGCTAGAGGACATATACTCCTTAACCTAAACCTTATGCCACAACACATACATTGAAACAACAATACAAAACAAACACATACAACCCCTTAATAGATGCAATGAGATACAATGGTTGCAATGTCAACCCCCTCTTCCCAAACTTGGATGCCCCAAATAGATAGTTGCACCCAACATAGCCCGGCTTCCAAAAGGAAGGCAATAAGCCCTATAATGAGCCCCCCCCCCCCCCCCACCACCACCCCCAAACTCATGTACATTATAGAGCAAACATACTCAATTTTTCCTAATAAAAATTTCTTCCCCTTTTCAGGATGTGCTCTTCCATATGTGGAGAAAAACCTCACATTCAAGAGTACCTCTCATCGATCCGACAGAAAATATAAAACTAAACCCCCTTGGTTTAGACTAATTCCGTAACTTTGAAGCTAATTACGGTGTCAAACCAATTGAATTTTTAAATAAAATGTTTTTGGATGAATGTTGGGTGTGCTTGTATGTGAGCATGTTTTCTTGTCTTTGCCCTCGGATTGATAGGCTTTGCCTACGCATGGGGAATTTGTGATAGCATTTACATCCTCAAGGGCTTGGGCTTCTAATGTGAGGCCCTATATACATATCAATGTTTTTTTGGCCAACGAAATGGGATTATCGCATACGAGCATATTACTCTCATTCATCCAACAATGAAACTTTAAACTAGTATGTAGTAAGGAGGTTATTTTTCAAAGTTTATTGGAAACCCTATTTAGTTGAATTGACCCCAAATTAGTCTAGCCCAAGTTAGGGCACACTTTCATGTACCAATCGTTTTGGTGAAACAAAATAGAGTTCTCTGACGTTGGTGAAGGTTTTGCCGGTATCTTCAAGCATCTTTTGGACTGAGCACTCCCATGTGGAGTGGCAATGGTGGTTGGGGGGGGGGGGGGGTAGCAGATTCGGCTCGTTGCCCAAAACACAAGTTGAAACGTGGCCATCCTTGTACTGACGCACTTTAGTTGTTGATTGACTAGACTGATTGATTTTTAATCATGGGATGCTAGAAAAATGAAAACCAAAATCTCCATAAATTAAGAAAACTTTGGGCAAGGTTTGAATAGTAAGAACATGGCATCATGAACTCTCAATGTAAATACAACAAATTATGGTTCACACTAACAATGTATATAAAAACCAAGGTTTCTCCGCTCAAATGAAAATCAATTTCCATGTGCTAGAATACCAACCTAGTCAAGTTTCCCTCCTCAAACTACAACTATCAATGAGCCCCACATACCTTATTAGTTTGGGCATGTGCCATCCTGACCCATTACACCAGTCCGTATGAATCATTTTGGGTTCATATCTTGCATGAACCCAACCACATACATTAACCCTTGCAAACCATATGCCCATGCCCCTGTAAAACCTTCATGTGCATGTACGCACATAGCCCCACTCATAAGCCCCCGTGACCCGCTTTGGGAAAAAAAATAAAAAAATGAATTTATTATCTTTGTTAACTAATTGTCTTTTTTAACTAATTGCTAAAATAAAAAATGAATTTATTTAGTTATGTAGCATGTGAGCTCTCAAAACAACAGTCAGTACTCAATGCAATAAACTCTAATTGTTGCACCATAGGTAGGTATCATGGGATGATTCAATACAACATCTACTAAGGGGAGGGAGACCAAGGGAGGGGAAGTCGAAAGCATTGGTAACAATAGGACTAGAGATTTCTATTTAGAGATTATTAAACTACTCTTTAAAATCGGGGTCAAATACCTTTGAGTAACCTTTAAGTAACCTTTCCATAATGTCATGCTCCAATCCATGGGTATGACTTGTGGACTTGCCATAAAGTATTTTTGAAATCACCTTTAAGGAGAATATAAAAGCTCAATTTTGGACCGTGTAGCCATAGATGTTGCATCCATGTGGGATTTGTTGTTGCTCAAATTTAGTACTTTGGTACTTAGGTTGTCAATCCATGTGCACTATCGACCCTACAATGACCGAAAATATTTTGAGAGTGTGCGATTGACTATGTTAGGTTATAATAAGGCTCTATGTGATAGCATGGTTATACTTACATGAGTACCCTTAGATGTGCACTTTGGGAAGGACATTCGAGGCCGTAAATATGAAAGTCAACAAATACCTTAACCGTACAAGCCCACTTGAAATGGCCGGGGATTCGTGGCACTCAAGTAAAGTCATCCGGTAACAAAAATCGGATGAGTCCATCAAGAAGCTCGGATGGAGCTTACTTTAGTGAAATACCTCCGAGTTGGCATGTAAGACCTACTTTCTCCCTCATAGTTATTTTATAAATATTAATTTGTTGGCAAGGGGCAATGATGTGGCCTTGGATGCTCTAAGCCTATTTTCCAACCTCCCATGAGATGTTTCCAAGGCCATGATGTGGCTTTGAATTTCACATGGTTATTTTGATAAATATTGTAAGATATCAATGTGTGCAATATATAATTATGAAGTGTTGTCATAGACATCTTTTTGTTCATAATTCATTTATTTTGCACATGTGTGATTGTTCAAACATTTGTAATATGGCACAATAATATATATCACCTTATGATAAATTGGTGAACTAAAAAACTCAATTCAATATTAGTATTAGTATTGTTATTATTAGTATTTGCATAATAGTATTAGTATTAGTATTAGTATCATATAATTATATTTATTTAAAAGTAACGGTTATACACTATGTGATTTGAAAGATAATACAATATGTGATGAGGATAAATTATTAAATAATTCAGATAGGCTATAGTCAGAAACTTATGATTTTCTCAGTAATATATACCCCATCTATAACATTGTCCCACGAGTCTAATTCCAAATAACATATCATTTATTTATACCTTATTCTCTTATAAACACTTGCACTAATCTATCATTAGAATGACAAATATAAGTTATTTATGGTAAGTCAAGCGGATTTTAGTGCACTCAATATGGGATTTGTAGTCAAGCGGCCTTCAAGAATGCAATTTTTGGTCGGGTTTAGAAATTTTCTCTACAAGATTGCCCCAACCCAGATTAGATACCTCCAAAAGTTCGTGAGGGGGTATTTAACGTCCGCCCATGTTAAAGCAAATATAATATGGGGTGTCAAAAATGACACTGGGCATCATTAAAGTACTATAGGGTATGGAACAAATCGATTATTTGGATTTGTAATTAATGCAAGGCCCTTTTCTACTAACCCGACTAAGAAAACTACATAATCATAGCATGTGAAGAAAAAAATTGAAAGTAATAACCCCATATAAAATAGTGGTTGTTTGCACATGGATGCGCGATAAAAGAGAATTAGTTGTTGCTAGACTCCTAATTGCATATGAGTAGGACACAAATAGATGGCGAGCAACTAGTAAGGTCCAACACTAAGTGGACTACCACACTAATGGGTTTAGGGTTTAGGGTTTAGGGTTTAGGGTTATTTATTTCATTAGCATTTTCAACCTTGGGTTAATAGAAAAAGCCTTGCATTTCATATAATTCCAAATTACATATTCTTCCATACCCTATAGTACTTTAAAGATGTCCATTGCCATTTTTGAAACCTTATATTATTCTAAGTCATGTTGTTCATTTTTAGTGTGGCCCACTGTAATATTATTGTACTTTCGTTGCCTTACATTGGATTTTCATCCAAATATACAGATGAAAAACCCACAGTAATGGAAACCCCTATTTTGAAGGGTATGCTATGTTATATTGCAGATTAACAACAACACCGTAAGTGTCGTCACATGACACTGGGTGTTTGAGTGCACTTATTAAAATCTTGACATGACATGCCATTAGTATGCTTAAGGATGTATTCCTCTTAAATATTAAAATGAAACACATGACACTTGCCAATAGTGAGCTTAAGCATCTTACCCTTGGGAATGTAGTGGGAATTAACAAAACCGTTTAATATGAACATGTACGTTATCACTATATCACAGTAGACAATATAGCAATCATCCATGACAATGTTGCATCACAAGTTGCTAACATGAGAAGGTCAATGGATGAACTCATCCATCATCATGACATGGCTCTAAGTTATACCTCATGTAGCGTTCACATATGAAGAGATAGTCTGGCATACAATGGGGTATGGGTTGGCATGTGAACTATGTTGAGGATCTGTGATCATATGTTTACTAATTTCCAATCTCAATATGATATCCTTGTCCAATAATTCTTAAGTGAGTCAGTGCCTTTAGAATTCAAGTTGATGTTCCCTAAGCTCGGGGGGGGGGGCATTCCCTTGTATATTTTGCATACACCTGCGATAATGATCTATTAAAATGGGGGCTATTTACCTATGAGAAAGGATTATAAGGGATGCTAATTTTTGAAATAATGGTAAATTGTTGTGATTATTTGCACCCTATTGGTAATTATAAATTCTTGGATGGTTGATTTTATGGTACCCTATATTACTTATATGCAATTTTTCCCCCCTGATTGCCCCCATTCCTTAAAGTGTATGATACAGTAGAATTCTCGTTAGAAGCACGTGTACAAAGTAAGAGAAACAAACATTTACTAGGGTTTAGGGTTCAGGGTCACACTGAAGTCCGGGCAAAGCAAAACACTAAACAATAACAACAAAAGATTGCAATTACATGTCATTAAGCAACACGAGCCAACGAATGAAAGTTGTGTTGGATAACACAGTTAGAAACCTTGAGGTCTTAGGGAACAGGCCAGCCACATGTGTCTCAAAGTCACATTTACAAGGTTTGTAGAAGCCCTACAATTGATGCCTTGATCTTCCAATCCTACACATTGGTAGAAAATCCCACGCCATGCAAGCAAAATCCACCTAAACTAGCTAGGCTACCATTTACACATGTGGGAGATATGAGGGTAATCGAACTGAAATGGCTACTACAGATTTCAAGGTATACTAATGATCATTCAACCCTTTCTCCAAATTATATCTCCACATGTGTGAGATAGTACAAATTTAACAGGTTTTATTTTTTATTTGAAATGAACTCATTCAATGAGTTTGCATCTACCTCATCTAAGGTGTAGATTTTGCTAGTTGATTCATTGTTACTAGAGACACTGTTGAGAGAATAGCATCCACATCAACCCACACACAATCACTCTCAACATACTTATATTTGTTGAGACCTAGCTGTTTTTTTAACCAATGGAGGTAAGCCATAGTAGTTGGGAAGAGCGTCTCTCTATTTCCGTTCTGGACTGCACGTTTCATCAAGTCAATGGGTTGCCAACAATTGCCCCACTTAGTACCAACCTTCACCCTTATCTTTTGAACCCTTCCTATATAGAACATGCCATATTTTGGTGGCAAAGTATTTAATTTTTGAAACTATCGCTTTTTGTCCATGCTATTTTATATGTACCACTTAGGTAATTTAATCATGTTTTGTCAAATGCTATATTACATATAATCATGTTTCACAATCCCAAAGCACCCTATACTACACCTAATAATTTTACAAATTTTACGCCAAATTTTTATACAAGACCCTATATTTTATCGCACGTAGTTCCTACATTTTTCGCCAGTGCCCCCCCCCCCCGAGTCCCTAAGACATTAATGTCAAAGCTAAGTGTTCATGCATGTAAATCATTCTCATCTCTAATAACTTATGGAGTTATTTTTATCTCTTTCATGGATTGAATGACCTACGTATTATTCTTCCTCTATTCAATTATATTTCAATATTTCAATTTGAAAGAGTCTCAAGACTTTATGTATTCCTAACCTACTCCTCGCTAAAGTATCTTTACGAGATTCCACAAACCATTCAATTCATAGAGTACACATGATTTACATGAATTCATTCATTGAAGTGTTTGACCCATTTCCTATTCAAGTTCTCATTTCCGTAAATCTTATGCCATCATTTAGAATTCCCTTTAATCGATGAGGTATGGTTATGGAGATGCAATCTTAATATTGCTCGAGATTCATGTGGTGCTTGATGTGGCCCACTCGTTGGCCACCTCCTTTGTCATCCTCTCAATATGATTTCGATTCCGATGTCTCCCGCGGCCTTGCATATCACCTTGTACTTCAATATGTTAGTTTCCAAAGTCCTTTCTCTTTAGTTGACCGCTAATTTTGGCTAAGTCCATATGTGTTGCATGCAAAACAACCAACCCCCACCCAAAAATTTGAGTGGGATAAATGATAACTCTAGTGCCTTTGAGAAGGTCATTCTTGAATTT
Source organism: Polytrichum commune (assembly GCA_950295325.1). NCBI lineage: Eukaryota > Viridiplantae > Streptophyta > Polytrichopsida > Polytrichales > Polytrichaceae > Polytrichum > Polytrichum commune. The sequence continues at coordinate 71,791,547 of OX485803.1, forward strand.
GTGTTATCGCAAGCATGTGTGTTCATATTAGATGTCGACTATGAACGTCAAAAATCTTAGCCAATGAAGAGCACATAATGAATCTAGTAATAATATAACTTAAGATACAATTACAAGAATAAACGCTAGGAGAATGACTTTAAAACCAAGTTATGAAGTGATTCTCAATGCATGGGGGTGAGGGCAAAGCCACAAAGAGATTTATGCTAAAATTGCCTAAATTTTTTTTTTATGTTAAACGATTTATGTTCATTCCTAGTAGTATTTACCTATCCAGTAGGGTTTATTGGGTATGGGAGGTGGGCATGTACCCATTATGCGCGGCAAGTATTATGTGTGATGATTTCTAATGGCCAGCAACTTTGATGCTTTATAAGTATCCATAGCCGCTTCTTATGTCATGCCATTATTTTCGTTGCCATAATATATGTTATATTTAAAATTTTGAATTCTTGGAACTCTAATGGTTCATAGTCCAAGAGAAAACAAGAGAACAATCGAACTTGAGTTCATGGGCTAAGGTGAAAGTGGGCCTATTATGGATGCTCACGACTTCATCAATAAGGAATTGGAAATCATAGCTATGCTTGATGTCAAGCGCGATTGAGCATCTTACACGCATATTATGAGAATGTGCAATTGACTTTGGTATGTTATAATAGGAATCTATGTTACAGAGTAGAATGTTAAAGTATGGAATCTATGTTATAATATGAACCTATTTTAAGCATTATCAATACTATTACCATTTATCGATTGAAAGTGATTATTATTATTACTATAAATCACTACTAGTCAGCCATTAGTAATTCATAATTATTAATCACTATTAAACATTATTAATGACTATAATGACCTATGAAGCACTAGCATTCACTATTATTCACTACTAGTCACTATTAGTTACTATTAGTTACTATTACTGGTAATTACTATTAATCACTATAAATCATTTTTACTAATATTACTAATATTACTAATATTAACAATAGAGTGAATATGACAATTTACTAACAATAAAAATAATATCAATCATACTAATATGAGTTATCTTAATAAGTACTAATAATGAACTTACTAATATGAGTTATCCTACTAAGTACTGATAATTATCTTACTAATACGCAGTTATCTTACTAATTACTAATAATTGTCTTACTAATACTTAGATATCTTACTAAGTACTAATAATTATCTCACTAATACTTAGATATCTTACTAAGTACTAATAATTATCATACCAATAGGGCGAACCTTACAAAGTACCAATAATTTTTTATCGCTACGTCCTAATACCATCATACCGCCCATCCCTCCTCAAAACGTACTTTAGCCGCCAAATCGCATATCTCTTCGCGTCCCGAGATTTCCTCCATCATGTCCCTTCGTACTAATGAGGCATTATGTGACATGCGACTTCCACCCTCTCGTCATTATGGCAACATTTCGCACCCTCTCTCTCCCTCTCTCTCCCTCTCTCTCATTCTCCTCTCCCAATTCTTTCTCTCTTTCCTTCACCACTCTCCACTTTTCTGGAATGCTCTTGCAAAACTCTTCTCCCACAATTCTGAACTTGCTTTGCTTCTCTTCATTCTCTTCATTCTCTTCTCTTCATTCAATTATTGTACTCCTTGTCTTGATTATCTTCTCAAGAAAACCCTGGAATAGATTCAGTGTGCATTTTCTTGGAATATGTGATAGTTTCTTGGTGAGCATAGTTGTTTCTTGCTCAATCCAGCATGTGGTAGAGGTGAGATGTGGAGAAGAGGAAGGCGACCTTGAAGCAAGTGGAGGGAAGTTCCAATCATGAAGAATTGAGAACCCACAAGCTTGTAAGTTTCTGAACTCTTTCAATGTTTTGCACTCTCTTTCACTCTTTTGCTTTCTCTTTCAATTTCATTGTTCCTCTTGCTTGCATTGTTCCTCTTGCATGCATTGTTCCTCTTGCATGCATTGTTCCTCTTGCATGCATTGTTCCTCTTGCATGCATTGTTCCTCTTGCTTGCATTCTTCCTCTTGCTTGCATTTCAAATTTCTGGTGCACTAGGGTTTGAATTGCTTGAAGAATTTCAAACCCAGAAATACTAGAGATTTGCATGTGAGTTGTGTGATGCTTGGGTGTGAAGAGTTGATTGAAATGTGAGAAAAATGCTCAAATCAGAATGCAAGATGAATGACAAGAGGTTATGTTCATAAAAATGTGAGACCAGATTGCAAGAAGAATGTGAGGGCAGAATTTACCTATTGAGATGTTTGAGAGTATGAATGTATTGCACATGTAGGCATAGTTTGAAACAATAGCTCTTGTGTTTTGTTTTGTGCAGGAAACCACATTCGTATTGAAAGAATTTTGACATGGTCCCCCCAAAGAACCCTGGTGAGTGTCCATTACATAAATCCCAGTTTTTCTGTTAGTGTGAACGCGGTTATCTGAAAGTGGATATTTGAAGTGCCCACGGGTGAACACCCGTGGGCTTTTGCACCCACAAGGTGGAGAGGCCCACGGGTGAACACCCGTGGGCCTCTCCCCCCATCCGGTTGAATGTGCCCACGGGTGTTCACCCGTGGGCTTTTGCACCCACAAGGTGGAGAGGCCCACGGGTGAACACCCGTGGGCAGTGGTGATTCTTCACAAGGTCCCTAACATGTCCGTGGTCACATGTCGACATCTTCGTTTTTTTCTGTTCTTTTTTCCTAATTTTGTACCAACTTGAGGGAGACTTAACTTGTATAGATATTACCGGTTTCGGGACGGGTTGAGATTTTTTTGCCTTTCAATTCAAGGTTTTTGGACGTGGACGAGCTAAAACTTTGTGAAAAATCAGCCCTCCCGTGGGCCTCTCCCCTCATCTGGTTGAAAGTGCCCACGGGTGTTCACCCGTGGGCCTTTGCACTCACCTGGTTAGGAGTGCCCACGGGTGTTCACCCGTGGGCCTTTGCCCTCACCTGGTTAGGAGTGCCCACGGGTGTTCACCCGTGAGCCTTTGCACTCACCTGGGTGGGAGATTTTGTTTGATAAATGTCTTTTTGATTTTCTATGTAGACAAATTTGGTGTGTCTCTGTAAGCATTTGAAGGTTTTAGACATAAACATGTGATAGACAGTTGGTGTTTCATTCAGGTACATAGAGGTGTCGAAGTGTTCTCTCATTTGAATTGAGATGGCAAGAACTAAGCAAACAGCCCGTAAAGGTATAACCACAATACCTATGTGCACGTCAATGTTATATGAGTTATAGAATCCGTGATAATATTGGGCTATGCTGAATACTTACATGTGCATTGTCTTCTGCAGTATCGGGAGGTGTGGGCAGACGGGTGAATTACGATGTTGAAGTTTTGGGCCCAGATTTGCAATGGTTCATGCAGTATAGTGGTTTCGGAGAGACAACGGTGCTCTCGCTTTACACGAGGACTGGGCCCAATTCCACATGGAGAAAGTACATGAAGGCAAAACATGTACTGGACATTCAAGCGGATGGGAGCCGGGTATTGATAATGTGCAAGTCGCCTGAACGGAAGAAGGACTTCAAGGTTGCAGCACTCGTGGAGACTTTCTCATATGCGGATGTGAATGAAGAGCTCAACAATGAGGGAGAGAACATCCGCTTATTGAACGGTGATTTCCTCACCTATTGTATACTATATTGCGAGACCAATGTGCACACGAAGTCCGTGGAGGAGAGGTCAGTAATGATCGAGCAGGACTACAAGTCTGCTCTAGCACGAGTGAAGGTTATAGTTGAGGAGGCAAAGGCGGCAAGGTTGGAAGCATCTTTGAAGAAGAAGGAAATCCGCGATGGCAAGAGGAAGGATCTTGCTGATGTACGTGCCACCTCGTCTAGGAAGAAGACGAGACCCGATGAAGGACAACCACTGATTGTCGAAGACACTGACGGCCAGGATGTTGTCTCCAAGAGAGGCAAGAAGAAAACACCTGAGGATAGTCCATTTCTTGAACTCGAGAAGATTCCCAAGCGATCAATGCATGGGCCTCCAGACAAATCGGTTGGAGACAGGTTGATGGATATGGAGTTGTTCAAGAACAAGTACCAAAGGGTGTGGATATTCGGAGCATTCTGGTCTTTATCGCGAGGTTGAATCTGGCCAAGCGGATGTTCCGCGGGATGCAATCATGTCTGAAGCTGTGCATGTTGAAGTGACAAACACAGATTTGAACGTCAGCTCACCTGTTGAGGACGTTGCCGCTGCCGTTCTCGAGGTGCTAGGACATGGGCGATCAAATCGTGATTCACCTGGTGTTGTGGTTGCAGAAGAGCCTACTGTAGCGGCACCATCCAATGAAGCAGAGGAGGTTATTCGAACCGAAGTCATATGCTTGGATAGTGATGACGATGTGCCCGAAAGATGCGTAGAACTAGACGTGAGGGTGAAGGTGAGAGATCGAGTTCCACATCGGATTCGGGGGACGTTTGCGGACTACATGACGGATGATTCCGAGGATGAGGATTATGGGAAGCCTGGGTACAACAGAGTGAAACTCAACTTTGTTGATGACCCTCACCCGGTGTTTGCTGGGAGACCTGACATGGGCAAGGAATCGGATGGGAAGGACAAGGTGCATTTTGCCCCATTTGTGGACAAATACTTGGTAGATGTGCCCGAGAACGTGCGATTGAATCTTGCGCATTTGTACACGTCGTACGATTATCACAAGATGTTCGCTTATCTCTCCACACCAGCGTTTTGTGAAGCAGTGAAGGTGAAACATATTCTTCATGCCGCTGCATTAAAGAAAATGAGAAAGAGATGGACAGCGTTCGAAGCTCCCAAACATCGTGATGAACGAGGTCAATTCGCGGGGTCCTCGGCCGCTCAAGCCGGCAGTGTTGTGGACTCTACGTTGGAGATCATTGACATTACTGGAGTGCCAGAGTCTCCAAGGAGGGAAGTCGATGTTGCAGTTGCGGAGTCCTCAAGCCCTCATGTCGAACGTGTTGCTGAGGGTCAACCGGCATCGTCCGAAATGGTAATACATACTCCCTTTCCAATGCTATATTGTGTTTGGCGGTGGAAGCAAACTCGTCAAGATTTCTAAAAGTGTCTTTGCAACAGGTGTTGGTTGCGGCAGAACGGGATGTCATTCCACCGAGTTCTCATGACGACCCTGCACATGGTGGGGATCCCCCCCTAAGCCAAGCTCAAGGTATCATATATAGTGTTATTTGAATGCAATTGGTCCCACGGGTGAACACCCGTGGGACCACCTGTTTATACTTTTCAATTTCCATACAAATTGTTATCTCTCGAGTAATATTTATATAAGGGACTTTTGATATTGTGCCCACGGGTGTTCACCCGTGGGAGATTATGGGTTTGAGCGTGTGGATCTCATAAGTCATGTGTGCATGTGGTCACAGGTCATACAGCCACTGCCGGAATACCACCTTCGGTACGATATTTTCCTCGATCTCGCAAAACTAATCCATAAATGTGGAGGCATTCTTTTATCTTGCATACTCATGTGTACCCAACGTGTTGTTTCATTCGATAAAAATCATGTAGAATATACTTTTTCCTTAGATAGAAATTCTTTACAATGACTTTCAATTTTGTCATCGCCAGATCCTCACCTCTCCAACCACTGTTGTCCATCGGAGAGAGAAGATATGGTTAGTGCTGGATGTGAACGGGATCCTGGTGAGGTCAACAAAGTGCGACAATGTCAACACCAGGAAGACTCTTGAATCACAACATAGCCCTCAGATAACTGGGGAGTTGGTTCCACTTTTTCTCCCATATAGTGCCCTCATACCTAGGAGAGGACTGGGACGCTTTCTGCGTTTTGTTCTCTCAAACTTCCATGTTGTCATCTGGTCGTCGAAGCTTATGAAGAATCTTCAGCCAATTGTCCGGCACTTCTTCAATGGTTGTAGACATCCAGAGTATGTGTTTGGGCAAGAATTGTGTCACACTCTGAAGGATGAGAGAGGACAAGTTCTTCCTAGTCCTATGAATGCTGATTCAAGCTTCTTCATGAAAGACCTGTGCGCATTTTTTGAGTGGAGCCGGACGCATCCAGTGCCGCATACGAAGCAACCCAGTCATAGGACTACATTACTTGTTGATGACTCCCCTTACAAATGCATCCCAAACCCTCCTGGGAGCTACATTAACCCTGTACCATTTATGTCAAACCAAAGCTTGGATACTCTGCATAGTTACCTGCAAAGGCTCTTGAGTTCTCAACAGTATGTGCCAGATTTTGTGGGGAGCAACCCTTATCCATCAGGACAGGGACCCTTCAATCTAGAGCTGCCAAGTTCTCTGATTTATAAGCAATCATTAGTTAGACATAAAATACTGACTTCTGCCCGTATGGTTCCAGAGGCTCAGATGTTAATGTAGATTCCCTATTGGGGCCGCCTATAGTGCACATTTGCACTATCGGTACATTGTATTTGAAATGAGTGGATCTGAAACTTTGTTGCCTTTCAACTTCATTTGAAACTTGTTTTGGTTTTGTGGATTTTCTTCATGCAAACATGTCATGGTCATGAATGTATCTCACTGGGAGTCTACTACTTTGCAACACTGCGGTGTTAGAGAATACCCGACTATTTCCGACCACAGTGAATGTCTGGCATTGTCCCACGGGTGTTCACCCGTGGCAATGTGGTAGTTGATTCAATGAATGTATCAGGCCACTTGGACAATGTTAGTTGTGTTTTTGGGAATTATGGTTGTCATAGCGAATTTTAATATGTAGGACTTAGTCGGCTATAATTCATATGTTTTGAACATGTTCATCTTTACTAAAGGGCAACGGACGGGCTCCTCTTGCACATAATGTCCTTCTTCCATGGACTCTTATGTTATTGTATCCTAACAGCATTCCCCATTCCAAACGCGACCTAAGAACTATATTGCCAGTCCACCATGTCGACAACGTCCTCCGGATGCTAACGCCGACTTCGCCGAAGTGACATCTCCATGCCCTAAGGTAATTCATTTTCCACATGAATCCCAATTTTTTTAGTTGTGTTTCATCCCAGGGATTCTAATATCAATTTGTCGTTTGTTGTGGTAGACACATATGCTCCAAACACACGATGTTGCGCTCGCGGTTGCGGTGGCTGTTCCGGTCGCGGTTGAGAAGGCTGTTCCGGTCGATGTTGCGGGTCCGGTCACACGCGCTCGGGTGAAGAGACACCTTTCTCTCCAAACCACTCACCCCAATGAGCCCACGGGCTCGGGAAATAGTTCTCGATGTTGGAGGTGTAGTTCACCCAATACCACCTCATCCATGTCTGATTACGTGGCTGCAAGGGTGAAACAACTTCGAGAAGCTACAGTTTTGATGGAGGAGAAAAAACGGCTTGAAGAAGTCAAGCGCAAGCAATGTACTATAGCTCAAAGACAACCTCATGACAAGATGTTGAAAATGATTAAGGATTCATACTCCTCTTGTAGATAGCCGGACCTTTATGGTGATAGATTTTCCACGGGTGTTCACCCGTGGATACAACAATTCATATACTTTGTTCACATTTTTTGTGCCCACTGTGGCATCTATGATTCAATCAAATGATTTTTTGACCCTCATTTGTGTAGTCGGATATGATATGTAGACCTTCCTTCATGTGTTATGGATCTTGCATCGTGTGTTGCATGGCGTTGATTGGTCACGGGCGTTCACTCGTGGTTAGATGTATTTGTATTCTCTGAGTAGTATTAAGTGCCCATGATAGCTTTTATGATTAGGCCCATTATATTTGCATACAGTTGTTGACATGCGCATGGTTGTTCCTTAGTGGTATCGACTTATGTTGTATTATGGATATACTAGGCTCATCTGTTGCGGGGTGTTGGTTGGTCACGAGTGAACACCCATGGTGACAACTGGGCTAAGTTTTTATGTGGGCTAGAATAAGCATTATTTTAGCTTATATATATACACCAATGTGCATGAAATAGTGCCCTAGTCTATGTTGATGACCTTCCTCTTGTTCTAAACCTTGTCAATGATGGCAATTCACGGATATTTACTCGTGAACCACGTTCCCAATGCACGTTCCCATTGGTACGAATTGTCTCATAATGGCCCAATTGGCTCATTTTAGTTAATATCCCCATTGTAACTCTTGAAAATGTGCGGGCGAGGTTGCACATCCCACCCCTTGGGCCCTTTGACATGACATACATTTCTTGGGAGGAGAAATCAACCAAGGACGGGGTAGGATCAACCCTAGATGCTAGGACAGTGGAAAAACAAAATAGTACAAAGACACCTCTTGTTCCACCTTTAGTTGTCCAATTGTTTCTACAGCCTCTGACTCTGATACAAGCTGTCCTAAAAGTCTTATAGGGCAACCACTCCCAATAGGACAGATAAAGCAGAGGAGGGTAAGTAGATTGCAAGCCAGTTTAACCTCTAAGCGAGGATGCCAATGCAATTTTGTGATGAAGCAATTGTATATGGACAACACTTTATGTGAAATTCAATACCATAAAATTAACCATTTCAACAAGATTGGACAAGCTTGTCATGGGAGTTTAGATTATGTTAGGACAATACTGAAAACAATGGATGTTGCATAGATTGATATATGACATTGATAGGATACATTACAATATTATTGAATTCAATGAGGAAGGCATAAAGTCTTTCCAGGACACCAATGTTGTACATGTCCTGTCATATTTTACTAAATTGCTTGTTTTCCGAAAATTCCCAATTGCCGAAGTTTCACTTACATTCAAAATTCAACAAACAATGATACTTTATTGAAAATGGGTAGGGGCCAATGTATCAATACTCATGTGTCCGAAGTGGACATGTAATGGTTCTTACCTATCATAACTGTGTCCTATTATGATTCAACCTTACATTGGTTTTACCTTGTCTTATTGTAACATCCAACACCATTATTCTAAGAAATAACACTAAACTCCACAATGTTATCAACGATTGCATTGCACTCGCCTTCCACCACCAAAATTTGTGCCCTTTGACGCGTCCAACCACAGGACACAAAGATTATCATCTTTGTCCATAGCCAACATATCCAAGCAGGCGTTCCAGAAACAAGCTCTCATCCAGGACGAGGCCTCAGCCTGCATGGCCTCAAACCCATTGCATGTCCTCATAACTTCCAGATCGGAAACTAGCATGTACAATCGCCTGTCCTCATAATCGTCCATCCTGGCAAGAATTTTCAGATCTGAAACTAAACCCTGTCCGTCTTGTAGATCTTCCGTGGCCTCCTCTATTACAAAATCAAACCCTTCTTCGAAAGAGACACATTTCCCTCCCAGATCCACGGTGTCCACCTCCATGGCGGGCGACTAAGACAACATCGATCGAGGTTACAACTCTTCCGAACCCTAAACTGGCAATGCAATAGTCTTTCCCCAACTTCCTCACTCGCTCCGAAGTTGTCCAGTGGTGTGAGCAAAGACGAATGACAGAAGAATGACGGAAGAATTTCCAGATCTAAAACTAAATCTTGTCTGTCATGTAGATCTTCCGTGGCCTCCTCTATTACAAAATCAAATCCTTCTTCGAAAGATACACATTTCCCTCTCAGATCCACAATGTCCACCTCCATGGCGGGCGACTAAGACAACATCGATAAAAGTTACAACTCTTCCAAACCCTAAACTAGCAATGCAACAACCTTTCCCCAACTTCCTCACTCGCTCCGGAGCTGTCTAGTGGCGTGAGCAAGGAAGAATGATGGAGCTCGGGTTCGGTGTGGGGTAGTGGTGGAGACGTATATGACGGATGAACGGTTGGATGGACAGACGGGTGGACAGCTGGACAGGCGGAAGGCCGCGTCGGGCAGGTAAGACGGGTCGGGTCGGGAGGACAGGAACGGGTTGCCCGAGCATGAACGCTGCCCGCGGGAGGCGTCTTACAAACGCTCGTAGCACTAAAATACGGAGATCCTTTGGATAGGTTATTGGACACATGTTTGTTTTGCTTTGATGGACCTTCACCAAGATAGCCCCCTTCTTTGAGGCAAGGTTTTTGGCCACAAAGTCATGTGGATGTCCATGGGATCTTGGGAGGCTAGGCTTTTGGAGAATAGGGAGGTTCACGAGGAGTTCAATGAGGACAACCAATACATTGGGCTTGCTAGTAATCGTCCCCCACTGTCGTTTTGTGTTGTAGTGGATTGTCATGAAGGGTATATGCAAATTTTGTGTCATGGAGTTGAGATATATGCTAAACAAGTGTGGGTGGTAAGAACTTTGTCTCAATCTAATTTTATAGCTTCTAGTCCTCGTTTTTGACAGAGTCAAGTGCAGTTTACTGACCAACAACACAAAATGAAGATGTGATTCGTCATTACACATGCGGGGATACAAATCATAATTTTCGTTGGAGGTTGGTTTTTGAGCATGGTTCAAGTTTGATAGATACAAATTCCATATTTATAGCATGAAAACCATTGAGAAATCATAGTGGGTCACTATTCATCTCTCAAAAATACATTTTACTTGCAAAAGACAACCTTGCTCGCCTCGTGAGGATTTATGCCAATGGTAACTTGGTAGAAGTCAAGTTTTTTTTACTGTGAACAACCACCAATAATATCCAACATTTTATACTTGATCTAACATTATATTATCATATTTAATATTATAGTAGATTACTACACTAAATATGGTATTTAGTGTCATCATTTCTAATTGTCTTGCTCAATACTAATTGCTTGTTTTGGCCGACCATTAATTCTAGGATTGGGCTATATATTACTTGCCGGTATACCATAGCCTATGTTTAAGGTGACTTCATGTCGTTCTCATCCATATATAAATTTGAGACAATGCAAAGTCTCAAATCACCTAATAGAGTGTTATACATGATGAATAATAATTCTCTTTTCACTTTGGGAAGTTGAACTTGATTGTAAGAATAGAATAAGCATGGAGCTCCAAAATTGTACTACATTGTTTATGATATTTAGTGTCACATGCGTAATAGTGTCACTTACCCTATTTTGAGGTGTATGCTAGGTTTCATTGACACGGGGAGGTCACTCCATTGTCAAGTTGAAAACCACGTGCAAACAAAGTTTGCTACCCCTATATTATATGCCATAGATAATTTTTAAGATTATGATATTTTTCTATATATACATATCCATTGATAATATCTTTTGCATATTTTTTTGAAATTTCTAGTCATCTCCATTTTTTCTAGTAATTTGTTTAGTTCAATTTTGCATCATTCTAGTTAGAAACAATATGTTTTCTAGAATAAACATATTATCAAATTTGGTCATCAATTTTTACTATGTAATAGATACCATGTATATGTACTCATAAAAAAATTTTGATAAAATTTTGACCCATTTTGTTGATGCAACTTAGAAAAAGTAGATTTTTTTTGTTCGCACGTGGTTTTCAACTTGACAATGGATTGACCTCCCCGTGTTCATTGATGGTCAACAACTTCAACATAAGTCTTCAACTCGTGACACTTGGCATTCAAGTGCACTTACTAATATCTCGGCATGAGTATCATTAATAATGTTATGAAGTGCATGTGTATGTTATGCAATGGTCTACAAGTTGATTAAAGTGTACACAAATGACACTTGCCATTAGTATGCTCAAGACAATCTTCCACTTGCATACTAAAATTTAAACACATGACAAGTCTTCCCGTTAGTACACTCAAAAGTATCTTCCCCTTGCATACTAAAACGCAAGACTATCATTTAATGTATCCCAATGTTCTACTCTGAATGTCATAATGTAGATAGTTTTTAACTTTAAAAAGTTGCTTATATTTACGAATGAAATTGTATTAGCAATTAGCGGGTGTGACACTTTGAGACCTCTAGACATCCAGTTTAGGCCCTCCGCAAATAGTGTATGTGACACTAAATACCATAAACGGTGTAGTGGTCAAAGATATACACAATATATGAGGATGGAATATGGCTTTGGTGGTGTGGACACTTGCCAGGAGGGAGATGTGCAATACTTACGCCCTACGATCATATTTTGGCTACAAGGCAAGTATACCAATGTCTCAAATTCTTCATACAATTTCTTCAATTACAACTCCAAAAATGCCAAAATGATTATAAATTGTATTTCTAATTCCACCAAGATGATTATTGAAAACAATCAACTAAAAAGAAATGTATGTTGTGTTTCTGTAGCCTTTTCGGGACCTGTACCCTAAAAATTATTTTATATTTTATATTTTCTAACTTAGATTGTATATCATGGCTGGATGAATGAAATGCATCAAAAGTGTGTCTGTCAAGGCCATGAGAGCTCATGAGAGGTACATTTGAAGTAAAACGACCTCAAAGGTACGACCTTCATCCCTCACAACAATAAGACTAAAATCGTCAAGCTGTCAAAGTTTGCAGCTCTATGAATGTCCATGGTGTTTTCAAAAGCATGCCTTACCTTTCAAATTTCAATTTTCATATTTAAAGTCTTAACATTTACGAGATTAATTTTTTTTCTAGGCTAAATTATAACATTACACAACATTCACTTCCAGAATATAACAGTAGGATGTTTAAAAAGTTATGCAGGAAGACTTAGATTCACACTGAACTCCCAACATTCCACTATTATATTATGAAGGCCCATGCATGTCATTGACTAATGTTATGAACTTTTGGTAACACATTTGTTGTGAAATGAGTGGAAGAGTTGGTACAAGTTGTTCACAAATCCATATTCCGAACTATAAAGGATTTTTGCCTTCCCCATGAAATCAGTGTTCAAAGATTTTGGATATTAAACGATATAGTGCAAAGAGCATATTAATACACTATACTCGATAACAGTAGAATGTAAAACAATAATCAGGGGGTTGGTGTGTATTTATAGGGTGTGTCAATTGTGTTTGACAAGTGCAATAATTGTATGCAAGTGACAATAGGCTTTGTTGTGTGCAACATAATGTAAGACTTAGGGTCACTTCACACACAAGCCAAGAGCTGTGACCATAAAATTGTGAGAGCCCAAAAGAAAGTGTCCAAAGGCCATCCTAAGACACTTCAAAATTCATGTGGTGTGGTCACGGGTCCTCAAGCGTAGTGTGAAGTCCTATGTAACCGGGCCCTTAACCAAATGTTATTTAAAATGAATTTGTATCCATGCAGGGTCCTCACACATGTTAAAATATAATAAATCGATGGTTGTGAGAATTGGAGTGCCATGATCTCCTAGGGGGTTGTTTTGTGTTAGGCCTACCTCCAAGAGGCGGTTTTTGAAAACAATCCTAGCATGATCCATTTGCCATGTAGGAATGAAACATGGTCCATTTGATGCCATGTAGGAATCCATGTAGACAAGTTTGTGTTCACCTTGCAATTTCAGTTACTCCATTGGTCCCTCATGCGCAGTATGAAGCAAACTTGGACTGGCTCCGCCTGTTCTACCAATGAGAGTGCTTGAAGTGTAGTGGTCACGGGCCCTTAATCTTGTAATATGGAAAGTGGCCCTTAGGGCCGCTTTATACACAAACTAAGAGTTGTGGCCATGAGAACCTAAGGGTCCTATATCCTGTGGGAACTGGAAATCCAATTTTGTAATTGATGGGCCCTCATGCGTTACTTTGTGTAAAGTGAATGTGGACCATGTTGAGGGACCGCAACATATGCTCAAGTTCAAGTCCCCACCACGGCAATATAATAATTCTAAAAACCAAATGAAAATTTAATTGATTTCTAGGGTCCTTTTATGTTAGACTCATCTCTTCTTGATGGGTCTAACACAATATCCAGAAGACCATGAAAATCCATGCACTTGTTGTCATGTAAGATGCCAAGTATCATTTTCATCGAGTCCAATTTCATTGCTCCCTTAGACCTTCAAGGTCGAGTTTAAAGTAAACTTGGACCATCTCCGACTTCTTGACAAACCACATAACTTGTAAATCATGGATCAAGAGCCCTCAAGCTCTTGCTTAAAGTGACCCTTAGAAGGCCCTCTCTGATCCCTTCATCCAGCGCCTCCAAGACTTGACACCAACGAACAGGGAGAACTACTGATGGCAAGTTACAGATGAGCCATTTAAGTTTGAGAAATAACCAGTTGAAGTCAAACAAGACTTACGAAAAAAAACTACTGATCGTTCAAAAAAAATGTAGAGAATACACCTCAAAATCAATTAATTATAATAACAAAAATAATACCAAAAGCGAAAGATGTGAACATGAAACTGGTTGGAGTTGGGAACACTCGGATCTCGACTGATTGTGCCCAGAAATTTGCCTGGGAACTGCTGGATACATATATACATATGATCTGAAACCCAACAGGAGTCGCACTGCCAGCCGTGTGTACATACAGGGAGCACATACAGGCAGGCAACAATAAAGGATCCAGCTGCAGCGTTGCAGGTTGGTCTGGGCAGAGGCGAACCACGCCATTCATTGGATCTTGACTGCTGGGCATCATAGATAGGCCTTCATGTAATCGTACGTGGTCGATTTGGTGGGTTAATTTGGCAGCTGTTGCCGCTCCTTTCACTTTGAAGTTGCTGCCTCCTGCTGTTGGCAGATCTGCATTCGGAAGGGTGACAGTGGTGGTGGTGGTGCAGCAGCAGCAGCAATGGTAAGGTAATCAATCAGCAGTGATTGCCTCCTTCCCTCCCTCCCTCCCTCGCACAGCACAGAACGGAACGGAATGGAACAGGTCAGAGCATGCAGCGGGCAGACACGTACTGCACCACTTCGAAGCTCAGATCATCACTTGATATTTGAAACGTGTGGGGACAACCAACCTGGCTACGAAGTGAAGACCCTCGATCAGGTGACAAATAAAGTGAAGTGGGTGCAAGTGAAATTATCTGAGCAAGGCTGGAGGGAAGGAGTGCATCGCAGTGGTGGTCGGGGAGAACTGGCAGTTCGTTATGGATGATCGAACCGGTTGAGTTTGAGAAAGAACCAGTTGAAGAAGTTCAAGACTGCATGCAGGAGAATTACTGATCGGTTTAGAGGAAACTATTATAGAGTAGAATTCAATTCAATAAAGGAGAAGCGGAGGATGGATGTCAACATGTATGTAACCGGTTGGACTTGCAAACACTAGGATCTCGACCGATTATGCCCAAACATCTCCCCGATCGATCACTGGTGCATTGTGTATCACAGGTTCGACTTTCTACTTGCATGGGGAAAACTTGATCAATTTACACCTGAATTAGGTTGGTGCCGAAATTTGAGTTTCTCCCTTTCTGTGCCTTTAAAGTTTCCAGTGAGTTTCAAATCCCAAGAACAACTGTTAATTAGTTGAGTCTGTACATACGACTTTTGAAGACCTTTTGCACCTGGCTGATCACTTGAGAACAGAGCCCTCTGATGTCAAGACCACACACGTTCAAAAACGGCCAGTCGGTTTTGAAGTGTAAAAGTCGCTTTTTGGCCCATGGCCTATCGAAGTGGGCAATTTTCAAATTTTGGTGGTTTTCATTTAGTGCTTGAGAGTGAGAAATTGAGAATGTCACCCATTATAGGATCATAAGGCTATTATTGTCGTGGTAAGTTGGTTATTGCTTGTCACCACCTTCCCCTTCCTCCTAAGAAGGTTGGCCAAGGAAGGAGCATGCGACTTTCATTCGTAGAATCAAGCACAGTCTCATAGAAGGCAATAGACTTTGGAATCGCCAATGCTCAATGATTGAGATCCGGTAGACATTTATTAGGCCAAGAAGGCACTAGACTTGTAGAACTGAGTGATTCGGATTCTTGGACTCATTTAGTACTGATAAGTTGGTTTAGGGTTATTCGTAGAATATTCGTTTTTTTGGAGACCACTGTGTGCCTTACCACAATATCATGTCCTAGCTTTCCTGTTAACCTCAACAGTAATAGGGTCGGTTTAAGCTTAAGAGATTTGGGGCTCGACAATAATAGGGTCGGCTTAAGCTTAAGGCACTTGGGGCTCAACGGTAATAGGGTTAGCTTAAGCTTAAAGCATTTGGGGCTCAACGGTAATAGGGTCGGCTTAAGGTATTTAGGGGTTAACAACTAATGTCCTATGCGACCATAATTTGGCCATGAGTAGTTCACTCTCACCCCTTTGACACTAGTTGAGACGGTTTCTTGATTGTTTTAAGTATTGCTCTTGTTTATGTCAAGTATGCTATGTTCTACCACGTGGATAATTTTGATTTAATAGAGTTATTTATGTTTGGAATATTTCAAATATGGGAGTGTGCTCTCAACTAGTTTACAACATGACCGCTCCATAAACCAAAACTTGACATTTGTCACCTCCGCTATTTAGGGGCAAAATATCCTAGACATGTTTTTTTGTTGATCCTTGTGTGCAAATGATTCCCAATTGATTTGAAAATTTGCATGACACTCAAATGCAAGATATCCTAAACATCTATCGTCGGAATTTTTAGTTGGACATGTGTTGGGTGTACATCCATGTGGAAGGTGCACAGTTGAAGCACCATTGCCTCAAATTGCAAAGCTTCCCCAAAAATCACAAAAATAATGGTTTCAAGATTTATGAGGTTCTTTGAGTAGGTATAATGCCCCTCTATTGAATGAGGGTAACATTTTGTCATTTCAAGATGATTTGAGTGGAGGTCCGATAAAAAAAACAACCCTAATTTAATTTTCAAATTTTAGCCCCTTAGGTCCATTATTATCATTCCTATTATAATCTCCTACATGATAAAACTTTAACGTTTAAAACTTGAACAATGAGTGGTCACCTCTAACCTGCAAACATCTATATGGTTGGATTTGTCAAATAAGCTTTAAATCTTCAGCTATGGTCGTTGAAATTGAGATCACATTTTCTGGACAGATTTGAGGGAAATTGGGCATGGGAAGTTTTAAATTAAGCTTAGCTCCGGCTTAGCGTGACAGAGCAAACACACAAGTACAGTTCTAAAGATTCCTGACTACTATAGCTAAAGTCTAACCTCATTAATACAACACTCATTTATATGACACCCTCGATATTACGATACACTTTTGCGAGACCAAACTTTTTAGTTCAAAACTTCCTCTTTTATACAACTACGACACTCCATAATACGACATTTAGAATCTCCATTTTGTCATATTAAAGAGGTAGTTAATGCTAAAATTCCTTTCATCCATGTTATTTACATCTAAAATACATCCATTTTTCACTTAGGAATTTCTTGGGAACTTCACTTATCATTGGAAACTTAATGAGAATTAGGGTTACTAGTGTCGAATGGACATGGTTAGGGTTAGTGTGGCCTCCTACCTAGTATGTTGCCTTGTACTCATGGTGATATAGTATCACTAGTATCTTGTGCACTCTCTTGCATGAATTGTTGGAGTATAGCACGTATATAACCTGCAACACGGAATGTTGTTTTTGCCTTGGTTGATGAAAGGGAGAAGAATAGGATGCAAAAAGAATGAGATGAACTTGGTGCTTTAATTTCAAAGTTGCAATTGGGTGATGATGAGACGTTAATCGAGACTTACATTCAGGTGGAAGGGGAAGAGGTTACTAAGCTAGAATTGAGTACTCATGAGTTGGTGGATGCTACTTTGGGAACCAATTCTACACAAGACTTTGATCTTGATGTTGATCTAAATTCAGTAGATGTGGATGATGTTGCTCCACCTACAATAAAGCTTAGTGATGCTAAACATCATGCATCATTGTTGTATATATTTTAAAGCTCATATTACTTATGATTTTGTATTCCCTCAATAATGTGACAACTTTACGCCATTTTTCATATTATTGAGAAGATGACATCTCGATAATACGACTTTTTTTGTGTTTCCCGAATGTGTCATACTAAAAGAGGGAGAACAGTAGATGCTTCCATGTGACGTAACTTAGATCCTGATGTGTTCATACATTTATGCCTTGGGATAACTGTCTGTAGAGAGGCCTCGATGTTCTTGATGTCTGCAACGAGCTTGAAATATGGTGCAAATGTTTCAATCTCCTTGTTTCTTTTCTGTTCATCAGGCTCACACATGTAAAGTCAACTGGTCTCATTATTGTTGTTCAATGAAGCAATCCAAATATACAGTAGACTAGCTAGGCATGCAAACACGACAAACTTTTTAGCAATCAAACACCCATTGAATCTGCTCTCAGAGTAATCGCAACAAGAGTGTGCCATTGGCGTAAGAGCATCCTCAGTCGGTCTAGGTAAAGCTCACTGCAAACCAAAACCTATCTTCTGACTGACCTAAAATTAGAAACTGAAATTACCATCATTAGAAGCACACCTAAATAAACGTGAGATATTTCTCAAGAAAAAAGAATTGTAAAAATTTGACGTAGGTGAAATCCCTCATTGAAAACACCACATTTTCAAAATTTAGAGGGAGTGCACCAAATCTTGCTTAAAAATGGAAAGATCCTCCCACACTCCCTCCAATTTTTTGACATTTAGAGGGAGTGTGGGAGGATCTGTCCATTTTAAGCAAGATTTGGTGCACTCCCTCTAAATTTTGAGCAATTTTAAGCAAGATAGGTCTTGGTTTGCAGTGAGCTTTACCTAGACCGACTGAGGATGCTCTAAGCATGTGATTATGTCACTTTACCCTAGATCCAAATTGTGGTTGACATTGTGGCTGCCCAAAAAATCCTCCACAACCACACTAGTAGGAAACCAGGGTACGCATGACAGCAAGCCGTGACAGGCTGGGCTGACAGTGTCGGAAATTTCCACACTGCCGCCGCTTGCGGGCAAAAAGTTGGAAATTGCCGTGAGAAAATTAAACGCCGTGCATGGAAGGCGAGGGCCTGTGGAAGTTGTGTTGCTGCAGGTTAAGGTGTTCGGCACAACCACGCAGACATTAATTAATGTAACTTGGGAGGCGGGCCGGGGATTAAGTGCTTTGGGGCATTTAACACGCCACCCCGGCATTGTTTACTGGACCGAGCCTCACCGTTGATGTACATGCCTGTATAGTATCTTATAGGTGGTTTAGGCACTATTTTAAAGTGTGCGCTGTATTTAGCAGTCAGTATGAACTTCCCGTATATATGTATTGCACACATATACCAAGTGCATATTGGTGGACTTAAGAACTTCGTATACAGTACTGTTTCATGTCAGTCGCAATGTAAAGATAACAATACGAATTTTTTTTTGGAATTTTTTTTTAATCCGGTTGCAATAAAAGAATTGGGCATAACAGCTGCCACATCTGCCAGTTCTGAGGTGGATTTTCCAAGGCGTCACAAAAAGCAGCAACACGGACACAGATATGGGAGGTTTGCAATACAGATTGTTTGCAAAATTCAATATATATGAATGTACAAGGTTATTTCAACCGTGTTGTGCGTGGCAGAGTTGGGGATATCGCTTTGAAAGCAATGCTAATGTCTCCCCATCATCCCCTACTATTGTCCTTCTGTTATTCTATCACATTCAATCTCCTTGCCTACACTGTGAGCTATGATGTAACACAAAGTTGCAATTCTGGCATACGGGCTCCGACCTCCCCTTCATGTGCACCGCCGTCTTCCAGGGGCCTTCGTCGAGAATGCCACCTTAAGGTCGCCCACCAGGAGCATCCTTCGCAGATGTTGCCCACATTGGGCTCAATGTTTAGCATCCTGCTCCTGCAGGTCAAAACAATGGGCATTCAGGTACACACACTGCAACATAGTGCCCAAACACAAAAAATAACCATGCTTGGTGATAGAAAAGCATATCACAAATGCGCACACACATGGCCTGCTGCGACTTGAATGCGGACGGTGTTCCATCCTGGCGTTATCTGTGGCAACACCACTTACCCCATCTCCAGCACACACGGAGATGTTTGAGAATCCTAATTGCATGCCCCCTTCAAGTGCAAATTTTTTTCCCTAAGGATGTAGGGCATGCCATGCAGGTTTCAACAATTCAAAACACACCTGCGCCTTGTGCTTCTGTCTGTAGTGTGCTTTGCGAGTGGGGTGATGCGGGTATCGATTACTGGGCGGTGTCCTGGTCTGAGGCAACATCCACTTCAATCACTTGTTCGCATCATCGTGCGCCTACAACATCTGCCACTTGCTGTCATGCTCACAGGCAATTCAGCAGGCTTCGTCCCGGTTCCGTCTCCTCCTGCCGCTGCTGCGCAAAGCTCCTGCATCTTCTGCAAAAACGTCTCCCCCACCCCCTGCAAACTCCAAGCCAGCAAACACCTGCATGTCGTCCATGCATTCCTCTTGTCCCAAGCCGTGCTCCTCTTCCGTGGAGTTGATTCTTCTGCTGCGAGTCTCTAACACTATATTCGTTAATCGGAGACTTTTGAAAGTCTCAAAATAAAATATGCCCATAGTTTGGGATGCCAATATTGTGGGCATATGGAATGTTGGGAACATCAAGAACATGACAATTTAAAAATTCGCACGTAAAGAATATTCCTAATACTAAAAATAGAAAATTGCAATTATAATGAAAACGTGAACTCCATGTGGAAAATAACAAGCGAATCTAAAAAACAAATGGTTTATGTCATTATAGAGTTTGGGGTGCGCATCCCATAAGTAAGGTTCTTATGGTTTTGGATGGCACATCCCAAACGTATACCACAATTGAGTGTGACAAGTCTACTAAGTCTATTAAAAACCAAGACTACTAAGCACTAATGTTTTTTCCCGCCGTTAACTTTCACCTATGTTATGTTTACCCATCTCCATCTTCCGCTTCATATCCATTCTCGGCGTCATTTTCCGCAGCTGCAATACGTGCCAAATTGTCTTTGGCAAAATCTATATGTTTTTGGGGGATGGTCATTGCTTCTGTGTTGGAACCTTTGCGCGGCTTCCAAGCACAAAGTATAGTATCCGTGTTTATCCAAACCGGTGTGTACGCTGAGTCCACTGTCCACTTAAAATTCTTTTTGGTGTCCCAACCTAAATAAGTGCGTAGCACGTTTTGGTCTTTAGTGCTTGGACGACAATATTCCACCTCAATTTGACGAAAGTTGGGGCTAGTTCGAACAAAATTGGGTGAAGACAATGCTTTTACCAACCAAATTGGCTTGGGATGCTCCTCATCCCCTGCTCGTACGAGGACCAAATACCCTTCATGGCAATCAACACCTACACGAAACGACGGTGCCGGTCGATTACGGGCAGGGCCAACGTAATGCTCGTCCATTGCGAACTCTTCACGAACGTCTCCATTGCTGAAAAACATAGTATCGGACTCGACAACCGTCAAACGACTTTGTGGCCAAAATCCTTGTGTCAAAGTCGTACGGGTGTCGCCACCAAGTGTCATCAAGGCTGAGCGAATGCGATCCCAATACGCGATCAACGGTTCATGGGTATCTCTAACACGTCTTGTGATGTCCTCCTCGCACAACTCTTTCCAATATTCAACGAATCCGGATATGCCTTTGATGATTTCCGGCCCATTCCTCATGGGTTCGGATTTGCAAGGCTTTGGTTCCCCATCCGGGACCAAACATTTCCCATCATTGTCTTGACGCCATACGAGTATACCATCATCCGGGCCCCAATTAGGAGATGTGCACAAAAGCTTGAATTGCATGGCCGGGAGACCATCGTCCCTCATATAAAATCGGAATTGTTGTGCTTTGGTATGCCCCACCAAACGGTCCCCTCCCTTCAACATGTATGGCTTGATGAAGGCCTTGAAATCTGGTACTTCCTCAATCAAGTGCGGAATTACTGGCATATGGTCCAAATCCATATACGATTTCATAAGAAGAGGTATGGTTGGAAAATCTTCTTCATGCAACTTCATGCTCCACCGTCCGAATGATGCATCAATGTCGTCGTGTGTATGTCCCACCATCAAGAAAGACACAAACACCTCCTTGAAGATTCCTTTCGCCACGAGCAATGACCAAAAACAAAATACGTATCGACATTTGTTGTCCTTCGTACAATTATCAAGTTGAACGTGGAGAGTTGGAGGCAATGGTTTTGCACAAATGGGCTCTCCGGGTGGTTTTGGCAATGACGACATACAAACCTCCTTCCCCGCAAGCACTGCCTCATAAAGGGATGTGGTTCCACAACCATCAAAAAGTGCACGGGAAGAATGTACCGGTGGCTTCTCAAGATCGCGCAACAGTTTTGCAAATGAACCCACCGTGTGGTTAGCATCCCCAGGGTAAAAATCCAAACCATAATGGGCATACTTTACGTCCCCATGGCCGTGGGCAATCATACCTGGAAAAAACAAACGATGCGTGACCAAAATAATCAAATAACCACTAAACGGATGTATGGAGTTGGACATTTGCCAAACACACCCAAGAAAATTGGATAGACTTTAAACACGTAGTTGTGATTTCATACAAACCTGTGACAGCTACGGGCAACTTGAAGAGACCATCCGTGGCCTTTATTTTGCGTGCATAACAAGGGCATGCGGTTTTGGCGTGGTCCATTTTATCATGGATAACTATTAGAACCTCTGTGGGCCTCATTATGGATAGAGCACGATTCTTATAGTAATCTTGACGGTGTGCCTCTTGATTGTTGACATGTTCAATATATTTTTTCTGGTGTCTGGAATGAGATTCAGTGCCTATGGGGTGGGCGTCTCGAAGACCTTTGTATTTTTCACACGTCGTACATCTAGCGAACTTGTCCCCGGGTCTTTTCAGAATGTATTCCGCAAATTGCTGGTTTTTAATCACACTCAACTTGGACAAAGAAATGGGCCCACATCCCGCTATGCGACCCACTTCATTGATGTCCGTTAAGATGTTCTTCCATTTTGTGCCCGTGGGCAACACCATTTGAACAATCTTCTCCCCTGACGACAATGTCCTCGTCTTGTGGGGCATTGCATCGGCCAATGGCACTATGATGGTGGATAGTGTCGCGGACGCTTGCAGTGTAGCCTCCCTAGGTTTCTTTGTGCCCGAGTTGCCATGAAATCGAGAGCGGTGACCCAACGATGAATACTTTCGAAACCTATAAAAATCAGCCTTGGAGACGGCATGGATGGTATATCACGCTGTACAACACACATCAACATTCTCAAGTGTCACCACCTTATGCCCATGGGTATCAAGGTGCAAATTTCTGTGGACCTCGAGTTTCTTAGCCGACCTCATACGAAAATCCGCAAGCCACATCTCTTGACGCAGAGATCTAATTTTCTCCCGCGGGAAAAATTGGCAACATTTCCTCGCGCAACAATCCTTGCCGGACACTAGACGGATAGATTCGTCCCCCAAAAGCCGATCCCGTCGACGCTCCTTATCTCCGCGAGGCACACGGTTTGAATCATATCTACGGAGGCCTTTGCGAGGACGTGTTGTGGCCAACAAAGCTAATTGTGTTTGCTTATGCCGCCGCTCATGATCCCACAAACTCACTTCCTCATGTAGAACTTGACGAAGCGGCCATCGACGCAAGGAAAATCTCCATGTCACCGGGACCTCTACCGGAAGCAAAGAGTTCAAGATGCATACGCCAACATCATCGAGACCTAGGGCGTTGGCATCGACACAATCACGGGGATTGGAGTTTCTACATATGCCATCTGCCACCGGGACACCAACCTTGTTGAGTAGAACGACATCAAGGCCAACCCATTGCTCCCTTCCGAAACCGGCACACAACGGAATGTCATCGTGGTCATCTCCGGAATGCAGAGATTGTTCGTGGACTTCCAAAGATTCATGGGAGGATGTATCCACAAACACCCCCCTCACGTTTGGCACACCATTACTATCTGCCGACGGGGAAGACAGTTCACATTCAGCATCGGATGACGATGCATACGTCGACAACTCCAATGAACTATCACCCACATGCAACGCCATACAGCCTAGACCAACCACCAGGAAATGATCAACCCAACCACCACCGCAATGCATACAAGAGAGGATAGAATATATGTGGAGATAAATGGTCCAAAATTGACAAACAAATTTTGGTGCACCATTGGAGAACCTCACGCACAAAGACGAACGCGCGTCCCCAAAAAACGTTTTAAGCATACGTCTAGGTTGTTCACTAATGTAAACAATACATGGACAAAGAGGAGAACACTCGTTAGTCGTCCAGGAGGGCCCTGCTGTTTGGACCAGCGCCTGTCCCCATACAACCGACGACGAAATCAAAAATCCGAGAATGCCACATGCATTTACGAACGCGAGTTCGTGACCTCAGTAACTTCTCCATGTACATCCGGCGGCCTTCGAGATCCCTCAAATGAGAGCACCCTGAGGAATATCGGTTTTGTAGGTCAAAGTACCATGTTGACTTAGGAACCTGCGCGATATATTATCACAAGAGAACACTTGTCCATACGCACAAAATTAGCAAATCTGCAGATGATGCCTGAATCAACTCCAACAATATTTTGAACACTGAGCACCTCCATATTGTGAATTTGATTATGTTGACTTTTGCGTACCTACCCATTTACGAACGGACGTTCGTAAATGGGTGCGACCCCGTGTTCACATCCTTCACGGACGAGCGATGAGCATATTTTTCTTGCTATTCTGTGTTGGTAAATTACTGCCATACTGATGTGCATGAATGAAGATGTGTTGCTGGATGCGTAGACAATAATGACATGTAGTTACGAACGAACGTTCGTAAATTCCCGACCATCAGGTACCAATAGATACGGGTCAAATAAGTATGTATGATCCTCGAAGGCATATTTACGAACGCACGTTCGTAAATGACTGTCATGGATTAAGTGCATGTGACTAACCATATGAGTACCTCAATCCAGAACATGCTCTCATGTGGGATTTACGAACGCACGTTCGTAAATTACCGACCATCAGGTACCAATAGACAAGGGTCAAATATGTATGTATGAACCTCGAAGGCATATTTACGAACGCACGTTCGTAAATAAATGCCATGGATGATGTGCATGTGACTATCCATGAGTAGCTCAATCCAAAACATGATCTCCATTGGGATTTACGAACGCACGTTCGTAAAATTACCGACCATCAGGTACCAATAGATACGGGTCAAATATGTATGTATGATCCTCGAAGGCATATTTACGAACGCACGTTCGTAAATAATTGCCATGGATTATGTGCATGTGACTATCCATGAGTAGCTCAATCCAAAGCATGCTCTCAGGTGGGATTTACGAACGCACGTTCGTAAATTACCGACCATCAGGTACAAAAAAGATAAGGGTCAAATATGTCTGCATGGTCCTCGAAGGCATATTTACGAACGCACGTTCGTAAATAACTGAGATGGATTACGTGCATGTGACTATCCATATGAGTAGCTCAATCCAGAACATGCTCTCATGTGGAATTTACGAACGCGCGTTCGTAAATCCTTGCCATGTCCAGGTCCGAATCGTTTGTCTAAACCTGAAACTCTTCATCTTTACGAATGTGCGTTCGTAAAGTTCCGGTATTTACGGCGGTATATGCGGTAGGTACAGCCTGTACTGTACCTGGGTGGTGTAGGGTTGGCGCACACGAAATGGCTTGAGCGCGTTCGGTGAGGTCTGTAGAGCGCACACTTGCATGTGCCGCTGAAAAGAGCTTTGTTGTGGGGGGAAGAGCTTTAAGTACTTCACCCCGCTGGTTCAAAATCCCTTGGATGCTCTTTAAAAAGCGGATTCCCGCCGCCTTCTTTGACCTAACAATCTCTCATTCCATCCATGCGGAATTATATAAATAGCACTGTCATGTATGGAACATGCCTTGCATGCACGCCAACATATTGAAAATATATAAATCGGTTGCACACCTTAGTTGTGACCAAGGTCTCATCGAAATATATGTATATATATATATATATATACACATAATGTCTAAATATGGAGATGGTTAACATTGAATATTTAATGATTTGCGACTAAGGTATGAAGTCCAAGTTAATTGACAATTGATGCCTAATACAGTTATGAATGTCGAAGTCATAGATATATATATATATATATATACACATATATACACACACACACACAATGAGGTCAGAGTGGCTAAGAAACATGTTGCGGACGCCCCTAAAATTATAGGTATCATATGTTTCACATCAAAAAATGACCGTAATATGGTCACCAAGTGCATGAATACAACTAAAAAATCGGGTTAATCCATAATGGCTTGCACTATGGTAGATTGAGGACACTATGAACTAATTATATCTAATAATATATGTAAGTTAGGTCTTCTTTCAAATGGTATCTAGGTGTGAAAATAAGGAATTAAAATGGCATGAGTAGGAAGGATTAATCAATTTGTAATGCTGCATAGTATGATAGCGTAATGATCATTGAGACTTGAAACCATACTAGCTACCGTAACGTTGAATCATAGTTACAATTATTATGTGTTTGACGTCCTATTGGAAATTGAATTTTCGTCCACTTGTTGTAAGGGTACGGATACACATTGGTTAAATGTTTATTAGATCATTGGTGATATTTATAGTTGAATGCATTGTTTGATTGTTAGTTTAAGTTGATACATGATTAAATGAGTTGAGGTCCTATTGGAAATAGACTTTTAGGGTTTGGGGAAATGCACTATTAATTTGGAATGGTGCATACAATAGTATGTACTTACAATTAATATATGTTTTGCATCCTATGAGAAGGATGTGCATCATCATAGCTTAAAGTGTTGATATAAATTGAAGTCTTAAGACATGCATGTTATTATAATAAGATCGTGGATTGTGTGATGAAATTTCACTCATAACTATTAAGGTGAAAGTGGGAATATTTGAAATTTCACTTATCACCTAAACCAAAGTTTTATCTCAAATCTATTAATTTGGAATGTGAAAATGACAATTGGCATCATTATCAATTATTATAGTTGTTATGAACGGAATTAAGCATTCTCCATCCAACCAACATTGGTAGACCAATTTGACCTGCCCTCAGAAAACAACATGGCCACATATAAGAAAGGTTGGTAAGATAAAAAGATGCAGGGATGTAGGGTTTAGGGTTTGCGGTTAGGGTTTAGGGTTAGGGTTTCGGGGTAGGGTTTAGGGGTTTAGGGTTTGTGAAAGTTGTGTATGTGGTATTTGGGTTTAGGTTTTAGATTGTTACTAGGATACATTACACACACAAACAATATTGACTCCTGAAAAACCCTTGTAATTGCACTAACTTCATTCATCGCAAGCTCGTAGTTGATGCTAGGAAAATAGTTGACCACTCCATAAATGCATTAGTTCAAGCTAACACCTAATATTGGAACTTGAATTGACATCCTATCGTATAGCAACTCTGCGCAATCTCATATTATTATGAATTCCTTTTTGCATGTAATATTTATTTGAGGAACCATCGAATTAATTGAAAGATATCTAGCTCTTACATAAACTATATTTTAAAACACCATATACATATCTTTGGGGGTGGATTCTACATTGACAACCTAGGAAATGACATGCATTGTTTATTACGAATTAACTGAGCATATTTTCCTAAAATATGTTTACAAGGAATCCAAATGTAGAGGTACTAAGGAAATAAAACGAGTAAAATTCATGTATTTGAACTAAGCTTTTCAAGTTAATGCCCTAAACGTGTCCATTACATATAAATATGTCAAAGCATGAGAATAACATGAAGGGTTCCAATATACAACCATCTCCCATCTCCCATCGCATCGCATCCCATCCCATCCCATCCCTTCCCATCACCTCCCATACCATCCCATCCCATCTCCCTCCCAGCCCTAGCCAGTGGAGTTGTGCCACGTGGCAGGTGCTGGGAAACCCTAGCGGCGCACCTACCTCCCCGCGCCCCTTCCTCTTCTCCTCATTTGTCATTTCGAGGAGAGGAGGAACGGAGCGCTTAGAGAGCGAAGCTCTTGCTTTTTTTAGTCTTGAAGTTTTAAATTAGTTTTGTTGCAAGTTTTGAGAGATTTCAGATTGAGAGCTTGTGTGAAAGCTTTTGAGTTTGTGAAAGCTTTCATTGTGAAAGCTTGTGAGTTTGTGAAAGCTTTCAGTGTGAGAGTTTGTGAGTTTCAAAAGCTTGAGAGCTTGAGTAGGAAAGCTTCAAAGTTTCGGATTGAGAGCTTGAGGGTGATCTTTAGAAGCTTCAGAGTTTAAGGAAGCTTCAGAATTGAAGCTTGAGAGTTTAGGGAAGCTTCAGAAGTGAAGCTTGAGAGTTTAGGGAAGCTTCAGAAGTGAAGCTTGAGAGTTTAGGGAAGCTTGAGAGTTTAGGAAAGCTTGAGAGTTAAGGGTTTGCTTAAGAGTTCAGAAGCTTGAGAGCTACAAGGTTGTGAGTTTTGTGTACATAGGAGTATACTAGGGTTTGTATATAAGCTGTGAAGGCTTGAGGTCTGCATTAGAGAGTTATCTGAGTGTGCATTTGAAAGGCAATTGAGTGTGCAGTTGTGAGGATTTCTGGGATTTTCAGAAAGAGAAGAAGCATGGTTTGAAGTGTGCAGCATTTCAATGTAATTTGTTATCCTTTCCAACTCCTCTCACATTCTGAAAATGTTGCTTCTTGAATTCAATTTCTTTTGTTACATGCAATGTGAATTATCACTCTCTTCTTCATGTTTCATTCTGCATCTCATTCTGCATCTCAATTGCTTTATGATTGAAGATTTGCATCATTCTGACCAAAATTTTGCAGGCACGGCTGCAAGCAGAGTAGTTAATAAGTGAGTTATATACGTATTCATATATATACGTATTCGTATATATACGAATACATATATGTACGGACAGGGGATCCCAAAACCATCACATTTACGAACGCTCGTTCGTAAATGGACATACACTGCATACCGAACCTCCATTTACGAACGTGCGTTCGTAAATACGCACTCCACGTTCTTTGAAATGATCTATATTTACGAACGCACGTTCGTAAATATACTCAAAATATCACTCAGAAGGAACCTTAACTTTAATATGAACCTCTATGAATATCTAAAGAACAAATATAATTTTGCGAACACCAATAAGACAAATCACATGTATTTACGAAAGATAAATCAACCAAATGTCCGAAAAGATAGACCAAATGGACATATTTACGAACGCACGTTCGTAAATGAATCCAAATCTATAAAACCAATATCTTTTACAAACGATCGTTCGTAAAAATAACCAAATATATTACAAACACAATCATGACGACTAGTCTCTTTGATCTTCATATCTTTTACGAACGCTCGTTCGTAAACTCAATACTAAAAAATTATATGTTCTTGCAACCCTTCATTTACGAACGAACGTTCGTAAATATAATTACATCAATTGCAAAGACGCATTAACACTGCGTTGTCTGTGGGATATGCATGTCACTTACGAACGTTCGTTCGTAAAGTCACTAATTGTTTATATTCTGTTGCAGATGGCAAGATCAAGCAGAAGCGCCATTGAGATGTTCGCGGTGAAGGTCGATGGCCTCCCAGAGTCGGTGTTAGACGATAACGGCAACGACAACTATGTCCCCAAGGAAGACTTCATGGGGGAGTGGACGGCACTGCCAGAGAAGATCGGGGACGGCCTCTTCTGCATGCGCTTCACATACGAGCTGGAGACAAGACTGGACCAGCCCGAACAGTGGGTTCAAATGAAGACGTGGGAGATAGAGTCCATAGAGGCCCAGGGGGAGTATGTAATTCTGGACATGAAGAACAAGAATGATCATATCAACCTCTTGTTGCATTTTCAGAAAAATACCTTCTCCTACCAATACGCCACCAATAACGTAGCGGAAGATGCCAAGCACTTTGACCTGGACGGCCTCTTCTCCAAATATGCGTTAAGCCCATACTGGACGGCAAGGAAATTGACCGCCCTTGCATTGAACATCTCCAAATACAACAGTGTGGTCACTGAGGCAAACAAGAAGAAGAAGAGCCCCAGGAAACCATCCACATCAGGGGCAGGAGGATCTAGAAGTGCACCCAGGCCTGTGCCTTCCGCTAGCAGGGCGACGGAGGGCCCCAGTAGACACTCCACGCCATCGAAGAGGACAAGGGAGAAGATGGAGAAATCGGGAGTAACGGAGACCGCAGAGGTGACCTCGCCTGTCGTAATGCCCACCCCCTTGAAAAAGGGTGAGAACCCTGACGCTGTGAAGGCCACGAGGATCCTTCGAGACTTCAACAACTACTCGAAGGATTGCTGGCCCATAGGACGCCACTTCACATTCAACGTGGACTGCTTCAAGTGCGAGATGTCCCCCAACAAATGGGTGGTTCGTTCTCGCGAAAGCGGTGGTGTGAAGTGGCAGATAAATAATCTAATGAACAACGTCAAGTGGGACAGGCAGACCGTCTGCGTCATGCCGAAAGGGCTGACATCCCGTCCGACGGAGAAGGACTGGCCACGGATCCAGAATGGAGAGTTCTGGATCATAGACGGCCAACACAGCTTGGAGGCGTCCCAGATAATTCTCAAGGACGACAACTTCCAGCATGAGCTGAAGGAGGACTTGCGCTACTGGAAGGCGTTCTTGGTGTGGTCGGACGATTGGGACAAGCTGCGGAAGATATCCACCTTCCTCAACTCCGGCAACAAGATCAAGGCCTTCGAGGCGTCGTGGGCAGCCAACATAGTGGTTGCAAAGGACGTCTGGGTCGCCCACGGGTGCCCTCCTAAAGAAAGGGAGAACGCGAAGACGCCGTCTCCACAATGGAAGGTGAGTTTACGAACGAACGTTCGTAAATATCTTTGACATTCAAAATTTCAAGTTCTTTGACATTCAAACTTACGAACGTGCGTTCGTATTTTGTGCGTTACTGATGTCTTTTTTGCTGCAGGCATTTTGCGACGCGATGGTGGACAAGTTCTCCTCCATCGACATGAAGTCCACAACAACCAAGTCTGTCCTGGAGCTCAAGGGTGAGCTCCGCCTCATCTGTTGCAACAGGGACACTTGGGAGTTGTGGACACAATTTTTTGATGCGCACAGCTCGGGCGATCTGGTCAACCCCGACACCGAGGAGAAGTACAGCGCGGAGAAGACCGGGGAGGCCCCTCCACTACTGAGCGAGTTCTTCAGGTCCCTTCAAGGGTTAACAGAGTCCGAGTTGCAGAGGTGCGCGGTGCATTTTCTTGGGAACACAGTGGGAAGAACCATCCCATACCCGAAGATATTTTTGAAGAGGCCAAGACACAAGCCCGGCACGTATTCCATCAAGGAATGGTGCGAACACCGCAAGCTGAAGTCTGCTGCAATGAGGGAGTTGAGCGCCCTAATACCAGAGTACGCACTCATCCTAGCCGACGGGGACATTAATTGGGCCAGCTGGAAGATGTTCAAGGTCGACTACAACATCTCCGGACCCTCAATGCGTTGTCTTGTCAAGGAGCACGCCTCCATTTTGAAACAGAAGGGGAACAAGAGGACAAAGAAAACCGAGACGGATCCCCAGGAGGTGGAGCAATACAGAAGCTTTTTGGCGCGGAAGAGGTTGGCCACATTCGAAGGAGTGGCCAGATTTTGTCTGGTGACAACCGGAGTGGAGAGGGTGACATTCTCCAAGTGGGACCGGACCATGAGCAGGGCCGAGGTGAGGGAGGATCGACGGGGGTGCCCATTTGCCCTGATCGATTTCAGGGGGATCCCCGGTTGTGAGCCCAAAAGGGTGCCCACATTTAGTCTTAGACCCTTGAAACGTTAGTTGATGCACTTTGAAGTAGCATGTTACTTCACAAAAATATAAAAAGAGTGAAATGTTAGTCTTAGAAGTACCATGTTGTAAGAGGCTAGGATGTGAGTTGTTATTGTGTTTTTACCTTCGGAAGGATTTGAGTGAATGAGGATAGGTACGGAGAACTTGGATTGAGTAGTTAGTGAGTAGGCTAGTACAAATGGATGGAGACAACCAAAGTGACTCAAGAGGCAAGTGCATTCGAATTGGGATGAATGGAGGATCACATGGAGCGCACAAGTGGACCACCTCATCATGGCCACTTAATGGGGAAGGCCCAAGGAAGAATGCAAGGTGGAGGATAAGCAAATTCTCAAAGCACCAATCAAATCACGAGTTAAGCATCGTGGTTTGAATTAAGTGGTGAGCGACGATTTGGGAAAGTAAGGGGAGAAAGTTATGGCGGCGGAAAGCGAAGGAGGCTAAGTTTGGGTTGAAGCATCCCAAGTTTGGTAAAGTGTGGTAGGTAGAAAGCCAAGGCTAGTTAAATGTTCGAATTAGGATCCTTGTTGATCATTTGAGGGAGGAAGGCTTAGAAGATAGGATTGGCACCTACTAAGTAGGAGGAAATCTCAAGGGCTTATCGTGAGCCTTGAGGGTGCTCACCCCCTCAAGCTTACTATATAATCCCTCATTCTTCCCTCACTCATCCTCTCTTTCCTTTGTGCTCCAAGGCACCCCACGAGTTATAAGTGTGGGTGTGGGAAGCCATATTGGAGCACACGTGTGTGCTTAGTTTTTAGTTTGAGAGCCAAGGCTTGTTAGCCTTGAAGAGGGCTTGACCTCTTGGTAGAATTAGTGTTGACGTGAAGGATTTTAAAGTTAATTCATGATTCCAATTTGTGGTACTTTAAGTTCATGTTTTGAATACACGTGGTTGCAAATTCCATGTTTAAGAGTTGAGCACTTGATGTTGTGATGAGTGCAAAAATATACTTGTGTGGATTAGTTAGTCTTAGTGAAGTTAGGAAATTCTCTCTCCCCCTCTCCTCTCTAGGATTTTAGGATTTTAGGATTAGAGAAGAATTGTGTGATTAGAAAGGGGTTGTTAGTAGAATTAGGGAAATTAGGTAGGAAGATTAGTTAAGGGCTTGAATAATTAGTGAGGTAGTTGGGGATTACAACTACAAAGTTGTGGGTTCATGAAGGAGCTGGGTTTATGAAGGAGCTGGGTTTGTTTAGTTAGAAAGTAAAGAGCTGGGTTTATGAAGGACCTGGGTTTGTTTAGTTAGAAGCTAAGGAGCTGGGTTCATGAAGGAGCTGGGTTTATGAAGGAGCTGGGTTTGTTTAGTTAGAAAGTAAAGAGCTGGGTTTATGAAGGACCTGGGTTTGTTTAGTTAGAAGCTAAGGAGCTGGGTTCATGAAGGAGCTGGGTTTATGTAATTAGAAAGTAAAGAGATGGGTTCATGAAGGAGCTTAGTAGATAGCCTACCTAATTAGCTCATAGACAAGTAGTTAGTTACATTATGCTAGTTAGTGTTATGTGTGGCTTTCACAAGTAAATGTATTTGAGATTGACTATAGAGAATAGTGTTTTTTTTAACACTTGCATCCTCTCTTTAAAAATAAACCACGTGCACAACTTAATGGAGAATGTGGAGCACTCTCGCGATGGCAAGACAAGGAAGCAAAGACCAAAGTTAAATCCAAGACCACTTGAAGGGTGAACCTTGCACTATGGACTCATCCAAGTCCAAATCCAATACCGCGGAGGAATGTGAGCCCAAACCCACTACTCGGACTACGGACGCTTAAGGGTGGGGGGTTTGGCCTCACAGGGTGGATCACAAGAACAATCGATGGGAGAGAGCGAGCATCGAAGCGATTCCGATTCAAGCGAATATGAGGAGGAGACAAAGGAGGACTCAATGGGCACAGTAAGTTTGGTTTAGCGTATTATGCACTAGCCTCAAATATACATTTAGGTAATTTACAAGATGGCATTTGATATTTAGTTATGTAATGTGATTCTTCATGACCAACATGTTGAATGTTGAAAGCTCTCTTTTTGTTAAAGTTGGTGAGATGGGGATATACAACCGAACCCTCTCGGAAACGAGAGGGTCAACAATTATGCACCACGAATAGGGTATTGGCTAAGCACGAAGTTGTGCGGGGCCGCCACCTCCCAAACATGGCCCATAGCAAGAAGGCTTTCGGCCCATTATATTTGGGGGGAAGGTACCTAGGAAATAGAAGAGTTCGAAAATAGATGGAGGTAGTCCACCGTAGCTGACACCAAGGAACCATTGCGGCTAACCTAGTTTGTCGTTCGGAGAGAGTAGGGAGGAGGAAACCCTTGCCGACAACCTTGCGGTGTAGTGTCGAATGCGGAAGGAGCATCCACAATCCCATAGCTCGGAGAAGTTTGGCATAGACAGGTTTGATGTTAAAACATGCATTCTGTTTAAATAAGTGGCCATGTTTGAGCTTTCAGATTTGTAGTTGATAAGCAAGGTTCAGATTATGACCCTAATAAGTGGCCATGCTTGCGGTATCAGATTTGTAGTTGATAAGCAAGGTTGTGATTATGAGCCTAATAAGTGGCCAAGTTAGAGGTTTCAGATTTGTAGTTGATAAGCAAGGTTCAGATTATGAGCCTAATTAGTGGCCATGTTAGAGGTTTCAGAGTTGTAGTTGATAAGCAAGGTTCAGATTATGAGCATAATAATTGGCCAAGATAGAGGTTTCAGATTTGTACTTGATAAGCTAGGTTCAGATTATGAGGAAAAGAAGTGGCCATGTTTGCGGTATCAGATTTGTAGTTGATAAGAAAGGTTCAGATTATGAGCCTAATAATTCGCCAAGTAAGAGGTTTCAGATTTGTACTTGATAAGCTAGGTTCAGATTATGAGGGATATAAGTGGCCATGTTTGCGGTTTCAGATTTGTAGTTGATAAGCAAGGTTCAGATTATGAGCCTAATAAGTGGCCAAGTGAGAGGTTTCAGATTTGTAGTTGATAGGCTAGGTTCAGATTTTGAGCCTAATATGTGGCCATGTAAGAGGGTTCAGATTTCTAGTGTGTAAGTTAATTCCAGATTTTGAGTCTAATTTTGAGGTCAAAGAAATAGTTGGACAAGGGGGAAGGGCCTCTCGATTCCGAGAGGGTGGTGCAAGAGGGGTTTTAGTGGGCCGTGTTAAGGTATCGGATTTGTAGTTAATGAGCTAGGTTCAGATTATGAGCCTAAAATGTGGCCACGTTAGAGGGTTCAGAAATCTAGTATGTAAGCTAATTCCAGATTTTGAGTCTAATTTTGAGGTCAAAGAAATAGTTGGACAAGGGGGAACGGCCTCTCGATTCCGAGAGGGTGGTGTAAGAGGGGTTTTAGTGGCCCATGTTAAGGTATCAGATTTGTAGTTAATGAGCTAGGTTCAGATTATGAGGCTAATATGTGGCCATGTTAGAGGGTTCAGATTTCTAGTGTGTAAGCTAATTCCAGATTTTCAGTCCACTAAATATTTGGCCAAGGGGGGGGGACCCTCTCGATTCCGAGAGGGTGGGGATAGTGGGGTCTTAGTGGGCCATGTGTAAGGTTTCAGCTTTGTATTTGATAAGCAAGGTTTTGATTATGAGCCTAATAGGTGGCCATATTAGTGGTTTCAGATTTGTAGTTAACGAGCTAGGTTCAGATTATGAGCCTAAAATGTGGCCATGTTAGAGGGTTCAAATTTCTAGTGTGTAAGCTAATTCCATATTTTGAGTCTAGTTTTGAGGTCCACTAAATATTTGGCCAAGGGGGGGGGACCCTCTCGATTCCGAGAGGGTGGGGATAGTGGGGTCTTAGTGGGCCATGTGTAAGGTTTCAGCTTTGTATTTGATAAGCAAGGTTTTGATTATGAGCCTAATAAGTGGCCATATTAGTGGTTTCAGATTTGTAGTTAATGAGCTAGGTTCAGATTATGAGCCTAAAATGTGGCCATGTAAGAGGGTTCAGATTTCAGGTGTGTAAGCTAATTCCAGATTTTCAGTCTAATTTTGAGGTCAAAGAAATAGTTGGACAAGGGGGAAGGGCCTCTCGATTCCGAGAGGGTGGGGTAAGAGGGGTTTTAGTGGGCCATGTTAAGGTGTCAGATTTGTAGTTAATGAGCTAGGTTCAGATTATGAGGCTAATATGTGGCCATTCTAAGAGGGTTCAGATTTCTAGTGTGTAAGCTAATTCCAGATTTTGAGTCTAATTTTGAGGTCAAAGAAATAGTTGCACAAGGGGGAAGGGCCTCTCGATTCCGAGAGGGTGGGGATAGTGGGATTTTTGGGGGCCAGGTGAGAGGTTTCAGATTTGTACTTGATAGGCTAGGTTCAGATTTTGAGTCTAATTTTGAGTTCAAAGCAATATTTGGACCGGGGGGGGCCTCTCGTTTCCGAGAGGGTGGGGTAAGAGGGGTTTTAGTGGGCCATGTTAAGGTATGAGATTTGTAGTTAATGAGCTAGGTTCAGATTATGAGCTTAAAATGTGGCCATGTAAGAGGGTTCAGATTTCTAGTGTGTAAGCTAATTCCAGATTCTCAGTCTAGTTTTGAGGTGCACTAAATATTTGGACAGGGTGGGGGGACCCTCTCGATTCCGAGAGGGTGGGGATAGTGGGGTCTTAGTGGGCCATTTGTAAGGTTTTAGCTTTGTATTTGATAAGCAAGGTTTTGATTATGAGCCTAATAAGTGGCCATATTAGTGGTTTCAGATTTGTAGTTAACGAGCTAGGTTCAGATTTTGAGCCTAAAATGTGGCCATGTAAGAGGGTTCAGATTTCTAGTGTGTAAGCTAATTCCAGATTTTGAGTCTAATTTTGAGGTCAAAGAAATAGTCGGACAAGGGGGAAGGGCCTCTCAATTCCGAGAGGGTGGTGTAAGAGGGGTTTTAGTGGGCCATATTAAGGTATCAGATTTGTAGTTAATGAGCTAGGTTCAGATTATGAGCCTAAATTGTGGCCATGTAAGAGGGTTCAGATTTCTAGTGTGTAAGCTAATTCCAGATTCTCAGTCTAGTTTTGAGGTGCACTAAATATTTGGACAGGGTGGGGGGACCCTCTCGATTCCGAGAGGGTGGGGATAGTGGGGTCTTAGTGGGCCATGTGTAAGGTTTCAGCTTTGTATTTGATAAGCAAGGTTTTGATTATGAGCCTAATAAGTGGCCATATTAGTGGTTTCAGATTTGTAGTTAATGAGCTAGGTTCAGATTATGAGCCTAAAATGTGGCCATGTAAGAGGGATCAGATTTCTAGTGTGTAAGCTAATTCCCGATTTTCAGTCTAATTTTGAGGTCAAAGAAATAGTTGGACAAGGGGGAAGGGCCTCTCGATTCCGAGAGGGTGGGGTAAGAGGGGGTTTAGTGGGCCATGTTAAGGTATTAGATTTGTAGTTAATGAGCTAGGTTCAGATTATGAGGCTAATATGTGGCCATTCTAAGAGGGTTCAGACTTCTAGTGTGTAAGCTAATTCCAGATTTTCAGTCTAGTTTTGAGGTCCATTAAATATTTGGCCAAGGGGGGGGGGGGACCCTCTCGATTCCGAGAGGGTGGGGATAGTGGGGTCTTAGTGGGCCATGTGTAAGGTTTCAGCTTTGTATTTGATAAGCAAGGTTTTGATGATGAGCCTAATAAGTGGCCATATTAGTGGTTTCAGATTTGTAGTTAACGAGCTAGGTTCAGATTTTGAGCCTAATATGTGGCCATGTAAGAGGGTTCAGATTTCTAGTGTGTAAGCTAATTCCAGATTTTGAGTCTAATTTTGAGGTCAAAGATATAGTTGGACAAGGGGGAAGGGCCTCTCGATTCCGAGAGGGTGGGGTAAGAGGGGTTTTAGTGGGCCATGTTAAGGTGTCAGATTTGTAGTTAATGAGCTAGGTTCAGATTTTGAGCCTAATATGTGGCCATGTAAGAGAGTTCAGATATCTAGTGTGTAAGTTAATTCCAGATTTTGAGTCTAATTTTGACGTCAAAGAAATAGTTGCACAAGGGGGAAGGGCCTCTCGATTCCGAGAGGGTGGGGATAGTGGGATTTTAGTGGGCCAAGTGAGAGGTTTCAGATTTGTACTTGATAGGCTAGGTTCAGATTTTGAGTCTAATTTTGAGTTCAAAGCAATATTTGGACAGGGGGGGGGGCTCTCGTTTCCGAGAGGGTGGGGTAAGAGGGGTTTGAGTGGGCCATGTTAAGGTGTCAGATTTGTAGTTAATGAGCTAGATTCAGATTTTGAGCCTAAAATGTGGCCATGTTAGAGGGTTCAAATTTCTAGTGTGTAAGCTAATTCCATATTTTGAGTCTAGTTTTGAGGTCCACTAAATATTTGGCCAAGGGGGGGGGACCCTCTCGATTCCGAGAGGGTGGGGATAGTGGGGTCTTAGTGGGCCATTTGTAAGGTTTCAGCTTTGTATTTGATAAGCAAGGTTTTGATTATGAGCCTAATAGGTGGCCATATTAGTGGTTTCAGATTTGTAGTTAATGAGCTAGGTTCAGATTTTGAGCCTAATATGTGGCCATGTTAGAGGGTTCAAATTTCTAGTGTGTAAGCTAATTCCAGATTCTCAGTCTAGTTTTGAGGTGCACTAAATATTTGGACAGGGGGGGGGACCCTCTCGATTCCGAGAGGGTGGGTATAGTGGGGTCTTAGTGGGCCATGTGTAAGGTTTCAGCTTTGTAATTAATGAGCTTGGTTCAGATTTTGAGCCTAATGTGTGGCCATGTTAGAGGGTTCAGATTTCTACTATATACGTTAAGATCAGATTATGAGTCCAAGTTTTAGACCCTCTCGGAAACCAAAGGGTGGGTGTGAGGGGCCCAGGTGGAGTTCTTTGTTGTCAATAGTGGATTCTGATTTGGAGATATAGTGAATAAGGGGATTTTTCTTGGAATCGACAGGGTGGGTCATCTAGGATTACTGGGGCAGGTTGGAGGTTTCTAATTTTGCAAAGACTATGCTTTGTTGTGTTTTCTAGTGTCTTAAGGTGTATTCTGTGCATGCAGGCATCGGAGTCTTTGGGTTTTACTGTAGCACGGGTGCAATACATGGCGGATGGGGTTGTTATATTGTCGCCTCCTGAGGCTAGCCATGCGGCTTTGGATGACATCTCACAAGAAGAGGTGTTTGATTCGTTCATCTGATACAAGTGTTATTGTATTGTATCAATGCTTCATTGACATTCTGGGTTTAGAGTTTTTTTCTTATGCTTTCTTTCTCTTATGTTGTAGATTGATGTTCCGGCTATACCCGACTGCATAAGACCTCTTGCTGAGTCGAATCCAGCTGAAGCAGAGTTAACGATTCGTAGATCGCAAAAACAAGACTCCAACACCGTGATTCAGCGGGTTCGATTCAAGCCTCTAGGGAAGTCTCGTTTCTCAATTCCATTGTGTCGGTTGCGGACTCTTCCTCTTGTTCGGCCAATCAACAACGTTGATGTTTCTCGTTTGGAGAATGAGTTTGTGATGGGGTATCGTGATGGTGACCGAGCTATGTACGTCTCAGCATACAACAACCTCGATGAGCCTCTTGATGTCTCCGATGACATCAAGTCCTCCTGGAGTCCATTATGGCAGGAGGCCAATGCAGAGTTTGATGCCATACTCCAAAAAGACTCCGACCTTGTTTACTTTGTTGGCAAAATGTTCTTCGTGTGGGAAGGGAACCATCGATTGACAGCTTGGTGGAGGCATATCAACAATCATCACCCGTTGGACAAAAATTGGCATATATGGGCTGATTGTATTGTGGTGGATGCAAGAAATTGCACCGCTTTTTTTTTTTAATGCTATGAATGACATCAACTGGTGAGTTCAACATTTAATGTTGTTGATCGTCTCTTTTGTTTGTTCGCATTTTTTCCTCTAACATTTTATTTGTCTAGGTCCACGGAGCATGACCATGTTAAGGACAACCTCCCCGCCAAGTTACTTCGCATTCGCACGTTTGGAAAGATGAGGCTAGAGGAGTTCAAAGACCTCCTTTCCGTTTCGGACTACAAGATGTGTGAGTCCAAGATGGAGAAGAGTCCTACTTGGTATCCCCTGACATTAGATGTCTTCGTCAAGTTCTTATACAAGGTAAATTTTGTGTACATTTTCCACTCCCATCCTTCTCCCACGTCTATGTGCGTTTCTTATCCTTATTTTTGTTTTTTTCAGAGGGAGATATCCAACGCGGTTGATACCGCGGCAAGGTTATATCGTGAGGCTACTCCGGAGGCTCAGAGAATTGCTACCGATATTTGGAATGCTATGACAAAAGCCCAAGATAGGTTGATCAAAACCATTCGTTCTCGGAACTTTGAGAAGTTCATTTCCGTTGCCCACAAGGACAACGGTGATGATTTCTTCAACGAGGTGTCTCTCCTATCTTTGTTTTTTGGTTTAGTTTTTCATCCTCCTATGAATTTTGCCGTGCTTGTTTTATCTTTATTTTACTTATCTTTCTTCTATGTGGCAGATTGACCGTCATTTCTCCGCTTTCCTGGTCACTGATATGACAATTGAGAAACTTCAAAAGGTGGCCACCACACATGTAGATTCCCACTTCAAGGCCAAGTGGCTACGTTGGTGGAACTCTCCTCCCGAGGTCAAGGATAAGAATAGATTTCCCTCCGATCTCCCTCTTAGGGAGAAAGTCCTCGACAACTGGCTCAACAAAGCTTCTTTCTGGGCTCAGGTGCATCCTCAGTATTTTGACTCCGTTTCTTCCTTTCCATTCTACATGTGGGATTCGAGTGGGTCATGCCAAGGTTTCGGATTTCAAGGGGATAGTGGGGTATTAGTGGGCCATGTTGAGGTTTCGGATTTGAATTAGATAAGCTAAATTCAGATCATGAGTCGAATAAATGGCCAGGTTGATGTCTCAGATTTCTAGTTAATAAGCTAAGTTCAGATTCTCAGCCGAATAACTGGCCTGGTTAAGGTTTCAGTTTTCTAGAATATAAGCTAAGTTCTGATTATGAGTCGTATAAGTGGCCATGTTTGAGGTTTCAGACTTCTAGTTGATAAGCAAGGTTCAGATTATGAGTCTCATAAGTGGCCAGTTTGAGGTTTCAGATTTGTAGTTGATAAGCAAGGTTCTGATTATGAGCCTAATAAGTGGCCAAGTTAGAGGTTTCAGATTTGTACTTGATAAGCTATGTTCAGATTTTGAGCCTAATATGTGGCCATATTAGAGGGTTCAGATTTCTAGTATGTAATCTAATTCCAGATTTTCAGTCTAGTTTTGAGGTCCACTAAATACTTGGCCAAGGGGGGGGGACCCTCTCGATTCCGAGAGGGTGGGGATATTGGGGTTTTTGTGGGCCATGTGTAAGGTCTCAGATTTGTAGTTCATAAGGAAGGTTCAGATTATGAGCCTAATAAGTGGCCATGTTAGTGGTTTCAGATTACTCGTTAATAAGCTAGGTTCAGATTATGAGCCTAATAAGTGGCCAAGTTAGAGGTTTCAGATTTGTACTTGATAAGCTAGGTTCAGTTTTTGAGCCTAATATGTGGCCATATTAGAGGGTTCAGATTTCTAGTATGTAATCTAATTCCAGATTTTTAGTCTAGTTTTGAGGTCCACTAAATATTTGGACAGGGGGGGGACCCTCTCGATTCCGAGAGGATTGGGTAAGTGGGGTTTTAGCGGGCCATGTTTAAGGTTTCAGCTTTGTATTTGATAATCAATGTTTTGATTATGAGCCTAATAAGTGGCCATGTTAGAGGGTTCAGATTTCTAGTATGTAAGCTAATTCCAGATTTTTAGTCTAATTTTGAGGTCAAAGAAATATTTGGACAGGGGGGGGGGCTCTCGTTTCCGAGAGGGTGGGGTAAGTGGGGTTTTAGTTGGCCATGTTAAGGTATCAGATTTGTAGTTAATGCCCGTAGTTAATGAGCTAGGTTCAGATTATGAGGCTAATATGTGGCCATGTTAGAGGGTTCAAAATTCTAGTATGTAAGCTAATTCCAGATTCTCTGTCTAGTTTTGAGGTCCACTAAATATTTGGCCAAGGGGGGGGGGACCCTCTCGATTCCGAGAGGGTGGGGATAGTGGGGTTTTAGTGGGCCATGTGTAAGGTCTCAAATTTGTAGTTAATGAGCTAGGTTCATATTATGAGCCTAATAAGTGGCCAAGTTTGAGGTTTCAGATTTTTGGTTGATAAGCTAGGTTCAGATTATGAGGGAAAGAAGTGGCCATGTTAGAGGTTTCAGATTTGTAGTTGATAAGCAAGGTTCAGATTATGAGCCTAATAAGTGGCCAAGTTAGAGGTTTCATATTTGTACTTGATAAGCTAGGTTCAGATTATGAGGGAAATAAGTGGCCATGTTAGTGGTTTCAGATTTGTAGTTAATAAGCTAGGTCCAGATTATGAGCCTAATAAGTGGCCAAGTTAGAGGTTTCAGATTTTTAGTTGATAAGCTAGGTTCAGATTATGAGGGAAAGAAGTGGCCATGTTAGAGGTTTCAGATTTGTAGTTGATAAGCAAGGTTCAGATTATGAGGCTAATAAGTGGCCAAGTTAGAGGTTTCAGATTTGTACTTGATAAGCTAGGTTCAGATTTTGAGCCTAATATGTGGCCATGTTTGCGGTTTCAGATTTGTAGTTGATAAGCTAGGTTTAGATTATGAGTCTAATATGTGGCCATGTTTGAGGTTTCAGATTTGTAGTTGATAAGCTAAATTCAAATTTTCAGCCTAATAAGTGGCCAAGTTAAGGTTTCAGAGTTCTAGTTAATAAGCTAAGTTCAGATTTCTAATGTCTTAAGGGGCCATGTTAGAGGTCTATGTTGTCAAAATTGAATTTTGTTTTTCATATATGGTTCAAGTTAGAGTGGAGTATGTTATCAAGTACCATCCCCTTACTATTTTCTTTGTTGTCATAGTTGGAGAAGGGGGTTGAGGGTGAGATAGCTTCATTTGAAAATGAGTGTTCCGTTGAAATCGATTGGAGTTCCGCGGAGGATATTTATCAACCGGCCAATTATGTTGAGCATTGGAGGCTGAATCTTTGGGACAAGGCATTTCTGGTTTATTTTGACGACAAGGGAGATTTGAAATTTATCAAAGGCCTTGATCTCATGGATTTTGAGGAAGGCCCCATAGCAATCAAACGTGTCGCTTACCGGTAATATTTTGAGTTTTCTTTTATTTCATATAGTTTTTGTTTCATTTCAATCCCGCCACCTTTTTGTTTATGATGTTCTTCATTTTACAGGTTCATCCACCGTGAGCTCGTTGTGAAGAATGCTTTGCCTTCTTCGTGCTTGCCAACCTTCCTTGTAGATTGGGTCGATGTCAACTCCGATCTTTGTGTGTATACGCCCGTGCAAGTTTCCAAGTTTTCGGAGTCTCACTTGCAGGCTGGGGGATGGTACTTGGATTGTTCTGGAGGATTTGTGCCTGAGGTAGAGAAGCCTCTTTTTTCCACCCTTGTGAGTAGTGCTCCCGAGGTGACCTTTGTCCCCTTTGAGGAGCCCGACATTGTTGAGCTTCCTCCTCCACCGCCCAAGGCACCAAAGGGAAAGGGAAGAGCTAGGAATACCGGCACTCAATCAACTCGGTCTGCCTCAAAGACCCTTGTTCAACCACCCACCCTTTTACAGAGTCCACCTAGTACTCCCTCCGTTGCTCCATCAGTTGCTCCATCAGCTGCCCCCTCTATCACTCCATCCGCATCTCGTCCACAAACTATTGCTACTCCTTCACACAGTGGCACTTCTCTACTCTCCTTACCTCGCAAGAGGAAGGCCGCCCTCTTGGATACGAGTGCTACCTCTTCGGATCCCCCTACCACGCTTGCCCTTATCGAAAATGTGGACATGGTACAACTCATGCTCGATTCCGACCTTGCAGGAGGTCCCCTCCCGGCATATACGCGCATACAAGAGTTCATTGCCAAGGTTTGTATGTTTTCTTTTGGCATTCATCAGACTCCTTTCCGTTTGGTTTGCTTTTGTTTTTCCTTCTTCATTTTTTCTCATGAATTTTTCATTGCAGGCCGGGGAAGGTCGCTCCCGTGTGAACACCTCCTCTACATTTCACAAGGGCCTCGATTTACTCTTCGCGGACATTCCTGAAAATTTGCCGGTGCCCAACATCTCCACGGATGTTCCTGAATGGAATAAGCTCCATGATTCTTACTATGAGTGTCTTTTTGCATTTGCAAAATCTAACCTCTATGATCATGGCGTCCTTGTCCTTGTCCATTGTGCGAGTGCAAGTGTTTCTATGATGGTTTTCGATTGGGCACACACTTACGACTTCTACGTCGCCGAAGATTGGTTCGGAATGGCTGATTTGGACCTCCAATCTCCGGTGGACCCCTCTGGAGTGGT
The DNA here is from genome assembly GCA_950295325.1 of Polytrichum commune. NCBI lineage: Eukaryota > Viridiplantae > Streptophyta > Polytrichopsida > Polytrichales > Polytrichaceae > Polytrichum > Polytrichum commune. The sequence goes on from OX485803.1 coordinate 71,835,366, forward strand.
AAGCAACTATCCATCTCCTAGTCCATTTTTGTTTTGTTTTTCATTTTACTTATTCCGATTCTTATGAAATCGTTGTCATTTTTTCAGACTCGCAAATTCAATATCAAGGTTCTTGTTCGTGCTAACTCCGTTCTGAAAGTGCGACCAGAGGCCGCCCAGGAGTATGGCTACTACCTCCAGCGAGATGGATGGTTGAATGCTTTCACCGATGAGAAGAGCCAGACAATGCGCAGTGATGGGATACCCTGGAGAGGTGCTCGCGAAAAGCATCAAGTTTTTTTTTCTATCCTTTTTGCTACTCTCACCGATAAGAATGATGTTATTATGGACTGGCAATGTGGTGTAGGTGGTTCGATTACAGCGTGTCGCTCTATTGAGCGGCATATTGTGGCCCTTGAGAGTGACCCAGTGATTTTTAATGCGATACTACTCCCCATGCGTGAAAACCAACCTTCGCGACCTCCCCGCTCAAATGCCACACCGTCCACCTCTATGTTTGATCCTCCTAAGAAGATGACCAAACGCGCATTCGGTTTTCTTTGTGCGTAAGTTTTATTTCTATGTTTTCTCATATTTACGTTCTTGTCATTTTCCCATCTTTGTGTGTTATTTTGTTTCTAATCTTATTGCTTATTGGTTCAGAGCGCCAAGGGAGAACGCATGTATGAGTTCGAGTCCTTCCAAGACGTTCGAGCTCCCAACCTATGCTGCTAGTTTTGCCAATCTTTTAGCGGAAGCTCCGTCTCCACCTCCTAGTCGCATCCGGCCTTTCAACAAACTAATAGAGGATTTTCTAGACATAGAGGCCGAGGAGGGTGAGGATAGTGATAGACATGGTAGTCCTAGTTCTTGACTACGCCTCGGACCTCCATTTTGTTTGTATTGATTTTACTTTATAAGTTTATTTCTTCAATTTTTATGTGGCTATTGCAAACCTCATTCAATCCCTTATTGAAGTTGGTTGGTGTTTGATTTCAATTCTCTAGATAGGTTGGGTGGACGGGTTGAGTATACTTTGAAGGTTGTCTACTTTAGTTGTATTTGAGAGATGCTAAGGTTGTGAGTGACTTTGAATGTTTGTGTTGAACTTTAACTCTTGGCCACATTCCATACCGCTTGAATGTTTGTGTTGAACTTGAACTCTTGGCCACATTCCATACCGCTTGAATGTTTGTGTAAGGCTTAACTCATATGTTCAATTGATGACGTAAGCCCTAATTTAATATAAACGTATTTGAAACCTAGACTATAAGATGTTTGATAACAAACACTATCTTCCACGCCTATAGGTTCGGTTGGTTCACCGACCAAGGTTCGGTTATTATTTACACGGGAATGGGGTGGCTTTTTCGACAAATTGAAGACAAACTATCACTAAATTCCACGGAAATAGGCACGACTTCCCCTAAAATATTCCAACAAATTTGAAAATCTCCGCTCTCCAATCTCCGCTCTCCGAGCTATGCTCACATACTTGAGTTTCCCGTTCTGCACTCATCGTTAAGAGCTTCGGCTCCCTCAAATGCGCAGTGCCCGTTTTCCCCCTCCTCGTCCGAAATACCTCCCCTGTCCACGGCGTCCTCGCTGTGACCCTCAACTTCCTCGGCGTGACCCTCAACTTCCTCACTGTCGCTCCCGCCTTCCTCAATGCTTCCTGCCTCACTCACTGCAAATCAACCCAACCAACATGTTCATTCATGTTTTCAATCAAAGTGTCTGGCATAAAACACATCCAGCACAACATGGCTACATTCCCTCAGGCCACACACAAGTACACATGCAACCCTACTAAGGCATATGAACCATGAATGCAGACATTGTGCTCAATTCTCACCTTCATGGTCCACCTCCACGCTTGCAGTTGGGCTGCGGCTGCTGCCTCTTTGCCTCGACATAGACCCCACAAGTGCGACATCTGAGTCCCCAGGCCATTCACCATTGTGGGATCGGCTTGCAGCCATTTCCGACATAGCGTCGGAATGCACGACATCAGCAGCCTCCAAAATGTCTCTCATCAACTGTTCAGCTGGCCCTTCAACCCTGACGCGCCTATTTCTCCAGCCCAGTTGGGATACTGGATCCATTGTGGCATAGGCATTTGTCCACTCCTCGTCCGAGTTGTCTCTCTCTTCGCCCTGCACCAAATGTTAGCTTCTTAATTTCGATTCCTATTGAGGTGCCCATACATAAGCACGCAAACTGCCACCAGTCTCTCCTCTCACATCACATGCTTTCTGCAATGAGGTTCTGCCTGTGGACTCTTAGGGTGCTTGCGTTCTGCCAGGCTTGCTGTGTGAGCCTCCCGAAGCGCGTCCTGCAGAACAAGGTGTTTGATGTTTTTGATGGGCGAATTACAGGTCCGGGAGGGGGGGTTTTGAGCTCACCTCCTCTTGTAGCCTTTTCATCGGGTGTCATCCATAATTGCGCAAGTGCTTTGCCTGGGTTGTCCTCAGCAATGGTCGTCCAAAAAGGCACAATGTGCATGGGCACCTGGTAGTGCGGCTCCCCGTCCTCGCTTGACGTTCCGATTCACGACGCCACATCTTGGCATCCCTCATTGCAATCCGTCGCGGGTCGGTAGTGGGTGCTCTGCCCTGGACGCGGCCTTCCTCCATGTCCATGTCCGGCATTAACTGCTCTCTGCACAAGTGCAACACCTCATCACATTTCCGGACATTGTGTCAGTAACACAGTCAATCTTTATCCAAACGGGGAATTTTCAGGGTATTCATTTTCATATGAAACAACGGCATAGTGCAAACATGGGTGAACCTGGTCCGGGTTGTGCCATGCCGTTCCCTAAGTATTGAGCCAAAATACATCTTAAACATAGAGGTTTTCATTTGGAGAAACTGAGCTGAACGAGTAAAGTTGGATACTGTTTATATTTTTCACATGCTTCAATTACAGGCTCAATGTATGTGGGTCCAACGACACACTCACATACTCGGACAACATTCACCAATAATACAACACTAGACTGTAGACCATAAAAGAGGCTCATGAGGTTTAACCCAGATAACATACCTGTTATTCCAGCGCCGTTTTCTTTGTGCAAGCTGCACGCACACGCTCCTCACGTATGCTCAATGCTAGGCACACAAAAATGCTATGGGCGTTATGTCATGCTGTGCCTTCTCTAGAGGCGTCTTTAACCTGTCAATTGACAATGGAGGAGGTAAAGTCAGCACAGCAAAGACATAACGTACACCGATTTACTTTGGAGAGAGTCCAGTACTCTGGAAGGAGACCACAACTCCCTTAACATCATTCTTCTTAGTCGTGTCACCAAACACGAGCTATTTTGATAGCCCAAATTTGAAACGTTTGAGCTACCTCATGCACGTCGCTTGTAATAAGGTTGTGTTCTTTTTAATTGCCCTCGACCCAGTTTGGGTTCCTGGTTTTCCTTCGTATTTCATTGGTTTCTCCAACTTTGGACCATCCACCAACTCTTTCGTCAATAATATTAAAGTCCCTGGTGTCACTAGCAATGACGGGCGACTATCGAGACCACAAACTTGCAAGTGAAATCCACAGTCCATGCATAGAAAAAAAACCGGCCATAGGATTGAAAAGCAATGCTTCGCCCCAAACAGGAAAACCAATAGTACATAGCAAGTTTATTGTTGTGGCTCACGGTTCATCCCAACAACATTTCAAATCTCGCACAATAACATCCCGCAGAGCTCAACAATCCATACATTTCTACAGGCCACAACCAATACCGACAAAGAATTTGGAGACCGCCGCATATGGCATGCGGCTTTGAATTGAAATGCGAGAATAGTTGAAGGCACAAAGATGTTAAACTTAGATAGCCCCATGTCGTGAACCATTAATTTTAAGGCACAGCCAACATACTCCTGTTTTTAATTACTCCCTTGTATACTCTCCATAGTTAACCGACCTATTCAAAGTTGGCATTATAAGACAAACACATTTTAGGTTTTATCTCACGGCTTCGGACATATTTTGGAAAATTCACTTGGCAGTCCTGAACTCTCCTGGCTATAAGAATCCTTGTCGGGGATGTCGCACACAACCTCAGTGACATCAAACCCTCCCTGTTAATGCATTCTGTCACGGCAGTAGCCTCCTCATCGCACGCCACCCCTGCCCAAAGATTCCAGGCACGCACATTGAGGCAATCTCAAACACTTTCTTCACGCAGTGTCTGCCAGGATTATGCCTGAGAAGCCATGACAACAGGGCATATGCACCCAACATGCCAATTTGTGCATGACTACTATGCAGTGTCATCTCCATATTTGTGATTCTGTTTGGTGTACACATACACCTTGGTCAAACTGGAATTGGGCACTTACCTGCGAATGCTCTCCAATCAATGCTCTCCCTGTCGCTGCTTTGCCATGATCGTGCTCCACTTTGGGTTTTTATGATCGCGTGTACTCCTGTCGCAACACAGGCTGCATCAACTCCTTCCCCATATTTACTTGCCACCGTGCCCACACTTAACCACAACATTCATGAACCCCACACTATACCTATTCCTTCACATAGCATACACGGTAAAAAATGGACTGGCCCCTACAGCCCAACCAAGTGCACGGGGCTCCAGGGATGTATGCGCTGTCACGCACCCAAGGTGTGCGGCTGTGGGACACACATGGCGCACGTCTATTATGACGGTTGCATGTGGCCCTCTATCCAATTCTTTCAAGAATCCTTCATCACTGACGTTTTCAAAGATGCGGTTGGCTAAGCGATAATTGGGAGACCTAAAATTTGGTGCCGCTATTGCTACGGTTTGGGATCGGTGAATAACAATAGAGTTATTCGGGTGCAATCGCTGCCCTCGAACTTGAGGGCCGGTTTGCCCGCATGCACATCGGGTGCAAGCTCACCTTACTGCAAACTAGATGTTCATTGCAGCAACCATCGCCAGCAGACTGTGATGGTCCCGCGCACAGGGCAACTGTATCGCTGTGACGCCGACTGCGCAGGAGGCTTCGAGGCACATGTAGCGCTCTCGCACACTCTGCAATCTTGCCTCCCGGTTGCAAATGGATTTCTGGAGCTTTGATTCATCCCATAAAGGAATCTGGAAAACGTGTTCCCGCAACTATGCATTAGAAGTTGGTGAAAGAACCCCCCCCCCTTCCCGCCCAAACCCCGTCTGCAAACCAATCGCCTGTGGTGGCACTCTCTTTGTGGAGCCCTTCCAAGATCCGCTCACTCCATCGTCTGTTCCTGCAAAGAACCCAACAAATATTGTCAGGACGGTCTAGGGAAGAGAACACACATAACAAGGGCTTCCACTTGCCAGTGGCCAAGCTTATTGCTGAATACAGGCCCATATTACAGCTGGGTTTTGGACCAGAAACAAATGTTTTCCACCATGGCTTCACTCTTTGACGATATTACCTATGCAGATGTTCAGGCGCAGACGAGCACCATGGAAAACGGCGTTGAGCCCGGCGAATGCAACTGCGTTTGTGATCTGCGTCCAAGGTTCGACAACGCGCTATCCCGCACTCAGTGATCGATTGTTTCGCGCAAAGGTCAGCGTCAAACCCCTTCGCCCTGGTCCCCAGCATTAGGTCAAAGAGCTCTGCTTTGCGCGGACCGGGTGTATCGCTACTGCGTCCTGTTGCTCTCCACAATGTTCAGCGCGGGAGAAAGTGACGTGTGCTTCTGCCCGGCTCCGTCAAACGTGACGGGTCGGCAGAATCGAAACGTTTCCATTCTGCAGCCCAATAGCACCTTCCGGGCAGCCAATACTACCCCAAAAAAAAAATTGATAACAGCCACCTGGCTGCCGTCCACAGACCGCCGCCCGCTACCGCACATGTTTTGGCCGCCCACATGAGAGCTCGCTACATCGCCATTCTCACTTCATGCCGAGTCTCGTTTCCAACCGCCACACACACAGGCAAACATGGATGGAGCGCCCGCGCCTGAATGTCGCACATGCTGGATGCTCCAGTCGTTTCGGGCACTCCTAATTAATTTCCATCCGCGCAATTATTGTTGGTGCTCGATTGGACATCTCCCTGCGCCACTCATGCTCAGTTCGCAATCGCACAACGGTCGCACAACGGTCGCACGACAAATCCCATGATTGTGATTATGGTATTAAAACCAGGATTGCTGCGACGGCCGATGTCGACCTGCAATGAGTGCAGACCGTGCACTCGATGTGCACTTATAACGGCCACGGTGTGGCGATGTGCCTACCTTCATCCGCGCCGCGCTCGCATGGCATGCCAGGTGGAGCCACATGGCTAGGAGCCATGATGCTCCCTCGAGCTCAGTTCACCGAGGGATTGCCTCCCTTTCTCCAGTCCTCCTCCGCTAGGCTCTCCTCTTCTTCGCGGCGCTATTCCAGTTTTGGCGTGCCCTCCGCCTGATCTGTCGCGCCCTCCTGAGTCATGCGAATGGGTTGCGTGGGATCTGCCGGACAGCGCGCTCCACAATTGGTTTGGACTTGAGCTCTAATTGTCTGCATATGCAGGCTTCAGATCGTGGGCCTCTGGCGTGCGCAGGCATCGGGCCGACCGGTTTGTTTTTAAATTTTTGCGTTCTCTGCCTTCCATCGTTGACTGCTCTCAGGTATGTTCACGGCACCTATCCCCCCCATATTCGTCGTGGACACTTGCACACGAAGATTCTGCCGTGCACATAGTCGGTGATACTTGTGTCATGGGAGAGTACATGTTGTCCACAGCATCCGCCTCGGTTGTGATGGAACATGAGGCGCACATATTCCCGATTGAACATTTACCACTCGCATGTTTGGTGCTCGCTGTGTTCTGAGGCGAGTTGCGATATGGCTTTAGTGTGTCTGGGCGCTGTGGTCGATGTGTTTCCAGAGCAATGTGCTTTGAAAAGGCAAACACCGCTCCCAATTGGGCCAATAAACTCCCAATAAATTCTGTCACTTATTTTGCGCACGATGGTGAAGGTGGTCAAGCATATTGCCCACAATTTTAGGGTTGCTTGGAGGTTAATAACTTTGCGTTTTTTGCAACTCATGTGGCGTGCATGCACATTGCATGTGTTTGCGTTTAAAATTTGCGCTTTCTAGATTGAATTTTTGAATGTCATGTTTTAATTTCGCAAAAATGCAATGCTCCACTGCCAACATGCAGCTCTCTCAGTGCACACAGTCCGTGAACCAGCTTGCGGTCACTGTTGGACGCCGCAATCTCGATACTTGTGCGTCTGACTCACACCAACTCTCGCAGCCAGTGTAGTGGGCAATTTTACATGGCGGAGTCCGACGCCCCTGCAGCTCACAGACATGGCAGTGCTTCCCAGAGGGGGGGAATTGGGCACCGACCGAACGTCCCGCCCAGACACCGAATCTCCGGCGGACAATCTACCCATTCGGTGCATTGGCGGCGCGGCCACAAAAGAACGTCTCAGCATGAGGAATGCTCCCTCCATCCCTTTTCCGCTTTCTTCAGCTTCTGTCTGTTTGTGTTTACGGCGGAAGCGATTTTGAGGCCCCTGATGCATTATATTATTTTATCTTGCAGGCGGACGTTTCCATTGGACATCATCCCTATTTCGACGACGGGTGCGTGGCACACCATTGCCCACCTCCGTGTGGATGTTGCTCAGCGCACCCCTCACCCGGTTATGGCCACCCACATACACAACATGCCCCCTATCCTTGCGGAAGGTGTGTGCACACATACACTGCGTCAAAAAGCCGTCCACGGCGACGTCGCGCACGCTCCCCTACCAGTGAACGAAGCACCTCCAGTCGACCCCTGCAGGACCATGCAGAACAAGACACCGATCATGGAACGCTGGGCCATGCAAACGCGAGTGACAGTGCCCCCATACCAATGCTGGTGACTGCAGCGAAGCCTGGCACCGCGGTGACGACCAACCACGGCACGGAGAATGTCGCAGCAAATACTGCCACGAGGGCACAAGCCGAGGAGGCGGAAGTGCCTCCATTGTCGGACTTGTTTTGGGTTGCTCCATCGCGCGAGGTCCAACAACAAAATGTGCAGGTCCGACCCTCGCATTTGGTTTTGCTGTCATTCCTCTTATTCTGTATCGGTGGGAGTTGCATGCTCTTGTTGATTTTGACAGTTCGCTACTCGCACATGTGTGCCAGACTCCTACATACCACGGTGACAACGCTGAACCGCTGAGCCAGACTCCCACATACTACGGTGACAACGTTGAACGGCTGAGCCAGACTCCTACACACCATGGTGACAACGCCGAACCGCCGAGCCAGACGGCCTGCGAACATCGGGCGGCGGTTTTGCCATCGACTGCGGGGAATGCTCGTGCGGGAGCATTGCCAACATGCGCGCCGATCAGTAATGCGGATGGGGGAGACAGTGTCTCTGCTTGGCGTACCGAAGTGAATCGGTCACTTTGTTTGATACTACAGCGCGTCGACAGGGTGGAGCATGCGATTGCCGGTGTCACAGCGGGGATTGCAAACATAGAGGACGAGTTGAAACTAATGGCTTGCACGCTCCGGGAGGATGCAGCTGTTTGGCAGCAATGTCAAAGCCAGTCCAACGCTGGTGGCGTGTTTGCGACTGTTGCTACACCTAACTGCACCCATAGAGAGCCCCCCAAACAACATGTGAAAGTCCTTGGCGCAGAGGCCAGTAGGCCAATCCTGGTCGACCTCGAAAACACCTCCAACCACAGCGGTGACAACAATGCATCTGCCAATTTACACACCCCAACACCGGGGTTGCAAAGCAAGCGTGTCCACACTCAGCCTCGTCTCAGAGTGGTCCCTTGCTCAAAGAGACTGCCAGGTGTTCCCGTCGCTGCGTCCGACGATGAAGCCAGTGCGGAAGACTCCCTCAGTCGACTTCCATGCACGCCCAGGTACAAGAACCCCCCAGGATACGACAATGTCAAGGATTTCGGTGCCAACGATGAGCCATACTACAAGCCCCCGTTGTTGCAACTGAAGACTCACGGGGTGAGTCCAGACATACCTTGCAGCCACCTCACCATTTGAAGCTCTTAAATTTGGTTGCAATTTTCTTAATAACACGAGCTGACAAAGACGGTGCAATATTGTTGCATGCAGACTCCCCTCCGCCCTGGAACAAGGTGCTAGGTACTGCACCCGGGATACAACCATATGGTCGTTGGCGAGGCGAAGGCGGGTGTCAACAACAAATCACGGAGCCAGCATAAGCGATTGGTTGAGCGTTGCAAGGATGGGCAACAATACATACTTTTAAAAAAAATCCATCGCCATGACACGCCACTCCTCTTCCCAAATGATCCAGACATCGGTGCCAACAAGATGTGCGACATCGTATTGTGGAGTTCCGGCAACCCCGAGCAGTGGGTCAGATGGTGGTCACGGTATTTGATCGACATGGCGACCGCATCGCCGATTCGCAATGTGTAGCGCTATTGAGTGTTGTGTTAAAATAGGTTTAGGATGTTGTTGACGTCCAGGGTTTGCAGCCACTTTTGTGTTGAATGTTGAACGACGTTCCAGTGGGAGGCTGTGTTTCTTGTGCTCTTCTTATAACACTTTATTACCGTAAATGTTAGCCCACTCGTCGCCCAGGTTTTGGTGTGATGGCAGTTGCCTACCTTCGTACGTGTGTTTGAGATTCGTGACTGCAAGGAGCTGGCGCCGGTGACAACACCACATTGCCACATCTCCCCAATTGTTTGGGTGTTGTGAAAATCTCATATAGCACACTGCAACCTCTGGGTGGCATTTCTGTGAATTTGAAACCTTCTATTAATTGGAGGCTCCGTTAATATATATTGTGTAAATAATACAGGGGCACGGTGGGAAATCGGCACTGCATTGCGCTGGAATTGCCCGCATCTTATCGGTGCCACATACGTGGCGTCCACGTATGCACATATGCACTACGAGGTGCGCTTCGGCAGGGGTGCGGTGACGTGGCAACCTCCACGATAGCGACCGCCACCCTCAATCGATACTGCGCCGGCGCCGCCGGCGCTTGCATTCTGCGATCACAACAACGAAACATTGAGCACTGAACATCATCTCGACAACGGCAGAGACACAACACTCCAGGACACACAAGCATGCACGCCAAGCAATACTCCAACTGAAAGCGACGAACAGGGTGGCGATCATCGCAGATTTGGAGCGCGCACATGAGTTGGGAGTCTGCAAACCAATCGCCTGTTGTGATTGTGGGGACACGCGAACACCAAAAGTTCCGGATTGGCGGGTTTTTGTGCCAAATCCAGATATTTCCGGGTGACCTTAGTATCGTCCAGGGATTCTGTGAAGTGTAGGAGGTCTAAAACTCTCCGTACCTGCTTATTTCTTCTTCCTTAGCCAAATTTCCGGAAATCCTAATTTCCGGATATTTGGTCTTTGGGGACATTCTTAGCCTTTTTCCGGAGGGTACCTCTCCGGATGTTATTTCTAGGTCCTCTTTATAATACTTACCCACCCCTTTACGTCTACCCTCTAGAATAATTGGTTTCTTCCGGTGAAGACGTCCTTGATAAGGTTAGAATCCGGAAACTCCCTCACAACCAATCCGGATTGATCAGGTCCGTCCTGGCAGGTCACGCAGAGAGATCTGGATTGTTTCTTGGGACCAAAGTGGCCAGAGGAGTCCGGATTCCAACCGGAGATCTAACTCGACGGGATAAGTAGGTGACCCGTACCACTTTCCGGATTACCCCGTCCAAAGACTGTGAGACCTCTTCAGAAGGTCGGATGGCGTAAGTCCGGCACCTTCCGGATCTTGCCCAGTCCTAACGACGGCTATCTCACATGGACGTTACCAGGCATTCGGAACAATGAGGATCTCTTCCTACTGCACTCCGGAGGTGGCCTCCTATCGGAATCCTTACTGATCCGGACCTCTCCTTCTCCGTCCGACGGATCTGTCCGGCTACCTTTACCTTGGATTCTACTCAATCTGAGATAACTAGGCGATCCGTACCACTAATCCGGGCAGGTCCGTCTAAGGACGGTGGGACCTCTTCAGAAGATCAGATTGGCGTAAGTCCGGATTCCTTCCGGATCTCACCCAATCTTCCCAGCGGCTATCCCACCTAGACGTTACCCAACCTACCGGATTAGTGAGGTTTCCCTCCCACTACACTCAGAGAGGATCTACAAGGCGGTAACCGGATCTGATCCGGGTCTCCTCTCTCATGTCCTATCCGGAACTCCTATCCTTCATGCCCTCCCTTTCTCTTCCACTAACGATCTCCGGGTCATTCACACACACATCAATCAAGAGAAGTCAAGGGGTGAGAAGCAAAGACATTTATTCGGGGTAGGAGTAACCACAATACAACAATGGAGAAGGAACCCCCCCCCAAGCTCCTTATTCAGCCTTAAGTAGAGGCTCAAAAATCCCTAAACTGAGGGCGGCGGCCCAAGCGGCCGCCGCTCAAGAAAACCCTAACTACCCCCGGTCTCCCGGATTTCTCGGATCCAGATCCGGGTTTTCCGCTGACACTACCAAAGGAAAATTTTATTAATCGTCTTCAAAAAACTCCTAAGTCCTACCTGCCTACCTCCCTTCTGCCTAATCAATCTAGCCACTCCCCTAATTAAGAAGACCGGTGCTTCTTCGGAGCCGATCCCTCCTTTGAGTGACTCCCTAATCCGCTGATGGCGGATGAGCCCCCGGCCGGCGACGCCTTCTGCAGCCGCGTGAGCATCCTCCTCATGTTCGGAGACGGAGCAACCTCGTCCTCCGAATCCGCTGCCCTCTCGGTCCGTGGGGTAGCGGTCCCTGGTGTCCCGGAGACTGTCCCTGGGGTTCCGGAAGCTGTCCCCATCCGGATGCTTCGGACTGGAGAAGGATCGCTTCCGGTGCCCTGCTCCGGATTCCGTCCACCCGAGAGTGAAGCCGTCCGCGGATCCCTGTTGGAGGCCGCTCTCGAGTGTGGCGGAGGAAATGGACTCACCACTTGGCAGTCCCGTGGAGACGATGGCGAGGCGTGGGTCATAGGAGCCTTGCCCCTACTCGGAGTGGCCTCCCGATCGGAAGTCTGGTGCCGGATCGGCGTCCGAGCCCTATCCGGAGTCCGGGACCTATCCGAGTTCCGCGGAACAGGGGACTGGCCCCTTCCGGATCGGACCGACCCGGTGCTCTTCCGCCTCACCTGGGGAGAATGGACCCTTTCCGGAGCCCCTCCGGAATGACCAGGCCGAGAGCCGCCTCCTTGCTGGCTGGGTCCTGCAGAGGCCGGCGGATTCTGAACCAGGGCTACTTCACCAACCACCTCGTAGAGGGTCCCGGTTGGTGACCCTGGCGGACCCGGATAGAGCACTCTCCGCGGTGTTCCGCTTGGTGGGACCACCCTCTGGATTTCCGCCAGGAGATCCTTCATCGTCCGTGAATACTTCACGAGGATGGGGAGGGTCTGCCTGGCGGAAGCCGGTTCTCCTGACTCCATCATCCGGTCGTAGAGATGTGCCTTGTTCACGATCTCCGCCGGATGACCCACCAGCTCCCGGATCCGGCTGAAGAGCACTGCCTGCTCCGCATGATACTTCCGGATCTCCTCACTCTTCTGACTCAGCTCCTGGGTCATAGCCGCTACCTGTGCGGTGAGGTGGGCGTTCTCCGTCTTGGCCTGCTCCAGCTCCTTCCGGTCCGCCCTCTTTGCCAATTCCCGGAGAATGTTTCCGGGTCCGCAGTCGTCCAGAGCATGGTTCGCCCCCTTGACGATGTGCTCCAGTCGGTAGTACTGGGTCTTGAGGTCCTCCATCCCCTCCTGGAACCGCTTGAATGGATTCTCCGGGAAGTCCCACGCGGATAGGTCCACATTTCGCCATGGGGTCTCCCGGCTGGGTCCGGCTTCCGGATGTTGGTGCGGGGGAGGGGGAGAGAGTGGCCTCGAGACGGTTGGTGGCGGGCTTCCGGGTGACGAGGGAGGTGCTTCCGGAAGAATAGGGTCGCTGGAGGTCTCCGTCTCGACGTCTCCGGCTTCCGGGAGCAGCTTGTAGGTGACCTCATCCGCCGCTATTGTGAGCAGGTCCTCCTCCTCTGCCGTGATGCAGTCGAAATGCTGGTAGAGGTGCAAAATGAAGGGGGAGAGGAAGGAGGGTTTCCGGCCAATATGGGGGAGGGCCCGTCCGACTATCTCCTGGATGATCAGGCCCCAATTCACCGGCCGGACTCCGGACATTGCACCAAACAGCGTGTTAGCCATGGTGAGGCTAATCCGCTTCGGCTTGTCCGGATTGAGAATGGGCAGGAGAAACTCTAGCACTCTCCGCTCCCTAATATTCCGGCAGTTCCCTGGGTGAAACCCGTCCTTTGGATCCGCGTCCCCTCTGAATTTCCCGGCGAACAGGCCGTCGCGGCGGCCGGCCCACCCCTCCGTGATTCCCCTGGGAAACCCGTAGACCCTGTTCCACGTATCCGGAGTCCAATGTTCCGGATCCCTCCTCTTTGTGCCTAGCCACTGATTTCCCCTCTCGAATTTAAACTCGCGGAGGGTATCTTCCGCTCTGAGATTCCAGGGTTTGGAGAGCAATCCCGCACAACCCATGACCCTGAGATCCTCCGCGAGCTCCTGCAGCTCTCTATCCTCCCTCGGAATTGCAGGGGTGAGGGCTTTCAGCGGAATCGGGATGGGTTCCCGCTGATCCTCTTCCCGTGCTTCCGGCATTTTCCTCTCCTCTCACCCTTTCTGACTTGCAACCTCTCCCTCTCTCTTCCGGAGTCCTTCTCTTCCGTCTAAGTGCCACAAAGTCCCGGCAAGCCCAATGCCGGTGACTGAAAAGTGTTGAGTCCCAGTAATCCAACTGCTGGCGGCTCGAAAGAAGGAACACCTCACCACTCGTTCTCTCAACAGGTTGCCTTTTTCCAGAAAAGAGTGTGAGGGAGAAGGAAGGGACCCTTAAATATCCTTCCTCCCTCTTCCTTCCCCTGTTACCGTTCGGTTTAACGGAAAACGGTTACCAACCGTTTTCCGGCGGTTCCCACCAACGGTTTTACTAACATTTTCACCAACGGCTCTCTTTTCCCCCAACCGCCATAAGGCCCGTTGTAACCGCCACTTCCGGGCCGTTGGGTAATCTTGGCGCGTCCGTCACTTGGTCCGGACCAAGGATTTGGACCATGATTGCATGGTCCGCCCATCCTATTTGACGGACCGGTCATAGTACTTATTTAGAGTCGTTTTACCGCACAAGGCGGGGTTAGACTACTCTATTTCCTAGTACCATTAATTTTGTCCTAATAGACCCTATTATCCTCAGATAAGCAAGGTAAAATATGGAAATTGAATCCGTATTTCCGTATTTCCGTATTTCCGTATTTCCGTATTTCCGTCGAATTTGGACTCCCACAGTGATAGTGAGATCCCCTGCACTCGTATCCGGTTGCTTCATCAATCAACGAAGGTAATGAACAGGGTTGTCTATTGTGTCGTGACGGAGGGTAATCCCGGCATAATGTCGTGCCGTCACGACACGTATCCGTCACGACATTATGCCGGATGCTGTCTTTATCCTGACGGACTTGAATTTTACCGATTCTTTTGTGTAATTACATTAACCCAATTCAGACACGTAGGATTTACAATGTCCACGTGTGATGACATGTCAGCAAAGTAAAGGTAAAGTGGGGAAAAATTTACTAGAGCCCGTCCGCCCCCCCGTCCGCCCCTGTTCCCGACCCCGTCCGCTCCGTTCCCAACCCCGTATGCCCCGTTCCCCCCCCTCCGTCCGCTCCCCCGTCCGCCCCCCCGTCCGCCCCCCGTCCGCCCCTGTTCCCGACCCCGTCCGCTCCGTTCCCAACCCCGTATGCCCCGTTCCCCCCCCCCCGTCCGCCCCTCCGTCCGCTCCCCCGTCCGCCCCAGTTTTTCCCCCCCCCCCCCTTCCCCGTCCGCCCCATTTTTTTTTTAAAAAAATTCCCCCCCCTCCGTCCGCTCCCGTTTCCCCCCGTCCGCCCCTCCGTCCACTCCCCCGTCCGCCCCAGTTTTTTTTTTTTTTTTTTTTTTCCCTTCCCCGTCCGCCCCATTTTAAAAAATAATAATTTCCCCCCCCCTCCGTCCGCCCCCGTTCCCAACCCCGTCCGCCCCGTTCCCCCCCGTCCGCGCCCCGTTCCCCTCCGTCCGCTCCCCCGTCCGCCCCAGTTTTTTTTTTTTTTTTTTTCCCCCCCCCCCTTCCCCGTCCGCCCCCGTTCCCGACCCCGTCCGCCCCGTTCCCAACCCCGTCCGACCCGTTCCCCCCCGTCCGCGCCCCGTTCCCCTCCGTCCGCTCCCCCGTCCGCCCCATTTTTTTAAAAAAAATTCCCCCCCCCCTCCGTCCGCTCCCGTTCCCAACCCCGTCCGCCCCGTTCCCCCCCTCGTCCGCGCCCCGTTCCCCCCCGTCCGCCCCGTTCCCCCCCGTCCGCGCCCCGTTCCCCCTTGTCCGCTCCCCCGTCCGCCCCATTTTAAAAAAAAAATTTCCCCCCCTCCGTCCGCTCCCGTTCCCCCCCGTCCGCCCCGTTCCCAACCCCGTCCGCGCCCCGTTCCCCCCCGTCCGCCCCTCCGTCCGCTCCCCCGTCCGCCCCAATTTTTTTTCCCCCCCCCCCCTTCCTCGTCCGCCCCATTTTTATTTTTATTTTAAATTCCCCCCCCCCCCCCCGTCCGCCCCCGTTCCCGACCCCGTCCGCTCCGTTCCCCACCCCGTCCGCCCCCATTCCCGACTCCGTCCGCTCCGTTCCCCCCCCCCGTCCGCTCCGTTCCCCCCCCCCCCACCCCCGTCCGCCCCACACCCTCCTTAGTCGTTTTTTACTACTTTGATTTTAACAAAATGGTAAACAAAATGGCAAAATGATTTACCTGGCGCTAGGCATATCCACGACCACGTCGGCGTTTTCTGCCACATAGGACGCCACCTTGGCAAGAAGGTAAGTATTTTACCCACCCTAGTCCGTTCCCCCTATGTTGACCCTACGTGGACCCTATTGTGTCGTGACGGAGGGGTCCGTCACGACACGACACGACATGACGGCACGACACCGTCATGACGTCGCGATAGACAACCCTGGTAATGAATCTCGTGCCGATCGTCCGTGCTGGGTCTTTGACGGGTTGAATCCGTGTCGGCCGCGACATTCTTCTGTTGTTGCTTTTCGCAAGCTGCACCATAATTGCAGCACGCGATCCGTGGATCCGACACACTTCAATCCACGTCGGCAGGCAAGGGGCAGGTATGCCAGAACTACGCGATGGGTCCTTGTCGCACCCCGACTGCGATCCAGCGTCTGTGGACGTTTTCGTGTTCCAGGACCTACGTCCTTGGAGTGGGGAGTTGATAGTGTTTAGCAGGAGTGCGGAGGGGATTGTGGTGCAATCTATGTTCGCATCTGTGTCTGTGTGAGTGTGTATGTAAGGGGGGACAGCAGGACGGCCTTGCGGGGCACAATTTCGCTCACAAACTGCGATTTTAAATGCATGTCCGTGTAATGGGGCTTCAAACCTTAGTGGAGGCGGACTGGTTGTGGGCTGGAAGTGGACATGGAGAGATGTTTGGCCTGTCATGTGTCCCTAGATTATGCGTTCCGCGGAAAGCATGTCCACTTGAAGTTCAGTTTGTGTGTCGCACGTTGCGGAATGATGCCTTTTATGCTTTGTCAGGTGCAGTTCACATTGGCGGATTACACTGCAAACGCAGCTGTGCCCGACGAGGCGGCAGACGGGCAACTGCCGAGAGAGAGCACAGTTCATATTTTGCAAGAACGGCAGATCCCTCGGATCGGCATTTTACGAAACGGCCATCCAATCGCAGAACCCTCCACAGGTGCGTACTATGACACTTCATACTTGTTCAATATGGTGCACATTTTAGGGTTTGAACCGAATTTCACGCTTCTGTGTCTCAAAGGTTCCCTACGTCTCTTTGGGTTTGGCTGTCTTCCGTGTATGCGTGATGCAGTCGAACTAAACCCTAAATGCACTCAAGGCTACTCTGTGGTGATGTTTGAGAACGATTCAGGACAAACGGACACATTGACAGCGATGGGCCCCTTCCAACATGTTGAAATTGACGCAACCACAAATACAATGACTTCATTGGGCGCAGTGGAGTGACAGAAACATACGCTTGAGTGCTGATGGTTGCAATCGCGCAGAGCCCCAACCCACTGCCATGGGCGTGTGCACATGAACGCATAATATTTGGCTTTCATGTCTGAATGGAATTGATCTCGAATTCTCACAAACCGTGACATATTGTGCACATAGTTTTGGTAGGCATTAGTGTGAACACAGGCATGCAACTTCGGATATGAATGTGCATCTGACGCTGTTGTCTCGCATCTGACTTGCGTGACAGTCACTGGAATTCGATTGCCATGGCTAGAATGGGCGCCTGACTGGTCCCATGCGGCATAGTATGCGGTGCATGGACCCGCGAAGCTATGGATTTTGCACATCATTGACGCTGCTTATACGTTTTGGCGCGAGTGACACACTCCATCTTGGACGAGGCGACACAGTGGCCCATGTGTGAACGACAATCAAAAGCCCAGGCATTTTTGGAGTCCGAGGTATGATGACAATGCACCAAACCCTCGATGAATGTTTGCATGACAGTTTACGAAGGAGCACATGCTCCCGGGAACATCCGGGTCAAACCAAGACCCTAAACGCTCCCCCCTATGTTAAATTTCACATTTCGACAAATTGGTTGTGATGCCCGTAGACCATTTGGTCATGAGTGTGTGTGCCCAAACCTTGTTTGCTCTCAATGTGGACGGTGTTTTGAAATGGGAGTGGACAATGCCGGTTAAGTGTGTATGACGAATGGATGGTGGATGGTGCATGGATGTGGTGGTGGTGGCATTGTGCAACATGTGCAGGGAAACAGGGAGGTTGCGTGGTGGAAGCAAGAGCTCCTAAAGCACGACAGCATCCAGCAAGCAAAGAGGCGCATTTGGGATGTCACTAAACGCTTATTGCCTGGCATCAGACGGCCCTTCCACATACACAAAGGTTTGCAACAGAGATATTCATTCTAAACCATGTAGCACTTGAGGGGATAAACACTCGCTGGATCTTTGACATGTGTGTTTGATTTGTACAGAGGCCGGGACGCACGAGGCCTACGGCATCGCTGAACACGGCCAGTCCACGCATTCAACAAGAACCACAAGAAAGCAAACTAACCTGCTTGCTTCATTTTATGTTTTGTTTTACGTTTTTTGTCTATGCTGGAAGAGCATGGGACCACAACCCTGCATTGCCCACCCGTGGGTTTAGTGGCTGCAATGCGGAACACTGGGCAAGCATGCACTGCTGCATATTCACATGTGTATGTGCGAGGAGACAAAATGTGCAACACCTTCTGAGTTTATGATTGTTGCAGCAGTCACTGATAGGCAACGGCAGCACTGCAACCGGCAGACATGTAAGGGGTCATACCTTAAAAAACCTCCAGCTTCGTGGGGAGTCTTATGCAGGGATGGTTGTCGCCGGGGTGCGAGAGTTGCAGGAGAACTAACTGCATATGCTTTATTGCAGGAGGCAGGCACGAGCCGTGCGGGTGGCGTCACTCATATACCGCATGGAGACACAAACGTTGAGCAGTCGACGACACCCAGCAAAACAGGGTGACCCCCAAACCCACAGGCAAGGACGGCAAGGACATCGCAATTAATTGTGCTGAAGGATGGAGACCCGATCCCTGAAGGCTATGCATATGTGACGGAGGCACGTGCCGAACTTGCTCCACCCGTGAGAACTCCACAGCGACCTACACGCGACACCGTGGACTTGACAACGCCGCCGAAGGCCACAGACCCGTGCACCGGACCTGGCATGGATACGGCTAAGACCAGAACGGCGGCAAGACGGAATTTGACGAAAAACACGAACAGAAAGGCCAATGCGACATTTGCGAGGGATTTAAATGACTCACTGGCAACTGGGCAACCAATGACACTCTGTATTGCGGAGGACCAAAACGATTTGAAGAGCGCATGGCACGCAGCAGCGAAGGAGGTGGCGTACAAGTTCCTTGACCTCAGCAAGGAGAGCTGGAAAGAATACACCATATTCGAGAAAAACACGGTGCGCAATGAAGTTAATGAGCAGTACAAATTCAACCCTCCAATTGACCCAAAGCGCATAGACAAGTACTTGAGCAGGCATTTGTGGACATCCAGAGCTGTGTGGAAAGCGCACTGGAAGAGGCATGGGCCTACACAAAGACACCACAACTGCCCAGAGACAGCATGGGAGGAGCTTGTGAAATGGTGGCCCACAGACGCATGTCAAGAGGAGTCGGTGGAAATGGCAAGTCGTCGTGCAAGAGTGGAAAGGAACAGCAAGGTGGGGCGGAGCTCCCTGATGGAGAGAATGGACGAGCAGGTGAGCAACATTATGGGTTTTTTTTTCATGTGCATTCGCTTCCAAGTTCACTCTCCGGTGGGTGCGACTCAATGCGCGGGATGCATTAGAGCACAATATGTACATGAGAGCGATCTTATCCATACGGTACATGCACGCCATGTTGCTGCAGGTCGCATGGTAGCTACATGTGCTCCGGCCATTCACACAGAATGCGTACATGGTTATGTCTCTGTCAATCCAGAGACGTGTTGGCAGGGTTGCATGTCACCATTGGGCCTGTAAACTCCTTGCAGGACAATACAACCCTAGGACAGAATGGGCGTGGCGGATTTGGGCTCACATTCACGCGTGCTTGTATAATTCAGCAGGTTCTGCACGCAGAGATTCCCCCATGCATGTATGTGGCAAGTGTGCAACACGTTTATGGGGAAATTCCCGCAAATTGCAGAGAAGGAACAACCCATGTCGGCTTATGAGGGCGAGGAATGGTCGTCCTATGGGAGCAGGCACTCCAGCGAAGGTGTAATGGAGGCAACACCAATAACGCTGGTGACTGGTGGTGGAGACAGTATTGCAACACTGGTTGCTGGGATTGCGGCGCTGTCCAGAGGGCAGGCAATGTTGCTTGACAAGTTGACTCATCTGGAGAAGATCGTGGGTACCGTCCAGTTCGACATGACATGGGTGCGTGACGATATGAAATCGGTTCAGCTGGTCATGGAGAAAATTGGCAACCATGTGGGCGACATCCGAGACTCAGCAGCCGAGGTGGAGAGACCGAGGGAGCAAATATCCGTGGATGTGAGACCACTGCAGGCATGGAAAGGAAAGGAGCAAGCTGAGGGTTCCACGCGACCTCCGAGCCTGAGCACCACGCTCGTGGTGCGAGCATGTGAGGATGATGTGGAAGATCACAATGCCAATCGCAATGAGGAAGGCAATTGCATCCAGGATATGCAGGCAGTTGTGGAGAACGCTGAAATGCACACAAACAGCGTGGCATATGGCGAGAACGGGAGGATGGATTGGGGGTACGCGTACGGTGCATCGCCAGAATTGGGATCGCCACAATGCCAACAAACGAGAGTGAGCATGGAGAAGGATGCAGGGGAAGAGGAGTCGCAGCAAATCGAAATGTCTTGTCAGAGCACTCAGCAACAGACGCCTGTCACAGAGTCCTCAATGTGGACAGATTTCAGCTCTGCTGTTAGGGATTGGCCTGCCCCCACTGCAGTCGTGAGCCGACTGGAGGAAGGATGGGTAAGCACAAAGAAGGGAAGGTGGGATTTGGCAGAGTACAGAAATGACAGCGCCGAAATAGTGGTTGCGCCAATGGAGGACGTGCGTGGAGGCATAAATCTGAACTTATTGCCAGAGAGGCAAGGGACAACCCCAACAGGCGGGGGGGGGGGGGGGGACATTGCACCAAACGCGTGCCATGCAGGCGGAAGCAAGAACGGCGGTTCTAGAATGTGGCGAGGCACTGCTCGCGGCAGAAGACCGCCTGCATCGCAACCGCGATACCACACATCGGTGAGAGTCAGATTGCTCTAAAAACTATTGTGAGGGAATGGGACCAGGTGCCTGCGCGAACATGGTATGAATTTTTTTCACTTGTGCACAAAAACTAACTTCCGTGCTGGCTACTGCGGCAGGGGCCGTTACGACTCGGCGCGGAGTGTTGGGTCCTATATCCGGAGTGTGGAGTGAGACCTGTGGCAGAGGGCATTGCAGGAAGCACACCCCCAGCTCACGATACCGAAATTGGGACAGACAGGAGCTTCTTGATGTCGCTGTGCGAGGCTGGTCAGCAATTTGTGACAGTCACGGGTGTCTACAAGAAGAACGTGGAGTTGATGTTCTTGCACGGGAACTCCGCAATTCGCTACTTGGAGGAGGTGGTGACAGCAACCGATGCTTGTGACAAAACGATAAAGTGGTCAGTGCGGTATCTGGTGGGCAAGGGGGATGAAAGACAATCAGACCGTTCCAACCCGGAATACCTGCCAACCAAGGACCTGCATTGACGCAAATGATGCCGCACTGTTCAGAGCATGCAGTATGCGTTGACGGAAACTGGGAGGACTTAGATTGTAGATATGTTTAGGAAATAAGAGGTTGATCCTCAATACTGGCCGTTTTGTGTGGGCAATGCTCGCGCTGCCAGTGCGAAGTCTATGTAATTTTCCTTGAGCTACAAGGTTTAGGTGGTCGCGACACAACATGCAGCCTAGGTTCGCAGCAATGCGTATGCAGCACGGAACGATATTGTTGTGGTACACGCAGTTGTGGACACACACCCAATTTTTGAATGTAAATATATTTTCAACCTTGTATCGTAGACGTGCACATGGAAATACCGTGTTTGTCATCACCGCGTGCTCTACATACATACACGCAGAACCATACATGTTGTGTACGCATCTGATACATAAGAGGGCGCCCCTAAATACAGCAATATGTATTGTGTGGACCCATGTGCTGTATTGCGCAAATGGGGAAATACTGCAAGAACACTGCACTGCCCCTTGTATCGAGGCGTAATTGTCAGGGAAATAATTAAATGCCTCTCTGCGAGAATCTGCACCGATGTGCGTGCGCATGCAGGAGCAATTCATGGGGCCATTTAATGCGCGAGCCTTAATGATGTGCTAAACCAGTAGTTTTTTACACCCAACAGCCACATTTAACACGACCTCCTTTTACAGCCACCGCAGGCAAAAAAATAGGACTGGTCCAGGATGACACATGGATCGTTTTTTCTGCAACATGAATGCTGCCCCCCGACACGTGCAGGTGCCGCCCAGACCTGTGGTTTCTGTGTGCTTATACTGTGGGAAACGACCTGCGTTCCTACTAGTGCCAACCCCCCCTTTGGATGGTTGCCTCCATGGAAGGGGACATGGTGGTGGAGGTCGGCGAGTCAGCCTTGCCTGTAACACTAGAAGGAATGGGGTCCCCTTCGACATACCCCCTTCGACACGGAGGGCCCTCCGTGTCGCAAGTTTCCACACGCTTGAATTTTGAGCTCCGCGACATATAATTTCAACATGTGTGGAAGTTGTGTCATTCTAATGTCATTAGTTTGGTCCATGAAGGAATGTTCTATAATTAAGGCGTTTCATAGATCTTCTAACTAGACTTTGACCTAGATGTAAGTCACCTACTTCATTAACTACCTAAATGTGAAGGAATGTTCTATAATTAAGGCGTTTCATAGATCTTCTAGCTAGACTTTGACGTAGATGTGAGTCACCTACTTCATTAACTACCTAAATGTGACTCACCTACTTCATTAAGTACTAAGGTAGGAGAGAGGAAATTACCGCATACAAGTGTATCTTTCATTCATCCGACATCAAAGCATTAAGATAGTACATAGTAAATACTAAACAATAAATATTTCACAGTAAATAGTAGACAATTTATAGTATATAATAAATAAAATACCGTTAATAGTAAAATAATATACTATAAATAGTAAATAGTAAACATCGGACATACATAGTAAATAATATACTATATACAGTAGATAATAATATAACTATGAAAATAACGAATATCATACCATTAATAGTAATAATATACATTAAATATTAAATATTAAATACCAGACCATAAATAGTAAATAGTATACTATAAAAATAGATAATAAAAAATTATTAAAATAAAAAAAAAACTATATTAAAAATAAAACTATAAACATTGAATATTAGGTAGTACATAGTAAATATTAGAATATAAACAGTAAATACGAGGCAGTAAATAGAAAATACCAGACAGTTAATAGTAAATAATACACAGTAAAAACAAATACTGGGCAGTAAATAATAACTAGTAAATAGTAGACAGTAAATACTGGACAGTAAATAATAGACAGTAAATAGTAGACAGTAAATAAATAAAAAGTAACTTGGGGTCTCTACATACAAAGGTTTTGAAAACTCCTCATGTATCATGTGCGGAGTGGTGGCTTAGTGGCTAAGGCCTCCATGTGGGAGCCAAGAGGTTCAAGGATCAAATCCCTTGGCCCCCCCGCCCTTGGCTTATCCTTCCTTGGTAGGTATATGGCTAGGCACTTGGATGTATGTGCCTATTAAAGGGGTGGGTTGGGTGGAGGTAAGGATTGCATTTATTAATGGAGATTTCTTTTAAGGAGACATATTATATGAGATTAAATTAATGTACCTCTGCAATTTCCACATAATCATTAATTATTGCGGCGATCAAGGTCATTAATTGCCACGGCCGTCAAAATCATTAATTACGGTCGCAGTCAAAGGCCTTAAACATTTCTAACACTCACTTGGTAAAAAATAGGACTGGTCCAGGATGACAGTACCCCACAGGGCTGCTTTACTTCATGACACATGTCATGACCCAAACACACTGTCATTTATGTGTCCTTTTTGTGTTAGAAAGGACCCCCATTCCTTCTAGTGTAAGGGCCTTGTGAACTACAATTGATTGACTTTGTAAATGGCAATCAAGTCCCACTTGATGGTCAATGGCAACAGTGGCAGACTAATAGTCATGTGACTCGATCGGATGCGGATATTTTGAGATTTCACTGCTCCAAATTTAACTTCAGAGGCCATGGATAGTTGTCCAAAATTGAGGGTTCCAAGAGAGTACCTCCTGATTGTATCCATATTGGTACTCCCAAAGCATTAGCAATTTGGTTGTAGATACCAAGGGGCCTGTTCAGGATTCATCATTGCTTGCAATTCCTTGTCTATACTCATGAACACAAGGGAGGAGAGTAACTTGAGAACTTACCGATACGGAGGAACACATTCCTTGTCTCTAGTACTAGTTGAAATATAATACTTTAATACTTGAGCCTAGACACTACTTTCTCTCTCCATACAGGAGTCTTCTAGCTTGAGTGCACGCTGGTTGTCGCAGTGCAATGGAGTTGGACTGGCTATGTCTTGTCCCAATTCGGCCAGCAATGCTCTGAGCCACACCATCTGTTGTGCTCCATCAAAAATGCTTTGTACTCTGCTTCAATGGATGAGAGTGCAATTGTTGGCTGGAGCTTGCTGCTCCACTGACTCGTGCTTGATCCGAGTTTGAATACCATTCCCATGGTGGACTTCCTTTTGTCGAGATCTTGGGCCCAGTCAGCATCCACGAAGCCCTGCGATTCGAGATGCGAATCCGCCGGGATGAAGATGCCGTGGTCCAGTGTCCCCTTCACATAACGCAAAATCCTCCTGGCGGCTTCAAAGTGGGTGGTTTGTACTCATGTATCTGCTTACGCAATTAACTGGGAATAAAATACATGGCCTAGTGTTTGTTGAAAAAATTAGTGATCCCACTAAGCTCTGGTAATGGCCAGTATTTACGAAGGGTTCGTCCATGTTTTGCTGTAGTCTTGTTCCTTCTTCCATGGGGGTTGTTGCTGCTGAGCATTCCAGCATGCCATATTTGGAGAGCATTCTTCATGAAAAAAATCCCTCCCTCAAGGTAGACAAATTCTACCTCTATATACAAACTCAGTGTGCCTAATTTTTGCATTTCAAATCTATGTTCCAAATTGTTTTCGATAAACTATAGGTTTTGGGTGTAGTTGCCTGTCATAAGCAAATCATCTACATATAAGACCACTATTGCATATAGGCTTCCTTGGATGCAGTAATACAAATTGCAATCAGGAGCGCTTCTGGTCATACCTTGCTCTCAAAGAAATTGGTCAATTTTGGAATACCATGCTCTGCTGGCTTGTATGAGGCCGAGAGCGTTTTCATCAGTCTGACCACTTTATTTCTTTGATTCTCGACTTCAACTCTTTGTGGATCTTCCATGAAGACTTCTACATCCAAATCTCCATTGAGAATGGTTGTTTTCATGTCGAGGTGTTCTATTTTCCAACCTTTCTTCGACGCCATGGCCACCATAGTCCTGATTTTCGTCCATTTGACCATATGTGAAAAAGCTTCATTGTATTCGACACCCTCTGCTTGCTCAAATCCTTTGGCTACTAACCCAGCTTTTAGCTTCTCCAATATTCCATCCACATCCAGTGTAACCTTGAACGCCCATTTTGAGGTAGTTGTGTTCTTCCCAACCGGTCAATCTACGATCCCTTACATTTGATTTCTTGCAATTGATTCGAGTTCCTGTCTAATCGCCTCTCTCCAACCTTGATGTTGGGATACTTCTTCATAACTCTCTAGTTCATTGATTTCTGCATTGTCTCATAGGAAGTCTTCTTAATCTTGTTGATGCTCTCCTTGGCACTGTCTCCTTTTGTTGTGTGATTGCTAGTTCGGTGGAAGCAACGATGGGAGGCGCGAGGTGTGGAGGAGCTACTCGTGTTGTTGATTGGGATCTTGTTGTTCTCTAAATATCATCTGTGCTTTGATTGTCTTGGTGTGGGTCGTCGGTTATCAATGATGGGTTGATGTCATTTAATTCTGGTGTTGTTGTGGTAGTTGGTTGTTGTCCGTCTCCCTCTGATTCTGAAATTGGTCGAACACCATCGTCAGAATTTGCATTGTCTGCGGGTACTAGTGACACTGGGGGTATCTGTGGTGGGTGAACTATCCTTTCTAATCCTATGATTGACTCATCAATAATTACATCGTTTGAAATCAACATTTTTCGAGATGTTGGATCATAGAATCGGTACCCTTTTGTAGTTTGGTCACAGTGAACCAAAAATCCTAAAATGACCTACTTCAGGAGGGATTCCTGTATATCTCCAATATGTGAACATAGGCTAGTGATCCAAGAACCCTAAAATGACCTACTTCGGGAGGGATTCTTGCACATCTTTCTTATGGACTGATGCCAGTGTTAGCATTAGAGGACTTCGATTGATCAAATAGTTAGTTGTGTTAACGGCTTCAGGCCATAGGAATGTTGTGCTCTTGGCCGCTAATGTCATGCAGTGAGCCCTTTCTAGTGTTGTTGTATTTTTGCATTCTACCACAACCGTGCTGGTGTGGTGTGTACGCTTGCGGTAGCTGCCTAATGATGCCATGTCTTTCACAATAAGCAATGAACCTTTTTGATGTGTATTCCCCTTCCCTATTTGTTCTAAGAATTTTTATTTTTTGCGGTCCAAGGTTGTCTAGCAAGCTCTAAAAGCACTGAATCTATCTAATGTTGAGGCTTTAGTGTTCATAAAATACACCCAAGTTTTTATGGAAAGATCGAATGTGAAGGTGATGAAGTATCTTGAGCCAGTTAGTGAAGTAACTAGAAGTGGTCCGCAAATGTCTGAATGGATGATTTCGTTTTTCACTTGCGCTCTGGTCATTGTTAGGCATGGTATGTTATGTTGTCGGTGCTTTCCTTCCATGCGTGATGAACACACCTTGTCCACTGAAGGCAGTTGAGGCAATCTTGTTGGACGTCCATTTGTTGAGAGATGATGTAAAGTTTGACAGTTGATATGACCAAATCTATTGTGCCATAGTTCAATGTGTGGAGGTACATCTACCACATGTATCTAAGCTTCTGGTGTAATTGATTCTAATTTGTACATGCCATTTGTAGTGTCACATGTACCCTTAGCAATAATGTGAGAAGGATCATTGGCATTGAATCATTGTCATTGGGTCCAAAAATTACTAGACATCCTTTGTCCTTAATACCTCTTATTGATAGAAGATTTTTTGTGACTCTTGTGACGTAGAGAAGATTGCTGATGCGATTTATTGATCCATTGTATGAAAGAAGAACATTACCCTCCCCTTCTACAGGATGAGTTTGACCACTAGCCAATCTAACCATGGATGGACCTAAGCCTGAAATGCGTGACATGGTGCTCATGTCACAAGTTACATGTTTTGATGCCCCCAAATCTCGATACCATGATTTGTCATTTGCAGATGTGCCAGTGGAGACCATTGTTGCTTTGAACATTTCGGCAACATCTTTCACTTCTTCCTTCCTTTGCTCTTGAACAGTGTTGATTGCCACTCAAAACTGGTCACTTGGGAGTCCACCATTTCTTCTTGGCCTTGGACATTCTCTTAACCAATGTCCATACCAATTTTGGTGTAGGTGCTTTATAGACTGGAGGCTGATATGCTTGGTAAGCTTGAACAAATGGTCATCGGTGAAGATCGTGTCTTGGTGCCTGACTAGGAGTTTGAGGAAGCCGGGGCAGTCCATTGAATCTTCCGAAGCATCAGTGCTTCGTTCTCCCTTTTGCCTGACTTAAACTCTCTCGTAGTCTCGTCTAACAGTAGCTTGCCAACAAGGTTCCCAAAGCTCGGAAGTTGATCTTTTGTTAGGAGTCCCTCAATGAACGACTCGGAGCTCTTAGGAAGGGCTCCCAACATCACCTGCACCATCTTCTCTTCTTGTATGACTTCTCCGACACTCGCAAGTTGGGTTACAACGTCCTTGATGTCTCAGATAAAGTCATTGACAGATGTCCCCATGTTGATCTTCATGTTGTAAAGCTTGTGGATGAGCATCAACTTTCTTGCTGATTACCGGGGCTCATACAAGGATCTCAGCATCCTCCACACCACTGCTGGGTCTTCGATATCTTGTATTGAAATGATGCTATCTCTCACACTCATGATCATGATGCCCATGGCTTGCTCCCACTTTTCTCTTAGTGTTACTGCTTCCAACCCTTCAGTTATTTCTCATGGCTAGGATAGGTCCACGACTATACTTGGCAGAGCTGATTCTATACAAACCATCTCCCATAATTTTTCTTTCCTGTATATTATTGTCCTCATTTTAATTCTCCATACACCATAGTTGGTAATGCGACCAAGTTTGTTGACATCACTCATGTTGTATGGACTAGCTTCTAACGATATTTTTCTAGTACTTGTTGTGCAAGTCACAATACTATTGTGGAATCTGGGATTTTGCCTGTCTATTTTGAGCTTTCTCTCTTCAAGGTGGCGCCTAGGACGTGTGTTGCTTCAGACTTGCAGTTGTATGAGAAAGACTGCAACGACCGGACTACTACCAACTACTTGAAAAAACTTTCATCACCTAAGACATTCAAGCACTGTTGCTTCTTATTGGATGATGGCTCTTTGATAAAAAATTAAAAAATTAAACAAAAAACCTCACTCAGTCTACCTGAGATTATGCTACTCTAGCATACATCTGCAGTGATTGAATGCAAGTATTGGTTGACTCTTCTCTAGAAGAGAGAGCACCGCTCTAATACCATGTTGAAAATCTCTGTAATGCTTTATTACATTGATTGAACAAGTCCATAGAAAAGAAAAGATGCAACTCAATAACATACTACTGTATAATACATACTCAAAATTCAGAGTTAACCTATACAAGTCAACTTGTCTATAAATACAAGTGGGTGAGTGATTTTAGAGACTTCAATGGTCTGAGCAGGGCTGATTTTTCACAAAGTTTTTGCCTGTCCATGTCCAAAAAACCTTGAATTGAAAGGCAAAAAAAATTGCAACCTGTCCCAAAACCAGTAATTTCTAAATCAACCCGTCCATGGAAAGGTTAAAGAAAAAACAACCCGTCCCAAACCTGGTTTGAAAATGAAAATACCCATCCCGCAAGAGGTATAAATAAGTCTCTTACGTACAATGTTGGTAAAAAAATTAAAAAACAAAAAAAAAACAAAAGATGTTGACATGTGACTGGTTGCACTTGGAAACAATAGGATCTTGACAAATTGTAGATAGGTTTTTAGATTGGGTTCCAATTAAGAAAACCACACAGGGAAGACCAAATGAGTGTCAGGTGTTACATCTAGGGATCACCATTAAGTTAATTGATAGATCACAAGGGAATTAAGGTGAATTTAGGACCACAAACACAGGGAAAATGACTTCTAAAATGAGTTTTAGGAATGATTTAATTAAGGTTAAGGGTCACTCACAGCAGTACATGCAATTAATCAGTCACTCCCTTACAACCCACTCTCGTCAGTAACATCACTCTTATAATGTGTTTTGCATTACAGGGAGTCACAGCTCAGCCATAGACATTTGAGTACGCCATAGTCTCAGAAACCCAAGGCAAAAACTCCTTGAGGTGACCATAGTCTCTTCAAATAAGTAACCAAGGACTATCGGCCATACCACAGGTTAGGAAACATTACAATCACACATGACTCTCCTACCTCTTGATCAAATGAATTAATTGATTTGCTTCAATATCTCAAAGTTGAATTACTGTTTAGTCATTTTAGACTTATCAAAATCAAATGGAATTTTAACATATTAGAATTAATTATTATAACTTGCAAAAGTTTAGTTACGAGTGAGGGGAACCTAGTGAACGAGTCTAAGCAAAGTGAACTGAACCGGACCGGGACCGAAAGCGTCTAATGGCAGTAACAAGTAACCAGTAACTAGTAACCAATAACCAAGTCAGCATCAAGTTCTCGAATGAGGTACTGGCCACTCCTCCTTATATGCTTGCCCTGTTAGCCTCACCCAAACCATATGGGTTAATGCTCCACGTTTCTCGCGTGCGACTCCTTCTCTTTCTCTCCCAGGAACGTTGTTTTCGCTCAACTGCTTCGCGGAACAGAGTCCTTCAACATGGAAAGATGTTTCTTTCCCAACCAATATCAATCACGTTACTCAATGCAGACCTTCATGGCCGACACTAAACAGAATTCGAATCAATCTCCAAACTTTATTCGAACAGGGAAAAATACGATTACAGAAAGAGCTTCACACTCAATTCTGCGAAGAGGTTATGTTGAAACTCAATTAATTAGGCACGCATAATTTTATATCTCTCCCCTCACCGAAAGATACAAGATTCTCGTACTTACTACGCACGATTCACGTGGAAGTTGGTTAAGCAAAGATTGCTCCTTTCTCAGGAACTCACAGGGATAAAATCTTCGACTCATTCTATCACAATTAATGAAGGCATTTTATTCAATTCCAAGGGATGACTTCAGAATCTACTACCATAACAAGTCTCCGATCTCCCTTCCCAGGAAAAATCACACAAGACTCACTCCTGCCTTTCGCAGGGATGACAAAGGATTCCAGTGCATGCTTCCCACACTACACAAGAACACTAATGACATTAAGCAAAATCATTTAGCCCCTTTCACAGGGTTCAACTCCGAAGATAACACTCATACTTAGATTCAGTCACACTATGACTTTCTGCACATCAAGTTTCTTCAGAAGAATTACGTAAGATCATTTTAGTGTTTAAGTGATTCTGACTCTCACTCCAAGGGGATTGCTACAACTTCTTTTACTGAGTTGTCAAGATTAATTTATGCACTTATTCGCGATGGCACTTCACATTCGACTCGTGAATCATGGCCCCGAATAAGAATATTAGATTCAAAGCATTCAAACTGCTTCACGCAGTTTCACTTCTGTCACATACTAACATCAGTCGCAACACATTTAAAGAAATCAATTAACCATGATTCCCTCAAGGATGTAATTTATCAAAGACTCTTCCTTCGGTCCAAGAGTTTCACACTCTTGTCTCTGTAAATTATGTCTTCACAGGATTTAAAAACACACATCAAGACTCACTCCCTTCACAGGAATAAGGTATTACAACTTCAATCTGGATCCTTCCCGAACCAGGGAAGCACAAATTGATGTAATCGATTCACAACAAACACCAACACAACACATTTACTCTTCACACTTACAAATGATGAAATAGCTTCACGCTTATTATATTATGTAAAGTAAAATGTACATTCAAAAGGGGTTTCACACCCAAGCTAGACTCGCTCAAAAACTACGAGACAAGGGAGACTCTCTTCTCGAGAGGGACTCCTTTCTCCTCCCTCTCTTCTCCTCTATACCCCCTGAGTTAACTACCTCGTCTCTTGGAACCAGATCTCATGAGGCTCTTCAACTTAGTCACATGCCTATTGTCATGCCCAAAAGACTCTTCAACTCCTGAGATTTTACTTCACTAAGTCAAATGAGTCTCCTTTTGCTCAATTCCATTAACTAGTCACTAATCCCTCATTTCAGTGTTCATTTGGCATTCTAATGTACATATTGAGTTCATATTTTGCCAAAATTCAAAAATGTCTACATCTAGACTAAAAATCTGTACCACACAAATTATGCCTTCAATGCCCGTTAGTTATTTGTCTTTTGTTGTCGATTCTCATCTTTCCAGTACACCCCATTCTAATTTCCTCTGCCACCATCATTTCTTTTTTATTTCTTGTCCTTCAATCTCCCATTTCTTTCCCCACACTCTATCCTCAAGGTGTTTCCATCACCCGTCATCGCCCGTCTGTCACCACCCACATTCCCTCCACAAGAGGGGTTTTTCTAAACAAAACCTAATCAAAAGTCATCTACGTACTAGTTTGAAGTTAGAGACTTTAGATGCTTTGATACGCATTTCATGTGCAAATATTCCAGTTGAAAACATCAATTGGAATGCAGTGATGCTTGTTTGGAGAAACATGAAGGATAGGAGAATTCATCCAGTTCTTTGAAGGGTAAGTAGTTCTTTATTTTTAAAATTTTGAACATGTTTATATATACTAATTCTTATTCAATTGCTAAGTTTACCTTCAATTATAATCTTTAACATTATGTTAAAAAGGTTCTAAATTTTGTGGTTGATGAATTAATGTATGCAGGTGAATCAAGCACTTCAAGATTGATATTTTGATTGGGTACTAGTGGTTTGATTGCATAATGCTTATATTCACATGTCATATATGACATAATGTAACTGATATATGTATCATTTATTTTTTGGGGGAAAAATTATCAAAAAATATATTATTTTTAGAACCCGTCCAAAGTGAATTTGACACGTCCAAAAACCGGTTCATTTTCTAAGATCCCGTCCACTGGAAATGTTTTTTTTTATGAACGTATCCCTAGACATGTTAGGGACCTTGTGAAAAATCACCACTGGGTCTGAAAGTGAAAGTAGTGATTCTAGCTATTCTCACCAAAGAGATTTTAGGTGTAATGAATGTAAAGGTAAAGTTTGCTTCAACTTCAGTCTAAACTTAACCCAACTGTAAAGTTGCTTGGTGACAACGGTAAGTTAATAGTAAGTGGATGTGGCACTAATTTCAACATGAACAAAATATCCAAGGACTTGAATTTAAGGTGGTTTACACCATGGACCATGAAATCGTCCCAAGGCCTTGTAAAATTTGTGATTGGTTCTTGAACTTGTCCCAGGACTACTTCGGTTTACATCAAGGAAAACATTTCAAGGTGATCATGGAATTCGAAGTTCTCAAAAGATATATTTCCCAAAAAAATAGGGATCCATGATAGAGAATTGTTGTTATAATAAATTCTTAATGAATTTCTTTGGGAACTATAGATACAATGACAGTTTTCTTTAATTACATATTAACGTTATAATTTGAAATCACAATAAAAAAAAGGTTGTTTTTTGCAACAATCTTTCATTTCTCTTGCATCCTTGTTTTGGCATGGTTTAGATAGTAGTTACAATTTTTATTTTCAAAACATAGAATGATATACTGCTCATGAGGAGTTTCATAAAGGGTTGCAAGGAGAGTGGTTACAAAATTTGTAATAGATGTAAAAAATGGCAACTCCAATTTTCAAGAATAACCAAACATTGGTTTTTTTAAATGTTACATGATCCTCATAGGCTCGCCTTTTTTTCTAGTGCATTTCACCCTCCTCTAATTACACCCTTGTTCAATGTTTGGCAAAAACAATAATGAAAGAGTCATCTTTCAATTATTGGAGCTAGAATCTTGCAAGGAAATAAAGAAATGGTAACAACCATTAAAAAAAATAACTTGCTTAAAAGAACATTGCATCTAGAAGAAAAAAATCAAATAAAGAAAATGAAAAAAAAACTAACAAGAATGATAACATTGTATTCGATAATTGGAGACTTTTTGATGACTTTGAGACCATTTAAGGATGTGGATTTCACATTTGTAGGAAGGAACACACTACGAACATGCTATGTTCCCAATTTTGGATACATTTATGATACTCAAATGCATGGAATTACACATACCGAAATTAAAAAATGGGATATATGAAAATATTTTCATATACAAAATTGCTATCATATTTATTGAATACGGTTGAAATACAAAATACAAGTGGAATATCCAATATTTAGGCCAAAGTCCTTGAAATATAATCAATCACCAACCAGTACATGCGACAACTAATTGTATGTCGATATAACCTATATGTTTGGATCGTCAATACGACGTACTACTTTTATTTTTGCAATAACCTTTGCGGCCGTTTCATTTCTTTTGCTTTAATTGCCTCCATGGCTCTGAAGATCTCGGATCCGCGGTTGTAACCTTGTTTGTTCACTGGTCCGGAATATGTGCCATTCGTCCATATTTGCCGACCTGCTACCAAATTGCGGGATGTGGTATTGTAAGTGGAATATGAATGCGTTTGCGAAACCAAATGTTTTGCACTCCTCCGGGGGGCCAAACAACAATCGGACTCGCAAGAAGCAATCTTTAGGGCTCTCCTATCCAATGGCGAAGTCGAGGATGAACATCAGGTGTGCTTGAAGTTGGCAAATATGTGAAGAAGATAATGTCATGGCAAGAATTCAGCGGAAGGAATTTGAAGTGCATCACCTAATTGCTATTCGAGGCGGGATAAATGAAAAAATTCACAAAAACATCAAACAAACAAGGTAACATTTTTAAAACATGAATGAAATATTTCAACAAAATTGGATTTGATGCATGAAATTTTATGTAGATCGTACGATGAGGTTATTGAAGGCCTTTGCATCAACTATAAGCCATTATGTCCTTATTCCTCCCAAAACTCGAGTAGACACTACTGTGGGGACTTCGAATTTCGTTATTATATTAAGAATTTTCTGCACATAAAAGTATTTGAACCCCTCTTTTTCTTCATCCAAAGCCTTTCTTCTTACTCTCTCTAATCACTAGCCCATTTTATGTTTTTCATCTCTAAATCTTCACATTGCTCTCATTTATAATACTCTTCTAATCATTATTTTTGTTAATTCTTCTTTATATTCATCAATTTCAAGCCTTTGTATTTTTTAAATTCATTATATATTCTTAGTGTTTCATACGGGTCTTAACTCATAGATCAAACTACATGTTCACTTGGTGGTTGCAATCAAGGGTTTTCATCGTTTTTCATCATGCAAAAAAAATACAAGTCTATTACCAAGGAATAAAAAATTAACAAGAGAAACCAATGAGGTATTCTATAACTAATGAGAAATAAGATTGTAGATGGATGAATAGCATAGTATTACGGCGAATGCGCACAATGAGATTATTGCAAATGTTACAAAATTTTATTTATTTAAAAAAAATTTAACTACATTTATTTCATATCAAAAACAATTAATGCATCACCAACTATCATATCATCAACTACTGGTACACAAGAGGAAGGAAAAAACAAAAAACCTTAAAGTTTTTTTAAGATTGATTTTTTCTAGAACATTTTCTTGGTAATATGGGGTTTTTCTTACATCATTCCAAGAATCCAAATTTTTTGTGGAGAACATGAAAAAAAAATAAAAAAATTCTTAGATAAATTCTAATTATTCCTCAACTATATTTGTCCTACTGTCACTGTTTATTTTGTGATGATGAATTTTTTTCATAACTTGTACTGCCATAAATTTTTGGCCAATAATTTGTGCATCACTATGGCTTATCACAAAATATCATTTGTCTTCTTATTTTCATATACTAAATTTTATTTAATTTGTTATTGGAGCATTTTTCCTAATTAGAATCTTTATTATCATTTCAGCAAGTTCAATTATTTTTCCCTGTAGTTCATTACCCTCTTTCATTTTTTCCGTAGAAACTCTTTAGATTTTTTTATTTTTTTCAACAATCTATTCACCTTCAAAAAAAATTATCATTGACAATGCACAAATTATGCAATACTATGCAAGTTGCTATAATATTGGGCATGTTCCTCAAAGATACTTCAAATTGCTTCATTACCAACCTTCATGTATTTTCCAAAATTCCAATGCATTTTTTGCACATATATTGGTTGGAAATTGAATAAAATTTGGATTTGTCTCCTTCCCGGATAATATAGCATTTTCACCCTTAAATAGATTGTACATTCAATGTCTCACAAGATATGCAACGTGTCCTATAAGTTTATATTGCTAAAACTTACTTTCTATGCAACATCATCCAAATTCTGTAATCCAAAAAACAACCCAATCATGAAGACTTTCTATCCAGCTAAACTCATAATTTCATAATACATAGTTTGGTCCAACAATTATTTATAAAATAATAGGCTTCTCTAGTAATAGTATTCACCGCCAATTACAAGAGCTAAAAGATGAATATGTAACTTATTTATTGTCCCTATGATGTAAGATATATCATGCAAGTGCTCAAACCTTGAAGCTAAAATTTTAAATTATGATTTATTTGGAGTTTGCACAAAAACTAATTGAAGATGTTTCCTAACAACTCGACAAAAACTTTCTTATCATTTTTTATAATACACTATTGTGGACCTCATATAAGTCTCTTATGCTTTGCAACCCATCACCACTACCCAACCTATGTAATGATAATGCGACCTTCTCTTCCACCAACACAATAACTCTAAAACGGGCAACTTCTTTCTTCAAATAGGGGCCCAACCTCCTACACAAAAATCTAAATGTAATGTATTTTACTCGAGTTCATTTCCTAAAAAAATTCTTTGTCCACGAACTTAACAACAAAGGATCCACAAATCCGTACATTTGTTCTTGACACCATGTGCTCCTCTTTCTATGCCCCATATTCTCATAAACCAACCTCAAAATTACAAACTTCTCCCATTTTCCTTGCAAAATCAATGTTCGAATGTCCACAACATGCTTCACAAGCATGTACAAAAACATGTAAAATCCTAAGAGCAAAATAATTGTCTCTTCCTCCTCTCATCCATTGCAACCATGCTTGCTAGAATTCATGGTGAAAACAAGCGAAAACAAGAAGACAAGACAAGTGAAGACTAGAAACAACAAAAGAATGGTCAAACTTGAAACTTTTCCAAAACTGCCCTTTTTAGGCATTTTTTTTATAAAAAAATCAGCACATTCACTTTTTGGTGCATGGACATTCCTCCTTGTCCGCATTTGGTTTAAACCTACTGTATTGAGGGGCCCAAATACTTTGCAAATTGCTTTTTTTCAAGAAATCATACCACGGAAGTTGGACCGTGGGAAAAAAGGCCATCTTCATTCCATGGTCCATGGGTGCATGCAAGCCGGCCCTAATATAAGTTGCACGTTTTCGTGACATTTGTTGTGTTTGAATTCTCAATTCTTTTCTTTTCTTTCATCATCGTGTGGCAAGTCGCATTTAAGGAGTTCATCCCATGAGACACATCAAGTGGGTAATGATTATGTGGCAAGTCGCTTGCTTAACAATGAATGATGATGAACATTAATGGCTCGGGGGGACATGTTATGTCTCACAGAGCCCAGACAACTCTGGCAGCCTGCCCTTTCCCCCAACAAAAAGCATTTGATACTGACCTTTTCAAATTCGACTGAGGAAATAATACCTTCGTTGGACTTACACCCCTGACAATCTTGCAGCCTAGCCTGCACCTCTGCTACTCTTTTCTCTGCATTTATACATTTATTTATTTTGATAATTTTATTTTTGATGAATTTGAATCAATAAGATTTTGATCTGTAAGAGTTTTGGAAATTCTTGCTGTGACTGAACAACTCCCCCTTCTGCCTCCAGTGCAGTCACCAGGTTGGTGTAACTCAGGGCCACTTCACACACAAGCCAAGTGCCGGGACCATGAGATTGTGAGAGCCCAAACACACCTCCAAAATCATGTCGTGCGGTCACGGGCCCTCAAGTGTAGTGTGAAGCCGTAAGTGACCGGGCCCTCAACCCAATGCCATTTCAATGAATTTCTATTCACACGGGTCTTCACACATGATCAAATTCGAAGAAACCAACGGTTGTGAGCGTTCGGAGTGTCATGGTCTCCCGGTCTGGTGGTAGGCATGCCTCCGAGAGGCGGTTTTTGAGAATAGTCCAAGTGACCATGAAACACGATCCATTCGATGCCACGTAGGAATCCACCCATGTAGACGTTACCTCCATCTTGCTGCATCCACTCACATACTCACTCCGTTGGTCCCTCAAGCGTAGCGTGAAGCGAACTTGGACCGGCTCCGCCTCCGCCGTTTCCACCAACGAGAGTGCTTGAGGTGTAAATTATCACGGGCTCGCAGTCTCACGTGCTATGATCGGGGGAAAACCGGCGGTTAGCTACAAATGAACCGGTTGAGTTTAAGAAATAAGCGGTTGAAGTTCAAAACTGCAGGAAAATTAATGAATCAGTTAGGTTTAAGAAATAAGCGATTGAAGTTCAAGACTGCAAGAAAATTACCGATCATTTAGAGGACTTTATAAAATATACCCCAATTCAATAAAGGAAAACCGAAGGATGTCGTCAACATGTAACCAGTTGGACTTGCAAACACGAGGATCTCAACCGATTAGTATAATGCCCAAAAACCTCCCCCGTCACTGCTCGTGTGTGAAGGGGCCCTCATTCGGTAGCCTCGGCACCGGATTCTATGTTCGGGGAAAACCAACGGCTAGTTCATTATCAGCCGATGGATTTCCCCTCATGGCGGGTCCAAATTTCCAACCATCGGATGGCAATCCAACTGTAATTTCAATCCTCCGGCAATTAGCCGATGGACCAGAAAATGTCCCGGAAATGTAGCCGATTCTTCTTGTGAGTTACTGGATTTTAGCCGAAAGCATCCAGAGCGCTATTTGTCTGGGGCATCTAATGATGCACTTGAGGAAGTACCCTAAACCTTAAACTTTTTGAATTATGCAACCTTTTCATGACCAAATCCAATTGCTTCTATGAAGAATTGGGGGACCCTTGGCCTTCAAGCGGTGAAAGCATTGCTAGGTTCAATTCCTACCAAGGATATTAACTCTTCAAATTTAAAGTTTTGAACATGCCATTCTTTTCAGTTATTCAAGATGTTGTACTAAGAAATGAATTCTAATAACTTTTCATACATTTTTTAAACAATTAGTGCCGATATGAATTCCATTTAATCGGATATTGGCCAATGAAAATATGAAAATATAGGCAATTGGCCAATTAATTTTACACAAGACCGGCTGTTGCCGATGTAAATTGGGAAAAATCCGACCCTTCGTAGCAACTACCGGCAATTAGCCACTAAGGCTTCAAAAACTTCCCAAACTCTGACCGGAGTAAACGTGAGGTTCGCGAGCCTCCATTTCACGCTCCCCACCTCCAGTGCAGAGGGCGACGTGGGTTGAGGAGCGTTTGTGCATGTGTTTTGGTAAAGGAAACCCAGCAGGCTATCCATGGCAATGTGTAGCTTCGGCATTGGCAGTCAACACCTATTCACCGTGCTAGTCAGCCTAGGGTTTCTGTGCTTTTTCCCCCGGGAATCAAATTCCTTAACAGCATTGTCAGTCTTCCTGACTCCTGAGATTAGCCCCCAGCCAATGAGCGAGTCCGCCCTACAAAATTCGTTATACAACAGATCATACTGAGGTGGGCGGATGCTAAACGCTTAATCTCCCCAACTAAGGTAATTTAGAAATACCATAACCCGTGAAAGTAAGGTGATTTGCATTGAAGATCTGGTCTGACAATCATGAGATAATTTTCCAAGATAGACGAGAAGGATTCATGAAGAATGCAAGTTGTTTCATATTTTTCTGTCTTGTACAAAAAATGCTACAAATTTTCAAAGTGAAAAGTTGTCAAACCCCCTACTCGTTCACTAGATTCTTCCTACACCGAACACGGTAATCCGCATTTCCATACAGAACATCGCCTAAATCGGTTACCTCATGAGTACATTAACACTTGACTCCCATTGGCTACACTAAGGGCATGCCCAGGAGAGATAGTAAGCAACCCGCCAAAAATAATGTATTATATGGTGTTTAGGGTGTTTGGGGAGCCCTCCATCTTGGGCGGGGCAGCTCATCTTGAGTCAGAGCCCACCAAAGCCTAGGCATACCCCCGGTATAATTAGGAAGCAATCAATAAGACAACGACACCTATTATCTGACATGGGATAAAGTAGGATATCGGAGTATCTGATGTTAAAGTAATCTCTTGGCGGGCCGGAGGAGGGTCGCCATATGAACCATTTATGGCGTTGGAAGGCCTTTACTATACCCGGGCCGGTTCTAAATTATGCCGGACCGGACATTGGTGGGGCTCAATTTATGCCGGTACCGCCACCTAAGAACCCGGGATGCCCCATTTTTGGCGTTGGCATGCCCCATGGCGAGGCTGCTGGGGACGCCCTAAGTGTGCACGCATTGAAGTTGCCGCCGAGCCATGATCCGTTTTAGAAATAACACTTCACCATTATGACGGCGATCTAGTGCACGGCTAGAGGGTGGTTAACCGCTTATGGTATTTCTACCTTAAGGTAGAAATACCATAACCCGTGAAAGTAAGGTGATTTGCATTGAAGATCCGGTCTGACGATCATGAGATGATTTTCCAAGGTAGACTAGAAGGTTTCATGAAGAATGCAAGTTGTTTCATGTTTTTTGGGCCCTATACAAAAAAAAATATCACAGTTTTTCAAAGTGGAAAGTTGTCCAATGCCCCTACTCGTTCATTGGATTCTCCCTACACCGAACACGGTAATCCGCATTTGCATACGAAGCATTGCTTAAATCGGTTACCTCGTGAGTACATTAACGCTTGACTCGCATTGGCTACACTGAGCGTACACGCATTGAAGTTGCCGCCGAGCCATGATTCGTTTTAGAAATGGCACTTCACCATTATGACGGCGGTCTGGTGCACGGCTAGAGGGTGGTTAACGGGTTATGGTATTTCTATCTTATCCCACTTCCTCCTAGGACATGAAACACACGATTAGTACGAGATAGTTCGCAAAATCCAAATCAAGGTTGTTAGCCGTTCTCCTCGTAATAAGTGAAGATTTTTGCACTCATTAAATGGTCGTATAGGTCCCCTCCCCCTCTCAATTGTGT
Organism: Polytrichum commune; assembly: GCA_950295325.1. Classification (NCBI taxonomy): domain Eukaryota; kingdom Viridiplantae; phylum Streptophyta; class Polytrichopsida; order Polytrichales; family Polytrichaceae; genus Polytrichum; species Polytrichum commune. Next base: position 71,875,624 of record OX485803.1, read on the forward strand.
TGACTGCTAGGACGAGAATGATTATCATATTTTGAGCAAGCAATCCAATCTTTTGTGAAGTAGGAAAACCGAGAACAGTGAATGACCACTACTAGTGCACTAGACTAGGGGCAACATGATTCTGGTGCGGACCCGAAATGGCTAATTGTAAAAGTGGTGGCCCGAAAAGGATGCAGTGATAGGTGGGATGCAGTGATTGGCCGGATAGGTGCTATTTCACACTAAATGTGATCACTTTTGGGTGCCGTTGAGTTAACCATTTTGTGTGCATTCATATCCAGAGTAGGATATTTTGATGCTCAATCTAGACAAGTTTGACTTACTTGCCTTTCCAAAACAAATGTGACTAATTGTTTGCATGGAGTAGAATTATGAAACGACTTGCATTCCTTCACCCATTTCCTCTACTCCATCTTTGAAAAGTATTGCACAAATTTCAAGCCACTCCTTCTAGCTAAATCAACTTATTTTTCACCGTTTTCCGTATATCTACCTTGAACATGTGTATTTTTGGTAGTCATTCTTGGAGCCACACCAAAACACATATCAATCAAATATAGGTGTCCAAGTAAGATAAGTAACCAATTATGCACATCTACCTAAATTACTCCCAGCCCATACTTTTTTGTGGTCAAGAGCCATGCCTATACTTAGAGAGGAAACATAGGCAACTACACCCCCTATGCAAGTTCCTAGCACAACTTCAAACCCCACATCAAATTAACATACCCTGTTCATACCACCACTAGGGGGGGATCACATGATCATAACACTACAACGATTAAAGTTAGTTACACTGGACGTGCATTCTAAAATTTCACAACGATTTTCAATCCCATGGGGTGCACTAGATTTGGGCGAACCAACCCATATACTCATTCCTTGTTGGATGCCTAAACCCTTATCTCCAAGGAACCAGTGTATGGGTTGGTTCGCCCAAGCCGGATGCACTATATTTACAGATTCAAATTGACATGAGTGGGAAATGATGCTATCTTAACGCTTATTTCCACCTACCATGATCATTTTTAGGGTGTTTGTTTTTGGATAGTATCCCATTACTTGCAATTTTTTCATTTGACAAAATAATCTCAATTAGAAAGAACAAAAGTGGCCTTCAAAACTTGCATGTAAGTTTGAACTGAAATATCTCATTTTTCTTTTGAAGAATTATAGAAAGAAATTGACAAGACAAAATAGTTACAACTTTTGTTATCATATAGAATTTGCACAAGGTTTAAGATGTACGTGTTTTCTTCCATATTTTCTCATAAAGGTTATAAAAGTAAATGGTAGGGGGGGGGGGTCAAAAGTACCCACTCAAGTCACTTTGGTTCTCTACCATTGAGTGCGCCCCCTAAGTTTCAATCCAGTAGAAATATTGAAACCTACAACGTGGACCTTTGATGTTAAATGTGTTGTGGGTTGGTAAATAGGTTGCACCCACAATGCTATCCTCGGACTTTTTTTTAATGAGGAACTTAGTTCAACAGTGCCCACATTATTACCATGTAGGCTCAATATATATAGTTCCATCTCTTGCACTAGATCGTTTTACAGTCTGCAAAGATGGTTACAAATACTCAGAAGAAGAAAAATAAATTAGTCATGTAGAGGAAGATAACTTCACTAAATAGTCCATTAGTGTGGTGAAAAATTCATATGGGAATAGGTAATGTGGGCCAAAGACCCTGTGCCTTCCCCTAAGTCTTCCGGGAGACTTCCGACCAACACCCTGAGTATTAGGTCAAGGACAGAAGTATCCACAAAAAATAGTAACCCACATCAATTTTATTAGACAAACAATGAAAGCCGCCCACACTAATTTCAAACTAGAGATAAATTGGCATGGGGTGTAAGTATGTTAAAGTGGGTCAAAAAAAAGCGCTATGGTTTATTGATACCATAGCAATTTTGGTCAAATGCCTAGAAGTAGATTCAAGTTTTCAATATGACCGAATGACTACATATCCTAAGCAAGTTTTGCCATGGAAACTATGCACAAATTAGCATGGCAAAGAAAAACACTCTCTTACCCACAATATGTACAAAAGAAGAGCCTGGTGATGGTTGTGCACCATATTCCATTTGTAATCATGTAGAGCTTGACCGCAGTAGGCATTAACGTCTTCACCAGAATGCAGTGTCATGAGAGGTGGTAAAATGTATATATCGTTAAGTACCTGAATTCCTCTATGTGTGGCGTCTCTTGCAACGCACAAGATCAACCTGTCTATCCGACAACAAAGGGAAACATGCAAGCATAACTTCTACTCGTAGATGTGTGCCCAATTGTTTGCGCTCGGAGAGGAGGTCATAAGCCACCCAAAACCGCAGGAGCATCATGACCTGCATATTTCCATGTGGACGCTAAATCATATCAGTGTGCACATCCAAGTGGGCAAGGTGCAAAGAAGCCCACACCACAAATGATGAAATGGAGATGTGCCAACTATGGTTAAGCTCGCGCAAAGAGTGCAGCAATGGGAGGTTGTGGAAATGTTGATTCATAGAACCGGTAGAGACTCATCAAGAAAGATGAGGCATGGCACAATGGCCATGAGCACAACATGATTGGGCAACCTTTCAATGAAGTACCCAAATCATGTTGCCTCATCATCCATATGGGTGTGATTATGCGGGGATACTATGAAAAGAAAGGAGAGATACAAGGTTTGTGCCACATATGGTTGTGGGTCTTGTGTGGAAGATGATGAGGCAAAACAAGAGGTGAGAGTGGGAGGATGCAACGTTGGAGTAATTTAACGTCGTTTAGGGTAATGGCTAAATCATGATGTGATTGACTCACCTAGGAGATGGAAAGATCTTAGAGCCCAACAACATATTAATGAGAGAAAATGAGATTAATAACATTAATGAGTACATACAAAGACGGTCATATGTATTCTTCTATGGGTGTTGTGATGATTCTTGTATGTGTTTGTCATGAATTGATTTCCTCTATGTATAGTGTGAAATGAAGTTGTACAAATATACAGATTGTTGTGGGGAATTCAAAAAACACAAACAAGTATTTGGTGAGTGCACGCACAAGTTACCCAAAAAATGTTGAATTTGCAAATTTGATAAAAGCATGGTAGGTATGTCAAAGCAAAATAGGCCAACATCAACAAGAATGAGGCCCCTAATCACTAATTTTGAGTTGGCCTAGGAGTGTTTGACACACCGTCTGCAACTATAGCACTGCAAGCAACTAAGGCAAGTTGTAGGGTACAATAGAAGTCATATAGTTTCGGGTAATATGTTATGAAGTCATCCAAATTTGTTTTGATTATGAGGACTTCATGGAGCTCTAAGAACACCTCCCAAGGGAAAGGTTATTTGTGGCCATCAAATGTGCAAGTTGGAACTTCAGTGATAGTTGGAGAAGACTTATGCCATTGGGATATTTTTATTGAAGGAATCACTTATGTGGCACTCACGCTCACAGTCCTACATCTCCAAAAAAAAAAACGTCATAGCTCCAAAGAGGACATACAATGTTGACAACAACCACATTTTCTCACAGCTCAGCTTTAGGAACCTTCAATGGTGCATGTTGAAGGCACCCATCATCATGAAGGGCGGTTGAAGGGGTGGGGGACAATGCACACCCACCTTGAGGACAATGTGCTTCTAGTGATAAGATGAAGTGGGAGAAGCCATAAGCTGACAATTGAGGGAAACTCGAATAAGAGTACTATTGGAAGAACAGATGACATCCGGGCCACTTCAATAGACTGTGGGGATCAAGTAAGAGGTAATCATATTTTGAGATTCCAGACATCATTGATTTATATCCTGAATTACCATAAAAGAGTAAATGGAGCAACAACATATCGCAATAATACAAGGAATTACTTTTGAGGGAGTAAAATGGGAAACAAAATTACTGATGGCAGTTGAAAATGTATACATCGAACCATGTACAAACCACATTGCCACTAGTAGGAAGCACCTATTAAAAATTTAATTAATGTAATTACTAAAGAGTCCCAAGAATAGTAATAGTATTGCCCTCCAAACTCTGACATAGCAAAAAAACCACATAAACATGAGAGATTCCTTGTCATATATGACACTAACAACAAACTCCTACTGCATAAGCGAAGTTAATGTCACATATTTGGTGTTGGAAGTAGGAGGATGCCTTTGTTGTTATGAACCTCTAATGACTTGGAACTTTGCCGATTTAGTGACACCAAATGGCCCACTTTCCACTAGTGACTTGATCATGCTTGCTCCCCTAATGAGATCTTCGAATCTCCAATTATAGTCTATAATTACGACTATGGTATCGCCTTGCCATGGAAGATCCCAAAGAATTTATGACTAGCAGCGAATTGATCCAATGCAATCTAAACCTAACTTGTGAAGTTGTTATAAACATCCTGTAAACTTAAAATTTCAAACTGTGTGACCACATCCCAAGCTTTATCTTTTTAGAGATACATTCATAGACATTCTTGTCATTTCCTTTTTTAGATAGTTTTTATCGTTATCAAGAATTTCATACAATATATAGGCTACATCTATACCTTGTGGCCAGTTTTGTGGCTAGAATAGTATGTTGTACCATTGTTTGCAGTTCCTGAACCCCTGGAGGCTGCCATGGCTGATGCGCTTGCAATCTAGTAATAATCAATCAAAGGAGAATATCTAGTTAAGATCAAACTTTGGGCATTCCTATTGGTGAGAATTAGGAAATGAGACCCCAAATGAGCATGCATGAAAAACTCATGTTTTGTGCAAAAAAAACTCATTTATCCAGATATTCAAACGGATTCAGGATGTCGGGTGCAGTACAGTGTAAGGTTAGTGAAGCGAGTGGACAGAGAAACATGTACTTAGTGCCTGTCTGATGCAATTTATGAGGTGACAAAAGTGCAGGCACTCAATCCATGCACAAAGCCATGACTGAAAAATAGATAAATAGGTGTAAACCGTAGATTGGGTGGTCGGCTACAATGCAGTGATTATTTTGTCAGGGCCACCAAATTTTGACAAGAGTTTTCCATAAAAACCAGCCGACGTGGCCACATAGTAGTAAAGGCACTAAGGACTGGACAGTTCTTTCAAGCAACATGGAAATCGACAAAAACGCTTGCAGGAAATTGTGGCACTTTGGATGACAAAAGCTTACACAGTTTCCTGCCTTATGACCACATAAGCCACCATTGCAGAATGACTCATCGACATCCCCATTGAATCCAGAGGCTTGTCCCTCCCAATTTCCTGTTCTTTGGGCCGACCCTTCTTCATGAGCACCCAGCCCTGTGAGCCTAAGCCTTTTTGTCTGAAGATCCGCCTGCAGACTAAGTTTTGTCCCTCCTCCTTTTGACAACTCAGCACTCGCCTCTCAACCTTTTTCCTGTGAGTTTCAGCAATGTGCAGATTGGAGTTCCAACTCAAAATGTTTTCCGTGGCCGGCCTCATAATTGTACTCTGACGCCCCGCGGTATTCCTATTTCTTTCTGGGAAAATAATATGCTACCTTTTGGGTGTCAATACTATTTCTTTTTGGAAATTATGCGCAACCTTTTGGATGTCAATACGTGTATCATTGAATACATGTCTGATCTCTATATTACTGCCCACTAGGCTGCTGTAGATCACATCAACTGAGAGGTTTGCACCACAGAATATTCCATAAAGACTGTTTCTGAAGATGTAACATTATCCCCCATCAAAATGGCTTTAAATTGATTGTGGCGTGATATTTCCAATGTGTCCGAGAACGATTGTTAATCTCTTCAGCATATATTTTAATTCTGGTGAGAGGTCAATAATAGTGGCCAGCCTTATCCACAGGAGTGCAAGATGGGAGCCGCTAGATTTGAAGCGTATCCCAGCATGAAGTTTGAGGCGATGCTAGCTCAGCGTGCCTGTGAATGAAAAAGTTGTCAAATAGATTGTTGTAACTTGTGTGCTCCGACCTTCTCAAACTGACTTGGATGTATGCACTTTTTGAAGTGGGTGGGAGGCTAGGGCGGGGCAACTTTACTAGCTTTCTAAGATTCAAGAGTTCATGTGCACTAAATGACACCTGCTGACCATATGCTCCTGCTGTATGGTGGCAATTCAGAGATGTACATACATGAGTAATTAAATTATGACTAGCTTGACAGCCTCTGGACTGAAAACCATGCTCAGTGTCCTTAAATCTGCAATGAACTCACTCATTGTGTACCTTACTTTATCAGATGAGGAAGAATGCCCAGGTGCCTCAGAGGAGGATTGACATTCATGCCACCGTTGTTAGGAGTTGGAGCCTTGATGGCATGGAATTAATACTTTAGATAATATAATAGTAGTAACTCAGGCACGACAAATTTCGGAGCACTATTTCTAACGTCCCAGTTGTTGATCCTAGCTAGCGTCAAGTCATGCATTGCAATGCTTGTGTGGATCTATGATCAATAGATTTTCCCCATATTTCCAGAACGCATGACGTGCACTTGTGACCTACGAAATGTCAAGAAATGAGTTATCTAATGGTTGAGTGTGGAGAGGACAGCCTAGAGTGGCCTGGCTTATACAGTGGGTTCGGTTTTCAAAGCTGACAAGTGTGGCTCTACACAAAAGCTGGCATGTAAGCTAATCTCACCCTTGGACTTGAAGGGGCACCTTTCCCTCAACAAAATTTGGAGCTGTAGCAAAGCTGCAAGCCCAATGACAACAACCAGGTGTGTTGGGCGCCAAGTGGTTGGAACACTGGACGAGATTATCTCTAATGAGACTAGGTATCTAGCTACCAAGGATCCTGAAATATATTTTACCTCCTCGTGATGATTCATGTCTTTCATCAAATAGCATTCCACAGCGTGGGCACCCCTAGTTTATAGCCTGCTTCTGATAAACCATGTTTCTAAGGTTCACTAAGTTGATCGACTTCCGATGAAGAAGCCGGACATCTGACAAAGATAGTTGGCAGCAATGCACGAATTTAATCTTTATCTTGGGAGAAGAACGCTTAGTGGAAGTACATGACCTTTATCGACCTGTTATTCCTTCTACCCTTATTATTCCTTGGCATCGTGCATCACCTTTTCCTCATTTTTGATGACAAAGCTGACATCTCATATATGCACTTATACGGGTGGACAGCCATCCGGTAACAAACTTTGTCACTGGAGACCAATCGAAAGAGACAAGATGGAATGGTCAGTGGCATTTAGAGAACATGCATGCCCTCGGTTCATCATCAGCTTGCTCCTTAACTTATAACCTAGCTGGTATGTAACTATTATATGTGGTGCTAAGATAAGATAGCTAGATTCTCCTTGTTATTCTTTTCTCTTCATGATATTTGAAATGGTGCATTTCAGCCATTAACCCTTTGTTGCCAGAGGATGGTGCATTCGAATGGACTTGGAACTTTCATTCCACCCTTGGACCCTTGATGTTTTCGGCAATTCAACTCACTCTCACCAACTTAATTGATGATCTGCGACTTCTATGTGGAAAACCAACTCCAATGTAAAGATATGGAAAGAAAAATCTCTTCATTTCAGCAAAATTTGGGAAGATCCAACGGTCGCAATGTCACCTTCATTAAGGCCACCTTCTAAGAGTTTCAAAAAAAAATTAGAACCTCAATCTCCTCTAATTACAACAACATCAAACAAGACTTACGCCTATTAAATGATATTGGTCCTTGATGCAATACAAGCTAAAAAGTTGGTCTTTAATAACCCAACAACACTCTTTGTGTACAGTAATTTAAGCATTAAGAAAGCTTGGGTGATTTTTTGTTAATTCCTCATTGGTTCTCATAAACTCAGGATTTGGGACTAAACTCATAGTTTCATATGCTTTAAGAATAAGAATAACTCTAATTTCTTGAGCAATTTGACAAAGCAATGGGATGTATGTGATATTATTTGTCATTGATGGGTTGATCTAGTGATAAGGTTAAACTTGGTCACCGCGGCCCCCACTCACTAAAATTGTATTACATGCGCATACCCTATTTTAGATCAATTGTAAATGACATTGGTCCTTGTATTACATCAAGGATTTAGGACAATGGATCTCATGCGCATACCCTATTTTAGATCCTACAATTTTCTCAAATTTTAAGACCCAACTTTCAAAATAGGATCCAAAACATGGCAAGCCAATGAGCTCTTAATAGAAAATTTTCTCAAAAGAAGGATCAAACCCACAGTTTCATCCCTCTTTGAGGGACTTTACCGATAACTCTATTAGCTTGCTATAATAGGGAGGATTTTGTATACATGAAGAGTTTCCTTTCATGCAACACCACCATATTGATCGAGGTACACGTGTCTAAAGTGGGTACTTTTCTTTACCACAAATTAGTGGTATGTAGTTTGGTGTGGCTCCAAGAATATACACCAAAAAGCCATATGTTTAGAAGAATTTGGTAGTGTGTTCAAAACATGGCGGGGTGGGGTGGGGGGTATGACCATTAAACGAACATGAGAATATATGCTTTGATAATGAATTAAAGATATTCATACAAGCTCCAAAGATTATGAGGAAAGTAGTTATTTGTGAAGTAAAGCAGATGAAACCATGGGTTCAATCTTGAGTTTATGAGAATCAACACAAAGCCATTCAACTAAGTTAAGCTTTCTTAATGCTAAATTACCTCCCACAAAAAGTGGTGATGGGATAATATTAGAAATGGAGTTTTTTAGCTTTGCCCTAAGTACTAGAATGGGTGGGCCATTCTAACCTTGCAAGGCCGATCCAGGATTTAGGACAACGGAACCCATGCACATACCCTATTTTAGATCATGAAATTCTCTCAAAGTTTGAGAGGTGAAAAGATTTACACAACTTTCTAAATTTTAGCGTGTCTCTGCTACCTTGGTAAAGCTAGATGGACTTTTCAATTGCTTCAATTCTATGGGCGGATCCGTCGATACACTTTGACGTGCTCAAATTTCTTGGGAGTTATGTGAAACTTTAGTGTGACTTGAATAATATGCTTTTAAAACATAATGAAAACTAAACCAAGTATCTATTTTATGATGATTAAATTATATGATTAAATGTTGAATGGTGAAGATATAATCAAAACAGTTACTATAATGTTATCATAACACAGGTAGATCACTCCATTGTCAAGTTGAACACCACGTGCGACCAAAAAAAATCTTCTTTTGGTAAGTTGCACCACCAAAATGGGTCAAAATTTTATCAATTTTTTTTCATGAGTAGATACACACAGTACCTATGACATAGTTAAAAGTGGTAACTAAATTTGATGATTTGTTTTTTTCATAAAACATACCGTTTCTAACTAGAATGACACAGAATTGAACTAAAACAATTACTAAAAACAATAAAGATGACTAAAATTTTCAAAAATATATACAAAAGATACTATCAATGGTTATGTATATGTAGAAAAAATGTCATAAATTTTAAAGTTATATATGGCATGTAATATAGGGGTAGCAAACTTTGTCCGCATGTGGTGTCAACTTGACAATGAAGTGACCTCCCCGTGTATCATAATCAATTCTACATATTCTATTATAGGATTTTCCCATACAATCCTATTGGAGGATCCTATGGCAGAGTTCAACATATTATAATTAAGGACTTGGACTTCGTCCAATTTCACTTAAATATCAATTAGACTTCTGAGTTGTCCTTTGAAAGTTGGAACCCTTAGAGGGCTAAGTTTATTGATTGTTGACCAAATGCATAATGTACAAGGACAAGAATATTTACCAAGGTAGTTGACACTAAAATTGTCACTTAAGCATATATATATAAACAAAATCGTTTATTCATTTGAAGATTGTTATTAGCAGTTGATAAGGAATTTCAAAGCACCACATTCTATCTTGCCAATTTTTAAAGAGTTGGAAATTCTCAAGAGATAACCCAAAACCAACACAAGGACCTAATACCAAGGTGGTGAACATTCTCAAAATCGATGTGTACTCATTATGCATGATTTTAAGGTGTCGGTTTTTGGGTGGGGTGTTGGTTTTCGCACCCTCTACCTTACGTACCCAACTAGAGGATTACCCAACTCCTTTATGGACTCATTGTCATTATTTACATTAGAGTGTCCCCTATATAACCCCATCAAGAATAAGTTTTCATCATTGTTGGAGAATGTAGTATTAGAAAGCCACGAGTCTTTCTTTTCATTGGACCATTGAATAGACATTAGTCTCTATCTCATGGAAGTCACCACACTCGCCACTGTAGAGAATTAGCCAGATTGAAACCATCATTGTATACTCCTCTCAACCCCATTAGCCTTTTGATGCCCCGGACTTTAGAATCAATTTCATTTCATTTCATTGGCAATATATAAGTGTATATATATATACATGTATATATGGCATTCCGTCCAGAGTCGTGGCCGGGGCAATCATTCCCTAATGAATGAGGTAAACAATGCTTGTCGAGCTTTACTGCAGCAAATATGCCAGGGATCCTGACTCCCAACAGGACATCATTTTGCATCATGTAAGATAGTCAATAATAATGTCTACCGTTTCTGTCTGTCAAGTGTTTGGAATTTACTCACGACTTTTGCAAACTTATTTACTGATGAAGAATTCAAGAACGATGTCAGATGTGAGCTCATGATCATGTGAATCCCCCTTACCCTACCCTGGCCTGCATCTCCACCCGTGAAGAACGGAAGTAGTTTGTCTTTGCAGAATATCATGTAATATTATTACTATTCTTATTAGTAGTAGACTAATTAAATGCATCACATGTGCTTCGACTATGTTTCATTAGTCTCCTTCCTTCCTTGCTTCCTTTTCTTTCGGTCCACCTATTGAAAGATGCGCATTATCCATTGGTCGTGATAAATATGGACTCACGTTTATAGTCCAAAGGTAACTGACTCATAGTTGTAATGAAACATGTTTATGTCTGTTTCAAATCGGATGGAAACATTCGTTTTAAATGGTGTTTCGAAACAAGAGTCTAGGTTTAGGGTTTAGGGTTTCGGGTTTCGGGTTTTGGGCTTTGTTGTGGTTGTGCATGTGTAGAATTGGGCGGTCTTGAGCTCGATACAAACCCACAAAATGCAGCATGGTATCCTTGTTTCATGTGAAAAAGTTGGTTTTCATTCAAACGAACTTGAGGATGTTGGAGAGCGTGGGAACTAATGATGCCATTCAAGAATCAAATGTCAATGACATTGACATTACCAAGGTTCCTACTTTGACTTCTCGGTTGGGGATTGAAGATCAACATTTTTCCTTGTGCGAAAAAAAGAAAAAGATCAACCATCTCAATGTGTGCCAAAGAAACGGGAATCTAAGAGTTTGAGTGACGTGTTGACTATCCTAGCTTTAGCAAATGAATCTCACTTTCAAGGAACCTCTACTTCATGCCAAACTTAGCCTTTTGGAAGCAAGCAATCTTGAAAGCAACGCTCATGATGAAGATGATTTCAAAAGTTGCAGTCATGATGACCATTTGAGTATTTTAGATTATTTAATTGCTTATAGATCGCAAGAATATGACAGTTATGAAGACCCTCGGGCTTATTCTCCCAAAAAACCATGTTCTAGCCTTGTTAGGGTTTTGTACAAGTGATAGATTGTAATCCTAGAGTTTCTAACATATTCTAGTTTTTTCCCATGAAATTTGTGTGTTTCAAAAAGTCTTGAAACAATTCAAATCATTTTTTAAATGTGTTTCATTTGTTTCAAAATGCACGCTGCCACCGCGAACTAACCTAACAACAAACATACCATTTCACATCACTATGGGACACCAACATCAATGTAGATGTGTCTTAAATGGTTACTTTTTTCAACTAGCTCACTTCTCATAGGAGAGGAAACACCACAACTAGTACAAAATGGTTAGCAAAATCCAAATCAAGGACGTAGCCAGTTTCCTCATAATTTTTAAAAGGCATCTAAATTTTTTTCATCATCAAAATGAAGATTGTCATGCTTATTACATGGTCATATAGGTCCCTCAATCACGTTGATTGTTGAGCCTATGATGGCTATCATTTGATGAGCATATACTCCAATCTCTTTTGAATGCATGTCTTTTTAGTATCGTTCTTGGACACACACAGACACACACACCCCACCACCACCACCACCACCACCAAAACAAAACCGACAAAAAACAAAATGCACACACAACAACAATAACAACCACCGTCACTCAAAATATAGGTGTCTCGATAAGAGTTTAGCCAAACTTTTTGGTCAAGGCTCTAGTTAGAATAAGTAGCCACTCAAATTAGTTATATTGTGCTCACATTGCATGGTTAAGAGAATTAGCTAACATATGAGGTAGCTAGCTTGTATAAGAGCTAATCAATTTTACGCCCGCACCATCTAGTTGAAATTAAGATTTAGATGAAAGTTAGCTAACTTTTTGGACCTTCTTTTTGTGAAGAATATTAACTCATCCAAATTCTCTTAACTAGGTAGTGCAACTAGACCCTAAGAGAAGTAACCCGATAAAGATTGTTTGCCTTATTTTTTCTTTCTACAGTTAGAGATCAGTACACTAAATATTATATTTAGTGCCATATGGTATTTTATGTCACTTTGATAACTTTTCTTGTGACACTTCTTACGAATAAGTTTACAAGTATTGTCATCCCAACTTACTCTTCTTTTATGCATATGCCAATTTTTGAAACAAGATTTGATATTTTCCACATTCTAGCATTTCTACGATGAATGTCATAGATGATTAATATTTGGATGAAAATCACTTATTAAGTGACAAAAATTGCAAATCTATAATACCCAAATTTCTTTACAAGGAATGATAAAAAATGTTAAGTTTTACATTTAGTGTTAGTGACACTACATAGGCAACTTACAATTAGTATTGAGCAAGACAATCAGAATTGGTGACACTAAGCACAATATTTAGTGTAGTTATACATTTTGAGGCATATGTTATGTTACATTGATGATTAACAACTTCATCATGAGTGTCATCTCATGACACTTGGCATTCAAGTGCGCTTACTAATATCTTGGCATGAGTATGTTCAATAGTGCAATGAGGTGCGTGCCTATGTTGCACAATGGGCTATAAGTTGACTAAAGTGTACACAAATGACACTTGCCATTAGTACACTCAAAAATATCTTCCCCTTGCATACTAAAATGGAAGACTATCATCTTATATCCCAATGTGTTGCTCTAAATGTCATAATGTAGATATTTTCACTCAAAGAAATTACTTATGTTGACAAATGGAATTACATTGGCAATTAGAGGGCGTGACACTTTTAGACCTCCATGCATCTAGTTTAGGCCCTTTGCAAGTAGTGTGCATAACACTAGTACTACCATAAACGGTGCAGTGCACTCATGAAAGCCTATAGCTAGGTATCATGTGACGAGACAATATGATAGCTCAAATCTTAGTGTGTTCTTTTGTGTAGGTTCCTAGCCCATAATTCTTAAATGTCTAGCTACTCATACAACATGCCACTTCTCAATCTCTTAAACGAATGAAATTAATGATAATCTTAAACGAATGAAAATTTCAAGGTGTTGATTTTGGGTGGAATGTTGGTTTTAACACCCTCTACCTTATAGGGTGAGCATAATTTACTTGAGCTAAAACCAAGTTTTAATGCTGCCACATGGACATCCACCTAGGATCGACAAACATCGTTAATAGTAGTTGGAATACAAAATACGTAAAACTTCCCTACCAGCTAAAAACCCTTCGTCTAACATCAAGTGGAGAAGGGCCTTCACTTGCTTCCTCAAAATCTACTTCCAAGCAACTTTCACACTAAACATTGAAAAGCATTACTCAGTACCTCCCTTTGTAGATAACACGTGTGTGTCATCCTCAAGGGGCTGGGGTGAACCAACCCGTACACTCGTTCCTTGGAATCAAGGGTTTAGGCATCCAACAAGGAACGAGTGTACGGGTTCGTTCGCCCAAATCTCCTCAAGGTGACCTTTGAACACACACGTTGCATTGTGCACCACATTGGAGGCGCAACGACTACACCATTCATGGTATTTGGTGTCACTTTCTATTCGGATTTATGCATAGCTGTAGCGTTTTATTGTTCATGTAATTTTTTTTCACCCAGTAAACATGTTAACGTTCTACACTGTTCAAACAACCAATTTGACCGTCGTTGGTGAAGAAAACGAGATCTACAACAGAGAGTCAATGCACGATGTAACCCCGCATCGTAAGTGGCACTCAACACCATAAACGGTGCAGTATATGTTCATCACTGTTGATCAAATGACTGATTGGACCGTAACGCTGCTGTATTTATAAATTGTGTATATATATATATGCATGCGGACCAATTCCCAAATCTCTGAGTCGGTAATCTTAATCCTCCTCGTGAGTGAAGATGATCATTCACATTATTATTACTGTGAAGGAAATGAAATTGCGGGGAAGAAATTCTGTTTGCCGTTGGACTTGGCGACATGCCTGCAGTGTGTCTCCCCCGAATTCGCTTCCCCAAGCACATGAACTTAACGCAATGGGAGTAGCTAGCTAGAGTAGGATGCATGCACAGACTACTGCTGCTGCTGCTGCTGTTGCGGATGTCCCGATTTTACACTTTAAAAATAATGCAAGCGTCAAAGCTCATCCCAAGGCTGTCATGACTCATGTGTGACTCCTCACGTTTGACTTCCTGAACACAAACTCATTGTAACGTTGAGGAAGGCGCCAGGACTACTATATATATATATACAGATTAAAGAATCAAAGAGAATGATACGTAAGTTACAGAAGGGGCCCGATCGAGACAATGATCATCGATGGGGAGTTGAAACTGGATTAACTTAAAAGAGTGGTGGTGGTGGTGGTGGTGGAGCACGCGTCTTGTCCAAGTCAAGGGCGAACTTCCATGTGTTGGGTGTTCATGTAAGAGATATTGGATTTGTCACGTTGGCAAATTTTTGGACAAGCTTCATCGCGTTGGCAAACTTTTCGACAAGATTTGTCAACAAAAGGTTCGTCAAATACTTTCATGTGGATTAGGGGGTTGATTTATGAAAGAACGTATATGTTTGATTATTTGGCATGTAAGTTGGAATGTGATTGGTGTCGCAACTAGTCATTTTGAATATATGTCAAGTGGGTTTATCAAACTTTATAGATCTTGAGGTACTAGGAAAATGTAAATAAATTCAAAAATAATAATGGAAATTCTGGGCAAGTTTTGTTTGATAAAAATTTGCCACCTTTGGGAACACTGGGGGTAACATACAACGTCCTGCTACATATATAATTGCCCACCGGTCCTTACAAATTTTGTTTTTGCTATGATCACATGTAAGTTTGTTGTAGCAAGTCAACCCTTGAACCTTGTTTCTACTAGATGATTCAACTTTAATTGAAGGTTGGAATAGGTTATAGTGGAAAGTCATGAACATAATTCTTGCATTTGTGCACTTCAATGAATTACCAAAGTAAAAATGTCAATAACTAATATTTACTTTTATTCATCATGCAATGGTGGATTACTTGTGTGTGCAATGGAAGCTGAGTTAAACATACATATGTTACAAATAAACTATCAACCTAAAATTAGTGACCTACTCGTCCAAATAGTTGCTTGACCACTGGAGAGCATTCACACACTTGGATTTCATCAAGTAGCCAACGTGGTTTGAAGGCAAGACCTCTAGCTAGACTTGTGGCCTCGCAACACCTCATGCATTCACTTGTCCTACACCCAAGACACTTTTCTCACACATATGCACACAAAGGCAAATATTTGACAAGATAATAGCTAGTTCAATATTTACTTACTCTCTTCATTGTTGGATACCGTAGCTCTCTAGCAGCTTGGGCACCTTTTTGCCTAATAATCAATTAAAGTGCGAAAGTAAATTAGGCAGCTCATAAAATAATATTCTAAAATTGGGAAAATTCAAAAAGTAACTTAAAATAAGTTAGACATTCATTCTTGTTTGCTTGTCTCATTCCCATTTTTATGGGCGTGTGTCAACATGACTTGTGGAGCAAATTCATGCTTGTATTGTTTTTAGACCATGAATGAGGTTGATGCCGCATGAAGACATTGTTGAAGTTATTTGATGTTACCTTGTTGGATTTCAGTGAATGCCACTTGCATTATTATGATTTTAGGCATTCTTTGAATGTTATTCTTTTTTTTTGGAGACACTCAACGAAATTAATTTCCCAAAATTCTAGGCACCTTTAAAATTAATTATTTTTTGCCCAAGCTACTAGAGAGCTACGGTAGCCTAGAGTAACAAAGTTGCCTTGATCACTTTGTGGCAAATAATCTAATTACACTACAACGTTTGATTGATGTCTAGTGTCTTTTTTTGCACCGGATCACCTATTGCACTATATTTAGAGTAGTCACATATTTAATGTCACTTACTATTTGCAATCACCTATTGCTATAACCATTTCCAATATATCTCATTTTTTGTTTTCTTGACAAAGGTCAAATTGGTTGTTTGGACACTCTAGAGCAATAATATCCTTACTTGGTTAAAATATAAATTAATAATAAATTTACATTAAATGGTGCTTTGGTGACATTTTTTTGAGGTAAAGATGAAGGGGATGCAGGGTGTCCCATTGGCATGCAATGCATCTCTAGGAGATAAAATCCTCAAAATGGTCCCTAATTACCTTTGCCAGGTTAGCTTGCCCACCCAGTTTAGTAGGACAAGCTAGAAATCCGGTTTTTAATAGCCCAAAACCACTATTTAGGCATGCCTTATTTTAAACCCTAAAGTTCTCTCAAAGTTCTTTAGATGACAAGTCTTTGAAAAAATCCCCAAAATTTCACCCAACTTTCAAAGTAGACTTTGACACACAATGAGCTAATGCTTTTTGAATAGAAAGTTTCCTCAAAGAAGGATCAAATCCATGGTTTCGTCCCTCTTCAAGGTACTTTACAAATAACTCTCATAACATTATTCAACTACATGGTTGTGTTCCATTCTATAGTTAGCATATGACATGAGCCTCCACTATCTTATCTTCATGGGAAGAAACTTAAAAAATAGGAAGAAATTGACGTTGGTGTGAATGATGAATAATGCCGGTATGAAGAATACGAATATTATGAACAGTGTAGATATTTCCAATGCCATGAATAACATTTTCACTGCATACTACCGAGATGAACAATACAATACGTGAATAGTGCCGAGAGTCTAACTCCACATAAATTTCCAAGTGTCAGCTTGAATGTATGAATAGTAGATGAATGTTGTCGCTTTGTTATGGGGAAGGGGCCATAGAATGTGATTAACATATTCCCGTATAATGGAACCGAGCCACATGGCTGAATAATGTTTATGCTAATAAGAAAGGAATTGGGCCGGCTCCAAGTACCTGTGCGAGCCTAACACACTCCTTTTGGAATATCGATCGATGGCCACCATGATGCTGCACATGTCACGATATCAAAGGACTCATGCCCGTTCCCTTTATAATGGTGGTGCACATGTAACTATCGATCCAACGACCATGATGACAGCGCACATGCAGTAACTCCCGACTATATAGCATGAATCAATCTGGAGCCTGAGTGAGAAGGCTGCCAGGTAGGGAGAATGAATATAATAATAAAATAAGCAACAAACGTTAAAAAGGAAAGGGGGGGGGGGGGGAGGGATCATGGGGACGTGGGAGGGTGAAAAAGTAAGGGGAAAAAGAAAGGAAGAAAGAGAGGGGAGGGTAATAATTTGGAAATCTGCAAATGGAAAGCTCCGGTGGCTGCTAATTTCCCACACGTACTGATTATCCCAATTAGTGCGTGTTACTCTTCCGAGTTATGCAGTGCGACAATGTAATGTGTTATATATTCAGTCGTTCGGGTTCGATCTCTACTAACGAAAGTCCAATAAGTTGTTTGGACATTATAGAACGTAAATGACTTTGCTTGGTATACTATTACGTTCTCATTGAGTAGTTAAATAGCACGACGTAACTCCGAATTGTAACACACACTGATTGGGAGAATCGGTGTAGTGGAGAAGCGAATTACATTGATCAGGAATGAAGAATAGAGATGAAAACGTGCGTATTCATCACGAGCATGGCAATCTCGTCCGTTTTCCGGGGTGGTCATTTGGTGATTTCATCCATGGAGAAACCCAATATTTCGGAATATGATTCCTGATGAGAAATGCAGCCAAGAAGGAAACACTACTGGATGGGAGTGGTCATGTGCCAGGCTTGCTTGCTTGCCCAAAGGAAAGGAGGTGGGGGCGGGGGAATGGCAGAGGAGGAGCTATATAAGGCACTCCACGCACATGCATTCTTGCTTCCATCGACCGCTCGCTAAGTAGTAGCTTATTAGTCCACATGAGCCACCACTGACTGACTCTCATCACATGAGCTCCCCAAGTGTAGCTGATGAATCATCCCTTCGGAGGAGTGTGGAGCTGCAGTACGTTAACTTATTGACTTACTTGGCATGCTCGCTGCACGTCGGGGGGTGGGTGGAAGTGATCGATCACGTTGAAAGGCATGCGTTGAAGTGGGATTAAGAAGCGGGGGGGAAGAGGGGGGTATTCGTCGTGTAGTATCGCTGCAGGTAAGATTGAAGTGGCAGTGTGGATCAGCTGATCATATTCCGGGGATTGAGGTAGGGGCTGGGTTCTCGGGGCGTGTTCTCCGGGTTCTGCTACTGGTCGGCCTGCATTAAGCAAGTGTGCGACGAACCAGTCCTGGTCGGCTAATTGACGGGCTGGAATACCCGGCGGGGCGACAAAAACCCGCAACGTCCGCGCCCGATCAGCCAACGTCTCGGTGGGCGGTGTCTTTGTTTAGCGCGGGGAGGAAATTCCTCAAGATTTGGATTGGTGGTCGAGATCGTCGTCGCGGGTTCAGTGCTGCCTCCTGCCTGCCTGCCTCCAGCTGATTGCCGCCTGCGTGTCGCGCCCGATGAGCTAAACTTAGGGCCGGAGGAGTTGAACCTGACCCATACCATACCATAACATACCAGCTCGGTTGGAACTCCAACGGGGCTGATCAACTGGTTTATAAGACGGGAGAGTGGGGAGTTTCAAGGTTGAATCATCAGTAGAACCAGTTACTTCAAAGTTGCAGAGGAGCTGCAAGGTTTGGGTTGGTTTTACTTTGTTTTTTGGGTGTGTGTTTTGTCGAAGGCGACGGTGGTTTCTGGTATGGCGATGCATTCCTTGGGTGCCGCTCGGCACAATGCGGCAGACCTGGCCGCCGTATTGGCAAATGCCAACACAACGTTGCGGAACGCAGGCCTGTTGTCTGCGCTGCTGCAAGGCTCGCAGCAGCTGCCTCCGATGTTTATCGACGCAGAAAATGTTCAGTCCACCGCCGCAGCCGCACAGCGTCAAAACCAAGCTATGGGTGCGGAGGAGAAGGGCCAGCTATCCTGCAGCAGTAGCAACCAAACCCAGATTCCGGTGGTGGACCTGTCGTTGCTGAGCGATCCGTCGGCGCGAGCTGGGCTGGTGGCCTCCCTCGCGGAGGCGTGTGAGAAGTTCGGGTTCTTCCAGGTGGTGAACCATGGGGTGGACAAGGGATTGATCGAGCGGTGCGAGGCGGAGGCACACAAGATGTTCGAGCTTCCTTTGGATGTGAAGGAGCGGGTGCACCGGCCTCCTGGAACGTCGTTTGGCTACGGGGCCAACACCTGGGTTAACCAGACGGTCATGCACTGGGCTGAGAGCTTCCATATGCAGCTGCACCCCACTTCCAACATCCGGGACTTCTCCGGGAAGCTTTTCTCCGAGGGCGATCCCTCCAAATTCAGGTACTCACACCCCCTTCTCTCGATTCGTACAAATTAAATTCTTCAAAGCAATCATCACTGAGCAAAAGACTACAGTTGGATAACATTGTTCAAATCAGCTTCTCTTTTTACAATCAAGGAACAACTCTCCAAGAATGGGGGTCTTCATTTTGAGGAATGAATGTCGGGCAGAGCACAGTCAAATGGCAAACTCCGAGTAGTCGAACTCACCCCCATTATGAGAGGAGGAGAGGAGAGGAACGAAGTTTAAAACGTAAAGCCTTTGGCGCACATTGAGTCAGCAGATTGAGGCTTGAAATTGCACATCTTGTCCTACATGGGAATTTGATGTGCCTTTGGAAAAGGATTTGTTAATTTGGGGTAAGCTCTCAGCTGACACTGTTGTTGCAATGGCTCTTGCAGTTCCACAGTGGAGGAATACATGGCGGAGATTGAGAAGCTGGCTCGCCAGTTGCTGGAGCTGCTCACCGAAGGCTTGGGTCTGGAGCCCACAACCTTCAATCACTACGTGGAGACTGAGCGGATGATGTCAATGCGCTTCAACCTGTACCCGCCTTGCCCGCAACCGGAGCTCGCCATCGGCCTGCGAGCGCACACTGATCCCCACCTGCTCACCATCCTCCACCAAGACGAGATTGCCGGTCTCCAAGTGCACATTAACGATCAATGGATCACTGTCAAGCCCCGCCCAGACTGCTTCGTCATCAACATCGGCGACCTCTTCCAGGTATTCCTCGTTGTGTTGCTTGCTTTTGCTAAAATCTCCAATGTCAACTACCCCGAGCTCCAACAAGAAAGGATTTCCATTTCCATTTCTGGGGGCCTAACTTAGGTCATTTTTGTCAAGAATGTGTTTGATCCAAACAGCTTTCAAGGATTGAGTGAATCTATTGTGCCTAACCCAGTTTCTGTCACCAATGTTGATCTGCAGGTGTTGAGCAACACAAGGTACAAGAGCGTCCTCCACCGAGCTGCAGTGAACGGCACCACAAAGCGCCTCTCCCTTGCGTGTTTCCTGAACCCGCCTTTGAGTGCCACAGTGGAGGCTCCTCCGGAGCTCATCACCGACGAGCGGCCGCAAGTCTACCGACCTTTCACATGGCTGGAGTATCTCACTAATGCATACAAGTTCCATCCTGCCAATGGAGGCGAGAGGCACGAGCGGTTCTTCAAATGAGAGAGTATTATATAAACCTTCGTTCATCATCATTCGCAACAAAATCCTTCTTCAGCCCGCCCGTAGGTGTCTGTCTGTACACCAAATGCTTCCTCAAAAAACACCCATCTCGCGTGACTTACCGACGTTGCCCCGACATTTTCAGAGCAATTTTTTTTTTCCGAGCTCTTGGGAAGGGCTACACCGATCGAGAGGCTGACAAACAGACAAAGCAAAGTTTATGCTCGGAGATTCGATCACTCACAGAGGGTGGGTTTTTAGCGGGGGCAGCAAATCAATTGACTCCATCAACTCGACCTACCTCAAACCTGACGACATCATCTGATCATAATATTCTGTAGCATAAACATTGCAAGCGTAACCCATTTTGCCAATTATGAACTCATTTATAATGGCAATTCCTCTGACAGCGTACCCAGGCAAGGCAGTCGCTGCACATCGAAAGAGACGTCACGGTGGTCGAGGTACTCAGCATCACCTGGAGGTCCAAACGAATGCAATAGCTGGCAGTGCATGCCCATGGAGATCATCAACTTCTGTACATTTGAAGAGAATGGGAGAACGCAGGGAGTGTGTCATTAAATTCGGAGACAATGAGTGACTGTTTCGGTGAAGCAGTCGATAAATTAATCTTGATGAGAAATAGGGAGGTTATGTACCTGCAGTGGTTTAAATGTTGAGCCCTCTGTCGAGGCAGCAGGGAAATGAAACCGGGCATCATCAAAAGAAACTAACCACAGGTCCTACTGTTGTAAAATAGTCCGTATGCGAACTTTGCTGTACATTACTGATACATGGGATGCTGGCTCCCATTTTTTTGAATAAACTTGTATTACTTGTCCTCGGACCTCTCTACTCCAATCCAATCTCCTGTGGCTAAGTCAATGTAACTCCCTCTTTCAGCAAAATTGCTGAGATTTTGGGCCCCTGGAATTGTCTTTGTCGATTATACAATACGAGTCTCAAATGCAACTATATACCTAGCTCGAATGGTTCTAGCTGATGATAGTTGCTGCTCAAATGACCCAGTACAAGATCTCGAAACACAGTCGTTGAAGGATTGAGGTCGCCTTGTGGTTTTATTTCTAGTTTAATTTATTTTGAAATCTTTCCTGCAGCATTCATCGGTCAATCTTATGCCATCTGTGCATTAACCTGTTGCTTGCTCGCATCATCTCCTCTTCAGATGTGCAAGGCTGTAAGAAAATGCTGGAGCTGCCTCATTGGTGGCAAATGTCAGTCTGCAAACAACTGCAACTGTGCCGTATCATTCCCCATTTATTGATGATGTTCGAAGTACATTGATCTTACAGAGGCTGTCCTGATTTGAAATATTGGACCAGATTATACAAGCATTTCCAAAATCTGCAGTTTGTCACATGAGCAGTTCAGACACATCAATTGTCCTTGAGATCACGAACAATTCAAGCTCGACATCTCACAAGTCACTTTGATTTCCAAGTATGATGCAAGACAGTAGAGGATGTTAAAACTGTCAGTTTAATGAGAGCTGACTATTCTGTAGCTACAACCTATTTACTATACTGTCAATCTTCAAACAATTCCCACTACCTAGTAATGGAAAGGGGATTCCAAGGCCTTACCAGAGTGAGTTAAGCCTCACTTGAATTTTGTGTGCCAACATGGTTAAGAACCCAACACCATCATATGTTAGGTGCCTGACGTTAAGGTTTGGACATTTTCAAAATTAGTATGTACTTATTGTGTAAGATTTTAGGGTTTACAACTTCAAAGATCTAAAATGAACTTCAATATGAACTTTAAGGTGTTTAAGGTTATATTGAAAAGAAAAGAGAAGTTTGAAATGTCAAGTTTGACTCATCCAAAATTCAATTCACTTATCAAATGTAAAATTTCCTTATAATCATAACATGCACATACCGGTATCCTAAATGAATATTAGGGAATTTTGGACTCATACGTATGACCTAGATTTATATACTTATACCAAACACACACACCCACACACATATAAAAATTTGTTATCACGTTTGTTCCTATTATAATTTTCACACCCTCTTTGTCATATGTTGTGTTTATTACTCAATTTGATTCAATATCATATACCAAATACACTTTTACTTCAAGGCTTGTTTTGGGTTCATAGAGTGTACCCCTTGTAAGAAGGGCTAATTTCAAACACGAAGCCGCACAAAAACTTCCATCAATTACCAATCTTGCCACGGTTAGTCACCCACCTTCATTGTGCATTTTGAAAATACATGTGTTTGAACAGAGTCTCCAATTTATGTGGATTGGATGACTTATCAACTCATGAACAAAATCTTGACTCTAAAGTTTCTACAATTATGCCCACTGGTAGAGTTGTAGTTGGGGCGAACCAACCCGTACATTGGTTCCTTGGAGGCAAGGGTTTAGGCATCCAACAAGAAACAAGTGTATGGGTCGGTTCGCCCAAATCGTAGAGTTGTGGATCTCACAAAATGTAATAGTATTCAGTCTTTAATAACACGAAGAAAATTGAAAGCCTCCACGTCTGCATTCTATCCAATGTTCGTATTTCAAGGGAGAACTTTGCCATGTTCAAGTTTGTTATCCAAAATGGATCAAGAGAATCCGAAATGACATGGAGCCTACACAACTTCACATGGATAATGTTAAGCATTCAATTTCTTTGAACTTTGTTTAAGCCTACGGTCCTACCTCAAGATAGAGGATGGAGTTGGGAGAAAACATAGAAAACAATCAACACAAATTCACATATATATATATATATATATATATCTCATAATTGTATGCTAATTTATTTTCTTCTTGATGGTATAATTAGATGAATTTGGTCCACTAGTTCCATCATCCCGCAACTAAAGTGACCAATTCAATCAGTTATGGGCTTTTAATGATGTTGAGTTGGTTTTAGGAGGCAAGCAGGGACCCATAGAGGACCATTTGAGGAACACAACTAAGTTATAGGTTTGTAATATATAATGAAAACTATTTACATAGATTCAAACATTTCATACAATTTCATTTGACGTAATCTAAAAACATTCTAAATTTATATTGCTTTTACTTAGACAATTTATAGAGGGAATGAACTTCAGATGGTGGGATTTATAGTCGGCAAATGGCACTAGATAATAAATGCTTGATATAGGTCAAGCGGGTCATTAATTTATCACAAATTGATGAAGTGGTATTTGTAGTTAGGATTTTGGATATGACAAAAAACCAAGGAAGTAATCAGGGAAGATTTAAAAGGTGATTCCTATATCATTCAGGTGTCTCAAATTAGTTTTATTAAGACAATCACATGATCATTTCATGGTAGTTCAAGATTCAGACTTACAAGTTGTTTCTTTTAACATACAAAATTCAAAATCGCTCAATCATAGTACACATAATTTGTGACAGTCACTCAACTTCACACTGCAATAGTCTGGCAGTGAGTTCATTTTAAATGAACCAAGTGCGGTGCATAAGCATAGGCCCAACCATCGGCAATAATCTTGCATTAGTATCTTATTGGAGTCTCATTACCAAAGCCAATAGCACTTTGGTGTAGTCAATTGTCTTGTGTTAATCAAACTCGTTTGATATAACTTGAAAAGGCAATGCAGTCATCATTACATGATTCTGCATTCTCCTTCATTAGTTTTTAATTTATTAACATAGTCGAGCAATGGTCTTTACCAAGTCTCGGCCATTGTATCTCTCATTTGAAACCACATAACAACCACCTCGTGATCATTGAATTAGAATTCAGTTTCTTATTTTGTTCCTTTTAATTGGAACCTTAGTCCTTTCTCGAGTTATTATTCATCTTAGGTTTCTTCACATTGTTATATATCTGTAGACTATGGCCTAGCATCTTAAATTGACCATTTTCTTGTACAATTTTGATTCAAGTTACTTAGTAACCTTTAGGACTTACTTGGATACATTCTTCTCCACCTCTTAAGTTATTTAGTGAACTTTCGTAGTCCATGGCCTTTACATAATAACCTATCGGTCATCGCAAACTATCAACCTTCCAACTTTCTTCTTCTCCAAATAATCTCACGGTAACAATCAAGTTAAAAATTATCATATACTACAATGGCATCCACTATTATTTAAGAGTGAATCCTCTAAATCCAATCTGATATAGAATTATTGCAAGACAATAGTCTCCCTTAGGACTACTCCATATTTCATTTAATATTGTTCTTCTATAACATTGATGAAGGATCCAAGTTTAATTCTTTAATTCATCAATCTTACAAGATGATTCACAATTGGATGCTCAAGATAATTTGACCTTTATGAATGATTTCTTAAAACTATATTAGACACTTGGTCTTGATCAATTATTCCTAATTTATTACAATTATTACATATTCTCTTTGTTCCAACACAATATTTCTCTTTTGGTAGCTTTGTTGTAGAAATTCTCATACCATGGCCTCGTAGGCAATGACCTTCACCAAATATTTATGATAATTCATACCTTGATATTAATTGCAAAAATTATGTATCCATACTTAAGAATACTTTATCCAACACATGAATTGAGTTATGGCGCAGATGATATAGATTAGTCTCCTTTTCAGTTGGAGCAATTTAATAACATAAGGTTTCAAATGTTTCAATCTTGACAAACTATAATTTCCTTATGTGAATCCCTCACATCCATTAAGACAACAACCTCACCCTTACAACCTCATTGGTTGCTGATATCACTCATAGATCATTGATTGTATGTCTATGATTGTACATAAGCAATTTCATCATCACACAACCATAAACATTATTAGATCTCCCTCTCATAATTATACACACATTTTCATGGGATACTACTCAAAGTATAGCTTTAGTCATGTAATTTCATTAACAACAATGTATCTCAAATTAACTTCATCATTGAGTGATGTCAAGATAGTTTGTGCATAAGATGGATCAAAGAAATCACTCCTTCATTGTAGACATATAGCCAATAGCTCTCTCAACCAGAGTAGACCTAAAAATAAACAAAGATCAATCCCTGATCATGTAGGAGGAAAATATGTAGCACATGCAAGTGATGGGAGAAATTGGAAAGGAACTCTTACAACCTAAACCACTTGGTTAGAGCCTAGTATTTGGCACCACGAACTTGAAACCAAGTTTATGTGTCGATTTGTGGATCCTTGAAAGTCAACTTGAACCAAATGGTACCAATGGATTGTCAAGCCAAAAAAATGGCCACTTTCTCCTTGACATGACTTTTAATATGCTCTTATGTTTTAGAGGTTTAAGGGTTTACCATTTTCTAATATGCATTACAAAACAACAATTTCAAGCATTTACAAGGACTTATGATTTTATGGTTTGTTTTGTTATGTCAAATAAGAGAACATTGTGTGCAAAGTGACCTTATGGTCTTTACATGTCCCTTGCTTTCAACATGTGATCATGAATACAAGTTGTAAGCTTTTCACACAAACAACAGTTGTGTACATAGGACTATTCCATGACCACGAAACAACAATGACATGGACCTTGTTTATGGTTTAACCCCATATCAACAAAAAATTAATCAAATTAGATGTGAAAAACCCAAGTATATTATGTATGAGCTTTCAAAACAACAACAACAACAACAACAACAATCAAAGTTGAACAAGTTGAACAAGTGGCTCTAGGTAATATTCCAATGTTTTGAACTCGCACAAGTTTATATGTGGTTTGAAGAATGGCCATGGCCGAGGACAACATGGTGCAGTCTTTTGGTAAGGTCTTCTTACAAGCAAAAGAACACAAGCGAGACTAAAACCAAAGCAATAGAATCATGAACATGACTAATATTGTTGAGGATAGATCATAAAATGTAATTGACATCTTTCTATGCATATAATGTATATAACATAAGTGACACTACACCGCAAGGCTTCATGTCTTAAAAAACTAAATGATACTATGATTCATAATTTAGAATTTTTTGATATACTATTCATGCTTGTCAAAGGTAAATAATCTTGAATGGGGTGGGGTGGGGGGAGATAGACTCTTTGTACAACAACAACATGAATATATTTTAAAAAATCATACTATTTGAAAATTTTAATGATTATTCTATCATATATTTATGGGAGCCATGTTTAATTATGAGAACTTTAAGACGATTACCTACTTCAAGTTGTTGCCAATAAAGGTTGACCCATCTTCCTATGTAGTTTTTAAGTGCACCAATAGATGTTCCTCCAACTTGGGTCACTAATTACCAAAGATGTGGTATCTACACAACTGGCTTGGACTCGTGTTGTCCATGTTAGTTACACCCATATCCCATACACGAATCAATATCCTAGGTCAACCCAATCCTATACACTTATGCAATCATATGCTCCTTATGGCCTTCATGCCTAGCGTACCCACCATATGCATGTGTGTTCATGTCCATGCTCATGAGCCCCCCATGACCCATCACCATGTCCAAATGTCCATGCCCCCCTGCCCATGCAATGTTTGCCACCTCCCTTGGATTTCATTCATAATACCAACCCTCTACCCATGCCATCTTGGCTTGTTGTACATGTGCATATGAATTGATTGTAAAAGACACGTTATTAAAAATTTGGTTCAAACTTTTCATTTTCATATTTTTCCCCACCTAACCCAACCCTCTACCCGTATCCCACTTTGTAGTTAACTACACTTGCTTTTATATAGCCCTTAAGTGTCCGAGAGGTCCATTGGTCTCTCCATGCATGAAAGCATGTTTTTGACCTTCATTTTGGGTTTTTTTTTGTGTGTGTGTGTGGGGGGGGGGGGGGGGGGGCGGTCAAAAGTTACCTATCAAATTCTAACTCAATCTTTCGGTGCACTTTTTGGATCGGTTGAATATGTTGATATTCTTGAAGATTTCAATTCCACTACACAACATGAATGGCCTTGGATGCAATACATATGTTATATTCTCATCATCAATGTTAAGTATAGGTATAAAATAAGGTTTCAAACCCATAAATACATAGAACATGAATTTTGAACTTGGTGAGGCTTGTGTAGATTGTGTATATGGCCATATTTAGAGACCATGAGTTCTTTAAGGGTTGAAGACTATAGGTTGGTAAATATTGTGTACCCACAACATTAACCCCAATGTTTTTGGTGCAAAAATAAGCTTGATGTTGTTTCCCAATTTTTTTTACAATAATAATTATATTCCATATAATAAGAACATGATTATGAATATATGAATATTATAAAATACATATTAACAATATATTTTTACAATATTAGCAAGATATTCCAGTTTAAATAGATAAAACTACAAAAATTAAATTAAAGTTTAAACTAAAAGAAAAAGAAAAAGAAACATAAACCCCCTCCTTCAGAATAGCGTACAATCATTATACATTGTCATGCCCTTGTGATATACCCAACTCCTTCCCTTAACTTAAAAGTCTTCAAATGGACATTATTTTTTACGCAAACCTCTCATATAAAAATAATCTTGATTGATGAGTACGATATTTAGTATCACTTACTATTTGAAATTACACAATGCTATAACTTTTTATTGTGTATCTCTTTGTGCCAACAAAAGTCAGATTGATTGTTTGAATATTATAGAACATTAACATCTTTAATTGGTAAAATAACAATATAAATATATAGCATTGTGTAACTCCAGATAGTAAGTGACACTAAGTACAATATTTAGTGTAGTGTGCATACACTATATTCTCCTAATGTTTTTAATGTAGAAATAAGCTCAATAACCTGGAAGATCCAACATACAGTCAAGAGCTCTACCTCGCCCATCCATGGTTGTTCCAAGTGAGGGCGAGGTTATCTAAGGGCCACTTCACACACGAGACTGAGAGCCTATGACCATTACACTTCAAGCACTCTCGTTGGTGGAAAAGGCGGAGCCGCTCCAAGTTCGCTTCACACTATGCTCGAGGGACCAACATAGTATGTGAATGTAAGATGGATGTAAATTCTACATGGATTCCTACATGGCATCATATGGATCATGTTTCATGGTCACTTGGATTGTTCTCATAAAACCACTTCTTGGAGGTAGGCCTAACACAAAATTGGGAAACTATGGCACTCCGAACGTTCACAACCGCTGATTTATATTATTTTATCATGCGTGAGGACCCGCATGAATAGAAATTCATTGAAATAGCATTTGGTTGAGGGCCCGGTCACATACGACTTCACACCACACTTGAGGATATGTGACCACACTACATGATTTTGGAGGTGTGTTGAGACGGCCTTTAGACACTTTCTTTTAGGCTCTCACAGTTTCATGGTCACGGCTCTTGGCTCGTGTGTGAAGTGGCCCTAAGTATGTTATCAACAATTTGAAATGAAGCATTTTTGGGAAAAAAAAATTTAAAAAAATCCTAATCATTGGCACATCTTGGGCCTCCAATCATGTTGTTGCTCTAAGACTTGAAGAAAAAAAATTAAACATGTTACACACAGAAAATGACAAACCAATTTATGAATCAAATTGTTCACCGTTTAAGTAGGTACTCAACCAAAATTAATATTGTGGTGTTATAAGCTCAATACTCACAGATCTTCCCCAAGCATAGTATTTGCCACATAGTTTAATACTTTCAAAATTTTGTTTATAAAAAAATATATAATAAAAGAAGAAGAAGAAGAAGAACTCTAGTCTCCGAGGGAGACCAAAGTGAATGACTGTCTATTTGTAAGACATTCTCTGGCCATATCCTAATGGATCATGATGTTAGATGTATAACTTACTTCACCTTTTGCAGGGAGTAAACACTAATAAATCAAGGAACAATATCTTTTAATAATAACCATGGTTATTGGACGTTGTCTGAGAATATAATATCGTAGAAGGTAGACTATAATTATTTTTTTGGTAATGAGTGGGCACCATGCCATTTAGCTTCATATTGGTTGGAAGTGAGTGTGAATTCCATACTATCTAGTCTGATTTCAATTCATGTAGAGCTCATTTGAGTGGATGTGTTTGTGAATAGCTTAGTGTTGCTATGTGAATATGCGCAAAAAATGTAGCTTCAACCAACGGCATATCCCTACACTAATATTAATCAAGCTTAAACAATGATTTGTGCCACTACCAACTTTTTGATTATGTTATAATAGATTGTGGCAGGTCTAGGGGGTTTGTGATGGGTTGTGTGTTTGCAAGTTGTAATGCATGTCTGACAAACAAGTAGTGTGTTTTGGGGACGGTTGGCAGGAAAAACCAACGTGGCTATCTTGGACAAAACAAAGATCTCATTGGTCAAGCGGGGGGCAAGGGGATGCATTTATGGTTGTTTTCTACTGTGGCATGGGTACATGTGTCAAGAGGAGGTAGTTTTCAAGATTGGAACGTGGCAATACCGAGGCGAGGGACACTTTGACTCCCACGTTTTGTTGCAAGGATATTTTATTATTGCTCCCATTATGTTATTGCGCATGTGGGCTTTGAAGGGGTTAGAGGCTATTAGTTCTTGTGGTGGTTAAGATGAACCAAGTCCAACCGCTTGAATGTTGTGATCTTTCAATTTTTCTTTATTCATTTTAGGTATACTCCACATATTTGTCTACATTAATCGTTGAAGTGTTGAACATCAACTGTTTACTTCTCAAACTCGATTGGTTCATGTGTAATTAGCAGTTGGTTTTCCCCGTTCATTTTCACTCCAACTGTGAACACACTGCACTTCGAATTTGCTACAAAGAGTGCAATGTAAGGTGTAAGAATCTTCATTTACACCTTCCTAAAAAGCTATGAATTTGTTGATAGCATGTAGAAATCAAGTTTTTGGGGTTTAAGAAAGAGGCGTGACATGAAGATTTCATATGCACTACACATTGCCCACAAATTCAAGAAACATTCTCACTACAACTGTGAACCACATTGCACTTCCATTTTGCTATGAAGGGCGCAATTTGAGGTGTAAGATACTTCAATACCACCCTAAGATACATGCTTTTGTTGAGTGTCACATGCCTAAATTTTTTTTGTTTAGTATTCGGTCATGAAAACTTGGTGTTGAGGAGGTTCTTGGTTCATCCTTAGGTTCATGGCAGGGTTTACAAGACCCCCACACATGCTACATCAAAGTCACACATGGTAGAAGGCTACAAATAGTAGTTTTGCAATGCTCAATTGGGGATTGCATGTAAGCAATGCTGCAATATTGTGATGAATGGAGAGGCACAACTGCTCTTTTTCTTGAGCAAAGTGAGAACCAAACATGATTATTTTGAAGACGCTTTATGGGTGGTAAATGTTTTTTTGGGGGAAATAAAATATGTTTATGTATGTGTATGTTGATGTGTCTTTTTATGGTGGTGTCTTTTATGTTGGTGCTTCCCTAAGGACCCCTTAATCAATAGAACTCTCAATATACACAATTGCGTTTCTAATGTTTATTTTTTGAATTATGATCTAAGGCAGGTCTTGGAGGTATGTGACAATCAATTTAAAGATAAATGTATATTGTGAACTAGAATGCATGTGTGGGATGACTTAACAACATTGGATTGGATCAACACACTAATTATCCCAATTAGTGCATGTGCTACTAATTCCTGAAACACGCACTATTGTGCCAAATTTCAAAATGAGTGAGGGCTGATTTTTTTTACCAAGTATTCATGTATTCATGCATACATGCATACATGCTCATTTACCATACACTTCAAAAAAATGATTGCATGTTCTAAGGTGTTTGCATAATGCATGATGTGTTTTGGTGAGCTCAACAAGGCTTCTACTTCTTCTTCTTAGTTGGCACCACTCACTCCTAAGGCATCTCCTAACATTAAGAAATTGAAGATAGCTTGCAATGAGAGTTCTAGCACTTTGACACTTTGGACTCCCCAAACCCTAGATTTTTGGTGACACTACTTTCATAGCAATAAGAAATTTACTATCACCTTTACTAAATTTCCACATGCACTATTAGCCCACCCTCACTAAATGGGATAATTAATGTAGTGACTTGGCAAGTCATAGATTGTTTTCAATTTCAACTTATTATTCCAAAAGTTATTGTTCCGAGTGACTAACACATGTGATTATTAAAACACTTTAGGTAAGTTACTAATCATCTTAAAGTCTTCAAGTGGGTACTTAGAGAGCTTCACTCAATTGGGCAACTTGTTTTCCATTTTTATTCTTGTAGTGTTCACTCATTGGCTCATGCCGCATGGCGCTAGATGGTGGGGTGATGACCTCATCACTAGTTAGTTGGGCATGTGTCCATCTTTCATAGACTTCCGTCACCACCACCACCATCATGAGCTCTATTGTATAAAGATTTATTGGGATATAATTGTTTCCATTCACTGGGCAAGGTAAAGATCAATCTAATAATCTTGAATTCTACAAGAAAATGTAATGACACAAACCGCCCAATCATGAAGAATGTGGAGTGGAGACTTGAGAGCAAGAAACACATAGAAAAAATTGACCTCTCTTGATCTCTTCCTCTACTAAGTAGAGAAATGAACCCCCCCTCCCTCCTTCCCTCCTCATGAGCCAAGGTTTTATTTCAATACCATATGAAAATTCCTTAGTCCTATTCACATTGCACTAATTCTAAGTACTTTGATATAGCCCCTATAACATGAAAGTTGTATGTCATGTGTCATTATATACACAAGGTATGCGTGTGGTATTTGGTTATTTTTCTTAATCGGATCCCTATATCTGATTGGTGTGTGATTAGGTGAGAATAACCTAATCTCAATCACACATATTTAAAGAAATTAAGCTACACCTTCAAATTTTATAAATTATTCCATAGTCAAATAATAAACACAATGGGGGGGGGGGGGAGCAATACATTCAGTTACAAATTCAACAAACATGTAACGTCAATAATCATAACTAAATAAGGGGTAACTTGATTTTCAATCCTATTTTTGACAATGCTTCATAAATTTACTAATGCAACACAAATTTTGATGTGTAAATGTAGAAGTTGGTGAACCTGAAAACCAAACCGAATAACACCACATAGGTATCTTTAGCTCAATGAAAGGAGATGGCTAATAACTTGCCGCTTCAAACAATGGCCAAATAAAATGCTTGCCCTTGCCCAAATTGAAGTTGGGCCATTGTAGTAGAGGTTCAGAACATTTTTATCCGGGCAGCGGGCAGCCCATGAAGCCCTGGGTTGATACCCTCCGGGTATAGAAGAGGGAAGGACAGGAAATGCATAGAGAGTGCTCCGAGACGCTTTGCAATGTCGGAGGTGATCACGAGGAGTGATTGGGATGCTGCAATTCGGAATTACGTTAAACAACACACGATGTAATTTTTTCTTTTCATCAGATTTACGTCTTCAAATTTTGCGTTGCATTACGAAATCTATGATGAAATATAAAATAACCAGATTGAAAACCAGACCTCCCCTGATTTAGTTACGGTTATCGAAAGTGCATGATTGTTAATTCCTTAACTGAATACATATGTCTTTGCAATTGTGTCCCCTATTGAGTGTGGAGTAGTTAATAATGTTTGACGACGTAGTCCATTTTTTTTTTGAAACATGTGTGTTGTGTTTAAGATGTTTGTGGCGTTTGTTCTTTGATCCTCGCCTAAATACACACACCAATCGAATAGAGGTGTCCGGTTAAGAAACTAATCGAATAACACTTGCATACTTCAGGACTCACATCACATGTGGGACTCGTTTTTAGGTGCCTCGGTGCAATAGGGATTTGCTCAGTGTGTGAGTTGTGGAGGACTGGGAACTAAGCAATTGGGGTTGCTTGATCGATGGATGCTTAGGTTTAGGTTTTAGGGATTCGCTCATTCTGTAGTAAAGTTGTGGAGGAATGCGATGGCGAATGAGGAGGAGGGCGAGGTGAGGGCGAGGACATTCGCGGCGCTCCGCCCCGTATGCACGCGGTTACTGGAGCTTGCGACAAAACAGCCAGATGAGTGCGCAGTGGTGTTGGATGCCCTGCAGCAAGTGCTGAAGCGGCAGCCCGTGTGGGGCCTTCGAGCATGCATGGAGTAAGAATTTCCCTTTAATTTTCCATGTATGGGAGGTGCATCTTAATCTGAATTTCATAAAAAAGATGGTCACTCCCCTGCAACTATTTGATGAGGTTTTATAGTAATCAAATCACGGGTGTCGGTGGCAGCTATGTATTGTTTCCAATTGTGCTGCTTCTGGATGCATCTGTTGCTTGCCGAGCCAACACAAGTTTGAGGACAGGGCACCAGCGGTTGATTGTGGGCGACAAAGTGGCAGAAGGAGTTCTAGCCTGCTTGAAGTTGGTTCTGGAGAGCTGCCCCTGCAATTCAGTTCTTCAGGTGCAGCTCCTCAGCTCTTCCGTACTTTAATTACCTCAATTTTAGTCCGAGCTTATGTAGAAATGCAAGCTCACGTGCTTCTTCTGCTCACTTGATGCACATGGACGTCCATAGCTGGATTTAAGAGTTAGGCTTTAGGGTTTAGTGAATCAAGACAGCTGGTTTTCTTCAGGTGCAGCTCTTCAGCTCTTCGGTTTTTCAATTATCTCAATTTTAGTCTGAGCTTGTGTAGAATGCAAGTGCACCTACCACTTCTGCTCACTGGATGCACATGTATGTCCATAGCGGGATTCAAGGGTTAGGGTTTAGGGTTTAGGGTTTAGTGAATCAAGGCAGCTGGTCTCATTTCTGTCGGCAATTCTGTGGAGGGGTATGTGAAGTCAGTGTGGATTCAAAGATTGGTTGAAGTTGGAAGTGCCCACAATTGGACCACATATCTTGAGTTGTATTGCTAGCTCAGCCTGTGGAAGACTTGTTGGGGTTGAGGAGCACACCAGGGATTTAGAGAGTGGGTGCTAATTTTTGCCATATCTGAACAATGTGCCTGCCTGTCCACTGTTGGATTCGGAAACTATGAGTGTTTACGACATTGCCTACATCCGAATGGAACATGGACTCTCCAAGGACAGGTCTATCTAGTTGCTTGGAAGTCCCTTTAAGTACTTAGGTCGATGTAGAATTTCACTTTCAGGTGTTTGTTGCAGATGACATCGTTACTCAAGAAGTTGACTGCAGCTGCCATGCTCTCTCCCTCTGAGGCTTCGGAAGAGTTTCGGCATCATGTTGTCATGTGCCTACGGTCACTGTTCCAGGCCTTGCAATCATGTGGATCCTCCTCTTGTAGCTGCAAGCATGTGCTCCTGTCGCCCTTCACAATCTTGAAGCAAAACCCCTCAGTGTTGTATGAAGGATACACCTTCAATGAAGACATTCAAGAAGATTTTCTTGCCGAGGAGTTTATAACTGTTGAATACTCATCACTGGAGAAATGCCCTCTAGGATATCTGCAGGCGCTGGACATGGCTCCGGCAATTGGGCATCTGCTGTCTCTTCTTCTGCAGGTCCATGTTCATTCTTCTCTCTGGTTAGGAATATCCAAACCCCTTACACAGAGTGTCTTAGTGATAATGGTTCTGTAAGCTTATTGGTACGATGGAGCTAGTTAGTTGAATCCCAGGCAAAAGATCTGCGAACTTCAAGATCCAATGTAATATGCCTACTGGACAATCACATATGCACTTGAAATTTGGGTTCGAGCATCCAGTGCAGTGTTTGTCTACATGTTGGAAACGATTAAACTGCTAAGTGGCTCAGTATTTGTGAATTTTTGATTTTCATTAATGATATAAAAAGCTGGTGAAGATACATTTTGCACCATCTTAAAGACTTCTGCAGTATGACTTGCTTCATTGTAATTTTGACAAACTGCATCAATGCTTTTCGCATGGAGCTACAAAGCTCACTGTACTTTGTACTTACCCAGATTGCTGATCGAGAGGTGGCACAAGGAGGAATTGGAAGTGGTAAACTAAGAGAAGATGCGCTATCAACACTTCGGCACATCCTAGTAAAGGTACAATCCTTGCTTTCACTCCTGTGTTGTTTTATTGAAATGCCCCATGATAGTAGCATGTCATTGCAATGCATTTAAAGTTCACTGGGGATTGTTTAGTCACCTACATGTGGTAGAAGAACTAAGGGTGGGGTCCGGGTCCAAGAAACTTGGGGTCCAAAACGCCCCTCAATGACCTTACTTTCAGACTCAAGATTGACCCCAGCCTTGAAGATTGGTTTCTCAAATTAGGAGTATTTTCTTGAGTAGGGACCGATGAGATCTGGCGGAATGGTGATGCCACTTGGTGCCACCTCATTTTTTCATATCTTGGACCCGGACTACAATGTAAACTCCTTGGGCCCCAAATTTTGCTCTTGACAAATAGGATTGCTTGATTTTTGGAGTTCCTTTGGTCTTGGACCCTATTATAAACCCACCCTAAGTTTCAGCACATGTTCAGGGCTATGTCTTAAGTTTGTTCATTGACTTTGTTGCAGGTGGGTCATGCAGATGCCCTGGCCTTTTTCCTCCCCGGGGTGGCCAGTGGTCTTATCAAGGCAATACGTAGTTCCATGGTAACAAGTCGCCGGAAGTCGGCAACAGCAACTTATAAATCAGTGGGGGCAGCAGGAAGTACTGGGGCTTTAGAGGAAAGTGTGAGAGGATTAGCTGAGTTACTTGTTCTAGTATTAGCTGATGCTCGCAATTGGTCCTGCTTGCCAGAGTTGGCGTCCCAACACTCTCATGAAGGTCAAGACAGTGGTGAAGTAGAGTCTGCTTTGCAAAAAGTTCAGGATGTGCTTCTGCAGAAGCCTGGAGAGACGCTTAATGCAGAGGTGCTCCATGAATCCAATTTAGGAGATAGTGCTGAAGTTCAAGCAGGGGAAGGAGTGCATCCTTTGACAATGCGCTCAGAGCGAGACAAGAGATGGCTAGAGTCAACAGTTCTGCGCTTGGGATCCATGCTGTCTGAACTTTTGCCCCTGGTAAGAGGTTTAAGCATCATCTTCATAATTTGTGTTGATATACATGTGTCTCTAGAAGTAAAAGGTAAATGTGCCTAATTCAGTCACTTATCTTAATCTGTCACCTATATTTGAGTGGTGAGTGGTTACATGCGGATCTAAATATGGATACCAAAAAGACACGTGTTTAGAAGAGATTGGAGTACCTGCTTAAAATGTGTTAACCATTCTAAGTTCAATAGTCAACATATGGAGGGTGGGGGCTACATGGTTGTGCTTTGGCTCCAATGCTTTTGACTTTGAAAAATGATTGCAGCAACATGGGAGATATTAAGATTCTATAGATTGTTGCTAAAATCTCATGTAACATTTGCAGATCCAAGAAAAGTCCTAGCTCTAATATCCAAGTTGAGAATCGTGGCAAACAACAAGTACTAACAATTTAAGACACGTTTACCTTATGGGATGTATTCTTATGCATAATGAATTCTAAAGAGCCATAGTCAAGTACAAATCGGTGATGGTCTTTTGGGGTGTGTGATTAGCTCTGTGCACATCCTGCTCCAGCAGTGAGGCTTGCGGTTGTGGAATCTACTGCAGTGCTTCTCTTAACTTGTGGTGGCACGCTTGAGAACTGCACATATATATTCTTGGTAAGAATTATCAGGTGCCATTACTGATGAAAGTAGCAACTTCTGGCTTTTCTCATAATGTTTAAATCATATAGTGTTTACTGATGGCAATGAAGTAATTTCACTAATGGCTAGCTTGCTAATTAACCACAAACTGCAGCTCTTGATGAAACAGTTTTAGCATTTTATTGCCTCTGTGTCTCATTGTGTCACGTTTTGAATGTGGAATTTAGTGTACTAGTGCCGAGACATTTGAACATCTATTGTATAATATCTGCCACAATGAGGTATGGATAAATTGCTTGACATTGTATTTAACATACTGCTATTCAATTGTTACAGGATTGCTTATTGGCATTGAGTTGTGATGAATGGAGTCACGTTGCTTCAGCAGCTAACTCAAGTCTCATGTTCCTCACATCTGTTGGTGAAGGTCTTAAGAACGTTAATGGTGGTACTGATGTTGAGATATTACATCGATCTCGGTGCATACATAGGTCAAGGTTCCAAAAACAATCTCTGCTCAATGTTCTTCAAAGGTATGGTCTTTCTCATAATACAAAACTGATTTCACTTTCTTCTATTGTGCTTTTGATTTGGGTGATGTGCATGGTTCTAATTCCTTAATATCTTGAATCTAGGTGTAGAACAAAACCATGCATGTTGAATACACTATTTTTGTCTTTCATGATTGCAAGATTGCTGGAGAAACTTCCCCAAGCAGTATTTGCAGGAAATGAAACTATGGCAGTACTTCAGGCACGCCGATTAGCTGCTGCTATTTATTTCCTTGGTCCGGATGCCATTCACTCATTCTTTCTAGAGTCTCTGGTGAGTATGAAATTACTACTGGTTCTGCTACAGTTAAGCAACATGAATTTGGTTTTCTATTCTAATCTTATCCACTGTGTTATAAGTTTGTATCATATTTGTTGTTACCTGAGAATCACTGTTTATCACTAAAGGGCCTCACGTGTGTTTGTGTGGCATGGATGGTGTCCACAGGAAGCCTGTGAAAAGTTTGTGAGCATTATGTCACAGTGTTTGAGCTTTTCTTCTTCGTTCTCTGGCCCCATCAATTTGACCAGCTTGGCCACCTCATCAAAATCAAGCCCCCTTCTGGTTATGTCTGAACTTAAGACCAATGCAATTGATGAAGAGACTGTATCGTCCAAACTTCCCATACAATCAGAGCAAAAGCATGAGAGGGTGGAAGTTATTGTAGCAGCAGAGATCCTGCCGCGGATGCCACCGTGGCTTTCACAAAGTGCTCATCGGGTCTACAAAACACTTGCATGTATCATCAGACTTGTTGGTGGAGCTGCAGTTTCTGGTGAGAGCTTGTTTATGTCAATCATGTTGAGCCACTTGCATGCATTATAGCATATGCATGTATGTTTGAGGTGCTTAAAATCGTTTTTCTTTTTCATGTTCTAGGTAAGCCTGGGGATCCCGCACTGATGCGCATTGTGGAGATCCTCTTGGATACTCTACAACAAGCAGCGAGTGAGCTACGCGAACAACCAGAGGAAGCGAATCAGATCATACACTTTGGGGATGGTCGTTTGCAACGTGCTTCTGCCACATCAGTTTGTATTCTTAATGAATTTGTGTACGGTGCCTCAGGGCTTTGGACTGATAAATTGTCCAGCTTCTTTGGGGATTTCTCAACTAAAGAGGCTCATGAATCTGGGAAGTGGTGGAAAGGAAGTAATGTGGATGCAAAGTCCCACATTAGTGAGTGCATGGGCAATATATTGCATGATTACTTGTCACCAGAGATCTGGGAGCTTCCAGTTGAGGCTGTGGCACGCTCAGCACGCAAAGAATCCAGTTCAGATATGTCACTTCTGCATGTTCTTCAAGACAATGCCATGCTCCAACAGGTTTGTGAATATCAGATTGTTTGCAGTTCTCCAGTTTCTATGTTTGCCATCTAGAGTGCTAAATGTATCAAGTTTTATTGACGTTGGCAAATTGCTCTTGAGATTGGGTGAAGGAGACATTTCAAATTTGCAGAGAAATTTGTACAGGTACTTGTGGAAGGTATCGGTGTGTTTGGAATAGCACTTGGTAAAGCATTTGAGAATGGAGGGTTTCTGGCACTTGTTCTGTACCCCTTGCTGGAAAAGCTGGCTTCAACCAATCTGGATGTTAGTAGTGCTGCAGATATTTCTCTTCGTGCCATCTGTTATCACAGTGGTTATCAATCGGTATTTCAACCTACTCTCCTTTCCCTGATTTAGTGGCTTTCTGTTCATGCATAATCTTATGCCTTTGCCTATGTTTACTCTTGATTTCTTCAAAGTGCCTCACGGAGCAGATTTGTAAAACCAGGTTAAGGAGCTAGTAATCCAAAACTCGGACTATGTGATCGATTCCCTGTGTCGGCAGCTCCGGCATCTTCCTCACTATCCATATGCCCCTTCCCTATTGGCAGCTATTCTAAGGCATACTGGCGCTGCCCCACATCTGCTTCCTCTTCTTGAAGAGCCTGTAAGAGAATCTTGTAACCTGATACCAAAGCCTGTTAAACCCCATGCTCAAGCTTTATGTTGTCATTGATTGCCACTTGCTGTAAAATTTACTACAATATGCTTTTTGATTTTGTTATTCTGGGTAGTTCATTGTCATGACACCTTGAAGGTGATGCTTTTGCTGCAGATGCAAGGTATCGTGTTGGAGCTAGAAGTTCCAGCAAGAAGGAGGCACCCACAGTTAACTTTACCATTGTTACGGGTATGCTTTCTCATTCCAGTGTTAATTGGAAGCGGTGCTTCTTCTTAGTCCAACCTTTGCTCGAGTGTTTTTAGGATCAAATCTTGTTGCCATTATCCTTAAGAAATACTGTTCTCACCACATTGATCTGCTGGCTTTGGTGTCTCTCATTATATTTTCACCATGTTTAAACTACAGTCATATTGACGATTTGTGTTCATGCAACTCCATTGTCCACCCTTTTAAATGGTCTATTTACACTCAAAACTACAGTAGTACATGATTTAGTTCCCTGTGATTACCGTGAAGTATAGTTTTAGAATTATTTCAGTTTCCTGATGGAGTACCAAAGCAACATGAAATCTTGTTCGCTGTCACTGATATCATATGAAGATGTCCTTTGTGTCTCTGTTGGACCTGCTTTTGTTCATGTTTTTAAACTCGATCTTTTCAGGCACTTCGAGAGATAGCTAAGGCAGCACGTGTTGAAGGATGTGCCATGTTTGCTGAAGCATCAAGTACTGTTGCTCGTATGAAAAGCACACTAGAAGCAGAACTGGATATTTGTACAGAAGCCGGGCAGATGGGCATTGAGAAACTGATAACTGAAGTTCAGGACACAGAGAGGCGTCGGAAATCAGTGGTGTCTGTGGCCACCTCTTGCCTCCATGCATGTACACCTCTGTTGGCTTCCCAAGATCCAGAAACATGCCTACTTGTGCTTGATACAATTGAGGTATGCAGAATATGTTAGATTGAAAGGAAAGTTCCCAACATGAGATGAAGGTTGATCACATGGTTTCACTTTATAAACATGGTGGCAAAATTATCGTTTTTAATGGATTGATGGTGGGTGATATTCTTGAGTTTAGGGGTAATATTGATAATGAGGGTTAGCTTCTCTATGATTCAGGATGGAGTTGCTGGATTGGCAGATATGGAGGCAACGTTTCCTCATTTACAAGCCCAACGTACTGCAATTGAGGACTTCCTTGCGAGGAGTGTTAAGGATCTTGGTGATCCTGATGATGTGAAACCTTTTGGTTCCCAAGATGAGGGTAGCCAGAATAATATTCTCTTGCCAAGCATGAATAAAGTGTGGCCACAATTGGTACCGTGTCTTCGACACACCAAGCCTGCGGTACATAGTACAATCTCTCCTCTCAAGTCCTTCCTTTTTGCCCTTGTTATGTGTGATGGCTGGAAAGTTTGTCCCCAGGGTGAGTTTGAAATTTGCTCCCAAGGCTGCCAAATATTTCTGTTGATTTACCTAAGAGCTCCTTTCACCTGACTTAAGCAGATGGTTGGAGTTTAAACCATTATACAGGAAAATCGATGTATTGAATGCAAGGGGCAGCCACCTCCAGCTTCCTGTATTACTTGCATCTGCAGGAGCAAGCTACATTGAAATGAAGCTGAACCTGACAAGGAACACAATTAACCATATATGTTGGGTTCTATGATTGAGCTTCTTCTGAGATAGAAGAGTGCTTAGCAGAAATCATCATGCTATGCACTTCACTGTGAGAAAATATTAGAAACTGATGGTGGAATTGGTCAAGGCAGCAGGCAATCATGAATTCTAGTCACCTCTTAGATTTATGTTTTGAGGATCAACAGTCCTGGCTGGTGTCTGAAAGCAAACAGAGGCTCACATGTAAGTAAAATGTGTTACAGATCCTTGTACGGGTGCTGGCTGTTATCTCAAGTATTATCCACAATTGTGGAGGTCATTTCTTTACCCGCCGCATTGCAAATGATGCCCTGCCTTTGCTGTTGAAGCTTCTTCGGGAAGGACCCGCATCAACCGTGACCCGTCCATCTGATAATTTGCGACCCAAGACTAGCAAAGAAATTCTGCTGCTTAAGAATCAAGGAAGTGAGGTCCGCGAGATGGGAACTTCACCTTCAGCTGTTCTCAAGGTCCAGCAAGCAGTGTTGACATGTATTCAAATGATTGCAGGGGACAAGAAAAGTTCTCCTGCACTTGATACTGCGTACAAACCAATTGTAGCGTGGATTGTGGGTTTGGCATGTAAAGTGCAGGCCTTGTGGGCAGCAGCAGCTGAGGCCCTTGTTGCCCTTTCAAATGTTGACTCCGATCTAGTTTGGCTCCTTGTAGCAGACCTTGTTTACGGTAATTAACTTTTCCCAAGTTTAAAAAAGTTTCTGACTTGATTTATCAGTATCATATTATTCTCCTTTTGCAGAAACTCTGAACAGCTGTGGTGGCACTTTGATATTTATGGTGAAGTATCTATCACCTAGTAAGCTAACGTTTGGTTTGTTTATCTGGATATTCACTCTCATCAATTTCTAGTGGTTTCACCAGTTTTTTAGCCACTCATAGTGAGTAAGAGATCACTTTAAGCAGGTCAGTGGCAGAGCCAACGTTAACCATAAAACATCTCTATTTGTGTACTCACTATGGTGTCCTATGATTTCATTGGTTGATCAACTTTCAACTGACATGTAATCACTATGCAGGTGGACATACCCACGGCTTACAATCACCTGGAGAGGAATTTTTAAGCTTTGATCAAGTTTTCCCACCCCTTCCTTCTCCAAAAGACGCACTTTGGGTTCAGTATTCTAGCCACAATGGTGACCCTACAATTGACAGAAGAGCTGCCCAGGAGTTGCTAATCAAGCTGGAGGCCACCTACAAGGACAAACAAAGTTAGTTTGTTTGGTTAATCTCAATGCAGATGGACCTTCACGCCACCCAGTCATTGGGTTGTGCATTGGCGAGAAAACTGGATTTATCACTCCAAAGAGAACGTCAATAGAGCACACCAACTGCTGCACTATGGTTAATGGAGCTCTGTGCAGTGGTGTTGTATGATGTACAGGAGGAATACGATTCCATTGGGGTCTCACCCTTTCCATTGCCAGGTTCGCTGATGTGGGTATATAAGATTTCAGAGGCAAAAGTTGCTGATGGGACATGTTCAAATCACAGCAGTTCCTATTCATCGAGTGGGTAGTCTACTTATCCTCCTGTGCCCTTTTGGGCGGAGAGTAACACCTTTGATGTGACCTCAATGACGTAAAATTCACGATGATAAAAGGTGATGGACAGAGACTTGGCCAGACTTTGGAGGATTTGGGCATTACAAAAAAGTCCTCTTCGAGCAGCATCATTATCTCTATATGAAATGTGTTTATGAAGGTTGACATATGACAGTGTTGGATCTGGTGCTTGATGAGGATAGTTGTGATAAAAAAGTTTACAATCAAGCCAGCTCGATCTCTCTGGTCATTCATAAATGACCTTATTTCAGGCGTGGAGTAGGTGAATGCAAGGCAAGCTACAGTTAGTCACTTCATTCCTTGGGGACTTCTAGTGGGGAAGGTTGTGCCATACCTTTGCAAGTTGGTTTGGAGCTAACAAGGCACTAATTTGAAGCATCTTTTTTCACTTTGACATACTTGATCTCATGGCTCATAATATTTTTCCTGGCTGTACTTAGTGCAGCAATGAGGCCCTTGCATAAGGAAGTGGTTTCTAGGTCACATGGCTCTTTCATGGTCATCTTCAGTTTGTGAGCCAAATGGTGCATTAATTGTGTGGCTGAAGTAGGACAGTCGCCACTTAATGAGACGAAGTCATGGACATTTATATAAGACCTACTTGAGAACAGCCTTCCATTCTATGATCAAGCATTGTGATCACTAACCTGCTTAGAGGTCATTTTGCGCATCTTATCCACATGTTGGATCTCAAAATCAAACATACTGAATTGAAGGAATCTCGTTTTGCATTCTTGACTTCATGTCAATTTAACATGAGAGTAGTCAAATTTGTATCATATGGACAAATCCCTAGACAAGTTAGGTGCAAGTCTGTAAACTGCAGATTGTATGGTGGATATCAAGGGAGAGGACGGAGCTGGCGCAGCCCCATGTGATTCTTGCTTTTGAATTCTATAATGCATGTGGCATCCACTCCCTCGATTGAATGTCTGCACTGCTATTAGTTTAAATTGCGCTCATTTACAGTGTTTTCTTTGTCAATTCTGATACCTACAGTGACCTAAGAAGTCTGTTGTTAGTATTTTCTCTCTGGTAGCTGATGGATAGTGGGCAAATGTGCCTGTTGATCTTCTCTCCCCGGAGTTGTTTCTGCGGCTGCCCTGACATTGGGTGGCATAAGTAACCCTCCACTCTCACATGCACAGTTTTTCTTCTTGTCATCTACTCCTGTTCCTCTCAATCTATGGAAGAGGACCAACCTCCGTCTGCCATGGATGAGGAGACTTGTTCGCAACCTCTGCAGGTTTCTCCCTATTATTCTGCACCCAATGCCTTCCCTAAGGGATCTAAACGTCTCATTCTTCAATCCGATCTTTTGACTGAGCAGTGCAGCCTGTGTTCATCTTCACTTTTTTTTTTTCAGTCTATTGAGATGAGAGAGGGTTTTTTCCAAACTTCATTTTCAAGAGGCCACTTTTAATTTATGGGGGTCTTCCCTCTC
The DNA here is from genome assembly GCA_950295325.1 of Polytrichum commune. NCBI lineage: Eukaryota > Viridiplantae > Streptophyta > Polytrichopsida > Polytrichales > Polytrichaceae > Polytrichum > Polytrichum commune. Next base: position 71,920,159 of record OX485803.1, read on the forward strand.
AATGCACTTGTTGCAGGTCTTTGGGACATATAATCAAAGATTGTCCTCATCTCAAACTTCTGGTGCAACCTACACAAATTTCCTCATCTACATCATTCCACCACTTCTCCCCTTTGCCAGCCCCCTCTGATCAATAATCCATTTCCGTTCAATTGCCTTCTCGCCCATTGTCACCTCTATCTGTCCTGTGCTCTTCCCCACCTCACCTCCTCACCCTCTTCCTCTAAGACCACCCTTCCCTCCAATTTCATTCCCACTCATGTAGTCCCCTTGCATTTGCAGGGACCCAACATTCTCCCCACCATCTCATTGAGTTCCTGCTAGCAATTTCCCTCCCTCAATCTCCAATGGCCAGGGGCACACATGTTGTGTTAAATGTCAATCACAACAATCAACCTTGACCAGACATGCTCCTCTTTTAAGAACTAAGATTAACAGATGTAGATCGTTACTGCAAGACTCATGAGCTAAAATTTATCAAATTTTTGTCATGAGTAGATATACACAGTACCTATTACATAGTAAGAAATAGTAACTAAATTTGATGATTTTTTTAAAAATAAAAAATACCGTTTCTAACTAGAATGATGTAGAATTGAACTAAAAACAATTACTAAAAAAGTGAAGATGACTAAAAATTTCAAAAAAAGATACAAAAGATATTGTCAATGATTATATATATATAAACATCATAGAATTTAAAATTATCTATGGCATGTAATATAGAGGTAGCAAACTTTGTTCGCATGTGGTGGTCAACTTGACAATGGATTGACCTCCCCATGACAAGATCCTTGTCAAGTAACTTTCAAACTCTTCATTCGATGCGACTGTCAACAATGTTGCCAATCACCATGTTGCAATGCCACCCTTGGTCGACAGTCTCGTCGTCAACTTCTATGACGGTCCAATCTCCCCATGGTGTTGAAACCTTTATGCTACCTCTTTGTTACCAAGAAATCTAGGGTAATCACTCTTTTATCTTTTAAGGTAACTTCCAGGATTAGAGTATCAGTTTAGTATAGATCTTATACTTCCCCTTGCTTCAATGGAAGGTTGAATTTTGAGCAGTGAGTTTTGCTTTGGCTTACTTCAAGCTCTGCTAAGGTATCTTCACATGGACATCACCCTGAGCTTTTTGTCTCTTCAACCTCAGGAACCACTCCTACCCAACAAGGATATTGACGCTCTAAGGATCATCCTTATCACATGTACCACATTTGCCTAACACAAATTTGATAACAAAGAGGCTAATGCAATACTTCTTTTTGCCTCTCATCAGCTCCTTTGGTCGTCTACTACCGTATCCTCTCATGGAACAAGCCTTAACGTTTTGTTTTGCTTGTTTTTTTTTTTTTTCCACACTTTGTATTACATATATTGGTGGTGCCCAACTCCAAAAGGCCATGACAATATCCAATCCCTAAAACTCCTTCTGAACCGACTATCCCGTTCCAAGTTCAATAAGTCATCTCAAATTTAAGGATGAATGCCAAGGCTGTCTCTCCTCTACAAATTGCGACTACTTGTAAACCTATGATGTTATGAACACGAACTCCTGTGACATCTGCCCAATCTTGTGGGCAATGTTGTTTGGTGTTTGGATGCGTGCATTGAACTCTAGGTAGACACTTCTGAACCCAAGGATTCGATTCTTTTAGAATTTCATGATGGGGTTGTGGGATTGTTGGTTGGCTGTTCCTTGCTTTGAATTCTTATTCCATTATTTGGCATAGGAGTTGAATTGTTAGTTGTTTTAGGTTCTGATCTGGTTATTTGGGTCTTGATTATTAGTTTTCCGATCTTTGTTAAAATGGTTGTGACCCCTCATGGCTTTGGGCCTTTCACTAGCTTTGGCCTCGGTGCAAACCATTTCCTTTTAAAATCCTGGCAGGAAATTTCCAAGTCTAAATGGTTAGGCTACTTGGGTTTCACCTAGGCAACCCATGTTCGAATCCCAAATATGGAATGACCTCTGAAGTATGTGAGGATAGCTCGATTGGGAGAACACAAAATTGAAGGTCATGCATTCTATCCACTCTCACTACATTTATTTCTCTCTTTTGCATAATGACTGATTGAACCACTAATAAATTGTTCCCCAACATTTCAAACTTTTATCCTTTTTTCATTTTTTTTAATGCAAATGAAAGTTCATTGTCAAAAGCACTATCTTATCCATGTCCCTACAATGTGCAAGTGGCATTGATGCTTGCAAGACAGTGAGAAGGTCTTGGACTACCATGGTAATCACCATTAGAGTGGACCACATTAATTGTCTCCATGCTAATTAGCCACCCACACTAATAAGACATTTCAGTGTAGCAGCAAGGTACAGATTTGAGCGTGCTTGTACTGTAACCTGCATGTGCTACTGACGGTGTTATATTCTTAATGAGGTCTCAAAATGGAGGTAGATTTTGCACGCACATAGAAGTCCTTGATACATACATCTATCTCCTCACGTTTACATATTATTTTCATAGTCATGAATAATAAGCGAATCAGACTATATTAAATTACATGGAATCTGAATGTTACAGCAATTTCAATGCCATGGTTTGGAAGCTTCTGCATGTAAGTAAGTAAGTACGTCGTTTTGGGAGCATGGTGCAAGGACATATGGTGTCTGAATTCCAATAAGTGAGGCCACCGAATCTACCTTACACATTACTGTGGCTGCATGTGCTACACATGTGTGTGTTTGGAGTCACCTATGAAATTCAAGGACAAGGTGAGCGAGAGACGGAGCCTTGGGTTCAGTTCTTAATACGATACCCTGAGAAGATGTTGCATCCATAACACTATTTCAGCCACGAGGGTTGGTACCATGACTTTCGAGTATGTTGATTATATGTGGGGGGTCTCATGAACAAAGTAAGAATATTCGTTCACTACTTAGTATTCAAGCTGACACTTGGAAATTTGGGTGGAGTTATACTGCTGGCACTATCATAGAGGGCTCTCCATTTCATCTTTACATGTGCCGGAATGTAGTTCCCACGTGGAATACAAGTGGGTCGTGGTGAATGTGAGCATGAAACGTGACAAATTTTGAGGGGAGAAGAATTATTTTGTGTCGGAATAGAGAGCCCTCTGCGGTATTCACATGAATTAATGTTCATACCGACATTATTCATAGGAGATATTGTTCATCCTAGTATTGTTCACTAAAAATACTATTCATAGCAACACTATCATTAAAAATTCCGACGTTGTTCACAATACTCGTACTATTCATACCGGCATTATTTATTTGTTCTTTCTAAGTTTCTTCCCCTGAAGGTAAGATAGTGGAGGCCATGTCATATGCTAAAATTGAGAGTGGAGCACAACCATGCAACTGAATAATGTTATGTCGGGTTTGTGTATAAAGGGAGTTTGGACTAATTGATATCGAGCCTTCAAGAAAATGATGTCAATGTTTCAAAAAAATACTCAACATGAAACTAATCAACATATCATAACATTATTCAACCATATGGTTGACTTTGGTTTTTATATTTAGTATATGACATGGGCCTCTACTATTGTACCTTCGTGGGGAGAAAGATATTTGGAAAAAATTGATGTTGGTATGAATAATGGATTGTGCCGATATGAATAGTATGAATTTTATGAGTAATGTTGTGAACAATGTTTCTAGTGAATAGTGTTGGTAATATACACCCTAACCTATGTAATGACATCCTCCGTAATGTCACTCCCTCTCTTAAATCCCGAAACCCTAGGGAATGAATGTGCTCAATTTAAATCTCCCTCAATGTTGTCACATTTCCCTTGCATATATATGGGGTTTGGCATTAGAATAATCGACCAAAGAATTCAAACCACACACTTAGCACACATCACGTTGTCATCATTGTCATTATTGTAATGTTGCCTTTTTGTTATTTTATCATGTCACACACTAAACGAATTTTCTATTATCATGCATACATGTTAACACTACATACCTCCTTAATATCATGTGCACTTTGGTTGCCACATGCGTTATATTAGGGAGGTTAGAGTGTAACTCCACCCAAATTTTCAAGCATTAGTTTATGTGTATGAACAATAACTGATTATTATGATTTTGTTCATGGGGGGTCACAAAATAAAACTACTTTATTCCAAGGTCTAGTGAAGTAACCGAAATGACTGAGTAATGTGACGGTCATGTCACATAATTAAACAAGATACTCAATCAATCAATCATGTTCTCCACTTGTATTCATTTAATAGTGTTATTGTGAGGAGCACTAACTTATAGCCCACCCACACCTATTGGTGCGGGCCACCAAACAACGTGTTCTACGAACAATGGTTTCATCGAAACTCTCAGTGGCCTGATTGAAACTATAAGTGGTCCCTACTAGTAGAAGCCGTTTGCTAGTAGCCCACACTAGTAAGTGTAGGCATGCTATTACAGTGAACACATTCGATGCTTGGAGGTGTCCTTTGGGGGGGAGGGGAACAGCACCTTTCAGTTTCCAAGTCTCGTAAATCCAACAGTTGTGCTTCATGTAACGCCATCTCTGGAAACTGCGACAAATGGGGGCCTGCGAATGCTTGAAAACAATAAGCAGATGTATACCTTCTCATGCGAGTACAAACAAGCTAAAGTCATGTGGGGCAATGTGCATTTAACTTGTGGTCTTCTAATTCGATGATAAGAAAATGGTTTCTTCTGGGGCACCAGGTGGAAACAAGGATAATAAAGCAGAAAGGAAGAACACCACATGGGACGAGAGCATTGGACTCAATCGGTGGTCTCAGACGTGGCTGCCAGCACGACAGACATGCAATCACTCGATGTGAAAAGCTCTCGCCGGGCCATGCCAATGAGATTCAACTTAATTCAGGAAAGACATTTCGAATGAGAAAGGCCAGAGGTCGGGAATCAATCTCCGATGAAGCCTTGAAATTCAACTTAGTACTACTAAAACACTATAGAATTGCAGTATCAATTATATAATATATTCCAGTCATTCTGGCAATCTTCGTCGAGAGTCGGAGCAAGTTGCGTAGATGCACCCCAAGATGGAAGAACTTCTGTGAAACCTGCCATGTGGGAACTTGACACAGGCGTTTCCTTGGGGACTTGCAGTGGATGCCGCTGGCCACTTGAGTAGGTTACGTGTTGAACTCGCTTTCTTTTTCTGGGCGTTGCAGCAATTCCTACCAGGTTGCAGATCATTGGTACTGGTGCTGTGCTGCGCAGGAGAAATCAAGGTGCAATCTTGCACAACGACTTGCAGGGGAATTGGTCCACCTAATCTGGGTTTTAGGTCCACTCACAACTCTTCTGAATCCTGATGAGATTGAGTCGGGGAGATTCAGTTGATTTTCCTTTCTTTTTTGTGGGCGGTTGCAGATCAGTGGTACTGTGTTGCGTAGGAATGCGCTAGGTGCAATCTTGCACAACAACTCGCAGTGGATGTGGTGCACCAGTTTTGGGGTTTTTAAGGTCACTGTGGGTTCCGGGTTTTGGGTTTTGGGTTTCCACCCTTCTCAACCCTTAAAAATTCCGAAAGGAGAGATTGAGTCGGGGGATTCGGTTGAGATTCCTACCTTTTTGGTGGGCGTTACAGCAAATTCACACCGTCTTGCAGAATAGGGGTGTGCTGCGAAGAACCCAAGGTGCTATCTCGCACTACAACTTGCAGTGGAAGCAATCCAATTTGGGCTGGGGTCTTCCGAATTTTGAAAGGAGAAATTGAGCCGGGGATTTATTTGAGATTCCTTCCCTTTTGTGGGCGGTGCAGCAATTCACACCAGCTTGCAGATCACTGGTACTGCGTTACGGAGGAGGACTACTCAAAGTACAACCTTGTTGCACAACAACTTGCAGTGGAAGTGGTCCATCAGTTTGAGTTTTGGGCTCTGAGTTCCCACCATTCATTCACAACCCTACAGAAATCCGAAGAGATTGAACCCAAAACCCGACAGGGTTCCCACCATCATGGGGAGCCTAGCCGGGTACGATCCGCAGCAAGTGGGACCTGAATCTGAATCCCTCAATGAACCAGCATCAGGTTATCATCACAAGCCGACCCAGATGAACGGTGATCACACCGCAACAACCAAACCAGATTCTTCATCCACCCCGAAGATTCGCTACTTCAGTCCTCCCAACTCCACCACCATTGGTGTTATCCTAACGCTCATCTTCTACCACATGCTGCCGTTCACGGCGCTCCCGCACCTAGCTCTCATTTACTTGGGCTACTCGCTCTACCACCGCTCTCTGCTCGCCTTCTCGTCTTACATCGGTTTCTTGCTCCTGCTGGTTGTTGTTCCGCTCTACTACTCCCGCAATGTGCGACAGAGTGTTCGACCCCTATATGAGGCTCTGGCTACTTACTTGCCCAGCGCTAGGTACATCGTCCCCGAGGAGGCTCTCCCTGCGGGGAAGGCCTATATATTTGCCATCCACCCGCACGGCCGCATGTTCTACGCCAACGCCTTGTTCTCGCAGCTCCACGAGATTTGGAGAGTGCCCATGAAGCTCACCACGGGTACTGAACATCCCGATTCCTTATCGCCAAGAACTTGACTGCCTTGATTGATTGATTTCTGCAAGGAATTGAATGACCTTGGCTGTCGTACGAGGGATAATTGTTGTGCATGTTGACATATCGCAGATTGCAGTGATCGAATTTGATTTCAATGCTGTTGATTTGTAGTAGGGTAAGTCGCGGTCGCCAAGAATTTGATACCTCGATAAGTTGATTACTGCAAGAAATTCAATTTATCTCGTGTTCCCCTCCTCTCCCCTTGCATAGCTAAGTTAGTTCCATTTACAGGGAACCTTACATGTTCCATTTCAAATAATATCATTGCAACAATCTGCGACGTGTCATCATACACAACGATTCACCCTCGTGTGAGACATACATAGTGGAAACTGATTGCCTTGATTAATTACTGCGAGGAATTCGATGTCCCCTCTTTCTGTCACTCGAGGGCGAATTGTTGTGCTTGTCGACACATAGCTTTGAATTGAATGTAACATGTATAGCTAACCCTGGAAATGGTTAGTCCCCATTTCCAGGTTATGGTTAGCTATACAAAAGGAGAGGAGGGAAATAAGAGAGATTATCTTCTTTTGGACAATTCTTCCTTTGAAGCCTCTTCTCTATAGCCTGTGGTTGGGTGGTTCGTGTCATTGCAGTCTCCTCTAGAATTGCAGGAATGTTGGATTGGTATCACTGCAAGGAATTCTCCCCCCTAGCTAGCAAGCCTCACACGAGGCTTAATTGTTGCGTGCATGTTGACACATCACGGTTTGCAATGATCAAGCTTGAATTGAATGTTGTTGATTGAGAGGGGTCCTGACTTACGAATTTAAAGGTTCCATGTAAACGAGACTTAGTTTGATAGCTATAGAAAAGGAAATGGAGAGGAGAGGACTGGCAAGAAATATCATCTTTTTGTGCATGGTGCCTACTCTTGAACCTCTTTGAATCTCACGGTTGGCTGATTCGTGCCATTACAATCTCCTCTAGAATTGCAGGAGTGTTACTTACATTGGTGTCATTACAAGGAATCACTTCTCTAACAAGCTCAATCTTAACCTTGCACTTGTGCAATCATAACAAGTCTTGCATTTGAGCGATGTGGCCGAGGAATCGTTTACTCTTTGTCATGACGTGGATTCCTATTATTTCTTCCTCTTGCTAAATCTTTTTGGCTGGCATGGGAGGGTTTGCAATCTTGATGTATTGATTGTGAATTTGGCACATGAAAACAGGAGATGTGTTTCAGACGGCCGCAGGAGGATTCTTCCAGGTGCCATTTGCCAGAAATTGGTTTGCTCTTATCGGCATCATTCCGGCTGACAAGCACCGAATTGTCGCCAAGCTCCGCAACAAAGACCACGTCAGGCCTCTCATACTTGCCCAATTAACATATTCAAGTCCCTCCAATTTTAGAAGTGCTATTAGAGTTCGTTCTTTTGCATACAACACTTTCCATGTTGGGTAAGCTTTTGGTGCATGCTTGGATTTGGTGTGGAGGTTTGAATGAAAAGCATTCTCTGTCGGTTCATTGAAGGCCAAATATAAAATGTTCTCATTCAAAATGTGTCCTCAATGAACAGATATAGAATGTTCTCCGTTTAAACCTCCACACGAGCTCCAAGCTTGCAGCAAAATCTTACCCAACATGGAGAGTGTTGTATGCAAAACAACCAACTCCCGACCAAAAATTTAAGGGCTAACTCTATTGTAAAAAGATTTTCCTAACCTGCCTGCCTGTTTGGATCTGTGTGAAATGTGGGTGGGGAGTCAGAATTTTTGGTGTTGTGACCCACTAAATGTGACTCTTATTGATTGATCTGTGAAGGTTACAATCGCAGTAGGCGGTGTTCGGGAAGTTTGTTTGGGCACCCAAGATGATGCGGACTTGCTGTACTTAAAAAGGAGGTAGATCTCCTCTTGTCAACTACGGGACCTCTAATGTTCGAAGTTCTAGTAAACTTTTTTGTGCAAATGTTTCTGAGCGAATCGAAGACAACTACTAAGCCCGGCCCGGTTTGTAGCTGCGAAAGCATTTTCAAGAGGCATTAGTTTGAATCTGCTTTTGTATTCTAACCATTTCAATAGCACAAATTTTGAATTTTTTTGTAAATTCCTTTATTGAAGTGAAAACATTGCTGAGGAGGCTGGGTGGCGACTCAATGGTTTAGAAAACTGCATCTACTTAGTTCTAAGATTGGCATTTGAAATTCAAGCGTTTTCAAATTCAAACACAATTGGTATCACTGGATATCTCCCGATGCCTTATTTCCTTTCAAGCATGCTACTCTTCTTTGTGAAACCACAACTCATTAGGAGGCATCATAAGTGATTGTAAACAATGGTTCTAAAGAGAAGACTTGCCACCCTGGGCTAGCTACTAACATTGTTTCTCTGGGGGCATTGTGCCTCTTGTCAAGGTTTCTACGTGAGGTTTCTACATTTATATTGATATTTCAATAACCATGTTTGTGCACAATGGCGCAGGAGGGGGTTCCTTCAGATAGCCATGGACGAGGGAGCAGGTGTTGTGCCAGTGTACGCATTTAATGAAAATCAGGTCCAACCACTTTCTCACTGTCTTTCTTTCTTTCTTTCTTTCTTTCTTTCACCCCTTCCAAGTGGTATGAATTGGGATTCTACCAAGTTGAAGAAGATCCTGAACTTGTTATGCCAAGTTTGGCAGCAACTGTGTTGCTCCCATTTGTGGCGAGACAATGCAGATGATACAGCTTCACCTGAAAACTTGTGAGACCCACTCTTTGCTTGTCCATGTGGATCAAAGAATGTGGTCAACTAATTTGACACATCCAAACTGCCCCCAGCAGCTGGTTGGCAATTGCCAAGTGGTGCCCCCGGCTCTAATCCCTCCTTTGCCCATCAGTCCTACTCTATGACTGCATACTACTAAGGGAGCAGTGCGTATCGCAAACACTTTGAACACTACGGTCCCTTGCCTAACCCACACAAAATACTCGATATTTTATTTGGATTCTTAATCACTTTATGAACAAAACGACATTAAGCTTACATGATTCAGAGCACACCAAATTCTTATAGAAACGTTCAAAGTCGTAAATCTCATGTGATCCTTCCTAGCCACATTGACAACCCCCTCCCCCCCCCCCTTTTTCCCCCCAACAAAAAATAAACAACGATGCTTATTTTTGTACATTATGTGTCCTTCAAACAATGGCCTGCAGTTTTAGTCCTCAAAATAATGCAATTAGTGTTCATGAAGGAGTATGCAGTTGCTCACTTTGAGAGAAAAGTTAGGTGTTTGAAGTGGGGTCACTGGTGGAGTTGGGGGCTACATCAGCAACCATCTCAACTTCATTCCTAAAATGAACAAATATGGATTGGTCACTAGGCAAGTAAACGATGACCCGCCCTCCGGCAATATATGGTTAAACTCCTAAGAGCGTAGTTATTACTTGATGCCGGTAAGGGCTGGCTTTCATATCATTATGTTGTACATGCACTCAAAGTGTTTCATGGGCTAAAATTGTTGTCATCACAAAGACTAATTTTCCATGTTAAATCCTCTGTGTGTTAATTGCAGTTGTTCAAGCACGATCCTCGAGTAGTACTTGACTTCTGGGCATGGGTGAATAAGCATGTAAAGGTTGGAGTCCCGTTCATGCGCGGCTACTACAACTTGCCCATGCCATATCGCAAGTGAGTCACTTCCCCTCAACCCTCTCCTTTCTCTCAACACAAAATAATTATGTTTGTAAATACTATCTTAAAAGTGCATCTCACATACACCAACCCTATACACTCTAAGTTCTTACACTATTTACTTGAACACACTAATTTTAAGCATCCACATATTCAAATGAATGTGGACTACAATAATTATTTAATCAACACTTCAAATTTCTTACAGAACAATGGTGTATATCAATGTGAACCACACAAACAACTTGGTGCTCAAAGTTATAGGCGGTAAGGTGACGTCAATCAATGTAAAGGATCTTGTGTTTATGCCATGTGGCACCACTATTGTCCGCAATGAGCATCACACCACAATACTTGACATGAGACATTTTGTGCTCAAAAGATGTATAAGGGAGTCAATCGCTTGAAACATCTTGTCCATATGTCATATAGCACCACCACCTTTGTCCGTAGTGTGCACTGCACATTTCTATAACTTGCACTATCAGCATATGATTCCTAGGCAATCGTCTTGCACAATGCAAATCCACCACCATGGTAGATTTGTAGATTTTTTGACAACACATGACAACTGCCCACCACTCAATATGCTTGTAGTGTTGTCATGATTGCACCTTCAATGCAATATACAAATCATTCCAAGCCATGCCACTAACCATGTCACTTGTGATTTTGTTGATATGTCACTACTGTAGTCCACTCTATTTATTATCTGCATCATCCGAAGTTCACACTTGTGAAAGCAACATTGTATATTCCAAGTGAAGTCTTGCATTTATGGGGAGTCTTTGGATTTGGTGTATTGTTCAACTAATAATTTTATGGCAAATTTCATGCTGCATTGGTTCCTTTACCTGCTGCCATTTCTTAAGCCCCTATTGAAAGTTCACAATTGCTAACCAGTCAAAAGAATTGAGCCGTGTGCCTGGTATTTTTGTACTTTCACCAGAGTTGATGATCTTTTAATTTGTGTATCTATCTATGTATAATTTTATGCACAGGGACCTTCTTCTCGTCTTTGGGAATCCGGTATTTGCCAACGAGGGTGAGACGATTGAGGAATTTCATGAAAGATACATAGAGACTGTAAAGAAGCTATTTGAAGAGTATGTTCAGCTATCTCCAGACCCCAACCACAAACTTATCATCAAGTGACATATTACACCAGCAGTTTGGGTTGGAAAGCAAGCAAATCTTAGGGTTCAGTAGTCTGAAAAGTGCAGTTCTGTAAGGCTTACATCAGCATCTCTGGCCAGTTTAACGTGGCTCTCATGGGATTTGTCGGAAGAGAAATGTACATAGTATAGTGAGCCAATGGGACATGAAAATGTTGATCCAATTCCTCCATGATTTTTAATTGCTCACAACTGAGTGATTTTTGGCAACCCTGCTTGCGAATTGCCCAAGCAAGTATCGTCATGACAATCCAGATGCGACTCCATATTACTATTTCTAACCCGATAAAATGCGATCCATTGGATCCTCATAAGGCTAAATTGTTACTTTTGCTGACATCTGTTTTGTTCGTCATACTCATTGAAGGGGAAGAATCGACGGCTAGTTACAGATGAACTGGTTGAGTTTGAGAAATAACTGGTTGATGTTCGAGACTTCAGGAGGATTACCGATTTTTGAAGAGGAATTGATGGAATATACATTCATTTAATAAAGAAAAACCAAAAGATCACAACACGTAACCAGTCAGACTTGGAAACACTAGGATCTTGACCGATTGTGGCCAAAAATCTCCCCAGAACACCGGTCATATTTACATTGTTTTTGTGCTGTCAGAGGATGAAACTCCTGGGTGTTCCAAAAGAAGGCATGTGGGTCTTTTTGGCTACTCTTCTTAATTGGACACCTGTATTTGATTGGTGTGTGGTTCACTGAGGATCAAAGAACACCACCATAAGGAGACCTATTTAAAAAGATATTGGACTATGCCTGCAAGTTCAACAAACTTATGACACTTAGTAGCGAACACAATTGGGAGGACTTTTAAAGGTATCATCAAACATGCACTTCCAATAATCATAATTAAATTAAGGGAGGTTCAAGTTTCAATTCGATTTTTATTGATACTTTATTATCGTATATTTGCTAATGCAACACAAGTTTTATGTGTGAACCTAATCAGTATAAGTTGGCGAACATGAAAAATGAATTGAATAACACTTGCATACCTAATGTGTTGAATGAGAATTTGAGATTGAATGATATTACTAGATGAAAGATTTTATATTTATACACAGCTTTTGGTAATATTAGGCTTGAATCCCCATTTGGTAACCTTCAAAATGCCAGAAAGCTCTAAAACATGGACACTAGAGTAGGGGCACCCATAACCAATCACTTAAGAGATTTTGCGCTAGGTGTGGAGAAGTCTCGGGGAGGTCACTCCCTATTTAATTAATGCATACACATGCGCTCAGGACTTATTTATCGAGGGGCTATTTACCTTGTAAAAAAGATTATAAGGTATGGTATTTCTCAAAATAAAGGTAAATGCTTGTTTTTTAATACACCCTATAAGTAATTATAATTTTTTGGAGAATCATTTCAAAAAACCCTATTTTACTTATACTGCCAAAGAAAATTGGAAAGAAGATTGCAATTCAAACAACGCGCTTGAAATTTTCCCTCTCGGCACGTAGGTAGAGAACATTAACTCCACATTGGATATGTTGGTTCAGTAACGTTCAAGCCAACCAACATGCGAAGTCATTCATCCAAGCTTTTTCAACATAAAATTACCTCTTTTCATTCACTAGCATAGATGCTACCCTAGACCTACCACCCTAGTAATTGTTTCCACATTATTTTATATGTATTGACTAAAGAAAAGAGGCCATTATACGTGATGGTATTTTACATGTAAACATATTTTATTATTTAAAAACCCCCTATATTACATGTATGTTTTTTGCAAAATTTGTTCATATTGCACGTTGTTTCTACAATTTCGTGGACAATTTCTTGAACACACCCCCCCCCCCATCATGGCAGTGATGGGTGCATTTTTGATGAAGTTAGGATGTTTTAGATTGGATGAAGAGCGATTTTATGACAGATGAAATAATGGACTTAGAATGAACTTTAGTGGTTTGTATAAATGAATGTAATACACGATTGAATGTGATGCGCAAATCAATGGGGAGTAATTGAACGATTATAGAATATAAAAGGTCATTGCTTAGAGGCATTGTTACCCCGGGTACGCAACTCCCATATTATACGCAGGGGGCATCGTATTAAAAACGGCTTAGAGGACGGCTTTTGTAAAAATTATATCAAATTATATCAAATTATATCAAATTATATCAAATTATATCAAATTAAAATGATAAAAAAGTTGGGTGAAGACCAAATTAAATAAAATAAGATGAAAAAAAAGTTGGGTAAAGACCAAATTAAATAAAATGAGATGAAAAAAAAGTTGGGTGAAGACCAAATTAAATAAATGAGATGAAAAAAAATTGGGTTGCATATTTATTATAAAAAAACTCCAACGTATATAAACAATTGAAACACCTAGTTTTTTAACCTTGTAGAGCGTCTAAGAGGGGTATTCAATGTAGATGTCGGATTAGCATTCACAAATGATAGAGGGTCCTTTCGAGGTCTCCCTCTTTTGGAAGGAGTTGTGGCAATTACAGGTGTAACATATTCCTTCTCCCTATCTCTACCTCCACTACATGAGCCTCTACGCTTCATCTCACAATCCATGTGTTTGTTTAAGCCAAGGATGGCCCTCTCAAATGAGCACAAGCACACTCCAAAGTGACGACACAAAGGCTCCAAAGCAAAGCCGCACACTCCAAAGCAAAGACACAGGCTCCAAAACCGAACACAAAAGCTTCAAAGCGAATATATAGAAGCCTCAAACCCTAAGCCCTAACCCTAAACCGGGAACCCATGATATTTTGAAATACCCCATGATACCCTTGAGTAGTCGGGGCACCATATGATGTATATGGTCTTAAAAATACATACCTCAACTGTATCCTAACACAAATCATTAGTTTTCTATCCCAACAGTTAGACCAATAAGTTGCATGTACATAATTTTAAAAAATCCACACGAATATTTGCCTCCAATTAGAATTATAAGCCACGAATAGTTGCCTCCCATTAAAATTATAAATCATTCACAATGTTAAAATTTTATTAAAAAGTCCAAAAAGTTGGGTAGTTTGACCTATGGTACATGTATTAAAAAAATCATATAATTGGGTTTTTAATGCAATTATATGCTTCAAAATATATTCATTTCCTATATATAATTACATTTTTTGATTCCTTGTTAGAAGGGCTACAAGGGTTTCCTACATTAAAACAAATTGTATCACTCAATATTGGACTAAAACGCATCATAAGTGATTATAATCAGGACCATATAATACGGGAGTTGCGTACCCGGGATTGTTACTTCAATTGGAGTAGCAATTGTCACCACATGCACCATTGTGTTGAAATTATTTCAAACATTCTTTTTGATGTACTTTCAAGGCACTTTACATCTATTTTTCAAAAAGTTAATGTTACTTGCATATTTGAGGCATGCCATTTTTTTCCAACTTCTAGTTGGTCATTGTCACCTGTGACACCTTCATTCTATTGGTAAGCGAAAATGTTTGACCTCAAATATTTTTCTCATGTGTTTATTGGTTATTTTCCATTCAGGGGTGACAATGATCAAGAATGGCTTGCTTGGACCAAGGACGTGAACAAAAGGGACAAGGATATCATTCAATGAGATGACTAGGTGTCGTATGACAATGAAGTCCTAGTACTTTTATTGCTGCCCCCCCCCCCCCCTCCCCAACCCCCAACCCCACCAAGTCAACTCCAAGAAAATAGCATAGGTTGTCCGAAGAACTAAAGACCAACTAACTTATACCTGATGATGTGGTGACATTCTTGATATGTTAGATCCTATTGTATTTATATCATTTTAACAAAAAGAGACCCAAAAAAGAAATCATTTCTAAATCATTATAAAAACAAGGAACGAAAGAAATAATCAAATTTAAAGTAACTTAGGAAACAACACAATTGTCAATAAACAACAACACTACCTGGCATATGAAACTCAGGATTAAGTTGGACCCAATGACCACTCAATAAAACTTATCAAAGGCATTGTCGGTGAATGAGTTGGAAAGCTAAGTGAAACAACTCCCTTATATTACAAAGGACTCTGACAGGTATAGCCTGGGGAGAGAACCCTAAACCGCTAGTTACAGATGAGCGGATTGAGTACGAGAAATAACCGGTTCAAATTCAAGATCTTCAGGAAATTCACTGGTCCGTTTAGATGACATTAGCAGAATGTTCTTCAATTCAATCAAGAAAAACCAGACGAAGTCAGCATATAACTGGTTGGTCTTGGAATTGAAAACAATAGGATGTCGACTGATTATGCCCAAAAATCTTCCTGATCATTGTAACGCATCATAGTCAAAAGCCACAAGCAGGCCAAAAGCCCACTTTCCGAATCCAAAAAGTCTCCACTGCAAACCATCAGGTCTGCTCGGCTCTATGCCTCAAAATGTCAACAATATTCAAGCACGTGATCGACCGACTAACTTGCATCCTGATGTGCAACCTGCAGTGACATATAATTGTCTCACGCTGACACACATCACAGACAAGGTTCAAAGACACAAATGCTTTTGGTACGATTAGTGCATTTCAGGGAGATGCGGGGTGCAACCCAGTTGATGCAGTTTTCTTGGAAGAAATCAATCCACCTGGACCAATCTTCCTGATTCAGGCCAGGACTCATGGCTTCTAAGTTGACATGGCTCGTGATGGCCTTGCTAATCGCAGCTACGCAGGTGCACGTCGCCAACTCCAGACAACTTGGTGGTTCGTCATCTGGAAGCTCCATTTTGAGCAATCCAGAAGTGCGGAAACCCAATTGTGATGAGAAGAAGGTGGTGGCGGAATTGCTGATTTCTCGGATCGCAGCGGAATCTCAAACTGAGCTGAGAGTCAAGATGCCTCTGGAAGATGATTCTGGCCGTAAATTAGCAGCAACATGGCCAACGAAGAGGGTTTTACTGCCTCAAATCAATAGGCCTCCTCCGCCTCCTCCTGGTAACCCTATAAGTTCCCCGTGAAGATTCACATCTATAGATCCCCTTGGAGAAGGACATTGAACTCATAGAAATTAGCAAGGTGGAGCAAGATAGGTAGATAGACACGGCACATTGTGAATTGTTGAGCAATTTCATCAGCTCTATGCACTAGTTTCAGTGCGCTGACACCCACAGGAATTGTCTGTAGAATATTACTTGGTTTTCATGGGCTGGTTGAATGTCGCAGCATTCAAAAGTTTCATGATCTTGGCCTTCATCAGCAGCCTCCATGTGTAGATTTTGCATGTCGTGATGATATTGGCGACCTGCTCATAAACCAGAATTTCGATGTTTCTACAGTATTTGTCACTGCCACAACTTGCTTGTGTTTTGGTCTTGGTACACTAAATAGTGCTATTACTGTGGGTCACACTAATTTTCTAGAACTAATTTTCATGCTGAGAATTAATGTGGGCCACATTAATTACTACACTACTAATACACACTACTAGGACTATTTAGTGCAGTTTCTTTAATAGCTGGGTTTGAATTGCCTCTCAATGCAATCACCCGGGCACACAACGCTTTTTTTAAGAAGCCATATTTCAAGTACATATAATGCACTAAGAAGTGTTATATTTCATTCTATTTCAAGAAACTCATGTAGCCCTCAGGAAGAGGAATTTCAAAAATGCAACTTTTAGAAGAAGCACAAGCATGTATAGTAAGAGAATCATGTATTTTAGATGAAATTATAACGAGAATCTTCATACATAGGGGTGAGGGCAAGCCACCAAGATTTTGGAGGTTTAGGTTCAATTCTTAAAGCCCTTTTTGTAAAGATATGAGATTTCCCATGTTATTTTCTGGTACACAAATATTTTTACCAATGCGGCGGGGGGGGGGGGGGGCACGGGGAGTGCACATAGGAAAGGGTTCATTGAATTAGCAAAAATTCAAGTATGCAATTAAAATTTTGATTTTATTCTAATTAATAATTGAGACCCACTATTTTCATTTGAAAAAATACACTTTCTAACATGTAAACCCAGCCTCTAGATTAATGCCTCTAAAATAACCGCGGGGGGGGGGGACTCTGCAGAACACATACGAACACTTGAAATAATGCTTGAACACTTCACACACGAGACTGAGAGCCCGTGACCATTACACTTCAAGCACTCTCATTGGTGGAAAAGGTGGAGCCGGTCCAAGTTCGCTTCACACTACGCTTGAGGGACCAACGGAGTATGTGAATGCAAGATGGATGTAAAGTCTACATGGATTCCTACATGGCATCAAATGGATCATGTTTCATGGTCACTTGGATTATTTTCAAAACCACCTCTTGGAGGTAGGCCTAACACAAAACCGGGAGACCATGGCACTCCAAATGCTCATAACCGCTGATTTGTTTTATTTTTATCATGTGTGAAGATCCACATGAATAGAAATTCATTGAAATAGCATTTGGTTGAGGGCCCACCCACATATGACTTCACACTACACTTAAGGATCCGTGACCACACTACATGATTCTGGAGGTGTCTTGGGATGGCCTTTGGGCACTTTCTTTCGGGCTCTCACAATTTCATGGTCACGACTCTTGGCTCGTGTGTGAACCGGCCCTTAGTGTAGTAGGTAGTTTTCCCTCCACTGGAAGAATACCCCCACTTCCAAGAGTGGATCAAAAGTCACCGCTCCCCAACTACAAAAACTAATATTTATAAGCACTAACGTAAGCTTCCATACAATCGTATACACGAAACGTGTCGGAGAAGATATCTGTTTATATTCATGAGAAGATGAAGACAAGAGAAGACAAGAGAATCGTCAACCTTGAATTTGTTTCAAAACTGTCCTTTTTGGACATATATTAAAAAATTCAGCACATTCACTTCTGGTGCATGATCATAATTCCTCTTGGTCCACATTCAGTTCACACCTAGTGAGGGGCCCAAAGGCTTTGTAAATTGATTTTCTAAGAAATCGGACCATGGATGTTGGACCATCAAGTCGAACCATGGTAAAAGGCCATCTTTCATGGTCCGATTTCATGGTCCATGGTGTAAACCACCCCTTAGGATTGGAGGAGCTTAACAACATTTACCGTGTCCTAACATACAAGCATGTAGAGTGAGATGAAGCGGCAATGTCTCAGATCGGACCATGTTTTGTTCTTGCAATTCACAAAGAACTTTGGAGAGATCATACCACCCAAGACAACATGTGGTAAAGTAGACAAATCCTAGTTAATGAGTTTTGTTGAATGTCCATTCAAGTTTTGTCCACGTTGTTGCATGTTTCCTAAGACCAAAAACAAAGGTAGAAAGAAGATAGGAGCACCTCAAAGTGGTGATGAGTTCATCCTTTGAACTAGCTTGCTTCTCCTCTTGAACATCGAGACTTGTATACTAGATAATGACAAGAAATGATACGGCTGCACTCACTTTGCAGCAGGCCCTAATAGGATGCTAAAACCCTAAACCTTAAACCCTACGCCTCTAGATGTAGATATGCAATCCTTGCAGTAATTGTTAATTTGTTAACTATAGCATATGTACTATATAGTCAGAAATATAGAAGGTTTAATATATTTGCCTCAAGCGTTCCCCATAAAATATCAACCGCCTATTACACTCCATGTATTAAATTATCAATGAATAGTTGGCTCCTTGTGGGTTCATTGAAACACATCTCACAAGAAATTTTTCCCCCTATATGTTAGTTAATTTCAAGGCCCCATCTCGAAAAGATGAGTGCCTTTTTCAAACAACACCCTTTATTTCCGGGGATGCATTGTACTAAACATGTACGACTATACATGGGTGCACAAAAAGGGTGTTAATTTGAACTTTTCCGTATTATGTATACATATGTTACACAAATTATAATTTGTACTCATGTACATGTATGGAGGACCTTTCAAAAATATCCAGCATTTGTACTTGTATAGTATTATCAGTGTGTCATTAGACTTTACAACATAAGTTTTTTATATTAGATAATATTAGGATGAATAATTTTCTCATTTCCTTATCTCATCGGGCATCATGCATGTATGGAAAAAGGTCATTTATTTGGAAACTTGGAGGAGGATGAGGAGTGTGATTATGATCACACATTGATTGACGATCCTAGTGCACAAGGTAGTGAGAAGGGAGATTGTAGTGTTGATGAAGACAATTCAAACATGTACAAGGATGTGTCATAGACACTGAAGGGGTGCATTTACAAGCTAAAAACGGCCTAAATGAAAATGTCAAAGTCAACTTCGACAGGCCTTGGGTGTTTTAGTTGATGAGCATGAAAGTGTTGAAATCTCCTCTCAATTTAATGTGCAATCCATTCCCGGGGGGTGGACTCTTTTTTGGAATTCTAAATGACGTGCGTAGCCCACTAGGAAATCAAACCCCCTATACATGAGAAGTTTATAGAGAAAAACAAATGTATACGTACTCACCACCCATCCTCAAAAACAGATGACCTCAACTTATATTGAGGTCGGCGGCTTGCAAAAGTGCCCCACCCATCCTGCAAAATGGATGATTTGTTGGTAGGGCCGGCTTGGAAGTTGAGGTTGGCTTGCAAATTGGGGTCATTTTGGGGGTCGGAGCTTTGCCCCCAAAACAAAAAAGGAGCCCCCTAAACAACAAAGGACAAACTCCATATTCCTCTCCGATTTCCAAGGTGCCAATGAGATTCATCTTGCTTTTGTTTCTTCCTTGTTTTATCACCTTATATACAAGTCATGGGTGGGGCACCCGGCTTGCAAACCGGATGACTTGAACTTATTGTGAGGATGATCCACCTTGCATTTTGTGGGATGGGTGGTGATGCTCAACATGCTAGAAATTTGTAGAGACACCTTATGAACACAAATAGATGATGCATAGAACCAAGGAGCAGAGCCTAGCTATGAATGAAGGGAAACGAGGCTAAGAACCACACCAAAGTTGCTAATGGCAGCAAAAATAGGGGAAGAAGACGATGAGGGCATTGGAAGTGAGGGAGTGACAAAGGGGACTTAGGGCCGTGCCACACTGGGGGCAGGCAGGTCCGTGCCCCGCCTCCCATTGGCCGAGGGCGGTGCCTACCTGCCCCACTGACGGCAAGCGGCAGGCAGGTAATACCTCCGTGGCATGCCCTGGAATATAGGGTATCTACCGGGGGGCGGAGGCTGGTACCCCCTACCCCCCCGGTGCCGGGATTCTTCGAGGCTGCCAGATCAGCATCTGCCATCAGCTTCATCCATCAGTCTCTGCTGGAGCCTGCCTGCCTGGGGCTCCATTCGGAAGTTGTTGGGAAGGCAGTTGGCTTCACCCAGCTGCCGCTAATGTGGCAGGAGCCACGGCAGCAAGCCGAGGTGGCACGGCAAGCCTACGTCGAACCCTAGCCTGTGGCCGGGTAAGCCCTGCCCCTAGTGTGGTATGGGCCTTAAGTTGGACCCCACCATGAAGTCCAAGGAGCATGGGAGTGAGGTTATAGGCCAAGGAAATGTGGGAACATGACAAAGACCATCAAAATGCGGGAATGAGGCGAAGGTCCTACGAAGCTGCCACATGGGAATTGAAGACCCCCCTTGCCAAGATCGCGTTAAAGACCCCCTATCACAACTTCGTTGAAGAACTTGCCAAGACTTTCTTGTTGAAGAACCAGCCAAGACTCATTCTTGAGAAGTCCGGGAGATTAGAATTAGTTGGGAAGAACTACTTAACTGCCGGATGTCAACGGAAAATAGTTAGATTCAAATGCTCAAATAATAGATACGTTGGGACTAGAAATAAACAAATTATACAAATTATTTCTATATTTAAAAATCTAAGGATCAACAAATAATTAAGTTATTTTTTAGATTTCACATATTATATGAAAATGGAACTTGGAGGCTTTGTTGCACTTCATTTGGCCCCCGAACAATTTATATGAAGTGTCACCAAGGTCTCTATATAGGTGAGAAACCACTTGGGACTTGGAATTAGGACTGGACACGTAGAAATGGCACTTGAAACTTGGCACGTAGATATTCAAAAATTCCATTTAGAATCCAAAAGCTTGAGTTTGGAGTCTTGAGTCTCTCTCTTAAAACTTATTTAGGACTCAAAGGCTCCAGGTTTGAGCCTTCTTATGATCAAGGATATATGAGAGTTGTAACATTCTTTGAGATGAATGAACAATCGATCCCTTTGCGTACATAAGATTGGTACTTGGAATTTATAAAGCTTGGAATACTTGAAAACCAAAGATCATCATTGAAGGCCTAAGATTCTTGGAACTCATAATATCAAGCTACTTGGACATTTGCATTGCAATGGTAAACTTGGGAGTTCAATCATACTTGGAAGGATCTAAGTACGGATGCTTGAGTTGCTCCATTGAAAGGGGTTACTTTGACACTTGAGTCAAAATTTGTCAATTAAAATACTTGGGTATTCAACCCACTCATGTGAGATTAATACTTAAGTCATGCACTTGCAACATGAACCCTTAAGCCAAAATCCAAAAAGTCTATTCAATAAAGAGCCTAAAGCAAAATCCGGATCCAAAAACAAGGAGGCTAAGGTTCGAAGAGACTTACTGAAGTTGACGCATGAGTGAAATTAGACCGCGGCATCATCAAGGGCATCATCGGAAGATGACATGTGAGATCTAGTCAAAGTTGGAGAGGATTGTAGATAGGGTTTTGGTTTGGGTTCCAATTAAGAAAACCACACAAGGAAGACTAAGTGAGTGTCATACTTTATATCTAGGTATCACTATTAGGTTGATTGATAGAACGCAAGGTTTACTGTATGAATTTAGTATGGCAAACCCAAGGAAAATAACTTCTTAGATGAGTTTTGGAACTTGTAAAATTAAGGTTTGGGTAATTAAGGTCACTCAATGCGGTACATGCAATTGCTCAATCTCTCCCTTACAACCAACACTCAACAATATCATCTCTCTTATTATGATTTTACAATGCACGGAGTCACGGCTCAACAATAGTCTTTTGAGTATCGAGTAATCCAACAATAGTCTTTCTTTGATTTAAAGGTAATTTAGTGAGTCATGAAATACTGTAGTTCAACCCCACGGGTTGTTCAATTCCTTAATTTACCTTAAACTTAGTGAGGTGGTGGAACCATTGTCCTTACCTGTTTTATGCGATGGAACATTCCGGTGAGTGCTCAAAGACTATAGGCCATGCCACAAGTTAGCATTCACTTACAACATATTTCAACTACACCCCTCATGCCTTCGAATTAATTAATGAAAATTGGTAATTTTGTGTTCCATCTCTTTTCATCTCTTCTAGATTAGCAAATTAACATTTAACTTAATGCTTTAAAATTAGTTGTTATAATTTGCAAAAGTCTAGTTACAAGAACTAAGTATTGGAACCTAAGTGAACTGTAACTAAGTGATTGAGTCTAAACCCCCGAGTCCATAGCCTAGTGAGTGTCAACCATTATCTTAGTATCCAATCACCAATAACAATAACTAATAACCAATCTTAAGTATCGAGTCTCGTAGGGTAGTGTAGGCCATAGTCTTTGATAACAAGTAAGCATATAGGTCTCGAAGATTTACCTGACACCTCTCCTTATATGCTAGCTTTTGGGCTTCCTACCCAATGATATGGGATAACTTCTCATCTCCTTCCCGGTTTCGTTCGCCTCCCCATTTTCAATGCTTCGTCCTTCTCAGATCATTGTCGTTGCTGTAGGCTATGGTCTTTCGCTAAATTGGGCGCTTAAATTACCTTCCCATAACCATGGTCTTGCCTAACTAACAATAATTCACTTCACCACAAGGTGATAGTACTTTCATAGAGTATGCCCCTCGTTATTAAGTTGGGAAAAAACAAAATATTGCATCAAAGTTCTCTCACTAGCCTTGGATTACGTTTTCAAGCTTCACCCCGACATTCCCGCACAAACCATCATCTTGGTAGATTATCACTCTGATAACCAGATTATCACTTCTAGAGGACTTTTTGCCCTCGTTCACAATCAAGGTTTCACACCCTCAGTCACTTTAATTTAGAACAACATACACTTTGACCCTAGGGGGAAGAAGATTCTCTCCCTTCTCGAGGAGGTAACTTGCTATCTGTCTTGTTCTTGTCTATGTGCTCGTTTATTACTCATTTGTCTATGGCCCTAGCCAACCTCACCATGGACTTTCCCCACAAGAGTATATCATTCACTCCCAAAAGACTATGGCCGGTGACCTGAGTTAATCTTGGAATTTAATATTCATTTACTCTCTACAGAACACAAACGGATCCCACTTGAATTAATTGCCTGTACGATGAGCATGATAATGGAAAATCTTCTCTTTTCACGAGAGGTAATTGACAATGGTCACTCCTCTCTTCATATCTTCCTCAAAAAGTCGACTTCATAATTACACCAGACTACACTTCACCCTTTCACAGGGATCAAGAGTTACTACCTTAAAGGCCAAGTTCCATGTGCCGGTCCCGGTCCGTTTTTTGAATGGGTGAGAAACGGGTGACATCATCCAAAAAATGGGTGATGTCACCGATTTTATGGAGGGGTACTTCTATGTGGGGTGCCGGTTTTTTTCGATTTCCTACTTTCTAACTAAATTTGGTGAGTGATAAGACATGACACTTTATGAAGGTCACCGGCAATGAAGGTCATCTAGATTCTAAAAACATCTTAAAATACACGTTCCCTAGGAGTACTCCTCAAAAGAAGGGACTAGAAGAACAAAGTGGCCTTTAGTATCCAAGGGTGTTCATAGGTGACCGGCCAATCCGGTCACCGGAGCTTTCTAACCGGCACATGTCCTTCTTGTGACCGTTAGGACCGCCGGTCCTTTGGCACCCGTTCTTGCACAACACAAAATGTGGGACACTCATCCATGGGGGGTACCGGTCCTTGGGTGAGAGGGATGGGCACATGGCACCACCCTCTTTTCACCGGCCCACCCATTTATTTTGAAAAAAACGGACCCGGACCGGCACATGGAACTTGGCCCTAAATACTGATTCTTGAACCTATCCACTCACTAGATAATCCAAATGATAAATGATTGCCCAAAATGCTCCTATATCTTGAGTCTACCCAGGTCCTTCTCAATACACAACCAAATCGATCCCGAGTTCACTCCCTTCACTGAGCACAATGACATCAAGACTATAATCCATACAATCATATTATTGTAAGTAAATTCCACAGTTTTATATTATGAGAGGACACTTTTACATCAGCAAGGGCTTCACACCCCGTAATTATATAAGACTATAGTCTCGCTTTTTGATGAAAGAAGGAGCTACTCTCTTCACGAGAAGTAGTTGTTAATAATCCCCTCCCTCTCTCTCTCTCTCTGCTTATGGTCATTGCCGAGTCACAAGCCTCTCTTCCTAACCGGTGTGCCTGTCCATAGCCAGATTCATAACTTCCCCTAATTAGTCACATGACTATGGTCTTTCTTAGATGACTCTCCCACTCTGGACTATGGTCAGTGACTTGAGAAGGAACACTTCCACTTCATTTCCACTAAATAATCAATAATTGCCTATGTCTTCATTGTTTTAGAGTTCTTACTCTACTTCTGATCCTAAACTGCCTCAATTTTTTTTTAAAGAACCTATTCTATCCAAAAAAAATTGTATCACAAGGATCATCATCGCAAGGAGTTCCAAACAACAAAATCATGCCAAGCCGTCGAGGTGGACAAATCTCCCGCCTTGTTGCACTTGAGTAAAATCTCAAACTTCAAACTTCAAGACTCAAGTGAATGTCCCATCAACGATATTAGATTCTAGATTTGTTAAGTTAAAGAATATACTTAAATTTTATATTCGATACTTATGAGAAATCTTGAAGTTGTTGACCAAACAATTTTGGAGACTAACAAGTAAAATTCTTGTCTTGAAAACTTATAAGGTTGCGAAGAAAGTAAAACTAATTACTTACAATTCATAACTCATGCTTAGAATAACATGCAAGATTCCTATAGACCATGAGGACACTCAACCGTGCCATTAGGATTTAGAGGAACATAACCTTGTAAGACTTGGGCACATGACTCCCTCAGGATTTCAAGGACATATCTAAGGATTCTTCTTGTACCACATTGAAATTTTATAAATTAAGTTATAGGATATATATAGATATATGACCTTGGAATAATTAAAAGTAATTCAAGGTATACCTAGGAAATACTATCACCTAAACAAACACAAGGGAATTAAGGCATTAGATGGCTAACCTAATCCTCTAGAGTTATAGGACTTGTGTACACCGGTCAGTAGCATGTCACACCATCTAAGGTTGAGGAAACCTTGTGACCAAAATGACAACCTCAACAAAAATGCACTCAAGTGTTTATAATAAGCTTTTCAATTTAATGTGATAGATGCCTCCAATACATATACAAAACCTAAATTGTGGATAAATTTGTTATTTTATTATTAATAAAATCCACTTTCACTTCCCAATTTGAAAGTCATGAAACTATTTTCCATCCATAGCATGTAACTCCACAATTGCATCAAAACAACAAAGACAAGAATATGATAAGTTAGCCTTAACCGGAGAGCAAACTGAAGGGAGCCCATGAGCGCTCTAAGAGCTTCTAGTTTGTGAAAACCTAGAACCCAAATGCAAACCTTATCAAGATTGGATAGGGTAGGCATTGAGGACTATTACCATCTGAAAACAATGTATGAAAATGTGAAATGGACGAAACTAAAACATTTCTTGTCAATTTTTTCTCTAAATCCTAGGGCCCCCTTTCCTACATCTACCTTAACTTCTAAATTCTTAATAACATTTTTAATTGTACACACTACAAAACAAATAAAAATAAAAGTAAAAAGTAAAAACCTCTCCCTTATGTATACCATGTATAGTATTGCCTCAAATAACACCCCTTCTTATACTCATGTTAGTTTGTACATGACAGCTAGGTGATGCGTGACAAAAATCTCTTGTTGACAGGGTAAGTCCGATTGTTTACCTAGGGGTCAATGACATAATCAAGCTCCTCGTCAACAGTTTGGTCAATTACAAAATAATAGTCGATATAGCATTCAACTAGAGAAAAAAAAAATGCAAAAAACATGGAATTCTAGATCTTCTTGGATGCAAGATCTAAAGGTACTAAAAATTGGAATTTTTTTGTTTTTGTTTTTTCTAAACAATTGACTAGCTAGTTGATTGCTTTAGGTTGATTGCTCCAAATTAATTACTATAGTCAACCAAGAGCAATCAATTAGTTTGTTGACTACTACTAGCAGTCGACTTCTAGAAGAACAAAAATATCTTTAAATAACAATAACAATAAATAAACAACTAAACAACTAAAACAAATTCAAAAAAAACATTTCGACCATTAGATCTTACATTTAATAAGATCTAATGGTGCAAAAATATTTTTATAGTATTTCTAAAGATGTCCATTTCTAGTAGCATTTGAAAAAAAATTAAACAAAAATTACTCCAATTAAAAAAAAAAACCCACATCAGCGAGCGTCACGTCCCAACATGATGCGACGTGACGGGTGGGGCTACATCACATCCAATTGCACATCCTTGGTTGGGAGGGTTTGTAAGATGTGTAGAAAGTTTGGAAATCATTGGGTGGAGTATAGGGATCCAATTGACTTGATGGACCATTTATCAAAAATGAAGATTGACTTGTGTGGGTATCACAAAGGAACCAACAAGAAGTGGACATACGATCTTACCAATCATTTGATGGTAGAATTAGAAACAATAATTGCATTAGTTTTTATGACATATATTGCGAACTTGGATGCTTATGAGATACATCCCAGTGATGGAAAACTCTTAAATAACTTTATTGATGAATGCTAGGGTTTTGTATTATACATATGATAGGGGTTGATTTCTAATTCCAAGCTATATTTGTAACTTATGTTAAGGACTATATATGAATGCAATTTTTTTGAAGTGTATATATTTTCCATTATATTTTAATCATTGAAATTGTATGGGTATTGCTTAATATTACCAACCAACCAATAGATAGATAGATAGATAAGGAATTTTAGAGTGTGTTGTGAACGCAAAAGATTCTTTGATTTTAATGAGGAGCATCAAAAGTAAAATTAAAACCAAATGAATGAAGAGGCAAGGGAGTATTCATTTAATTGAGATCATGATAGCAGGCCATAAATTTGACACCCTAGCCAAATTTCCAGGGGACACCCTGCTCCAATTTTTGGGTGTCCTCATAAATTTCTCTTAAATTTTTTTTTTGTCAAAATAGGTACAATTTTGAAAAATATATAATATCATTTCAAAATTTCAATTAAAAATCAAAAAAATCACTACATATCATAACTTGCAATGCAAATCAAACCTACAAGCGGCGGCCTTTCATAGCACACCACTTTACTCATACTTGTTCAAAGTCAATGGCCTCTATGGGGATTTTTGCCATTGCAACTCTCATTTGTGCTTCCAAAGTCTCTAATACCAAACTACACCGTAAAGTAGATTTAATATGATTTTGAGTAGAAAATCCTCTCTCACAAGAAGTTGTACTAGCAGGAATTACAAGAACAGCTTGCCACAACTTTGTCATATGAGGATATCTTCCAACATAGTCCAAATTGGAAGAATAAACCATCCAAGCTTGGTGCATTTTAAGACCACCACATGAAATATGAAGTGTATCCAAAAAACCTCAAAGCTCTGATTTTAAACCACGCTCATCAAAAAGATTCCCTCCATTAGTGCATAGGTGGTCAATGAAACTCTGAAGCCATAAACGAGCATTTCGATGAAGAAGTGTCAAGTCTGTTGAAAAACAGACAGGGCTAAATAGCTTAGTTGCATTGAAGAGCTTCAAATCAGGAAATCGTTGCTGCAATGATTCTATCACCTTAACCACATAGGCCTGTGCAATCACCTTGCACCCATGGAGGGTACCATCACCACCAAACTCAATTGCATGAGGCAATGGTGCATAATGCAATATATGTGAATGCACCACTCCTATAGAGTCTTGAAAATGGATCTCACCACCTCTAGAAATGTCCAAAAATTGTGCCACAAATTTGGTATCCGCACCAAACTCCTCATATTCATACACCAAGAATTTTCTTGACAAAGACCGTGTCGTAATCTCTATGGCATCTCCAATCTCAGTTAGATCCAAGTTTTCCTTTTGGAAAATCTTGTTTAATGTACGCTGATAGGCCCTACAAGTACAGGGGACACCCTGAATTTTTTTTGGGTGTAAAAAGGACACCCTTGTAGGATTTTTGGGTGTCCTCGGGGACACCCTGTTTGAGATTTGGGTGTCCTAGGACACTCTAGGAAGCAAAATACACCCCCCAGGGTGTCAATTTTATGCCCTGCATGATAGTATATTTGAATACTACACTAGAGGTTCTTCATTACTTGGTTTTAGTCACATACCATAGTGTGTTTAAGTAAGAGTAATGTAAGTCAAACAACATTCAAGTAGGCAAAAAAGTTGTAATACCTAGTTTAAGTAGAAATCATGTTCAAATGCTACCAAAGGAGATCCCCTTGGCATCCCTTGGAGTTGCCATACAATACCTATTAATCATCTCACTAAGTGTTGTCAACATGTCCCTTCCCTTCACAACATGTTTAATTACGAGTGTTGTAAGTAGGACAACATCTAACTAGGCACAAGATGTATTACATGGGACAAGCAATGTCACATTCCTAATTGGAGTTGCCCAAGACATCGCTTGGGGAGGTGGATATTGCGGTGGTGTCCAAGTCCTCCAAGACGGCAGGGCAAAGGTTATTCAAAAGGCAGTGTCCCTTGGCGATGACAATGGTGACAACCCCACCATGGTCAAGTTGAAGAAAACCGTGTTGGGTAGACGAAGGAACTCAGTTATAATTGACAAGTGATGGCAATCTTCATACATTTCATTTCAATTTTAATAATGAATAATAAAAGAGAGAATCAAAAGTAAGTAGGTAGCAACACTTTGATTCGGACGAACTAAACCCATACACTCGTTCCTTGTTGGATGCCTAAACCCTTAAGGTAGAGGGTGCTTAAACCAACACTTTAAGCTATTGCACATACATATGGCTATATGGTTGATATAAAAAAAAAAAAAAAATCATATTAGCCTTTGGGCTAAACATAGGTACCAAGAAAGAAAATTTATTTTTAGTCTCAATTGAATATTTGATGAATATTCAAAGTCAAAACTACTAGCTTCCTTAAACCAATCCATAGGCCCCATGTATGGTAACCTCACATATGATGAGGACCCCCACCTTCATTGCCTAGAACCAACACAACATAGTTGGGTACTAGACCCAAACTACATGAAAGCCCAAGTAGTAATGGTACGCAAAGCCACACGGCTACCTTCACGATCCCACCCAGTTCGCTTGCAAAACCATCACCTTGCATCCTGGGAACCGACCCCCTTGCATCCCGGGAAATGACCCTTTCGTGCTTTGTGGGCCTACCTCCTTGGCGTTGTGAATAGAATGACTAGAATAGGCATTGACAAGCCACCCTAATCCCACTTTGAAGCAACCCGAGATAGAATGGAGCATGTTACCTAGCCTACATGGAGGTAGTGGAGGCTGCTATGAGGTGGCACCACTAATGACACCTAAAACCGTCACTTCGTGGGCCTAGACACTCCTACACCGCCAGGTACGGTTCAAGGTTGTAGAGTGTTGGCAATTGGTAGGCGTTTATAGGTGTTGGTTTTGGATGGGGTGTTGGTTTTAGCACCCTCTACCTTACCTCCAAGGAACCCGTGTACGTGTTTAGTTCGCCCCAGCCCAATACTTCTTGCCATATGAAACTGATTACGGTGACTAGATGGAGAAACTTATCAAAGCCATTTTCAGTGAATGAGCTGGAAAGCTAAGTGAGACGAGTTCATTACAATACAGGAAAACTCGGGGCATGTGTCGCCAGTATGGAAATGATACACCAAAGTCAAAAGTCACCAGCAAGGAAGTCCACTTTCCGACCCCAAAAAGTCTCCACTGCAAACCATCCGTATCCGACTTGTTTCTCAAGGTCTCATCGATATTCCAGCTCGTGACGGACTTGCAGACTAGCTTTGCATCCTGATGTGCAACCTGCAGTGACATATAATTATCTTACTTTGACACACATCGCACACAAGGTTCAAGACGCACATGCTTGGTATGATCAGTGCATTTCAGGGAGATGCCGGGTACGACCCAGTTGATGTAATATTCTTGGAAGAAATCAATCCACCTGGACTAATCTTCCTGATTCAGGCCAGGACTGATGGCTTCTAAGTTGACATGGCTCGTGATGGCCTTGCTAATTGCAGCTATGCAGGTGCACATTGCCAACTCCAGACAACTTGGCGGCTCATCATCTGGGAGCTCGATTTTAAGCAATCCAGAAGTGCGGAAACCCAATTGTGATGAGAAGAAGGTGGCGGGGGAATTGCTAATTTCTCGGACCACAGCGGAATCTCAAACTGAGCTGAGAGTCATGATGCCTCTGGAAGATGATTCTGGCCCTAAATTAGCAGCAACATGGCCAACGAAGAGGATTTTAGAGGCTCAAATCAATATGTATCCTCCGCCTCCTCATTCTAACACTCCGCATAACCCTTCTATGCCATGAATATTGACATGTTATGTAGATCCTCTTGGAGAAGGATATTGGACTCATAGACATTAGTTAGGTGAAGCAAGATAGTCGGGTAGCTAGGGCTCACTGTCAGTTGTTGAGCAAATTCATCAGTTGTATGCATTAGTTTCAGTGCTCTGACACCTACAAGAATTGTCTGTAGAATTTTGGGTTTTCACAATCTGGTTGAATGTGGCAGAGTTCACAAGTTTAATAATCTTGACCTTCATTAGCAGCCTTTGTGTGTTGAATATGAGACTGCATGTCGTGGTGATATTGGCTACCTGCTCATAAACCAGAAATTCAGTGTTTCTACATCATTTGTCACTGGCACATTTTGCTTGTGTTTCGGACTTGATAGTTTCTCTGATAGCCGGATTTGAATTGCCGCTCAATCAATTTGAGGACCAACTAAATTGACAGAGGAGAGAGGTGGTGTCGGAACCCAACTTAAGAAATCATTATGAGTAAATCTTAGCTTTGCCGATAGAGAAAGCATCAGTCAAACTTTGGGTTGGAAGAGATTGATAGCATTTATCGTGTCCTTACAGCCATACCTGTAGAGTAAGACCAATTGGTCATGTCTTGGACTGGAATGTGTGATGTCGATGTCTGTGTAACCCACAAGGAACTTTGGGCAAATTGTACCACCTAGGACAACATGGGGTAAAGCAGACCAAACCAAGTGAATGGGGTTTAATGAATTTTCCCTTCATTTACAAGAGGCCCATTCACCAAGTTTTGTCCACGTTACCACATGTTTCCCTATCATCAAACTCCACAGTAGAAGATAGGAGCAACTCGAAGCCGTGATGAGTTCAATCTAACCAGCTTTTCCTCTTGAACATGGAGACTTGTTCAGCTAATTACAAGAGATGGCACAAGTGCACGCACTTTGAAGCAGTTTGAGTGCTCTGCTAAAATCCTGAACCCTAAACCCTAACCCCAACCCTCTGGGCCGTGTGATGTCTGTGCAGCCCAATCAATGAATGCCACTAATGTTAATCTACCCTTTCTCCACGGATATCCTATACTCGCAATATACGTACAAAATCTCAATTTCCTGTTGAGTCCTGAGAACAGGCATGGGTGAAGGACTCATATTCACGTTGGATACCATGATGTTTCCTTTTCTTTTCTTCTCTTTAGAATCCCAACTAGACCTTGAGCCTTGAGAGATTGAGGATCACTTAAGCAACGCAGGTATTTACCATTGCCACCTGCTTTGCGAGCTTTACCTAGCCAGCCAGTGGCAGCATCCACAACCACAATCACTACTAACTTACAAGGTTGTTATTATAGGAACGTTCCTGCAATACCACTTTCGTAATGGTCAATGTAAATGAGAATCTATCATTGTTTTGTAACAAACTTTGGATTGGCTTAACTTTGTAGCTCAATTGTTGTTTTGTGGCTATATATATACTTTGCAGATTGTTGCGTTTTTGTAACAGTATTATAACACATGTATCTTTGTTGAAATCGTGATCTATCTAATTTTTTTCAATCCAAAAAACAAATTTCCACATATGAATATTTTCTCACCTTTGCATACATATTTATATCATTGTAGCCGCCCAACAAAGGAACTCCAGGTCCTCCAGGAAAACAATCAATGTACCTATTGTGTTAGATTGTGCCTTCCCCAGTGTGCTCTAACCAAGCTCATAGGTCTCCTAGAATTATTGGCTAAGTCACATTCTATTGTGACGAAGAAAACTATTGAGTGTCGGCCAGATACGATTTACATTATTAACGCAAAGAACGAGTTGTCTGTTCCAAAACGGTCATGTACAAGTGTTACAAAGTAGCAAGCATGAAAGGTTTTGTAACTATTAGGCATTGTTACACTTACCGTAGGTTCATAGCTGGTTCGACACATGTTAGCCGAATAATTAATTAAAGTTCAAAAAGTAGCTTCGGCACCTTAAAATAGTATATTTGTATTTTTGGCAATTTTCTCTTTTAATTTTAAAAATTCAGCTTAAATTCATTTTCAATTTAAGCTTATATCTTGTACATCTCTCTTGCATTGAATGACAAGTAAGATGTGAGTGAAGAGTTGAGAATGCTCTGTGCTTTATGCAAGTAGAGTGGAGTTGTGTTCAACAATGCATATGGGATATGTAAACTTTGAGGTGAAGCACCGAGTTAGACTTCATTTTTATAACACGCATAACTTTTGCATAGAGCCTTCAAATGACATAAAATTTGTTGGAGGTGAAAGATTACTTGATTTCTAAACTTTTCTTAGACTAACAAAATTCCAAAAAAGTTGATCTTCTATGCACAAATGAGCTCCGAAAAACTGTTATGAACGCATTTTAATTTTTTGATCTTTACACGGCTGCAATGTTTTGTCCATATCTTTTGCATAAAGACTTATTTTGACACAAAACTTGTTGGAGGTGGAAGAAGGATTGATTTCTCAACTTTTGTTAGTTGGACAAAATTCTATAAAACTTCATCTTCTATGCTCAATTGGACTCCAAAAATTTGTGTACAACACATTTGAAAAGCCTCACCTAGAGTCTTGCTACTTCTTAACCCATATTCTTTGTGGACTAAGGTAAGTGAGCTTGATTACAAAAGGAGCACCTTCTCTCTTTCAAAATTCACATATGCTTCCACTGTAAGTAAAACTCTAGTGAGAAGTAAAAATTTCTTACTTTTCGGCAATTTTGGAAAATAATTAATTTTATATTTGGCAAAAAGTGCCAATAATATTCCAAAATTTTCGGCATCTATTTTAAGGATTCTTTTCTGTCGAACTAGGTATGAACCTACGGTATTCAACATAAATTACATAACCCATTAGCAACAGACTACATGCAACTTTGCAACAAAATTGTTCAGAATGGACTTGAAATCCAACACCCCAAAAAATCTGAGAGTGTTCCTAAAATGTAGTTCAATGCATCATCTAAACTGTTCCAAGCATGCCTATTACAAAATATCTTCACATATTCATTTGTTTTTGGGTCACTCTTCGATCTTGCCAGGTCCTAATCTAGTCAGCAGATGAGAAAACTTAATGAATCTACATCAAAGGCTTACAGATTCAGTTCTTAAATTCAAGCTAGACAGGTTGCATTGATTGTTTGCAATCTACACAATAGTCATGTGTATGCGGGGACAAAGGGTTGATGCCATGCATTCCTTCAAGAAAATTAAGAGTATTTGACAAGTAAAACTACTGCATGTTTGCATAAGATTACTCTAATGAAACAAAGGTTGTTTCCTTTCTGAACTTAGCAAAATTTACACCCTTTCTTCCATCCACTTCAAGTTCATACTTGTTTAAGTTCTGCATTTTTATTCTAGACTCAAAGTGCAGCCATTGAAGAATACTCCTAAGGAATCAAGACATTAGAGGAGGAAGTGTTATAGTAGTGGGCCTCGAGTTTGGGAGATTTTTAGTGACCCCCCCCCCCCAATACCTGCCCGACTATACTTTCTTTCTCGTCCTTTGCGACACATAACGTGCCACACATGAAATCGAGACAAGAAAATCAGTTTTCAAATATGCAGCATGCCCCGCAAAACCAATGAATGGGGACAACCAACTCTTACTAACTAGTCTAAAGGGCCCATTCTAAAGGTCCAATCTTTCGATTTCCCGCTCTCATAAGATCTACTCATGAGATTCTCAGTTGCCCGGGCCCATGGGCAAAAAACTAATTAGTAAGAAGCATTGCATTTCACTCACCAATTCAGGGTACTCTGAGGTCTATTTGACCCCCCTTTATTCTGCTAATGGAAGATGCTCTCTTCATTCAACAAAATTATGTGCGCATTGCATGATGTGCCATATAAGGTATGTGGATGTTATTCGGTTCCTTTTTCTTGTTCTCTGTCTTTATCAATCAGATTGACGTCTTCGAATTTGTGATCAATTTGTGTTGCATTAACAAATCTATGATGAATCATCAACAAAAACCAATGGAAAAAACGAACCTCTCTCAGTTTGGTTGTGGTTATCAGAAGTGCATTGTTTTGTTGATTCCTTAATTGAACACATAGATTCTCCCAATTATGCTCACAAATTAATGTGGAATAGTTCATACAATTTGATGACATAGTCTAATCTCTTATATACATCTGTCTTCATGTCGTTTGTTCTTTGACCCTCACCAAAGCACACACTATTCAAATATAAGTGTATGAATTAGAAAAGTAACCACATAACACCCACATACCAGCCAGCTTAACATGTCCACACACACACATTGTGTGCGTGCGTGTGTGTAGTATTTGAAATTCTTGGCTTCGCCATCTCCACAAAATTTTCCCATTTCTCCACTCAATTAATTGTCAATCTAAGACTTGCTGGCTTTAATTTCCCACCTGCAAAAAGGCTTTGTTGTGATTAATGAATGACCCAACCTTACATGGACAGGCCTCGTGACACATTCACATGCACAATCACGTTCGAGAGGATCTCCATCCATCCATCCATCTATCCATCCATCTATCCATCTATCCATCTATCCATCCATCCTTACAGGATGTGGCAGATTCATAAATGGCTCACCTGTTACCGTAGCCATTAAACCCAGTCATTCTCCCAAGGATCGTAAATTCATGAATAACACCAGGCAAACCATGGGGGCCGGTGTCCAAGGAGATTTTTGGGCATAATCGGTTGAGATCTTAGTGTTTCCAAGTCCAACCGGTTGCATGTTGACATCTCTCGGTTTTTCTTTATTGATCTGAGGTATATTTTTTAGATTCCTCTAAAATGATCGGTAATTTTCATGAAGTTTTGGGTTTCAACCAAATATTTGTCAAACTCAACCGGTTCATCTCTGACTAGCGGTCAGTTTTCCCTGTTCATAGGCGGGGGTAACATCAACCTTCTTTTTCATAGTAATGAGGTATATGTGCAACCCCATTGTGAGCACTTCTCACTCCATAAACAAGGGAAGTGGAGTGGTGGGCAGTAACACATGAGCAATGAGTGGGTTACATGTGATCGATGATGTCAAATATAATAAAAGCACATGGGTTTAGGTTTCATTCTCTACATTTGGGAATCAATTAATTGAATTTGTTCAATTGTATGTCACAAGTGAAGGGGGCCTATTACCATAGGAATTTGGAACACACATTCAATCAAGACTTGATTTTTATTGTAATAATTCAAAACGCTCAAATGCCGTGTATTGACATGTTGAAACAGTAGTGTGAACACAACCCTAGCAACACTATTTGTGCTCAATAACACTAGCAAGTTTAAGAAGTTGCATGACCTCGTCGTAGATATACGTTGGAGCATTAATTAACTTGTCATCTTCAAGCGCCAATGTCCCCTCCCTCGAGAAATTGGGACCCATTTTCGCCAACAAATGTTGGTATTGTAGGCCAATCCAACTACACACTTCTTTTTGTTGCCACTTACACACTAGTTTATGGTTCTCATACTTGTCATTTCCACACCATGTTGTCTCTGCGTCAAATCCCCAAACTAGTTTCCCAAAGAAGGGTGCAAAATCTAAGGTAAATGTGGAGGCCATACATTTGTATTTTAATCTCACATCGGCAAGCACGCAACTCATGAATAGGAAAATGCCATGGAGAGGTGGTAGAGAGGAGGATTCCATTTGACGTGAATCTTGATTGAGGCTTCAACAACTATTGTATATGTTGTCTTTAATGCTTATGCATCAACATATTGATATTTCTCATACTTTCAAGGTGTTTCAAGCTACACAGATTTCATTGTGTTATTATGCATGGTTTGTGCAAATTTATTGACCTCTCAGCATTTCATTTTTTAGATCACTTTTTCATGTTTGCAAACGTAGTGGCCATCATCTAGTAGCATACAAGGAAGACTTTGCATTGTTTGATGCACTCCATCATCATGACATGATACAATACCCACTCCTAGTGCAAGTGGATTTGTGTCACCAAATGCAACTGTTAATTTTAACGAAGAGCATATATATTAAGAAGTTGCAAGGAAAATTTCATTGAATAGATAAGTTAACAAGATATCCATATCTTTTGCCAACTTGACATCCGACGCCTAGGAAGTGTGCACTTGAAGTATAAGCATTCTAAAAAAAATTGCAAGGAAAATGAAAATATATGAGTTTTCCTACGAGTTCTATGGTTTTGCCTCCATATGCGGAGAGTGTCACCCATAACATGGCGGGGTCACCGATGTTGATCCATGGCCGCATGTCTCAACAAATTGTTGGTCAACCATTTTTAGATGACAAGGCGGATGAGTGTCATTATCTTGATGATTAGGCTAAATCAGTTTACGGATATATAGATAGTTCACAATACCATACATTATATGTTTGGTTGGATTGGATTCTATTGAGTTAGAACTTTGATTGCATGAAGCTGAGATTCTTCATGCCTACAACTATGTTTCATAATTCCACTAATAAATCAAAAAGTTTGAGCCCATTGCTTGGAGTTTTGTGATAATGTTTGAACCCGTTTAAATTATTGGTGTCCTTTTAAATCAACGCAATCAGTGGATATTGATTTGTGGAAGAAATTTCCCTTTATACTTCCATCTATGTCCACAAGTTTAAGTGTTTTTCGTTTGCAATGCCTTCATCAATTCATTACTCAAACTTATGTGAATTCTAGAAATATAGTTTAAAGCATGCTCAATACTTGGAACGTGCTTGCATTTTATTTGTAGAATTGAATGTTAGAATCTAACAACAATATAGGAAACTACTTCCAAACCCTCATGCAAAGCTTGCGGTTATTGATCTTAGAAGTAGAGTAAGGCATTCACTAGGTTAATTGAAATTTGTTTGAACTTCCCACTCATATTGTTGTTAAGGAAACATTATTATTTATGTCAACAATTACAGTTGTTGTATACATGATATAGAGTATACCATGATTCTAGAATACTAGTGAGTGTATTTCCAAATATTTTGCTCACCACTCACATGATAACACTTCCCAAAGCAAGCCGTAGAGGAGAAAACAAGTATAATGAACATGTTCAACCCGCCGACATCCTAACAAGAGCACTTGAACATGTTGAATTTGAGACACACAGAGCAGCATCAGGGTAAAATGCCTTGCCACACTCCGAGTAGAAAACTCACATCCTGATCACTACTTAAATCCTCAAAGTATACTAGAATCTTATGATCTATACAGCCCTGTTGATTCCGCCATAAATCCCTCAGCATCATGCAATGAGCGAAAGCTCTTGAATTGCGTCACTTTGAATTGACGAACTTGCACTTGACAACACTCCCAATTGGTATATATTCTTGGGCACAACATAGTATTCTCTTGCAATTCCATCTCCAAAACTTGTTCAAAGAATCGGATAAGATAATTTAATCTTCCCCAACTTGTGGAAGAGCACGACTCCAAAACCATTCTCCCAAAGCCTTGTCCATCAATCGGTAGCACCTTGAAAGGCAAGGGCGGAGTCAGGGGGAGGCTAGGGGGGGCTCAATCCCCCCTGACATCATCAGTAGAAAACAATGCCAAAACGACTATAGAATTTTTATTTTTATTTTGCGATTGTAATGTTAAAATTTTGTGGGGCATGTAATACACCGTTGGAAAGGTGTTTTCAAGAGCTTTCCAAGGTGTATTACAAGCCCCCAAAGTCCTAAAATTTTAGTTGGTAAATTCAAAAAAATCTGCAGTTGTTTAGCAACTGCAAAGCAAGCTGATCAAAAGAACCACAATGGGAAAATGATTGCGATTTTTTTTCGCAATGTTTTCTACGAGTGCATTGAAGGAAAGTCGTGCATCTACTTATTATTGATGATGCCTATTGGCAATGATTGGATGGTCGATCTGATGATCATCTCTATCGAAAAGACAATTGTCAAAGCTTTGGATATTAACGACATTATCAAAAAAAAGTATGGGGATGTCAGTTCGATGAGTCCAAATCACTCAATAAGTAATCAAATTCGACCACCTATTGAAATTTGAAAATAAAATATACATTGAATATTTCCATATTATGAGGTCAGTCCCCCTTAGGTTCAAAATCCTGGCTCCACCCCTGTTGATAAGAGCCAAACCGACAGAGCAAAGAGTGAAAGAAGATTGAGAAGTCCTAAGGCTCCACAAGCAAACTTGTATGAATTGTCTCCTTAACAAGCTGCATACAAAGACGTCCGCATATATATATACTGTATATATATCACATCGTAGATTGAATTACAACAGAAGATACAAACCCTCAGTCTTGGAATGAAGAGGGTGTTGGAGACTACTGCCTCCCACCACTTAGGGTTTCAGCCTAGACTAGAAAGGTCATTCAGACAATGTACAATTTATTCAGCGATTAGACATGGGATGTGTTTAAGGAATCCCCTTCTTCTTGTGAGGTCTCTCACATTGAAACACAAGTGCTTTGGAGCACTTCTGTTGTCAAAAAATGACTATTCTAGGTTGAATGGCCAACCAAACAAAAGAACCGTTTGAGAGGGGAGACCGGGGTAGAGTAGACAGACCCATTCCCAATAACTTAAGCAATTTCAGTTAAGTGTAGTATAGGTGTGATACTGGAGTGATTTTTCATAGGTCTAGAAATTGATATCACGATGTCTAATGATAAAAATAACAACTTATTTTCGAGTTTTGAAATTATTGTAATTTTTTTAAAGGCAAGATTTTGTTTCAACACATATTCACAACACACGTCGGCTTATTTATGATAAATGGGAGACGGAACTTGAGTACAAGTTGTGCTCTTTTCAAGGAACCCGAATCTGTGTCCTTTCAACTTACTTTTTCCATCATGCTAGAATGTGATGGTGGCATGTCTAAAACTTCACTGCTTTTTCCATCACGTTAGAATATGACGACTAAATGTGTGGAACTTCACGGCTTTAGGGACTCTATGTATTAAGATGGAGGGGGAGTAACGGAAATGGTTTTGTCTACTTTGTGTGATCGTTAAAGGAAAAGGAGAAAGACAATGTTTGTGTTGATAATGGATTAGACATTCATAGGAACTCCAAACATTGTGCAAAAAACAGTCACACTCTCAATTTGTATTTGCAAATCATCTCATACTAACCGTGTGTATAA
Organism: Polytrichum commune; assembly: GCA_950295325.1. Lineage (NCBI taxonomy): Eukaryota > Viridiplantae > Streptophyta > Polytrichopsida > Polytrichales > Polytrichaceae > Polytrichum > Polytrichum commune. Next base: position 71,960,090 of record OX485803.1, read on the forward strand.
TATCCAAGGAGACGTAGTCTAATTGAGATATTAGTAAACATTTAGGACCCGTCTCAACCTACCAAATATTCAATTTACAAGACATAAGGATTTTTTGAGAATTGGTGGGAGAGCCATTTTTGGGTTGAACCTCCACATCGGCCCAGGAATGTTGGGCTTGAATATAGTCGAACCACTTATTCCCAATCAAGACCCCCGTTAGGAATTTGTGGGGTGCCATAATCTCAATCAGGCTAGGACTAAATTTCGATCAAGCCAAAATCAATAATGTCATGACACATGTTCTTGTTTTGAGTGCTAAAGTGAGGAGAAATGAGCGGTCATGACACACTCTAGACAATGGTATTATGTTCTGGTCAACTTTTGACTTCACAAAATCATAGTAATTTCAATATGAGGAATTAAATTACTAAAAAAAATTGTAATCCTCCTTATTTCAATCTTCCTAGATGGAAAAAATTTGCACTCCCTTATACTTCTCCAGATCTAGCGCAAAATCTCTTAAGTGATAGATATGGGCACCTCTACCCTAGCTGACAAGTGCCACATGTAAAGCGTAGTAATGTGTGGCTGGTGATGGTCATCTCGGTAACCTAATTAAGGCCATCTTTACATCAATTAAATTTTGGTGTTTCGTTCACCGTCATGGATGAAATGCAGTTGAATTTCAAGTCCACGAAGTTAAAAGGCTTGTGGATTAGAAGTACATCAAGACAATGTCTGAAAGACTAATTCCCTAGAGTAATGGAGTGCACCAAATGAGACATCGTTCCACTTACGCTAATCATGTGTTATTAAGCTTAGGGAAAGGATAATACCTTGCTTTCAAAAGGTAGTCTTCATGGACATATTACACTATGTATATATGAATTGTTTTTGTGTGTGAGAGAGAGAGATCAATGAGGGCTCTTTCACTTTTGATTATAGCCGCAGGTTCATGTGGACCCAAGACAAATTTATAACATTATTCAGCTCCATTGCAATGTTCTGTATTAAATTTGAAGGCCATAGGCGTACTAAAAGAAAGCAAGTGAAATGGTGGCGTTGGAGGTAAACAAGTGTGGGGGCACTTGGAGCTGTCACCGGCGGGGGAACCCTACCCGGAAAGGAATGCCATGTGAACACACATAAATAGGGAGGCATCAGAGGCTCCGGTCAGAGAGCGACGTCACTTACGCCCCGATCACATCAAAATTTCCGTCCGGATCCAACCATGAAATTGTTGGGATTATATTGAGAAATAGATGTTGGCCCACCACTTTTCACACTATTATAATCGGAGATGGCGATGGATGGTGTCAGAACTGGCCGGTGTGATCAGCCCCTCAGTCTCATGTAGATACCCTACCTACCATGGTAGGTCGATATTCCCAACATGTGGGTCGCTAGTCGCAATTGGAAGGTCACATGTTCGGCTAGTTTGTTCCCATTAAATCTTCAAATTTGGCACCCTACTAGCTCACATTCTGGATCTGGTATTACCCTTCTGTGTTGAACATCATAGCGCTCCCGGGCTTCACGATACATTGGGCTTAGTGAGTACATTGTGATTCACAACCGTGGCTTTTTGAGGTGGTGCGGCTGGCCAATTTGTTGCAGCAGCAGGAGGAATCACTATATTCGATAATTGGAGACTTTTTCATGATTTTGAGAGTAATTAAGGACGTGGTTTTCAAGTAAAGAACAAGAAAAACACAAAAATATAGTCAATGTGATTGAATGAAGTGATTTGCATGGGTAGCACTAACCAATGTGGCACAAATACATGTCATTACATTAAGAAATTGAACTAGGCATTAAACCATTTTCATTTATTCTGAGACTTTCCAAAGTCTCTGATTAACGAATGTAGTGATAAGAGCACGCTCCAAGTGTTTCCTGTGGGGTTTCGATCCAACCTCCATGATCTTCTTCGTTGCTTTTATGCATGCTCTGTGATGGTGATGTTGGCATCAGAGAATGGTTATGTAATTTGTGTGGGTGTCATGGCCTCGTGCTTTTGGTTTCCTGATCAAGCCCAGTTTGGGTACTTAGCTCTTGCTTGCATGTGTTACAGTTTGTGGTTTGTGTTGACTGTCATGAGATGATGTGCCCACTCCAGCTCCCACTTTGTCTATTCTGTGATTCTCCCATCAAATTAGCATTCGAGTTGCCCGCCTAGCTTCTACCTCGGATTTGCATCATTCTCAATGTTTACGTGGCCATGCACCCATTTGGTCAATGTGGCCCCTCTGCAATTTAGTTCATGTTTCTCCCCGGCTCGCCATGTCTGTGGTCATGCATTTTCTCATGTCTCCCAATCGCTATTTAGAGTCTGAAGTTCTGGAAATCCTTGTGGTTGACCTCCAATACTTTCGTGTAGAATTTCAACACACCCAATATCGCAATTCGGGGTGCAAGGTGTTTTGAAGGCTAACTTGAAGGGAGGTCATCTGCTGCTGTAAAGGTTTCCTTTTGACTAATTAAGAGGGTGGTGCCAAACATTAAATCTAAACACTCGCGTTCTTAACTCTCGTATTCTTTTTTAACTCTCGTATTCAATTTTGACACATTCTCCTTGGCACAAGAATGGCCCGCATTTGGTACACCACGAACTATTGCGTTCAGTTCTGCAAGTCCAAGACAGGTTTCGGCCCAATCAACCCCCGTCCAATGAAACCCTCCCCCTCGTTGATGGCCATGGTGGCCACGATTTACCAAAGGGCGACACGAAGCTGGTGCGGAGCATCACCCACTTGTTGGACCACGTCGAGCCTCATGTGCGGACCCTACCTCAAATTGTCTACCTATCCTCCTCAAGTTCCAAACCGCAAGATGGGAGTGCGTCCAATTTTGCCACAACCCCCCCCCCCTTCCAACATTGGGGGGGGGGGGGGGCAGAGGGGAGTGTTCACGTCGTAAACTATGTAGAACGGATTCCGTTGAGGTTGACCAACCACCCCATCCGCCACCTAGCCCCGTGGTCCATTATGTATGATTCACAGGCAAGTCCTACATTGTTTTGGGTAGATGCCCACGTCTTGGCCAAATCCACAGTCTCCACCTCAATAATATGTTTACCAATAATGAGCCATGGTCATGGATTTAATTTGTACATCAATGGTTCCTCGCAAAACTCCCCCCCCCCTAAAGTGGCTCATCCTCTACCCGTACATTTCATTCAGTGAGGATCAAAGAGCAAACAATATAAAGACACATGCTTTGAACTTTATGGATGGGACCTAAATGACCATTTGATGAGCACAAGAATCTTCAGTTTGATATGGAGTAGTATATTCAAATGAGATCCAAATATTATGAGGAAAGCGATTACGGCCTTGACACCTCAATTTGGATTCACTAACCATCTCATCCAATGTTTATTTTTGACAAAGTTTTTGACATTCGACACCCAAAACTTGCACAAACAAAATACACATCGATTGACACGCACAATTTAGAATTTAACATGTAATGTGGCATCTGGAGAAAAAAATCACACATAAGGAAAAACTGACATGTAAGAAATTGAAATGACACGTAATACTAGGCATATGGCAATGAGGAGACAATTTTAGAAGAAATTGTAAATGTCAATTGACATTCATTTTTTTATTTTTGAAAACGTCACGTGAATTTTTGTCACTTTGGAATCTGAAGTTGAACGTCAAATGAAGTTTTGTCAAACATGCACATTGAATTCATCATAGTAATAAGTAGCCTGCTAATTCACATCCTAAGAGTAACCATTCAAGACCCATCCACCTTACGTCAAAGACAAAAATCACTACTGCCAGTTGCCACTTTCATCACCAAACATTCAATCATGCAGATTCTACTTGACATGAAAGCCAACAAAATTATCACCACAAGTGTAATATTAGTAATTCTAATTGAATAACCAGTATGCTCTGAAGAATATTCTTTTATGCTAGACGTATGCACATGATGTTCGAATGATAACCATGATCTCGTGCGCTACAGATAACTAACGGCAAAAGTCTGTAAATGAAAAGCAACTTTTACAACCACTGATGACCAAAAAGCGCCACTATTATTGGGATCTAATGTGTGAGTATTGGAGTGGTCAATCATTCAACCTATTCCCATCTTGAGCACTACACCAACTTAGTAATATATATTCCAATCAAGTTCGCACCATGTAAATTAGGGTGAGTTTCCATGTCAGCCGCTCACCCACCACATTCTAGTGTGAATAAGGACAAACCCGTCTAAATGTAGAGGGAATCTGATGGGGTAGGTTAGAAATTCTTTAATGGGCACATGGAAGTCTAGTAGCCCGTGTCCACAACCCTCCATATTCTAGTGGACCACCAGAATGTGGTTGGATGGTGGCTTGTGCTTAACTACATGCAAACACCTCCGACCCACTATTGTCTAGAACTTATTGGGCAAGCGGCCTACATGGAAACTCACCCTTAGTACACCAAAATAAACATTTGATTTAGTAGAGTTAACTGTAAAGTACGGGCATGAAGTAGGTCAAAATCTCCTAATAAAGCCTTGTTTCAATGTAATTGGAAAGTCTTAGAGGGCTCATGTGAGGTTTCAGTGCCAACATGTTCTATCCTTACATAGTTGTCAGTGACTCTTCTTCTTTAGTTGCCACCTATGTGCACATGCATCTTTTTGGTCCTCTCATCACTTGTGTATTCCCCAAATAGGATAAAACTTGAGAAAATAACTCGATTTTCTCTTAAAGTGTTGTTGTCTTGAAATAAAGCAAAATGACTGCCCTCTCTAGATTCTTTTTAAGGTCACCAACAGAAGTGTCAGAAGCGGAGAATTTGGGAGATTGCTTCAGAGAACTTGTGTTGGTCCCCACTTTTGGTGAATATATGGTTAACTCTAGCATGGCATTAAAATCGGTGTATTGTGTTAATTACAATGGTCTTCATTACTTGTTATGTAGCACCCTATCTAGTTGTCACCAAGTGATTGCAAGATGATTCATGTGGGTCCTTCAAGACAAAACTCGACCCCCTATATATTTGTGGTTGATTCATCTCAAATAACTTGGACTAGACTAGTTTGGGGTCCTTGAGGCTAGTTCCAGTGTCAAATCAACATCAAAAATAACCTTTGAATTGCATATTATTTTAGGGCTTTTATGTTGGACAATGAGAGGTACATTCATATGCGACAATTCTCTCCTACTAACCCAAACTAGCATGAACCTTGACAATGCTCATTTGAAGAACAACCTTGTTATCCATTCTCGATTTAAGTTGAACCACTCATGTATGTGGCCCTATTGTCCAAACTCCACAATTTTGAACAATTATGGAGTAAACCTATAATTGTTGATACATTTTGAGCACATCCTTCAATCTCATTGTACCACGTGTCTCTTTGATGCCCATTCAAGCCTTGTCTTACAACAATGAAAAATAGGTAGTGGATTAAGAAGGGGATCACATAAGGTCCACATACTTATATTCAACATTTTATGACATTGTTAAGTTCAATTTATAGCAGAAGGCACTCTATTTTTGACAAAGGATAACTATTTTCCCACCAAATTCCTACCACATGTCATTCTTACATTGGCGCCGACCTGCTTGAATCCTATGTGGATACTACTCCGACACTTGTAGAGATGAAATAGAGTATGGTACTTGTTCACCACATCCTAGAAGTAGGGAAAGCATGCAAGCTTTAAGACTTAAACTAATTCCGAAATACTCAAAGCTAATGCATGTCTCAAATCAAATTTGAGAAATCGGATTATAATTGTTTCTCAACATATGTGCTAGATGAATGAGAGGTATGTTTTTTTTTTTTGCAATGATCCCCATGGCCCATTCCTCATGCCTTCAACACCCTCCCAAGTGTGGCTCTAGGCCCCAAGCATAAAGTGGCCGTAGTATTAGACTTTAGCCTTGCACAAGGACTTGTCGCCTAAGGTGGAGAGTTTTGAGATTGATGAAGCACTTGGACTTTGTACAAGAATTGTGTATTTTGTTAGAATTGGCATGTCAATCTTCTACCACATACATGTAGTTATAATTCGATGTTTTTGAAAATAGGTTTCATTACAGAGTCAATAAGCATCCGATTGAAAATTGATATTCAGTCAAGGGTCACTTACACACATACTAGGAGCCATGACCATGAAAATCTAAGGGTCTTTCAAATTATCCAAAGGTTGGACCTTGGGAAATAGAAATTCAATTTTGCAATCAATGGGTCCTCAAGCTTAGTGTACAGTGAAAGTGGACCACGTTGAAGGACCGCAACATATGTTCGTATTTGAATCTTCACCATGCAACATAATATATCTAGAAGTCAATGGCAATTTAAGTGATTATCACATGACCTAGTTTTGCATTAATTCTACCTCTCTTTGATGTCCCTAAAGACATATTTGGTTGACAATGAAACATTGTCCACTTGTTGCCATGTAGGATGTCATGTAGATTTTTCTTGTGCTCAAATTCTTTGGTCACTAAGGCCTTCAAGGTCTAGTGTAAAGTAAACTTAGACCATGTCGAGCTTCTTAACCAATCACATAATTTGCATATCTAGGTCATGGGTCAAGGGCTCTCAAGCTCTAGTGTAAAGTGGCCCTCGGCCTCTTCATGTTGCGGTTGATAAAGTTGAAAAATATATAGAGATGGGGTTAGAAGAAATTTTATTGGGTGCCAAGTTGTAGTAGGTGTGCAATGGTCAAAATTTGCAAGGAATGACTTCAAACGTAGATGATTTCTTCCATGTTTATAACATTACTAGGTAGTTGTGAGTTCTGAGATAAGAATCATGGGATGTTGGGAGCTCAATTTGAATATGAGACTCCTTGTGCAATGTTTCATATCCCATGGTTATATTTCCAAGGCCCACGTAACAAATGCACACTGGTTAATAATATTATGTCTATATGACAAATCTACTCATTTTGTTCATTGTTGATGGATGTGACTCAAGATCATCCTCCAACTACTGAGCCTATGCCTCGGAATCTTAAGAAAATACTTATGGCCACAAAGAATAACTTATTCCTCCAATGATAAAATTCGACATGTGAAAATAGGAGATTGTTGGTTGTCATAGATTTACATCGGATCGAACAAAGGGAGGATACTTTGCATGGTGAAAGGGTGCTCATCATGTATGAGCACGGCCCTTGACTTGAAGTGAGGAGAAAGTTCATTGTATGTAAGGGCCACTTCACACACAATCCAAGAGCCGTGACCATGAGATTGTGAGAGCCCAAAAGAGAGTGTCCAAAGGCCGTCCCAAGACACCTCCAAAGGTCATGTAGCGTGGTCACAGACCCTCGAGTGTAGTGTGAAATCATATGTGACTGACCCTCAACCAAATGCTATTTCAATGAATTTCTATTTATTCAGGTCCTCACACATGATAAAATAGAATCAATCAATGGTTATGAGTGTTCAGAGTGCCATGGTCTCCCGATATTGTGCTAGGACTACCTCCAAGAGCTAGTTTTTGGAAATAGTCCAAGTGACCATGAAACATGATCCATTCGATGCCATGTAGGAATCCATGTAGGCTTTACCTCCATCTAGCATTCACATACTCCGTTGGTCCCTCAAGCGTAGTCTAAGCAAACTTGGACCAGCTCCGCCTTTTCCACCAATGAGAGTGCTTGAAGTGTATTGGTCACGGGCTCTCAGTCTCGTGTGTGAAGTGGCCCTAAGGTAGCTTACACCCACCCATCACACTTGGTATGTGAAAGCATACAAGAAATTTGTTTAAAAATCCCAACTTAAAGCATACATACTCAAGGGTGGGTGTTTGGAGGGCCATGGGGTGGGGACAGCTTTTGGGAGACCAAATGAAAATATCTTGGAACTTAAAATCGGTAGCGCCTCTTGCATGATATTCTGCACTGAAAGCATGACAAAAAAGAGGGACGACCACTTCTTCAAACACATGCTCGAGAAATTTGCTTGCTAATAACATCCGTCGTCCTATTTTGGGCACTTCCAAACAATTCCACGTACAATCTCAACCGTTGGATTTGATTGGAAACATTATCTCATTTGTTGAGAATTAATTTGCAATTCATCCCAATAGTTGTTTCAAGTTTCGAAGTTGGAGTTGAGATGGAAAAGTAACAACATGTCAACCTGAAGGTTTTGCTTGCCTCTTTAGGTGATCACAAAGATCCATAACATTTTACGTTTGAGTCTACTTGTTTCGTTGTTTCATTGGTTCTGGAACATGATGTATGCGATTTCCAAAATCAATGAGACTTTTACGAACATGTATTTAGACATGATTGTTTGTTCACAAGTACAAGCCAACATAACAATAATGTGAATACATGTATTTGAGTGGTACGGGGTTAGGTGCGAATGTAAGAACGGACACCCAAAAAAACATGTGCTCAAAAGAGATTTGGAATATGTGTTGGAATTTGTTGACCATTCTAGGTTCAAAAGTCGACATAATTTGAGGAACGTATTTGAGCATCTGATGAGCACGAGAATATCCACATTGCTATTGCACGAGATGTTCATAGGAGCTCCAAATATTACGAGGAGAGTGGCTACATGCAAGCTTTGGATTTGATAATCATCTGGCACTAGTTGCGTGATTCATAACCTACGAGAAGTGGTTGCAGAGAGAAAAATGTCAGTTTTAAGACCCCACTCACCTTAAGGGCCGCTTTACACCTAGAGGCCGGGCCAATATGTTGTGTAAGAGGCTTCAAATCCTCACTTTGTGATGGGTCAAAAGACTGAAATCGGCCCCAACCCCTTTACACCTAGAGGCCGGGCCGATTTGGTGGTATGAGTTTTTTAATCAAAAAATGCATGGTATGACACGGCTTAGGCTCGTTGAATTGGGTGCACCCAAAATGGAGGGCCAATTCTTGGCCTCGGGGCCAATGTCACATTTCAATAAAATTAAATAAAGTAATTAAAATATGTTTTTTTTTCAGCGAACCATATCCATTGGATTATGTGGAAATATGAACAACTCTATGCTAGATTATGCTAGATCCGTTGGATCATTCTATATTTATTGAATCGGCTTGGCTTCTTCACCCTAAGGCCTTTACAAATGGAAAAATTGACCCCCGTTATAATCTTATTGTAATGTGTTGTTGAAGCCGACCTCCAACCCAAAATGGGCTGAAATTTCATGCAATCGGCCTCGAGGGGAATTGGCCCGGCCTCTAGGTGTAAATTAAGCGGCCCTAATTGCGTGATTCATAACCTACAAGAAGTGGTTGCAGAGGGAAAAGTGTCAGTTTAAAGACCACACTTTATACCTTGCGTCATAAACTATGAGATTTCTTAGCTTCACATTTGGTCAGTCGAGTCAGTTGGTATCAAGCTCAGGGCCGGTTCACACTATGCCCAAGTCGAGAGGAGAAGCGTCACTTTTCTGGACCAAACTATGTCGAGAGGAGAAGCTATATTCATATTTTGAATATTTTAATGATAAAAAAGTCCGGCCTCTCGACGGAAGTTTGGGTCGAGCATTTTGCTTGACCCAAACTTTGCTCGAGAGGCCGAACTCTTGGCGCCATATCTTCCTAAAAGTGCCGCCACCTAGGCTCTTTTGGAGGCGACGTCCTTTGGACTTCAGCCTCTAACTTAGTGTGAAGGTTGAGATGGGGGAGAGTAGTACTGTCCAAATTTCCCCTTGTCTGGTAGGCATTGGGTCATTTGACAATACGAACGGACACTTCATTCACGCCGGCCCCTTTAAATAGGGACCGGAGTTTCTATCTATCTATCTATCTATCTATCTGAAGGTTGAGAGGACGGACTTTGGACATTTCTACATTTTCATTGGTCCAAACGCTTCTCCTCTCGAAGTTTGGCCATAGTGTGAACGGGCCCTCATTCCCCATAACTTTAAAGTCTGAGAGTACTCCATGCCAAATATAGTAACAGATGATATCTCCACGCATGCCTATGCACTGCATCTCGATCGGCATCTTGTGTGTTGGGATTGCCAGCCCTCTGTATAACTTATATGCATTGTTTACGAAACGTACAGTGTATTTCAAACACTTGGGGGTTTCAGAAGTTTCAGGATCTTGGTTCTTGCATGGATTTGATTTTGAAGAGGTGATGGATGGAGCTTCAGCCCGTGTGAGATATAATTAGTATGGTCTCTTTCTCTCTCTCTCTCTCTTTGTGTTTTTTTTGGGCACAATTTTGAAAATTCAATTGCAGAAAGGAACCCAAAATACAACCAACATGGGTGAACCAACACAACCCGAGTAGAAATCAAGAAATAATGCTCATTTGCGGCCTATCCTTCTACGTGACAACTAAGTTGCTCCAAGTCACAATTTGGCCTTTGACCCCCTCTTTCTCTCTCAAACAATGTAGATAGGCCTTGCCAACTAACTCACCTCTCTTGGGTTATGAAACATGCAATTAGTATGACATATATGTAAGACTCTAATTCCAGCTAGACTTTACTATCTGTAAGACTAGAGGGTTCCACCCTAGGAGATCTAATTTAGTTCTACAAGTTGAAGGGGAGTTACCCAGTAATTGGGATTGTGGTGTTACACGATGTTCTCATCTTGTAAGTAATGACTGTTGGTTTAAGGGCGCTTAATTCATCCCAAAGGCATGGAGGGAGAGATGGTTAACTATATGCTCGAGGACTAGTTGAGGGGAGCTACAACTCTTGATTCCTACAATATATGAGGCTCAAGGTTGGGTGGATCATGCCTCCTATTTTTCTTCTCTTTTTGAGAGACGTTACATTGGTATCAAAGCTCCAAGATATTGTACCTTGGTGTTTTTGGTCTTGTTACTTTTTTGCTACATAACATTTGTGTTTCAAGTTGGAAAGATAATTGAAGTTATTTTATGAAGGAAGGGAATGGGTTGGTTGCTTTCTAAAGTATAAAGAGTAGACTTTTATTTTGTTTTATTTCAAGAGAGACAAGAGGAGTGCTTAAGGCTAGCTTGGTAGAAAATTTGTTGCAAATTTTTGAGGACCAAAGCAACAAGGTGTTTGCAACTTTTGGTTTTATGGAAGTGGTTGTTAAGGTTCTCTTAGGAGATTCAAGTGCTTCATTTTTAGTTCTTTTTTGTTCCTTGAACATATTAGGATTTGTCAAGGTTTTGAATTAAGTCCTAGGGCTCTTTGGTTTTGGAGTATTGTTTCCGTATGTAGTGTGGGACCCATGGAATTGGAAATGGACATCTCTGCATGTAGTGGTGACGCCTCTCCTTCCACAATTTAAGCATGTTTCTATTTTCTAGCAATCGAGACAACTAAGGAAATTGTGGACATATTGCTCATATGAAAGATATGGGAATATTGTGAAGGTAAGTTGATCAATGACCACAATCAATTAGTGATGTTGGAACTAAATTATGAGATGCTCAAGACTTTCATGGAAAAACTTGAGGATGGCCCAATTTTCCAAGGATTCAAATTTTGATTTCTGGAAATAGTGCAAGAAGCTTAAAAGGGTACATTTGTTGATGCCTCAACGAAACTTGAAATCTTCAAAGATCGCTCTAAAATGATAATATTGGCCTATAAGACTCAAGGTTGGGTGAATCATGCCTCTTATTTTTCCTATCTCATTTTGAAAGACGTTACAATGGTAATTACACCTATACTCATTTGTGCATAATTTTTATCCATTAGATATCCTTAACATTTATGTTGGGTCTTGACGATAATTGAAGAGATTTTCAACACATCTTAACATGTAGTTTTTGGACATTGTACATGGGTGCAAGCATGGTAAAGTGGACCAAAATAGTTCTCCGGTATACTTCAAACCATAACTTCTTTGGTCAAAGGCCTAAAAGTAGTAGCAAAGTGTTGTTTAAATTGGATTTTTTTTTCATGATGACCTCTATTGGTGTTAGATAATCAAATATAAAATATCAAGTTGAGATCTTCAATACTTATCATTACAAGTGATGCTCAAAAGCAAATGGTTGAATCTATTTTTGAACGCAGATTTCATGACCTTAAATATTTTAAAGTTGGATTTTTTTCTCTCATATTCCTTGAAATCATTATACACTTCAAGGCATCGTCACAAAACTTTGTGGAAAACCATCAATTTAATGTAATTTTATCGTACTTCAAACACATTTCAGATAGTCACTTGTTCAATATCACCTACTTGCACACCATTTGTATCGTCTTCTAAAATATGTAGACTTTTCTTGAAATTGTTTTTGTCATCATAAATTACACAACTTTTGTAGATCAATATGTTTTTTCAATGTCTATGAATTTTTTTTCCACATAATTCAAAACTAATGTATATTTTTGAATTACTTTCACTTAACATTAGGCAGGGATCAGGAGTTGTCCACTTTACTGTGCTTGCCCCCACATATAATCTATGAATATTCAAATTGTTGATATATATATATATATATATATATATATATACATCGTATTTATTTTATGGAGGTACCTGTAAATATTTCATTTTTGGGCAAGGATCACATCTAGGTGTAGTTATCATAAAATAAGGGGCTCAAGACGTTGAAAGTGTATGAGTATGCTCCAAACACATTTCACCACAAAAAAATGAATTATGTTTTGATCTGCCCAGGGGGCAAGTAAATTATTTGTAGTGGGACAGATCTTAGAATTATGTAAGAGTTGCAATTTTATTGATTGAAAGATTCCAATTAAATTTTGATTGGCTTACCCCTTGGGAATGGTGCAGTCTAGCTCCTTGTTATTGGTTTCATATTCACAATCAAACCCGTGTCATTCTAGTCACTTCGTGTTAGATTGTAGTGGTATATATATATATTGTCAAATACTCATACCCAACTAGTATTAAAAGCATGGAATCTTCATTACATATACATGAATGGCACTTCCATATATATATATATATCATTCGGCTATACATACCAACCAAGAACCTTCATAGCTAGGTAAAACCGTCTTTTACCAATATGGTTCATAATGATATTGACCATAAAAACAACTCAAGCATATAAAGATTCTTTCATCGTGATACATGCACCAAACAACAATCTTTGATTGGTACTACAATCTTGATATCCTCGAAAGATTCATTGATACCGTCATTGATGTTGATGATGATTGATACGATGCATTCACCTATATATTGGCGCAACAATGATGAGGACACCGACATAACAGGGTCATCAGCAACCATTCAAGAACCCTTGCTCTTGAGCATGGTCCCATATGCTCGGTGGCTTAGGGCCACTTCACACATGAGATTGAAGGCCCGTGATCATTGCATTCTAAGATCTCTCATTGGTCAAAGATGCGGAGACCATCCAAGTTCACCTCACACTATATGGTGAAAGGCTAAGGGCTCAAAGAAATCATCATGGATCAAAATATCTACATGGAAAACTACAAACAATAATTATTTCATGATGTGCCGGAACTTGTGTCCTCGAAGAGATAGGCATGACGCAAATTATAGCAAACCCTATCAATGGTACAACCTTTCGATGAGAATTAAAGGATCTCACAACTACATGGTCACGGCCCTTGGCTTGTGTGTGAAGTGACCCTTATTTCATCCATAGGTGAATGAGGGGTCATAGAAGACATCGGAGCCTCTAGTTGGCATCTTTCCTCCCAAAGAACAAGGACTCCCAACGGCAACACTATTTTGTCTAATTAGTGTGGGTTACCACTTGGAGTTACATGTTGCTATGACTTTTTACCGAGAGCATCAATTTTTACCCAAAGAATATAAACAGTTAGTAAGCACACCGAAGGATATGACATAACTTACTTGGTTAAAAAAAATGTCATGTAGGTAACAAGTCATAGCAACCCGTAACCATGAATGGTAACCCACACTAATTAGACCAAATAATGTAGTTACATGTGAACCGGTTCAAGCTCAAGACTTCACGAAAATTACTAATTATTTTAAATGGACTTATGAAACATACCTCAAAAGATCAAAGAAAAACCAACAGATGCCAACATACCATTACTCAACTTAGCCATGGCGTTCTGGATTTGGGCGAACCAACCCATACACTCGTTCCTTGTTGGATGCCTAAACCCTTGTCTCCAAGGAACCAATGTACGGGTTGGTTCACCCCAGCCCGGCGTTCTGTGGGCCATGGCTAACCATAGTTAAGTTGAGTAATGTTATGAGCATGCAACCGGTTAGGATAGGCAGTCAACCCTAAACCACTATAACAAGGGGACTCTTGAACAGAGCAGGACCAACGAGCTCAAATGCACGTCAGTGGAACACACGAATGTTAAATTTTCTTTTCTTCTCTTTTCATTTCTTTTCTTGCAACCGGTTGGGCTTGGAAACACTAGGATCTCAAGGGGGTAGTCCAACGATCTCCCTGGGCTCTTTTTCTTCCTCGAATTCACCATGAGATCATGGAAAGATGAAGATCGTGGCACTAACTTAGCATACCTACTCTCAACTCTCCACACCTGACAACACAAACACATTACAAAACGCTTCAGCAGCGTCATCAGTTACTATGCTGTACATACAGCTCACAACCACATCATGTAACATGTGTTGTGATTGTATACTCCAAAAGTTTTGAGTACATCCCGCAATCCCCCAACTTTGTCACTCAACTTGCTCCATCATTCCACCGTAATTATTTGTTCATGTTGTGATTACCATCAAGCTTGTGACCAAAGCCGACAAATTCATTTTCCAGGAGTCTAGATAGATAGATAGATAGATAGAAACTCCGGTCTCTTTTTAGCAAGGGGCCGGCGTGAATAAAGTGTCCGTTCGTAATGCCAATGACCCGATGCCCACTGGACAAGAGGATATTGGGACAATACTACTCTCCCCTTTCGAGGATGGACACTATAGTGACACACTATACTAGTTCCTAGCTAGCCACTAGTGCCTTGAAGATACCGGACATGGTATCCCCCCCAAAGGGCTTTGAGGTACCCATACAACAAGGTCCAAGGACCCCCACCATAGTTGGGTGGACTAAGGTGGTGAGCACCACGCCGGCATGGGGAATAGAACCCACCAGGAGTCTACTACTACAGCAAACGCATCATCTTGAAACAGGCCACTGATTCCATATCAACCTAATTTACATGTATACTGTTTGTTTTTAAATACGTAAATGTGTAAGTGAAAAGTACCGCAGTAAGTACTGAAGCCCTTTTCACTTATTCGTTGAATTATGTAAGCCACTATACTGTATATCTGATTTGGTGTGGTGCAATATTACATTAGATAGCCAAAGCATTAGAGTTTATTCATAGAGTAAAGCAGTCCCGAATCCTAAGTCAATGGAAAACAACACAAAGTCGTGAAAGTCTTCTTTGAATTAACATACAGAAAGAGTGGTGTTGGGTTGTTGCAAATCATTTTTTTAGCTTGTCTTACTAGGATGGGTGGGCCAAGCTAGCCTTGTATGAGCTGAATTGGGATTAGGTCAGCATGATTCACGCACATATCATGTTTTAGATCCTAAAATTCTCTCAAAGTTTGAGAGGTGGAAAGAGAAGTTCCCAAAAGTTTCATCCAACTTTCAAAAGAGGCTCCAATATGTGATGAGCTAACCGTTTTCTCAAAGAAGGACCAAACCCACCGTTTCGTTCCTTTTGAGGGACTTTACAGATAACTTTATGACATAGCGGGCTTTTGTTTTCTAGGATAGTAGTAGCCCATGAGAGGAGGATTTTAACCAAACTATATTAGTGGGGTTAAGAGTTATACTAGTTGTAGTGTGGTCATGAGACTACTACATTGTTTATAGTGAGTTATGTGGACCACACTATAAACGAGGGAGCCCACTCTAAAAACACCGGGGAAATTATCATGGACTCACACTATATTTCAGCCCACATTATGTAACATTAGAGGTCTATGTAGTGGATTACAATACTTTTATTGGATGGAAAATAGGGTGCAGCTAAGAGATTTTTAACAAAGTGCAATTCAATTCATACCCATCCTACATGGGTGGTTTCAATTCTATGAAGTGGATATTTAACTCAATCCCATGAATAGAGCTTCTTCTTTTTGATAAGTATATATAAGTATATATATATATAATTTTATAGTGTAAACCTTAAAAAATGGTTATATTAATTATGGTATTTTACAAAATATAATAGTTTTCATCAAAGCTGCCTCAATATGATGGGTGTGATGTATGTGAAGTGATCGATGCAAAACAATTCCCTCGAGTTTAAGGTCCATCCTATCTCAATGTGTGAGGGTGTACATTGTAGGCCACAATATATTGCAACATAGGGTCACACTATAAATCACACTATAAGTTTGCCCACAACATTTATTATTGACTATGCACTTAACAATACTTTAGTTGATATATGTCTCTAACACTCCTCGATATTCGTTAATGTGAACATTACGTGATTGGCCAAGGCCTAAACAACTTACATGAGATAGCTTAAGGCTTTGACCAAGAGTTTTTTTTAATTCAACATTAGTTTGTCATAGATATTCTACTTGAGATCCATCAATTCTTGTCTACACATGCTAAGCCCAATTTTAAAATAACTTCAATTATCAAGTTGAAAGTAGACAAGTATGAAACCAATAGGGAGTTGAGTGAACATGCATGAGTAAGTGCTTCCCACCCATAAGAATGCTTGTTTCTTCAAGCTCTCAATCTCCCTAAGAGTCTAGTGTAATGGGGACCTCAACATGTTTGTCATGAAGTAATGATTGATAGAGGTTTAAAAGAAATGGGAGAAATCCAAAACTTAATGAAACAATATACAACAATGTGGAGTTCTAAACTGTAGCTTTGTATTCTCACTTAATTAAAATTGAAAAAAAAAACCTAAATGTTAAAAGAATTGCTCTCATATCACATATGTGTTACAATGTATACTTCGAAGACTTGGTTTGGAGTTGGCTTATAAAAGATACTTACCACATTCATGATGAGTTTGTAATCCATACCTTGGGGCAATCACATCCCCTTACGTTTCATAACCAAGTGCAATAAAATTTTCCCCTATATTAAATGACACAAATAAATTTTAAGCTTATGATATTTTTCTACATATACATAACTATTGATAAAATAATTTTATATATATTTATAGTCATCTTCATTTTTGTAGTAATTTTTTTAGTTCAATTTTGCGTCAGTCTAGTTAGAAATGATATGTTTTATAATTAAAAATAAATTTAAAAAATCAAAGTTGGTTAACATTTTTTACGATGTTGTAGATATTGTGTATATCTACCCATGAAACAAAAATTGATAAAATTTTGACCCATTTTGATGATGCTTTATGTAAAAAGTATATGTATTTATGTATTCATTTATGTATATATGTATATATGTATATGTATTTATATGTATGTATGTATGTATGTATGTATGTATGTATTATCACACGTGGTGTTCAACTTGACAATGGAATGCACCCCCAAGGATCCATACAAGGAGTTGACAAACTTATATTGAATATTTTTAGTTGGATAATTTCTTTGGATTGGATCAAAGGGTGAAGTAGTTTTACATCTAACGTCATTGCCCTAAGGCGTGGCCAAGGATGGTTTATGAACATACACTCTGTTCACTCCGGCCTCGTCCGGAGACCGGAGTTTTTCCTTCTTCTTCTTTGGATTGGATCTCATGAACTAGCCAACTTCAAATTATCTAGGGCAAAGAGGCTCTCAATTCATCCTTGCTCCTACCACAACTGATGTTTACATCTACCTACCAAGTCGTGTAATTCATGATATGAGAAACTTGAACTTTGTGATTGAACTATATTTTCATATTTTGTTTAACATCTTTTGTTGCATGGAACGGCACAAGCATTTTTCAAACATTTTGGGTGCACATCGTGCACACCACACAATTTGGCTATACATATTGGTGAAGTAGGGTGCTTGCATCTATACATTCATCAAATGCTTTCAATTTGCACCTAAAGAAGAAGGGAAAAAAGGGAAGGAAATGAAGGTCATCACATGCAATAGTTATTTTTTTATTAATTTATATGATGATATATGCAATAACCAAGAGTTACTTAACCACATGATGGCACATGTAACAACTAGGATAAATTGAGGTATTTGTAGGCATTGTTATTAAATGAAGAGTTAGACAACCTAGAGAGAGAGAGAGAGCACGCCTTTGAACATAGATTGAGCCCATACATAATCCAAATCAAGTATATATGGCCAATCTAACCTTGTTAGGCATGGCCTAAGGTCCCCAATACCAAAATGCTCCTTATATTTGGGTGGAATTTTTCACCTTAATGACAATTCAATATTTCATGGGGTTGATCTTGTTGTTGTCCACGACATGGCAAGCCACCCCACGCCACATGGACATATCCATTACTCACACTTTAAAACCCTTACTTGAAGAACTCCATAACATTCAAGCCCTCAAGTACAATCCCGCATAAAGCATATGCACCAACAACTCATTTATACATCCCCTCCCCCAACAAACAAGGAGTTGGCAACATTGTTGGCTTAAGGGTATACATCCCAACCACCAATATCTGAATAGCTACAAGACTCCATGGCCTCTAGATCATACCTCTAGGCATAACTCAATGCCATATTAATAGCCATTACCATCACACAACATCAACACCAAGATACCTTTATCTTTATGGGTAGTATTAATAATATGTACTTAATAAATAACCACATACAACAATTGTCCTTCTAACACAACCATCATGACAAATTACTTGTTGCAACCAAAGTTAATCAGATTTGTTGGTTCACCCAAAAGATCAAAATACAAAAAGTCAAAGCTCACACTGGCATAATAGGCAATGAAATCGCCAACCAATTGGCAAACAAAGGAACCACACACCCCCAACCTACAATCATACCCCAATTTACGTAGCGCACATCACACTCATATGGCCCAATGAAGTCCCAACATGCACACACAATGGTGCCATATGTCACCTACACCCATATATAAACAAAACTTACCAACAAATCGAATTAAGGGTGGCGCAATAAAAGTGTGCATATGTAGATATATGGATATCCAATGAAAAAATTAATCACATGCTCTCCAATCACTTATGGAAAAGCCACCCGAATCATAGACACGCAAACTACACAAACACTCAAATTCCGGTAACCACTGTAAACACATTTTTTGGCCCACCATGCATCCAAACCCCAACTGCACACTGTGCTCTCACAATGACAAAGACACGTGGCCCCACCTACTCTCAACTTGTTCCAAACCCCACATAAAAGGGCTCCACATAGCCGGGCACAACAACGCAATACGCCAAATAGAACACACCCTCTAGACAAACAAACACACGGGATCCCTGCATCCTCACCAATGCAATATACCAAAACTCAACACAACAAGATATCACAGTCCCATAATGGCTACTACAATGCATGTGCCTCACCTCCCCATGCACATGCCTAACCACACTGCAACCTGACATACTGTGCGTCTTAGGCACCCCATTGATAGTCAACGACCCATGATGCCCTCCTCGACAAACACTAAGCAATTTGTTGAAGTCACATATTGCCATGACCGATTCCCTAATACCACCTGCACATAAACATCCAATAAATACAACCCGCTAAAAAACGCATGGTGGAAAGCTAATCCTCTCATAACCATAACCATGAGAGAGGCATCCACAAGCGCTCAATTGATGAGCTAGAACACCTTGAAATACCCAAAACATAAGTTAAGACACTCATAAAATGCATACACCAAATCGTCATTAAATACCTTACATACCTTGTACTCGACAAGAGAAAACTAGACAATAACCAAGCCCGCATAGAACCACCGTAGTATAACACTCTTCCCATAACCCATAGTTAACTAGACACATATTATTTAAAGGAGCCCACCCTCTAAAAGGAAGGAAGTGCCCGTACCATGCAACTTGGTAACACATGACTATGGTATGGTGGAACAGGCTCCCATTCACGTTGGTTTTAAGAATTAAACCAATGTTACTCGTGCTTTCTTTTCTTCTTGTCCACGACTATAAACACCAACATTAAGAGAGGGCAAATATAATGTGAAGACCTTTTGCAACATCAGACAAATGAACTTCATTGAGCAAGAAACATTACACCCTTGGGTGCAAATACATACTTAGTATTGAGGTCATTGATGTCGGGCATGAACATATTTTTGTTTTGTCCTTGACATAAGATAATCTACCAAATAAAGTTTCAAACCCCCACACACTAAAGGTTTTATAGACTTGATGAGGCTTGTTAATAGTGTATGTATGGGTCATGTATCAAGCATGTGGTTCTCTAGACGTTAAGGCCTTGGGTGAAGCCGACTTGTGTTCATTACATTTTGGGAAGTGAAAATAAACACTTGTGATTCTTAAAGCGTTGTTTTGTAGATTTCCTTAAACCATTATATCTGGAGAAGATCATGTACACATGCAAGAGTAGTGTGTTCAAGAGTAGTGTGTTAAGTAAGGTATGTCAACCTTATCATGATTAAAACATGTCAAAATATGGTTCACCATTTTAAGGATCTTGAATAGTTATGTGTGCAATGTTTAGCTCTTGTGTAGGCAACTACACTAAATATGTTCATTTAGTGTCACTACTTATTTGGAATTACACAATGCTATATCTTTTTACTATCGATGTAATTTTTTACCAAGTAAAGTTGCTAATGTTCTGTAATGTCCAAACAACCAATTTGACATTTGCTAGTAAAAGATGAGACACATAGTACATAGATATAGCATTGTGTAATTCCAACACTAAGTATCATATTAATGCAGTTTGGGGACACGTGTTGTCGTTGACAACCAACCGTTTTGGAACTTCGGACCAATGATTGCGTTGGTCCATGCTTGGCCTCACCATAGGTGTTCATGTTGTATATACATGATATGTTTTAGGTCTTGAATTCCACATTGAACATTTTAAGGTTGTAAATAAACAACATGAAAATGAGGGTGCAACTTAGAGGCATGTTTGAATCCATCCCCGAACAAGTGCACTATGCATTTGTACAACAAATAAGAACATATAAAGTAAAAAACACTAGAAGGACTTTGTGAACTCCTATGCGACTCTAATAGATTAATTATTACACGTTGGGTTCCTTCTATGATTTGATCATACTATTATAAAGCAATGCACTACATATATTTGTTGTGAATGTTGAATATAATTGATTTTTTTGAATCTTCGAGGCCATGACATTGTTAGGGAAGGAAACCTCTTTGTTTTCTTTTTTCTTTTTTCTAATTTCAAGTATACCTTGCAAAGCTATTGTGGCACCATTGTAGACCACTATGCGAGGACAACAGTCTCTCCCCCTTCCAAGGAGATTCATGCAACATAGTGCTATGGTAACTTTGACACTAACTAATTCATTTTTAAAAAGTGAAAGTGTCACATGTTAATGAACAAAAAAAAGCGGGGGGGGGGGGGGGGGGGGGGGAGAGGAGAAGAAGATGACCAAAACCGTAGTAAAGTTGATGTGGCACAAAAATAAGCCACAATTCAACCCACACAATCTTGAACTTGCCATGGTTCCATGGTACTTGGAGGAGATTACTCCCCCAAACAATCAAATATATCTACAAAATGTGAGAACATTGAATTTTTGAAAGAAATTATTTGAGCACGAACATGCTTTTAAATCGTGGGCCATATGTCCCATGTCGATCGGGTGAGCCTCAATTGCATTCACGTGCATCTCAAATTTTAACTTGATAGCGAGCTTCGTAGCAACAAATTTTGACAAGAATTGACAGTCTCAAATTTGACGTTCTCAAGTTGGAGCAACTAGTGAAAATTACATTTATAAAAGTAATAAATGACATGATGGATAACAAAATTGGGTGGGAATGAAACATGTGCATACATACATACATACATACATACATACATACATATGTGGCGATGTTTCCTTGTTATGAAAACCTATTGGAACAAAAACCATCGCCAAAACAAACCTACGTATAAATTACGGCGCGATTTCTCAATTTGGAAATTCACATACACAAACCAATAGCTCTACTAGAAATAGACATGATGACCGCCAATCAATGTGATCATATTAGGGTATGTATGAGTTCGTTTCTTTTCTTTCTTGTAATGTTTATGTTCATGTTAACAAATTGAACGTTGGATCAATTTGGTAGAACCTTTACGGACCACCCACAACTTGGTAGATGGATACTTTAGAAGTTATCTCGAACTTTGTTACGACATAGTTTTCGCATCATGACAAATCGAACGAAGGCTACAAATATCAAGTAAAACGTTTTACAAAACATTGACTATATCATCTTTGAAACGAAAGCTCTTTGGTGGAATGACATTTAATATATAAACATATATTGACTCGATGTTAAAGTACATGCCCATATCTAAAACATTTTGTTGATCTATGTGTGTATGTTGACCCCATAACAAAATGTAGGCCATGTTGCAAATCTTCTATAAGACAAGTGTACTTGTTTTATTTTAGTGTTTAAGCACCAAGTCCACTATGACTACCTCCCCCCAAACCAAAAGATAGGAACTTTTCTTTTTGTTTTATGTAAAATGATGTCTACTCCATGAACGGGAATTCCTCAAATTTGATGTATAGAAAATTTCAACTCTCTCTATTATGAAGTCTTTCACACATCCATCAATGTGATACACAACAATGCACAACCCTAGCTTTGATTCAAGGTCATTGTTTGCCTAAATGCATACGAAGCAAAATGGTGGTTATGGCCATTTATTTTTTATATTTGTTTTTCAATGCCTTTTTTTTCCTTAGGTTTCTTGCACTCAAAGATAATTAAGTCTTGCATCATCACAAATAACCCAAATCAAAATGGTAGTTTAACAATTCTTTGTTGGTGGACCTTCAAGTGGTTGGAACCCTTGATTTCGTCATTGTTGCATCCATTGTTCTTTAAGGAAAGTAGCGAGGTCATTGACATGAATATAATTGGGAGTTCCCACCATGTTATGAAACTATTATTTTCAAAGAAACATATTAATATCATGTGATTATGTGTTACATAAAAATATAGCTATTTATTGGAGGAAATTACTATCTATATAACATGTTGGAGATCAATGACAATGTACACATGTAGTCTAAAATGCACCCCTTACAACTAAAAACAAGGTTTATGATCCATGTATTTATGTGTGTATATATACATACAAGCCAAACTCCTTGGGCTTTTAGGGGTTGAAATTACTACCAAGTCCATTAGCATACCTCATAAAGTGAGATCTCCTATGTCTAGTTTATACAAAGACATCCCATTTGTTTCAAACTGACTTATAAACTATCAACTTGCCACTAAAATGTCACACCTTGATCGAGGATTGTGCATAAGTGTACATAGTTTGTACTCGATCCTTGAAAGGAATCAAAACAAAACTAGATTCACCATTGGCCCAACTAAAGTTTTCTCTTTGAAATTACTTTCTTTGAGCATTTGTCATAGTCATCTCGGGGAGTTCACTAGACATGTATACATGTATACACGTGCGTGACAAGGGTATTTATTCAAGGGGTATTTAATTATACATCCTTCATTTTTTGTACCATATTATTATATAATTTGCTAATTTCTTATTTTTAAAATGACCCTATAATTATTTTTAAATTTGATGAAGCTCTAATTTTAAGCTAGGTATGTTCATTATAATTATTTGATTTTGCTCCAAAGGGTTTAAGAGCATTCAAAGTACTAAGTCACCAAAATCCAAGGCACAATAAGGTTTTACATTAAGAGTGTTCATAAACAGTTTCAAACAACAAAATCAGCCCATGTTCCTCAATCAAGTTACACGGACAATTAAACACAATGGTACTGAGTGTCAAAAAAACAATTAAAACACCAACAACAAACGGATGTCAACCGACGGTCTAAACTCAGGACTTGGGAGTGAAATGGGACTTACATGCAAGCACGAGTTCCAAAGCTGGATTTGTGTGGTCGTTATGAAGATTCGACCTCCACTCAAAGTAGAGAGAGAGAATGACCTGCACAGGCCGCCTGCAAACCCCACCTCTCAGAAAGTCAACAACATCGAAGAAAAAACTCTCGCCAACACTAAACCACAAACCCCACCTCTCAAAACAGTGAAAAAAAACTCTCAAAACCTAATCCTCCAACAACGTTCTCCCCCAATTTTTCCTAAACCCTAATCCGTCAGCCACCCTCATCAATCTTTCATCCCATTTTTTCAACTAAATCAACGTAGTTTTTCATCCAAAATCTTCCCGCCTCTGAACACAAAGGACACCCTATTTTAAAAAAAAACCTAGGATCCTTTAATTCTATAGTATATTTTTACAAATATTTTAAAAATATGCGTTATTTGTATCAAGCCTATATTATTTATAATACAAAATTTATCATACATACTCACCTATATTGCTTCTAAGAAAATTCTAAGTTTTTCCTTTTGTGAATATAAATTACCCTATATTTTCCCGCACGTTGTTTTCTAATATTATCGCAGTGAACTCCCCGAGATAGTCATTTAAAGTAAAATTGATTAAAAAAAAGTAAAATGTACAAGAAGGATATATATATATATATATATATATATACACACCCAATTAAAGTAATTTAGGACCAATATGAGAAATCAACAATGTAGTGACCAAGTCATGAAACCTTGCCATAATTGCCCTTTGTAAGTGGTGGGATGCTTACATTAGAAGAAGAAGAACTCCGGTCTCCAAAGGAGGCTGGAGTGAATAAAGTGTATGCTCATAAAACATTTTTGGCCATGCCTTAGGGACAACGACGTTAGATGTGAAACTACTTCACCTCTGGCAGGGAATAAACACTACATTGCTTATTAATAATCGTTACCAATAACTGGTAGCGTGTAACCGTCGTTAGTAGAAGCTATCCATTAACGTAGCACCACTTTAGGGAGTAGGGTATAGGGGTTTTAAATTTGTTTATTTATGGCATGTTTTGGAGGTAAGTGACAGGTTGCCGGTTCTCTAGCCTTTATTTATGGATTAGTATAGCATGTGCATATTGTGTGGCATTTATGTTGATTTGTTTGAATGTTATTTTGATTTTTATGATAGGGAGTTTAAGTTTTGTATTCAAGATTTTCATCAATGGGATGTATGTTGTGGCTCTTGCACATGCAACTATGAGGAAACTTACTCAACCCTTACTCAATATTGAACCAAGAGGGAACTTTTGCACAACATCAAGTCAACCGTCAAAGCTCCTCGATCTAGATCTCATGTTTGATAATCCGCACCAAAGCTTTACACTTGATGGGGCCCTTGGGAGGAGACCTTGTGGGAATGAAAACGTATGTAACCATGGAGAAAGTTAGGGTACACTAGCTATGTGGGGTTGAGGAGTCGAGCCCTAGAAACGCGTTTGAAACTCCCTTTGACCCAAACACTATGTAGGTAGCAACCAATTAACATGGAGTGCCACCACTTGAGAAAAGCCCTCCACTAGGTACCCGCTTAAAATGATTTAGGAACACTAGGAGCGGGTCCCTATTACCCAGCCCGCCCTACCCCACCCGGCCCGGCCTAGCCTAATGACAGCTAGTAATCCGGGCACCCAGGGCCGTCCGATGAGGGCTTCGGAGAAGGACGGCTGAGATTACGTCTCTCCCTCTCCCCCTTGTGTCCCAACCCCAGGTATGGCCTTTGCAGTTGCTCCCAGCTCAAACCCCGCCATAGCCATAGCCACAAACCCATCCTGCCTTCGTTCTCCCATCACAGGCGCTTCACCGCCCCATCCCCCTTTCGCGTTGTTCTCTCTTCCGCTGCGGCCATCTCTGCACACTCCCTACAGCAAGACAAGTCTCCCCTCAAATAGTCCAGGATCGCGTTCGTTTGAGCTCCATAGGGTTACAGGCACAGGAGGGTGGACAGGGATGTGAAGAAGCAGTCTTACTGTGGTCTGGTTTCGTTTCCGAGAGGAGAGAAACCCTTTATTGTGGAGTTCAAGTGTTGGCTGAGTTCGAGGGAAGCAGATCTTCCAGCTTCCTTCCATGCTGTACATGTAGGGGTTGAGCTTATGTAGGCGGCAGACATCCTTTTCTGATGCGGTTATGTTGAGAACTGGGATGGATTAGCCCATCTCATTTAGCACCAGCTCGTTTGACTTACATCCGTGCATGTGGTATGTAATGCGGATGCCTAAAACCTCTGTTATTGTGTCACCTGTATGCAGGTGGGATTTGTGTGTGTATCAGGCCCGATTTTTAAAAAAAAAAATTGATATTGTATTCGTTTTCTTTCCATTTGTACGCACCGAGTTCAATCATGTCATCAGCAATGCGATGGCAATGGCTGGTTCGAGCCATGCGTTCATCTTGCCACGGTTGATGCTCAATATCCTTTATGGAAGGAATGCGATGATAGGAAGTGCGATCTGTTTGTTTGGGAGGTTTGGGAGGAGTGTGTTAGATGTTCCCTTTTTATCGTGCCACTTTTGAATGAAAAGAGACCCATTTATTGGGTTTGAAAGCATCTCTACTTTTGCATGTTGACCTGCTTTTGAAGCATGTATGTGTGGTGGAAATAATACAATGCTCCAATGTGTCAGGCTTCGTGTGAGTACTCTATTAGGGTATCACATGCCACTTTTTTAGTTTGAGCTCTGCACGTGGACATGCTATTAATTATTCTGCACAAATCTCGGGTGCAGTTTCGGTCTTTGTCATGCACACCCTACATTCGCACTGAGAGCTGCAACCCGCTGAATGGTTTTTCTGGGTA
This sequence comes from Polytrichum commune, assembly GCA_950295325.1. Lineage (NCBI taxonomy): Eukaryota > Viridiplantae > Streptophyta > Polytrichopsida > Polytrichales > Polytrichaceae > Polytrichum > Polytrichum commune. Next base: position 71,986,750 of record OX485803.1, read on the forward strand.
CTTACGAAGGCCTTCAGATAATTTCTGTGTAGATGTCTGCCTGTGAAGGTGTATTGAATGGAGATGACATGATAGGATTTCTGTCTACACCTGGCAACTTCAGTTCTAAACATGACAAGTTAAAACTTGGGATCTGTTTTCTGAAGTAGAGCGTGCGTCTTTATTTATTTGTTTTTGACAGTATTGTTCATGCGCAATCGGGTCAGTGGGCTTCGCGATCTGGCTTAGAGTCTGTTATTGTCTCAGGATATGCACATGTGTCGACTTGGTGCTTCAGATTTGTGTGATGTGCAGTCGCTAGCAAAATATTGTTTATGTCTTCGCAGATTCGTTGTCGGTAAGTGAGATCTGAATTCGTGAACGTGTTGCTTGAATCAGGTGAAAGAGTTGATTAGTTGCATCAGACAGATGTGTGGTGTATAAGCTGTAGAGAACATAGTGGAGGTGGATTGACCTCACTTAGTGGAATCTGGTGCACTTAGCTCAGGAGGCCATGGCTAAGGGAACAGGAAACGCTCCATCAAGCAATATGGAGCTATACAGGAAGATATTCTTCAGCTACCTATATGTTATGGTATGGATCTTCTTAAGCTTCTCAGTGATCATCTACAACAAATATATTCTCGACCGGAACCTGTACAACTGGCCCTTTCCCATCACGCTGACTATGATTCACATGGCTTTCTGTTCCGTGCTTGCTTTCCTCATCATTCGAGTGTTCAAGTGGGTGGAGCCGGTTAACATGACCAGGGAACTTTACATGGGCTCAGTTGTGCCTATCGGAGCCCTTTATTCCCTGAGTCTGTGGCTCTCAAACTCAGCATACATCTACCTCTCTGTGTCTTTCATACAGATGTTGAAGGCCCTGATGCCAGTTGCAGTGTACTCAATCGGAGTCTCTTTGAAAAGAGAGAACTTCAAGTCACAAACAATGGCTAACATGATTGGTATCTCAGTTGGTGTCGGGATTGCTGCATATGGGGAAGCCAAATTTAATGGGTGGGGAGTGATGCTACAGCTTGGAGCTGTTGCATTTGAAGCAACCAGGCTGGTTCTCATTCAAATCCTCCTCACTTCCAAGGGAATCTCCTTGAACCCAATCACTTCACTTTACTATATTGCCCCTTGTTGCTTTGTATGCCTTACGGTGCCATGGATAATTGTGGAGTACCCCAGGTTGATGGCTATGTCCTCATTCAACTTTGACTACCTTGTATTTGGAACGAACTCAGCATGCGCATTCCTACTCAACTTGGCGGTGTTCCTCCTTGTGGGCAAGACCTCAGCTCTCACAATGAACGTTGCAGGAGTGGTGAAGGATTGGTTGCTCATTGCGTTCTCATGGTCAGTGATTGCGGATAGGGTTACTACCATCAACTTGGTTGGCTACGGAATTGCTTTCCTTGGAGTTTGTTTTTACAACCACGCTAAACTGCAGGCAATGAAGAACAAAGACTCACAGAAGAAGATTGCACAAGCGGATGAAGAGGGTGAACGTTTACTGGAGCAAAAGACTGAGACGGAAACAGTGAGGAAATCATCTCCCCAGGTGTAGTGTTTCCATTGTCTTTTGGATACGGCAAAGATATTTTTCCATTTGAGGTATAGGTGGGCTAGCATGCTCCAGCTCCCTTCAAGCAGGGTTATCTCCAGTCATCTGGAATTAAAAACAAGTTCATTATCACCTGGGCTTACGGAACTTGTGTGCCAGTCATTACCTTTGATTGCTTGTGTGAAATTCTCACACTAATGGAGATTATTTTTGAAGCTTTGGGTCGAGTCCATGGAGACAATCGAGCTGTTCACGAAGCGATTAGGAAGAGCACTCGAGTCCTGTGAAGTGAAGGCAGAAGCTACATTTAGTTTTTAGATAAGAGTAGCAATTTTAGGCAGTAATTTATGTTCTAATTTCCAGTTTCTTTTGAGAGATGGAGATATATATTATGGTAATATCATTGAGTCTCCTTCCTTGAAACTTGAATATTCTAGTACGTTTTTTGCCATATTCCTCTTGGCTGGTGTTTTTCATAAATGGTTCCTGGTTTGCCTTGTGGTCAAAATGCAGTCTTCCACTGGTTTGGTGCCTTTGGGTGTTTATGGTGAATGACAACGTTGGATTAGCCATATGTGGATTCAGAAGCCATGCAATCCCATAGTGAATTTATTGTGTCATGTCTCAATTTTTTATGGGGCGTCTATTTCAGAAATTTCCCAGACCCCAAGGAAGTCATCTGTCTGAGCTTCGTTGCAACTTACTAGGTCATATGTTACCTTTTGCATGGGATAAGGTGCTGCTCGAATAATCTTATACTATTATGGCATTGTCTAAAAACTTTCATGTGGGACCAGCAGTGATATGCCGCACGCTTATGCACTCTAAGCTCCGTAATATCACGCTTGGGGCAATCAAAGTGCACGTGATATTAAGGAGTTCTGTAGTGATAATATGGAAACGTGATAAAAGAAAATTAGTCCAGCATGTGACATTATGGAGTAAACTAAGTCAACATTGCAATAATGACAATGTAATGCGTGCGAGTGTGTGGTTTATACATTCTTTGGAGGTTTGTTTTAATGACAAAACCCGTGATATATGGGAGAGAAACATGACAATGAGTGAAATTTAAACTCTGAACATCTGTTCTCTAAGGTTTTGGGTATAAAAGAAGGAATGACGTTGAGGAGGTTGAAATTACGGAGTTGTTTCTTAGGGATTTATAAAAGGAGTGACATTAAGGTGGTCAAAATTATGGAGTTTAGAGTCCAGTGGTACATATTTATTGATTTAGACTTACTGTTGGTTTTGAGTAAAAATACCTTAATCCTCTTTATTTGACAATAAGTTCATAAATTTTGTTGTGATTCCGAGTTGCATGTCTCAAAAATACACTGCCCAGTCCATGAGACCCAGGAATGCCATCAAGATTTATGATTTAATCCGGCAACCCAGCAACTCAACCTGGCAGATTGTAACATGACTATAATTAGCACCGTCGGTCCATTCCCTTACAGTTAAGGTGGCAGTGCCTTAAAGTAACACCTTCCTTTTGACAACACCTAGTTTTCATCGATAAGCCATCAATAAGTGAGTGCAAGAGTGTCGCCAAGTCATTGTTAAAAGAAATTAATCATATGCAACATCAAGTATAATATAACACAACTTTAACCATTCATAATAGTGGTGTACAAAGGATGCAAGAATGTTGTAAGAGCACCAACTTTGACTAATCACAATGGTTAATTGGGGACTTATCCACTCAACAAGACAGTGAGAAGTAATCCACAAAAGGGGGACAACACCTTGTTGTAAGCGGAGACCCTCACGTGCAATAAAGCTTAGTTTGTGGTGATTCTCACCTAGCAATCCAACACCAATGGACCCCCCTAGTGAAGAGTAAAAGACTTATTTCTTAAAACGACTACAAATCTCTCTGAGTTGCATACGAATCTATTATTTTTGAAAAATATTCTGTAGATTTCAGTGTGGATTTGCTAATTTATGGAATCTTTTTGAAATTTCTTTGAGCTATTTAACCTGCTTGAGATAGCCAAGAGTTTCTTAAAGTGTTGCATTTAGGCTCAACCACCTTAGCTATGCATCAGTCTCACAAATTTGGGACCTAAGGCTCATGACTCTACTAGAAGATATCCTGGAAGCTGTCAAACAAGCTACAATGTGCAAATCAACAATTAGCGCCACATTAATTTATGTAGATTAGTCTTTGCAAATTTCCAGTGTCTGACTAAAACCCCCAAACAACTTACAATGTACAAAACTAGAGAAGTCAATATGTAAATATAACATGTACCATATATTTGTTGCACCAGTGTCTTTGCTGACCAACAATTATCTTGGTTCTACTTTTGACATTCGCAAAACTGCAATCGGCATCAGAAGCTTTTTTGCTGCATTTCGCTGGAGAGACCTATGCTGATTGATCCTCCTTCCCAACAATGGGAGTGATATACAGGAACAATCGGAATCATTTTCACAGCCGTGAGTATCAAAGTCCGGAATCAGCACATCATAACTTGCTCGTAGTAGGTTACAACATGGCCTAAACGATCAATATTGGATTCTACTGACCATCTTCATGGGTTCACCAACCGGAAAAGCCAGGTACACTAGTCTGATATTCCAGTCTCGGGTTGAAAAAGGGAGGTAAAGGTTACAAGATTCACAAATCTCAGGCTCTTTCAAGGAAGGAAACTCGTGCCTGTTGGCAGTTGTCCACGACTTTCGTGAATCAAGCTATGAATGGTATATGATGTTGCTGCCTAATACTGCAAGCACATTGAAAACATGCTGGGCTCCAGCTAGCTCTGAAACCACAATGAACAGAGAGTGGAATGTTGGCTTTGAGTTTCAACTGAACTGTAGGAGGTAATGCGCTCATAGACTAATACATTGCTGTGAGCGGAAGTTGTCAGGATGTAGAAGCCGCACCACAAGATCTTCAAACCTGCGTGCCCCTTCACCAGGTCGTAACACACTGTATTCTCCTCGCACTGCACAGGGGTCTTCCCCTGGTTCTGTCCCTATACACCACCCACCAGGAGTGAACCGACCCTTACCCCGATTCAGAAGCACCTGATCAATTTTGTCCAGCACTGGGTCTTCCCTATCAAACTTCCGAGCAAAAGCTGCTCCACTGTTTGTCATGTTCTGGAAGTCGTCAACTGTGAGGGAAAGTGGGTGTTGTTTTGGTGGGTTGTCCCAGGAGATGTAATGAAGGTCATGGTTAACAGTAGTGTTCCGAAACTCTTGGCTGTTGCAAATTACAGTGTGAAAGTAGCCTTCAGGCGAAGATACAAAATTTGTGTAGTACATGAGCACGGTGCGTGGAAGGTTCTCCCAACCCATGTTGCAATACTCCATGAATGAACGTGTCAGAGCAACCCATGCTGAGCCTGCTCCAGAAAGACCCAAGAGCATCTCAGTTAATAACTGAAAGCCACTAGAAATCTCAAACAGCAAGTATCTTCTATCCACATGGATGGGATTATAGACATATTTCACAAGAGGTTCCATGATGAGCAAGAAAGTTGTTATTTTCATGTGACACTACGGGGAAGACCTTCCAGAAACTCTTCAGTCAGCACAACCTAATACTAGCCAGATTTAAGGTTCTGGATAAAATTGTTGTCAACTTTGATCGCTTCCCAAGTGTCTAGTATATACCAATATTCTGTAGAATCTCAGCTATGTAAATTTCATTTTTAGGTGCACATGTCACCATGGATTTCTGACAGAAGTGGCACTTGCCGTGCTAGATATCCACTCGGCCTCTACTAACTCTTGCTTTATGGAAATCCACTGGACCACATATTGTATAGAGTGACGCCAAGGGAGATACTGCAATTCCATACTTTATACAACATTTGCACAACTTAAAAATGATATATAATCTGCAATCACCAGATTAAGACCTGTGTTACAGCTTTAAGTATTGATTCTGTGAACGACCAGGATATTAATGATTTGATTAGAAAAAAAGAGCATGTAAATCAAGCATTTCAAGTGAGATAGGTCTAAAGACTTTGGTGAGGATGACCTGGAAGAGACAAACCTGTGAACAAACGGAATGCAGTGGGCACAGCTCGTCTTTGTGTTGCCCAAAAAATGTCCGTCTTCTTGTCTTGATACAACCCAGGATCGATAATTATGGGTTTTGCTCTCTGGAACCTGGTGGTTACTCAAACAACAAGATTGTTAATCCTGTTGTCCATGTGACTAAAGAAGTCATCCACATCAAAGCATTTTAATTAACAAGTTCCGAGAGATTTGGCATTTTCACCAAAGCCTGAAAGATTGAGATGTAGTAAGATTTCAGTCTCACTGGCATATCTATAACAAGGGTAGAATATTTTGGTGATTTCATAACATGAAACTCTCTGTATTCGTCCCACTAATAACAAGTATTATCAGAACTGCAGGAGCCACATCTCAGTAGCTCTGCTTCAACAACTTTGATAAAGGAGCATTGAAACTTACTCTTTCCAGCCAATGTCACTGGTGTGTTCAATAAAATTCAGGTCCTTTGGTAAGTATGAGAAAACATGAAGAAGATCTGCACCCAAGTAGCGAACCACATCAATCAGGCTTTCTGCAAAATCACTATCATGTCTAACAAAACAGCACTGCACATATTATTTTTAAAAGCATCACAAAGCCCAAACCCTGCCCAATGGCAGGCGCTACTTAAAAATCCGAGATGCTACAGACATAACCAATCAACAGACAACCTACACTTTTGCTAACATATTAGGTAGGTAGTAATTGAAATCTGAAATAGCTAAATGGGTGACAACCACAAGGTGCGAATGTAGCAATTCCGAACTGTAACAAACACTAAGACCCAAAACAACAATCTCCACCAAATTCTCTAGACATGCAAAGTAAAAAATCAAACAAACCAATACACAATATCCAAACTATGTCAGACAGTAACGATTGCATCAAGCAGCTATGGCACGCACTGTGTGACTCACCATCTTGGGTAACAAGAGGATAATCGGATGCACTCAAGTTGATGAACCAATCCCAATCTTTAGCTTGCCTGAGTAGAATTGCTGCACCATGTAGGGTTGCAGCTATCATTGTTGGGCCACGGTATGTCACCAAATTTGCTTTCCCAACAACATAGACGTTCCCAGCCTCTTGAAAGACAACCTCTTTTTTCACATACCGTGCTAGATCTACCCGCTCTCGGGATGGTGCTTCAAGATCCAGGTGAAGAAGGTAATAATTCCTGGGGTGATACAAAGCTTGCAATGTCCGCTGCATCCGAAGGCCGTCACCTTTCGTGCCTGAAATCAAGTATGCAAGCCTTGGTGGAGGAGGCAGTCCTGCAGCAGGCTCCTCCTCTGTGATTTCTAAAACATTCTGAGGTTGGTCACTGTCTCTAGCTGGTAGGAATGTGACAACAGAGTTGCTGGGATACTCGTGGTGACGGCGGGATCCCAAACTCAGTGTGGCCAAAAGTAGGAGTACAATGGATATTATGGTGCTAGCCACCAGCGGTAAAAGCCACTTCCTCTCCATCGTCGCCAGCAGATAGGGCATCTGAATTAACTTCTTCATTCCATCCACCGCCTTCGGGATTTGACCCTTCGGGGAAATGCGTATCCGTGGTGGAGAGTTCCCCGAAAACTGGGAGGCTCTCATTACTCCGGACAACTTGACCCACCTCCGTATTCTGATGCAAAAACGGTCCCAGAAATCTTGTGCACTGGTGATACAAGGCATACAAGGAGGTCAACCCAAAATTCAAATGGACTTCTGGATCTCAGAGCTGATGACGACCTCCTTGAATAAGAACATCCATTATCCAGGCACATTACAGTCCATCTGTAAGTCCGCGCTTCTTGATGTGCTCCACTGGCCGTGCATGCCAAACTCATGTGTAAATGGGTCAAGCCGAAGATTATTGTCCCGGAGACCTCAAGTTCCTGCTTCTCAAGCTTCCTTAACCAAGGGGTGATGGACAGCGTGATTCTCACAGCCAGTCACGAAAACCCATGGCCATATACCCAACACTCAATAACATTAGCAACGGAAAAACCAGCTCTGACAGCCGGTGTCCATGTTGCCCCCTGCAAGGTTCCACAGTAACACTACCCTATCTAATTTTCCGAACAATGATCGCTCAGAAGCGGACCTAAACAGGAATTTCTTATCTCGGATGCAGCTGAGAGACCTCAGAGGGCATAATATCCCACCATATACCGATATATGTAAAAAGCCGTAAGGCAACACCCAGAGATGCCCAATGTTATACTAACAAAGGTAAGTCTAAAGACTACAAAACAGGAGTGGCCTTTTCCAAGCAGGGTTTGGAAAAACGTGGTATGCCTGAGGCACTACAGATCTGCGAGAACGGGCAGAGAGTACATGGGAAACACATACAAGCAATACCTCTACGCCCTACAGCTCCAGTGATTAGCTAACCATGCGAGAGGAGCAGCTCAGCGGAAACGGATGAAGCCGATGCACGACTTCAAGGAAAGGGTAAGCCCCACAGCTCAGTCTTCAGTCAGGGGCACCTACTTAGGGTTTTGGCAACATCCAACACAGTATAGTGCTGCCAAACCATCACCAGCATCCGATGAAGGGCCTCTGTTCGGCGTTGCACACCATCATCGATCTGTCACTCACACTCACGCCCTTCACTCACATTGGGAGGAGGTCCATACTCCTCTCCTTCCTCCTCATCATCATCCCCTCCAACATGAATCAATTCCCACTCGCTATTACCATCAATTTTTCAATTACGCATGTCTTTCGAAACCCCGGCGCCAAGCCCTCCTGACGGCACACCTGTCCTCATATTTTCGCCATCGTTTAACTTACTGCACACCACATCACATGTCACATGATGATGACACCACCAAATTGCATAAAACCCCAACCCCAAGGCCCTTTACCTCACGACAACTCACCCTAACTTGACTAAACTACATCCATGCATAGCAGTAGTCCTCATCTCACCACAACAACAGCCGACCATGGGGCATGCAATTGGAAAGAATCAGAACAACGAATCGGCCGCGCGTGCATCGTAGCATGCAGCAGCACGCTCCTTGCGAGTACCAGCATCGTGAACATTATCCAGGGGAGACAGGGTTATGCTGTTTGCGGCGAAAGATGACGAAACAGAGGCAAATCAGCACCAAATGAGGTGAGACGGGTACCATTGGGGAGGGGTTGCAACGGCGGACCCGAATTGATGTTGCGAGATTGCGAGGCGGGCTTCGGGGAGGTCGCATTTCGCCAAGGGATGCGCAGAGGTCGGAGATTTTGAGTTCAGTCCAGCCCTCGTCACGGTCCTCACGGACCCATTTACTGGCACACACCTCATGGTGGGTCCCATGTCCTTAAGCGCCGTGTTGGGCAGCCCGAATTGAAATCCTCGTTCTAGAATTAGATGATTTTCGTTAACGTTTGCATTGTTTTTCATCCGTGAGAGATCACCTTCCCACATATCACATAAGATAGACGTGCCTTTGATGGATGCATTTCTCTCCACCACACCCATTTTCTTGTAGAATATAAAAACACGCAACTGCTGTAGTTGTAAGATAACTAGCAAGCCCAAATCATGTCCGTAGTCATGGATATTTCGAAGCAAAGGCTCTCATGTTCATTCAGTGATCACATAGGTTCCCTCAATTCCGTTGCCTATTAAGTCAAGAATGGCTATGAGCATATAGTCTAGTGCTTAGATCCAAACTTAGCCACATCCCACTCAAATACACATGTGTATTTATACGGTGTGTTCGATTTAGGCACTTCTATCTTGTGACTCGGTTGGGACTCATAACGAGTGAGGAACTTCCTTAATGGAACACAAAAATTCACAGGAACAATGTTAAATATGCATGACAACAATGTTGAGATCACCTACACTTGTACATGAAACTAGATTGCCTTTGCAAATAAGTTGCCTAACTACCCATGCAAATTACCTTGGATCAAAACCATACCACAAAAACTTGTAACTTTGGTCATTCATCTAAATAAAAACCCCGGTAAAACAATCATGTCTTTAGTCATTGTGATGATAAATATCCAAAATAATGTGGAATGCCGATAAACTACACTAAATAGGATATTTAGTATTTGAGTTTACATTTAATGTTACTAACTTTCATAGGGTTATTAATATTTAGTGTATGCGTTCGTATTTAGTTTATCAAACACTAAATATCCTATTTAGTGTGGTGTGGGGCAACCTAAATTGCACATAACTTCACAAGTCGTGTGTATTTTCCCATCCATCCACCCATCCATCCATAAAAGTATCATCCACTTCTTCATTTCCCGGGCTGCTGGGAAGGAGAGGCCAATGCACGGGCCCCACCACCATGCGACAGTAAAGCGTGCCGGTCCGGAGTTGCCCCCTGGCCTCTTTCTCCGAGCCTTCCCGTACGTACTTTGCGCGGGTGGCCCGGCCCGGTGTACTCGTCCCCAGGCAGGTCCCGCGTTCAACTCCCTGCACCGTCACACCCCCATCAATGCTGACGTGGCTGGTCCACCGATTTACCATTAACACTCTCTCCCAACTGCCCATTGCATGAATTGTTTAGTCTGTAACAAATTATATCAGTGACGTACTACAGTACCAATGATGGAATTAGTAATATTCTATGGTTATATATACATTCATTGTTGGATTCAACGAAAGGTCCAACTCTCACCAAGGTTTTGTGTAACAGTTAAAGCATAGTTTTCTGATAGGTGCAATGCTACTTTGTTGGTGCTTTTGGGTTCAGATGTATTTTTGTATCTATATGCTTTCTTAAGCTTGCATACTAATAAAGTTGTGTGTTAAAGCTAATAAGTAACACGAAGGGCCACTTTACACACGAGCCAAGAGCCGTGACCATGAGATTGTGAGAGCCCAAAAGAAAGTGTCCAAAGGCCGTCCCAACACACCTCCAACATCATGTAGTGTGGTCACGGACCCTCGAGTGTAGTGTGAAGTCATAGGTGACCGGTCCCTCAACCAAATGCTATTTCAATGAATTTTTATTCATGTGGGTCTTCACACATGATAACATAGAATAAATCAACGGTTGTGAGCATTCGGAGTGCCAGAGTCTCCCGGTTTTGTGTTAGGCCTACCTCCAAGAGGTGGTTTTTGAAAATAGTCCAAGTGACCATGAAACATGATCCATTCGATGCCATGTAGGAATCCATGTAGACTTTACATCCATCTTGCATTCACGTACTCCCTTGGTCCCTCAAGCATAGTGTGAAGCGAACTTGGACCGGCTCCGCCTTTTCCACCAACGAGAGTGCTTGAAATGTAGGCTCTCAGTCTCGTATGTGAAGTGGCCCTAAATATGATACCTAGTGTACACATGGTATTCAATGTCACTATGGTAACTTTTCGGACGACATTGCTTATGAACAAGTTTACAAATACTGTCATGGATGATGGATGAGTTCATCCACTGGCCAAACCCCCTACCTTCTCTTGTCCACAACTTGTGATGTAAATATTGTCATGGATGATTGAAATTTGGATGAAAAAATCACTTGGTAAGTGACAGTAATTGCAACACTGTAAATCTACAATCTCCCCAACAAAATTTACAAGGAATGACAAATAATGTTGGGTTAACATTTAGTGTTGGTAACACTATACGGTGGTTTACAATTAGTATTGAGCAAGGCAATTAGAATTGGTGACACTAAATATCATGTTTAGTGCAATCATTGAGAATAGTAGGCGTTTACTGTAGATTGGTCTGCTTTGAGCATAGTATTAAATTTATGCTGATTAATTCATTCTCTATTCTTGCAGCATAGGTTTTTAGTCTCCGGGAACGTGGGCAGCAACTCATGAGGTTCAAGTAGCTATCAAATTGATTACGCATATCATGGAATCACGACGGAAATAGTATGTGTGTCTTCAATGGTAACTTAAACCATGGAGCGGCGGGGGGGGGGGGGGGCTTCAATATCTCCTTCTAGAAATTAGGTTAGGGTGAGTTTCCATGCACGCCACTCGCCCACTAGAGTAGAGGTGTCCATAACAAATCACGTTAAGAGATTTTTATGCCAGATCTGGAGAAGTATAAGGCGGTGCATACATCTCCCAATTGGGGAGATAGAAATCTTGAGGACTGCAAATTTTTTCATAAATTTTTATTTCTCGTATTGATTTTTTTGTGAATCTTTGAAGCTGAAAGTTGATTTAAATGTATTACCAATGTCTAGAGCCTACCATAACAACTCATTCCTCGTCACTTTAGCACTCAAAACCAAGCAATGTGTCATAGCAATATTTTGGTTCTAGCCAATGTTCAGGGAGATTTTTGGACATAATCAGTCAAAATTATAGTGTTTCCAAGTTCAACCGGTTACATGTTGTGATCGTTCATATTTTCTTTATTGATTTGTAGTATGTTCTCCATATTCCTCTAAAATGATGGGTAATTTTCTCAAAGTCTTGAACTTCAACTGGTTCGTATGTAACTAGCGATCAATTCTCCTTGTTCGTTGGTTCCAGCCTCATCAAAAGTCAATCCCAACCTTATCAAAATTATGGAACTCATAGATTGCCAATGTGGTGGTCATCGAGAATAGTCGGCTCTATTATAGATTCCAAATAGTAATGGGTCGGAGGTGTTCTCATGTAGTTAAGCTCAAGCCACCATCCAATCACATTTTGGTGGTCCACTAGGCTTCCATTTCCGCTAAAGAATCTTTAACCTACAAGTGTTGGTCACCAAAGGATTAAGATCGCTTGAAGACTCAAGAGAACCAATGTTGGTCTAGAACTTCATCTTTGATAACTAGGAGGAGGAGGTTAGTAGGTGGGATTATATTTGAGAAGCCATGAGTAGCTACACTAAATATGATATTTAGTGTCATATGGTATTTTATGTCACTGTGGTAACTTTTGGATGACACTTCTTACGAATAAGTGAACAATATTGTCATGGATGACGGTGATTTCGCTCATTGGCCAAAACCCTACTTTCTCTTGTCAACAACTTGTCATGAAATATTATCACAGATGATTGAAATTTGGATGAAAAATCACTTGGTAAGTGACATTAATTGCAACACTGTAAATCTATAATCCCCCAAAAAAATTACAAGGAATGACAAATAATGTTGGGTTAACATTTAGTGTTGGTGACACTACACCACGGTTTACAATTAGTATTGAGCAAGATAATTAGGATTGATGAAACTAGATATCATATTTAATGCAATTGCCACATGCAAACCCTACCCCACCATATTACATTTGGGTAAGTTTGTCCTTATTCACACTAGAATTTGGTGGGCGAGCGGCCTACATGGAACCTCACCCTTACACTTGGGTGCCTGAGCCCCCGTTGCACTGGATAGTGTGGTTCTTGCTTCAGCTTTTGAGAAATTATTATTCTTGAGGTCTTGCCACATGGCAGCCTTATATTGCTTGAGAGCCAATCCAATCCCACTTGGAAGTAGTACACTAAATATGTATTTATGTATTTAGTGTCAGCAATTCTATTTGTGTTGCTCGATACCAATCGTAAATCGTTGATGTAGTGTCACCAACACTAAATGCAAAACCAACAATATTTGTCATTTCTTTGTAATAAATTTTCAATACTCTAGATTTACAGTGTCACTTATTAGGTGGTTTTTCATCCATATTTTAATCTCCATGACAATATATTCGTTATAAAAAAAATCGTATGCAAAATATACCAGCTTTGTTTCAATAATTGGCATAGATTTTATCCAAAATTTCAATCATCCATGACAACACTTATAAACTTATTTATAAGAAGTGTCATTAACAAATTACCACAATGACATAAAATACAATATGACACTAAGTACAATATTTAGTGTAGGTTGGCATCCAAGTAAGAAGAACCGTGAAGTGATCTAAGGGTTGCTTGATGATGTGGCCAAAGGTCGAGAGGCCGTCGATTTCCACCAATCATACTGCAAGAAACCAAGAATTCGGCTTCTCGACCCTTCGCACTAGAGGCCAAAGTCCAAAGGCCGTTGGTCTCCAAAATGCCTACATGCCAATACTTTTTGACCAAGGCAACGGACTCTCGAAGGGAGTTTGGGTCGGACAGGAATGGAAACCCAAACTATGATCGAGATCTGTCAATTTATTTTCATAATTTATTTTAAAAAAATGACAAGATCTTGGGCGTTAGATTGAAGAGGTTGTTTTGGGCAAGGAATAAAGTGGGAAGCTAGACAAAAGGTATGGGTTTGGATTTTGGATTTGGCGTTTGGAGGCTTCATACTATGGCCGTCCAAGTCGAGAGACCGTGGGAGTTCATGGCCAAAGGTTTGGACTTTGAACTTGGCCTTTGGAGGCTTCACATTGTGCCCGCCCAAAGGCTCCAAGTCCTATATTGTATTGACTAGTTTCAGCCCATCTCTTTGGGCTCTCAACAAAATTTGGCCATTCAATCCCGCAACCTCTTGACTTGGACGGCCATGGTGTTAAGCGGCCCTAAGAAAACATCAAGGGGTACATGCATTCAACTCCCTCAACCATCCTCTTTTGAAGTTGGTATGTTGACACCTCACATAGTACGTTGCTCATCAAATGCACTTTATTCTAGACACCAAGACCAACCACTTGAGTCAATGAGGGGGGGTTGTTGCAATGTTGACAATGCAAACCCAACCCTTAGGTCCCGGAACCTTCACATTGATGAGTCATGACCCATCCACTTTCAAACCTATTATGGTCAACTTTGTAACCATCTCCTTGTAACTTTACAAGAAAGCGCATTCCCAACTAAATTAGCTACATTGTAAGGTACACCGGGGGGGGGGGAGGGGTGCAATTAGGTTACCCCACGCTAATTTATCGACATGCCACACTATTTTGAATAGTCATCGCCCCGGTACTAAAGTACCTTTTGTATTATGGTGGCTTCTACAAGAATGAATAAACAAAGCTCCGAGTTTTTGTAATTTGATTTCAACCCAATGTAATGTGCACAGGCGAAGAAGCAACCTATTTGCAAAGGCAACCTCTTTGCAGAGACAACTTAATTGCACACGTCAGTGTAGACAATAAACTCTTATTTTCACGACACTCATATTTGGGTGGTATATGGTTTGGTGTGTGGCTCCAAAAATGGAAACCTAAATAAACATGTGTTTAAAAGAGATACAATCGGTTTATGGTTTTGAACACAAATTGATTATATTGAAGGGCCCATCAAATTGGCTATTGACGTGGACTAATGATATGCACTATTGTGGTTGTACTTTCTTTTCCAAGCAGATGATTTGTCAATTTCTTCCCAATATTAATAAAATCCTCTTGTATTTTAAGGGGCGCTTGGATGAGGCTTCATGGTGCAGGAACAAAGGGACCAATTTGAAGCATATTGAACCCTTGAACCATACCCTCCCTTGGACCCTACCTTCCAAAATGGGTTTCCAAAACTTGAGCTTTCCTTTGAGCTTCATTTCTTGGTTCGGACCATTTGTACTTTTAACCAGTCATGGCACAAAGGTGTGTATCACTACTATCCTCATGATTAGGCCCTAAACGCCGTTAGTCCAATTTACATATGTTGGCCATCTGCTCCACTTTGTTGGACCTTCCTCCTTGAACCCCATCTGAAGCGCCCTTTATAAGTGCGTTCACATAAAATTATTGAGATATAGTATTTTTGTCCCTTAAGTTATTGAAATTGGATTGGATATCAATGCTAGAGCCAAGGGTCAAGGAGCATGATGTAATAGAGAGAACACGACAAAAAGGTGTTATTTGCACATAACACTTGCAAATAAGAGGAATGAAAACTACAACTTTATGTTGCAAAAGTGCTTAGATCTCCCCCTCAGTTAAAGCTTTGAAGTTGCTAAATCTAGCTTGAAAGGATAACCACAAGGAGTGACATGTTGAAACGAGATCCACAAGCACCAAATCCAGTAGAAACATGCAAGGCACATAGCACAAAGGAAATCCAACAAACCCAATAACACTTCAACACCACACACTCAGAAAGTATCACCTGGGTTGCCCGCATCCACCAAAAATACAACAATATCCATCATCAGTGACACCAATAACGCCAACTACTCACACACCAAAGATACCAACTAATCTTGCCTTCGTTATAAAGCATGGATGCATAAAATACATAATTGGTTACATGCTTAATTGCTTCATTAAAATTATTGCCCAATGTCACATGCCACATTAGGCCCAACCACTACAAATCCACTAACCTACTTGTCATATTTGTAAACACAAACACGCAAGTAAAACTCCCAACCACAATGAAAACCCACAAAACACACCCCATTACACAATACCAAGATCCACAAAAGCGGCTCACACCAACACGACATCCACTTGCAAACAACAACCTCCAACCATAGTAGCCAACTAGGTATGATCTCTAAACCCACACAACAATGTTTTAAATTGCATTAACCCACATAGAACACATGCTAATATATATATATATATATAAACATGCTAGAATGTTTGGTAAATAACCAATAAATCTAGGCAACAAAAACCAACCAAACCCTCACTGACATAATCAAATAAAAGTTTAAATAAAACAATAAGCAACAAACCCAAAACATACATGAGTGGTCCATCTACAACCCGACACGATCACATGGGACATCCACTCCACTTAGAACCACCAACACCAACCCAACCATACAAAAAACTCATTGAAAATCTTGCCACACACATCATATGCATTCACCACATAAGCCACAAACCCCCATTCCCATACTTCCATATACATCTCAAACACACTCTAATGATCCAACTCAACATACAAACTGCATACACCAACAACCCAAAAATCACACCACCCCTATACAAAAGTTAGCTCAAATGACAACTAACAAAAACCCATACACCAATCACAATTGAAGATCCCAACATAAAACCACTAACCACACCATGCCCCCAATACAAGACACACAAACACAACAAATTCATGGAAAACAACTACTACACAAACAAATCTTTCATGAAGGTAATCACTCACAAGCCTTGTAGTTGTTTTAGCCATTGGGGAGGTAGAGCAACTGGGCGAGTGGTTGTACAACACAAGAAAAAAAGTTGTTGTAGCCAAGGCAAGCCATCACACAAGCTGCAAAATGCTGTAAAATGCAGCTTGCATTTTAAACCAATGCAATAAGCACACTACACTTGTTGTAATGTATAATTTTACGATTGCAATTATTTATTTATTTAATTTTAATGTTATGGACTACATTGTCGAAGGGCCGCCCAGCATGTGGAAGCCCAAGACTTGTAATTCACGCTGGCCCAAAGTGACTCTCCTCCTTACTGAGTGTGCATTTTCAAATGGGACTGCCTCATTTATTTGTTGCTAGCCTGCATGCAGACATCAGGTTGAAAAGTGCCAGGAAGGAAATAAGTTTCATATTAAAGCAAGAAAAGGAGGTGCTTAGGTGGCATGGAATTGACAGGGCAACACACTATAGAAGTTAGACCACTCCTTGGCTGCCACTTGGCGGCTTACTGCCAAAGTGTTTGTAAAGCACCCGTTTAGCTTAACAGACCATCCACACATTGACACACCCACCCAAATTAGCAAGACGAGTCACTTAAAATATCACTTCAGATATTAAAATAGGAGAGTAAGAAACATATATAAACCAATATCAGCCCACAACAAATGTCGTGGCATGTTATCAAGACAGAAAAGAAAGAAAAACAAACGTCGGGCAATCCGCCCATTGGCCCTTCGCTAAAGCAGAGTCCTTGCTCAAGAGGGCATGTTATCAATCAAGTATGAATCAATTATTGTATGCATAATGTTATTCAATAACTAAGGCGGTGCACCCCTCGTGTTGGGAATTGTTCAAGAACTATATCCCACTCATGTTGGGTCACCCTTGTAAAATGAATGGTATTTAGCACAAGGTATTATTCACTTTGCAAGTGTGAATAATGAGGTGGGTTAATGTCACCGGAGCAATAAATTCATGCTTTAACTTTTAAAAAATTGGCTAGCCTCTGCCAACCTGCCAATCTCCATACTATCGGGTCACCATAGTATCATATTATGAGTCCGGTGTCAAAGCCAAGAATATTATCCTCATATCCCATGGCGGCAAGAAGTTTGGCACTAGCCAACCCCTTTTAGAAATGAATCATGTATTCTTTTGATCGTTGTTCTTTGCCTTGTAGCATAAACACGTAGTGTGGCCCAGTTTGCTACAATCCTAGCACGTCTTTGCACCAAGATGGATTGCCCGCTATGCCTTGATGCAACACCATTGCGGCATCATCACCTTCAAGTTCATTCTCCTTCTCCTACAACATCTCGTGCATCAAACGTGCCATCGCGTACAATAATCTCTTGGTTAAGTACGCACCCGTTTAAATACACATCCTGGTTAAGTGCGCAATTTTTTTGGACAAAAATCAGAGTTCCTTGCAACTCTTATGTGTGCAAGTTGGTTGTCCGCCAAATTAAGTGCAATGATGGCCATTGCATTCTTCACATGTTTTTTGATATTTTTTCCTTCACTTTGGGATCAACGTTGAATGGTGGAATACCCTCGGATTCGTCCACAATGCCCCAAAGGTCCACAGAAGCCAACCCCATCTCCAATTTGAATAATTGATATTCTTTCCATTGAACTTGTCAATGGTTCCAACATTGTCACTCTCAAGTGATGATATCTTACATTCAAAACTTAGGGATATACTCTCTACTAACTCAAATTAGCCTTTCTTAAGGTTTTATGTGCACTCAATGGCTTCACAAACCTCAATCAAGCCATCTTATGTTAAAAGAACCCCTTGTACCTCAATCCGCTCAAGTAAGATCTTATGGTTCTTAACCCACCCAAGTTGTATCCTTTTGCATTCAAATAATGCATTATACCCTTCATCCACTCAAGTCAAATCCTTTTGAATTTAACTGAGCCCTTTTGGTTTCAAATGTGTTTTTCTACCCTCGACCCACTCAAATAAAATCCTCTTTAAATCAAATGTGCCTATGCATCCTCAAATCAAGTAGTATTCAACAAAAATGTGCCTATATAGTCTCAAATTACTCATTCAAATTCTCTTCAACTTGAATGTACATATGCACCCTTAAACTGCTCCTATTAAGTCATTTTCAACTCAAATGTGCATTTGCACACTCAAGTCACTCAAATGATGCCTTTCTCAACTCAATTTTACTTTTGCACCCTCAAACCACTCAAATCAGGGCCTTCTCAATTCAAATATGCCTTTGCATCCTCAAATTACTCAAATGACACCCTTTTCAACTAAAATTTGCTTTTCAACCTCAAATCACTCCAATCAAGCCTTTCCCAACTCAAATATGCTTTAGCACCTTCAAATCACTCAAAGAAAACCTTCTTTAACTTTGAATTGCATTTCCAACCTTAAACCACTCAAATTAGGCCTATCTCAACTCATATGTATTTTTGCACATGCAAATCACATGAATAAATGATTTTCCAACTCAAATACCCTTAATGCTCTCACATATGCATAATTGCATTCAACAATCTCAAATCACATCCTCTATAGCTTAAATGACCTTAGTGCCCTCAAATGTGCACAACTTGCAACGAACACCTTCAAATAAGGTCCCCTTAAATTCATATGACCTTAATATCCTCAAATGTGTGCAACTTGCACTCGTCACCCTCAAATTATGTCCTCGTCAACTCAAATAACCTCATTATGCTCAAATGCGCAAAAATTGCACTCAACACCCTAAAATCGGGTCTTCATCAACTCAAATAACCTCAATACACTCAAGTGTACAAAACTTGCACTCAACACCCTCAAATCACTCGAATCATATCCTCTTCAACTCAAACGACCTTCAATACACTCAAAGATGCACAACTACATTCAACCAACTTAGATCACCACTCAAATGCATCAAATAGAAACCCTCAAATCGACACTTACAACCTTGAAATGTGCACTGGTACACCTCCAAGGTTCCAATATCCAAAACTCTGAGCCTCCATGTACCAACCAATGCCCCAAATGTGCTCCAATGCACCTCCAACACAAAGCACCCGAAAGGCTCCTCCAAACACTAAAACCTCTTAAGATCCACTCCCTAAGAGCATCTTCAATCAGGCGCAAGAAACGCCGCAAGTCCGTTGGGTCTCTTGCGGCGCGCCTCCCAACGGCTCCTACCGGGCTCCAACGCGTACACGGCACCGGCTGTACAAGACCTGGCCCCGCCAAACAACCTCCTGGGGCCGGCAAGTACGCACTCTCGCTTGTGCCCGCTACCTCACACCGTTCGTCGAGTCAACCTGCCACGATGGCGACGACCACCGCATCCAAGGCGAAAAAAGGGAAGAACTTTTCGTAGGAGGAGGAGCGCCAACTTTGTCGATCTTTCCTTCACGTCTCGCAGGACCCGATTGCAAGCAACGGTCAGCGTGCGGGTGCGTTTTGGGATAGGATTGCGCGACACTATCAAGAGCACAAGCCGCAGGGGAGGGAGGACATGCCAGCGAGGAGTTTGGAAACCAAATGGGGGGCGATAAAACACAATGTTGCGAAATTTGTTGCCGTGCATTCGCAGGTGTTGAATTTGAAGGAGAGTGGGACATCGCTAGAGGACGTTTTGCAACGAGCGTTGGAGCTCTATCGTGTCAAGCACCCTAAGCAACAGGGCTTCCTCTACATCCATTGCTGGACAATCCTCAAGGACATCCCGCGGTGGTTTGATTCTGCTGTCGAGGTGCGAGTGCGACAGGCGATGAAGACTCCACCGCCGCAGCCGTTGAAGAAGAGTCGTTTGAGCTCGGAGGGAGCAGATGCGTCCGAGCCAACCGCATTCGATGACGACGGAGAGGAGTGCGTCGAGGTGGATGCCGCCCCAGCCTCTCGGCGGCCGCAGCGTCCGACAGGGAACAAGGCAGCCAAGGAAGAACTCAACCGGGTGCGGGTGAAGGAGAGCACGTTGCGTGCACAGGCGAAAACCACTGCGGAGATGGCAGCTACCAATGCCGAGAAAGTTGTTGTCATGCGGGATCAAGCCGCCCTGCAACTTTTTTCAATTCCTGATGATTCAGCCATGAGCGACATGGCCAGAGAATACTTGTAGTTGCGACGCGAGGAGGAGCTGACCAAGGTGAAGCGGCGAATTCAGCAGACGAAGGCGGATTTTGAATGCGGGCTTCCTGGTGTTGTGGAGCCGCCTGCACAACCTTGTGCAGTGCCGCCTGTGGGCTCCCTTGATGGTGCAGCTGGTGCGGGAGGCGCTTCAACGCGCTTGAGCTCGGAGGGAGCAGGCAAGTCGACAGCAATGTCGACAAGAGAATCCTTTGAGGTTGCTCAGTTTTTGGTGCAGGCGTCGGATTTCGTCGGCGGAGCTGAGGACAGTAGAGAAGAATTCAAGGATGCGGGAGTGCACGGCCTCGGCATTCACCGTCCTCCCATTCGTTTCCGTTTTTTCCTTAGAATTTTCAGAATGTGTGGGGATCGTCCGTAGGCTTGGGCGTCGGGTTAGGTTTGAGAGATGGGTGTGATTCTAGTTATGCTCCGACGAGCCCCAGCCTGGACAATTTCCATGGCAGTGGCCATTGATTTGAAATAAAATTTTAGTTTCAGTATCAGGTTTGAATCGAATCTGTTTTCTGTTTCGATTTCAGTTTCAATTCGGATGTGTGCTTCTCTGGGTTATCTGGTGGTGGGGGTTACAGATTGAATGATTTGAGATTGAATGGTTTCAGATTGACTGGTTTAGGGTTCATCAATACTCATCGGTTGCATCAACTGCAACACCATACGCTAGCATCCTAATTGCTGTTGTGCACTTCTGAAGAGAAGACAGTCCTAGTCTCCCCAAGCCATCACGTTTTTGGACAAAGTAGGAATCAAAAGCAGTTACAGAGTCTACAATCCTCAGAAACAATTCCTTGCGCATCCTGAACCGACGGCGAAACTTGACATTGTCGAAAACAGGAGTAGAAGCAAAGTAATCTCGGACCAAGTGTTCATGCCACAATTCTCTGTCTCTGTGCACAAACGCCCTCCCCATGCAGCTCCCTCTTCTTGGCCTCTGCCTCATCTCTTCATCATATTCACTTGAATCTTGGTGGATTGCTGCAAGAAAATGCTCCTGCACCTCGTCATCGGAATCATCGAGAGCCTGTTGAATAGCACCTGCAAGTTCAGCCCGCCATTGCTCCATCTTCGAACTCCGGAGCAGATTAATATTGCGTTCACGGCGCCGTCGAACTCCCTGGAGCAGAGAGAGAAGAAGGTCGGAGAGGAGGGGGTCCTCATTGAAACCGCCACCGTGGCCATCCCGCTGTTTGACGTGGCAGATTTAGGGTTGCAGATAAAGAGCCTGCGTTGGCTCCACAGGCGCGGAACGGGGGACGCTGTCGCAGGGAGTTCACATTGCAGCCGTGAAATCTAGGATGCCTGACCCATTTGCCGTGCCTGGATTGAAGATGCTCTAACAAACTAGCAATCAAGTCTCTAACTCTAGGTCTTATGTGTGTGGGCCCACAACCTATTGAAGCACAATAGAACTAGAGATCAAATTGCACAAGCAAATATGCATACACAAAGATATATGAATAATGCTTGGAGTGAGATGATCACCCTTACCCCTTCCATTACCCTTTATTGCATTTTCCCTCCTTAGGTTATGCAATGCATATGGGAAATCTCAACTCCCACTTTCCCACAAACCATATGGGTTTATTCAAACCTTGTTCACTTTTAATCCTCTAACAAATACTATCCTATGATTGCAAGCAATCTAATGCTCTACCTCTAACATGATGAAGCTACATATAGATGACATTATATATTTCAATCGAATATAGACATATCATCCTCAAATAGTCAAATAGTCAATTTCATTTGAATTTTATGATTGTTTAGGATAACTATAATAATTTCATGCATGAAAAAACAACAAACTATTTGGTGTGTGTATATTAGGTGATGTTTAAAGTAGTGGTCATTAGAGTTCAATTGCTTTGCATGTTACTAACTCACATATTTTATTATGTTTGTTTGCAAATTATGATATGCAACTATATATTACTTTAAAAATACACATAAATGACTTAGGACATTCAACATAGGCATATATTATGTAAAAATCTAAATGTCTAAGGAATACAAGGTTGAGGTGGCGCTTACCATGTGCTCAAGTCAACCTAGGACTTCAACATATGTGCCGAAAAACAAAAAAATTATGGGCACAATTTTCGGGCAACTAATTTTTTTTCATGGGCACCAATGCAAATTTCACCATGTTCATCTTGGCCAAAAAATGTTCCCTACATGAAAAGATTGCAGGCAATGTCATGAAAATATATTTCGTGGTCATAAAATACACTATAACCATGGACAAGTGAGTTGTGTTTCATGAACTTGCTCACAAAATACCATAAAATTGGCTCTAGGAAATACCACAAAGTAGGGTCATATATACCATAATTAAACAACACCATTTGTGGTATTTAGCGCCACTTACTATTCGGAGTTATGCATTATTACTACCTTTTGCTAAGGATGTAAGTTTCTACCAAGTAAAGTTGTTTATGTTGTATACTATCCATACAACCTATTTTATCTTTGTTGATGAAAAAACTCTCTAATGAGAAGCCTTTCATAACTCTAAATAATATGTGACACTATATACCATGAATGCACTAGTAGAAGACTATGCCAAATGACTGCATATTTGTTTTTTTGGGTTTAGCGACAGAAATTTTAGGAATTTGGGGGTGTGAAATATATGGTTGTAAAGGTCTTTAATATACTATCTTAGTTATTAATACGATAAATGTGATGGAAGCCACCTCTAGAAAACTTGCATTTTGGTTGAGGTTTGAAGGCATGATTACATGACTGAATTTGGGGACTCTCTTATTCCATGAAAGTGGCGCTGACCGTTAACTTGACCATTGGAGCATAAAGTTCATTGGTTATGGTGGCTTTAGGGGGTTTTCATGTCCGTCACTAATCCATTAGATTTTAGATAATAATGGGTTAGATGTATTTTAATGAAGATTACAAAAACAATCAACCAACCACATTTTAGTTACTCATTGTTGAAGTTAAGGCATTATGTTGCTTGTAGTCCTAGAATTGTGATTGTTAGAGGTAGAAAAATAAATAAGGTTTGAATAAACCCATATGGTTTGTGGGAAGTGGAAGTTGAGATATCCCATATGCGTTGTATGAACCAAGGAGGAAAAATGCATTAAAGAGCAACATAAGGTGTGGAGGCGATCATCTCACTCCAAGCATTGTTCATATGCCCTTGTGTATGTGTATTTGCTTGTACGATTTGATCTTTAGTTTTATTGTGCTTCAATAGGTTATAAGCCCACTCACACGAGTTCTAGAGTTAGAGATTGATTGGTAGTTGAGTGTTTTTAGTGTTTGAAGGAGCCTTTGGGATGCTTTGCGTTGGAGGTGTATTGGTGCACGTTTGGCGCATCAGTTGATGCTTGGAGGTTTTGGAGCATTGTAAGTGTACAAATGCACATTTGGAAGTTATAAGTGTTGATTTGAGTGTTGTAATTTCAATGCAATTGAGTAGTGATTTGAGTTGGTTGAGAGTAAAAATGCACATTTGAGTTGAAGAGGACTTAATTTTGAGTGGTTTGAGGGTGTAAATATAAATTTTAGTTGTAAAGGGCATTAATTTGAGTGGTTTGAGTATGCAAGTACATATTAGAGTTGAAGAGGGTTTGATTTCAAGGTTTAAATATACATTTGAGAACAAAATGCCTAATTTGATTGGATTGAAGTGCAAGGGCACATTTGAGAGCAAATCTCTCATTTGAGTGGATTGAGGTGCAAACCATTGAATGATTAGAGATTATATCCCCAATCTTTGATTGTAAAATGGTATCACTTGAGGGTGAGGGTACTAGAGTCATTGACAAGTTGAATGAGAGAAATTTAATCTTTGGAAGTTGAAATTGGATATGAGGTTGATTTTTGTGGATCTTCAGGGCATAATGAACAAATCCAAGGGAGCTCATTTTCCAACTTTAATTTCAAAGCAAAGAAAAAAACACCAATGGTAAAAGTAATGTTCATCATTGTACTTTACTTAGAGGACAATCAACTTGCGCACATCAAAAGTTGTAAAGAACTAGTGGAAGCATGAAAATTTCTTTGCAATATTTATGAGATGAAAAACTTGTCCAATATTTTTAACGTTCATTCCAAGTTTTTTATGTGCAAGATACAAGAAGGTGATTACTTGTTGGACCACATCAACAAGAACAAGACATTTGCGAATTGGCTTGTTTGCTTGTACCCGTGACAAATGAAGATATTGTTATGACTTTGCTTGACAGTTTGTCACCATCGTCCGAACACTTTATCATTATTTTGAAATTGATGATGAGAAGGAGATGCCTAGGAAGTATGTAACGGCACATTTGATGCACGAGATATCCAAAAGGAAAAAGAAAGAATCTCAATGTGATGGTGTTGTAATGATGTTGAGTAAAAACAAAAGGGGCAATCCATCTTTATGCAAAGACATCAAGATGTGCTTCTATTATTGCAAACATGACCACATTGTACTTTTTTTGTTACAAGACAAAGAATAAGGATAGAGATAATGCAAATAACACCAAGAAGATCATGATCATGTATTTGCAACAAATTATGAAACTCATTCGTGTAAGTAGATCATAGATTTGGGTGAAAAAAGTACATGACTTCTTATAGGATTGCATGTGACATATATGAGATAATTGTTCTATTTAATATTCAATTGGATGATGATAGTGATGTGAAAGCTATCAAAATGGAATATATTGTTAAAATGGTGCTAGTGAAAGGCCAAACCAAAAAGATTTGTATCAAAGATGTCCTTCATGTGCCCAAGTTGCAAGTAAATTTACTCTTGTTGAATAACTTTTTTGTCGAACGGATTGAAAGTACAAGTCAATTTAAATGACTACATTGTGAGAGCTCCCGATGACAATGTTGTTGCAATAGTGCTATGTGAAGGCAATTTGTACCAAGTTAACTTCATTAAGGTTCATATAGCGGATGCAGCCAATTTGATACAATTATGAAAGAAAGAGGGTGCATTCGAACTTTGACATCGTTAGTTTGGACATTTGAATTGAAGAATGTTTATGCACTTCAAAGCATGATGAATGACATGAACCTTAGTAAAAAAAAAAAAAAAAAAAAGCGATCTCATATTGATCTATGAAGTATGCATTGATGGTAAAAAACATAAAACAACATTTTCCAATGATGAGTGGAGGCGAGTAAGTAAGCCTTTGGAGATTGTGCATTTGAACATTTATGACCCTATGAGGATGATATCTAGAACATACTCAAACAAGATATTTTGTTAACTTCATCAACAATTTTTCGAGGAAGGTATCGGTGAACATGTTGAAGTCTAAAGAAGAGTACTTGTAGAAGTTTGAGGCCCTTATAGAAACAAATTCTAAGGCATTTTGGTTTGATAATAGCAGTGAGTTCATTTCAGAGAATTTTGGCATTTCTTGCAGGAATATGATATTGAAGCAAAAATATGTACCTTGTATAAGCCTCAACAAAATGGAGTGCTGGAGTGTGCAAATTGCTCCATCGTAGAGATAGCAAGGAACATGCTCCATTTTCAAAAGCTCGTAATCGGTGTGCAATAAGAGCCTTGCCATCCATTGTACATGGCGAAGGTGGCATAGGGGTTTAGCACTCAACTTCGGCACTTGAACAAGGCATTAACCAGGCATTGCGGGGCTTCAACCAAGAATTTCGGCACTAAACATCGGCACTCTAAATTCAACTTCGGTGGTTAGCTTCGGCCCTCTTTGACTCTCCACTGGGAAACTTCGGTATGTATTTGTGGAATTCCGCATATGTGAGAAGGTTTAGGAATTCATCGTGAGAAGCTTTAGTTGACAGAAGGATCAATACGAACCGAATGTTGCCGATATGACTTTGATTCAAATTTCTTAAATGCATTCGGGATGCTGCAGTGCCCATACCTTCTGTAAATATCTTGACAAACTGCTTGTGTAAGATCGGAAACTTGGGCAGAAACAAGGCAGGGGAATCACTTTGTTCATGTTTGAGATTTTTGAGGAGAGCGTTGCTTCTCTTCTGTGCTACAGTGGACATCACATTCAACTGCACTTGTCATGTGAAGATGAACTGCCCCGAATGTGTGACTTTTATCTTGACTAGCCGTTTAATCACAGTCCTCGCATATCGTGTGAAATTGAGCCAGTTATGACATCTTTCTGAGTTTCAGGTTAACTAAAAAATTCAGTGACTGAGGTTGCTCAGGTCATTGTGGCACTTGGTTCTGGTAATTTTGGCCAAGAACCATTTTAAGAGGTGTTATTGCTGTGCTTGTATTTGTTTTGGGTCTCCGAGGATGAACTTCGCTCTCCATTCTTGAGCTCCATTTCTTCGCACGTCTAATTGCACCAAGAAAGCTAACAGAAACTCTGCTCCCCTAAAACATCCCTCATCTTTTAAGTTACAGTTATATTTTTGTGTGGCCAGTTATCGAGAGAAGAAACAGATGGGGCCACATAAAATTGATGCAGCCTGTGGCAATTCTAAGTTCTTGCCGTGATGAAACTGTGCTTTCAACTTTGCCTTGGAGACCAACCAGAGCTGGGTACTGTAGTTTCTCTTATCAGTTGGAGTTCATTAGTTAACACTGGTATAACTTGGATTGAATGCTACAGACCTGCTTCTTGAAGTTGAATATTGAAACGACGAGGTTAGGTAATCCAAGAAATCCTTCGGGTATAATCTGGACATGCCAATCCTGACGCGGTATATCCTGATTCATGTATCCTCACTGTGCATCTTGTTTGCAGATTTTTTGACTTCTTGACCATCGTAGACAAAAACTTGTGCCTGTTAAGGATTTTTGTTTCCTGTCAACAGTGAGGAATTGCTTTTCTCTTTTACCCCTCATCTTGCTTTCTGTGCGAGACAATCAAACAGCACGTCTCTTGTCATGTCTGAAATGTGATAGTCGCGCTCCACATTTGGTAGGGACTAGTTCAAAACAACAAAAAATCTGTTGATTCTAGCAAGCTCAATTGGCTTGTAGAAACTCAACACCAGGTCTGATGATGTTTGCTTTTCTTCTTCTCTCTGAATGGACATTGAGGTTGCCATAGCTGGATTTGTCTTTCTGGTTTGTGCTGTCTGATTTGTCTGCTTCTCTCTTCTGTCGACATTTGTGGAATTCTGTAGATGTTTGGGTTGGTTTAGGACTTCTGAGTGGCAGTAGTATGGTGAAACATTATCTCATATGCATGTTCAGACCCTGGTATATTGCTTCACTTATTGATTGAGTGCTCGAGCCGGTACAAAACTTGAAACTTGGCAGTTGCTGATTCTCATGCCCAAGTTGATGTTCCTAAGAGTAATGTTCATTCTCACCAACTGGAATTTCTGTCTCCACGTGTTTTACGAGTAATGATGATGTCTGCATGTAGTTTGCTCATGTTTCTAATCATGCTTCGTAGTGCAGGTGAGGAATTTGTGGTGGGGCTAACTCCATCGGCATTTAACAGATAATGATTCTTCGTCGAAACTAATTAGCGTGACTCCCTCTGTAGCATGACTCTACTTTAGCAATTGTACTTTGCAACCTTGTATATGGAAAGTTGTGAGGTCTGTCGATGAAGCAGTTGCTCCGTTTTTGGAGTATGACTTCCTTTTCATGTGCAAAGACATTGATACCGACAACTCTTATCATTGACAATCCAATTGTTGTCGAAGATGGCATTTCAAAGGGCTTGTACACCGGATGAGTTTAGGGGCTTCATTTGTTAGTGATTTTTAATGATGAAGCATTTGAGTATTTCTTTGGGACCTACCCCACCATTGCGTTGTTCTATGTAGCACTTTGCTCCGATCTTGAATTGCGGATGGGTGCAAGCATGGTAAAGTGGACCAAAAAAATGCTTCAACATACTAAAACCATCATTTTTTTGGTCAAAGGCCTAAAAGTAGTAGCATAGCGTTGTTTGAATTGGATTTCTTTTCATGATGACCTTTGTTTTTATGTTGAATACTCAAATGTAGAAGATCAAGTTGAGATCTTCAATACTTATCATTAAAAGTGATGCTCAAAAGCAAATAATTGAGTTTGGTTTTGGACGTAGATTTCATGACCTTAACTATTTTGAAGTTGGATTTAAAAAATATATATTATTATTGTTATTTTTGGTTTGTATTCCTTGAATTCATTATCTACTTGAGGGTATCATCAAAAAACTATGGAAAATCATCAACTAAATGTAATTTTATCGTACTTTTAAACAAATTTTAAACAGTCACTTGTTTAATATCACCTACTTGCACACCACTTGTATCATCTTCTAAAATATGTAGACTTTTCTTGGATTTTTTTATCATCAGAACTTTCTTGGTTTTGTAGATTAGTATGTTTTTAAGATGTCTATGATTTTGTTCTTCACAAAATTCAAAGTTAATGTATAGTTTTGAATCACTTTCACTGAACACTAGGCATGGATCCCGAGTTGTCCACTCTACCATGCTTGCACATCCATGATTTACAATGAAGGTGCAAAGGGTGGCGCATGTTAAGATTCGTCTTTGAAGATGATGCAATAAAGCTTATTTAGGATTGCAAATGTTGTAATTTGCTTATGCAATAACGTTGTCCATGGGCCAAAATATTATTACACGCATCCTCGTCCTATAATTGTGAATCATGGAAATTGTCATTTGAAGTTGTTATGTTTCACAATCATGATTGTGCTTATAAATTGTTGGAGTTCATCTGATACAAAATTATTTATTTTTGCTTTCTTCCAAGGGTACTCCATGCGTGGGGCTAAATTGTATTACAATTAGTCAATTGCTTATGGGAGAGTATTGTAACGACAACATAGAACTTGCCTAATGAGGACGCACATGTTGTTCGGTTGTATGTGCAAACTAAGGATGACCGAGTCGTGAATGGCATTGGCGAATTCGACGATAACGATTGTCAAAGTTATTCGAACAAATAGTGTGAATGAAGATCATGATTTTGAAATTATGGGTACCTCTCATGAGAAAGATGTGGCGGCCAATCCGGAGACATAAGCATTCAAGAAGGCCAAGAGAGCCAAAGGCTTTTTGGGTTGTGCTTTCAACTATCATTTTGAAAAATAGTCCTATGGTCGATTGAACGCCGCGCAACTCGTTCCCAAGTCTGTGGCCTCTCGTGTATAAAGATTATCTACTCAAACTTTCAAAATGCTCTTTTACTCAAGATACTTCAAAAGAAAAACTTTGTGATTCAATGAATGAAATCAAGACTAGAAAGTCAAATGATGACAACTCCGAGAAAGCATACTTCCAAGATGATGAGTTGCTCAAACGGTTTCGAACGACCAATCGCCATGCCACCGGGAACATTATGAAAAAGAGACAAAACATTATTGGTAGATGCTTTAGGAGGTATGAGCCCAAAATGAGTGCTCATATTTGTTTTATGTTTAGGATCTATTTAGAATTGCAATTGGAGTGTTATTGAAACAATCAAAAGTATAAAAAGAGTGAGGCTTGGTGTGGATTTATGTTTAGGCCTTAAGCCTATCTTGTGTAGTCAATTAGAGGTTTAGTGGAATTAGGGAGTGTTTTGATTAGAGGAGTAGTGTTTGATGAGGCAAGAGGAAGAGCCTTTGATTTAATTGTTTGAATTAGAGCGTGTTCTTGTTGGTTTAGGGGGTGAGGAGTTAGTGAGTAGGATAAGGTCTTACTAAGTAGGAAAAGGTTAGAGAGTTCGTGGTTGTGGGGTGCCCTCCCTCCCTCCTTCCTTCCTCTTCTCTTCATTCTCTCCTCTCCCTCTCCTCTTACTCTCGCTCTCCTCTAGAACTTCTTGAGCTCTTAGGACTAGGAAAAAAGGTGTGAATTAGGTGAGGATGTGTTAGAGAATTAGTGAAGTTAATTAGTGGAATTAGTTAGGGCTTAGTGTGATTAGCTAGTAAAGTGTGAATTAGCTCAAGGGTGCTGGTTCGGCAGCTAGTTAGTGTTGGTTCTACAGCTAAGCAACTGGGACTACTGTATTTGGAGCTGAAGCTAAGCAGCGGGGCTACGGTATTTGGGGCTGAATGTAAGCAGCTGGGACTACGGTATTTGGGGCTAAATGTAAGCAGCTGGGACTACGGTATTTGGGACTGAATGTAAGCAGCTAGGCCTACTGTATTAGGGGTTGAATGTAAGCAAATGTCTAAGGCATTGAGACTACAATGGTATGAAGGGAGGAGGAGCCTAAGAGTGGGATATTAGATTATGTTGTAGTTAGTTAATAGGGATATCACCTAATGCTAATTAGGTAATTAGCCATTAGCAAGTTAGTTAACCACAAGGCATTATAAGGTGATATTAGGGGTTGGACTTGTAGTTGAGTTGTTTGGATTGTAATCAAGCACGTTAAGGGTGCCATGATAGGGAAGAGTGTTTCTTAACACTTGTAATCTTGTTATGGAATAAATTGGGTGTACGGATTGATGAGAAATGTGGTGAGTTTTCACGAAGTTGGTAAGAGGGAGTTATGTGAAACGAATGTGATATCCATTCCCACACCCGGACTAGGACGCTTAAGGGTGTGTGGTTTGGCCTCACAGGAGGTCACCACCTTATTCTTCCACCCTCATTGTTGCATCAATACCCGTGGCATCCCGACACTCCATCAACACCCGCTACACCTACAATCACGACTCCGTCAATGGAATTGGCTCCATGTAGGGTTACACAATCCATCGAGCGACCTCCAACCAATAGTAAGATGTTTCTTAATCAAAGCAAGGTCATGTATATGTTGTGTCGCCAAGGTGTTGGAATCCAATACTAAAAAACAACTTATTGTTTGCAAGGCTTGCGACCATTAAGATGGCCAATTTGAAAATAAAGGTTTAGGAATGAACAAGTACCTGGTTACATGGAAGTAATGCTCTTATTGTATGTAATCAATATTAATGTTCAGTGTGATAAAATGAATGTTATAATGATTAAGTAGAATCGATGAATTTGTACCGTAGTCGGGTGAACACTCACAGAAGATAGAATGATCAACACAAGTGCACACAAATTTTAAAAATTCCAAAAGAAGCTAAAGAAAGTCAATTTTCTTGTGAAATTGGACATCCAACTCAAGAAATTTGATTATAATTCATCACAAAAAAACTAATAATCACCAGCCCAACCATGGTTTTGAGGAAGATATAATGGTCACCCACAACTTGGTGCCTAAAATTCATCTTTAGCCGGTGAAAAAAATTAGTTAGTAATGCACATGTTCAAAAGAGGTGGTTGTATTTGGGTGGCATCAAAATGGTACACAAGACATTTCCACTTTCATTTAAGACTGTCAATTTCCCACTCAATTTGCATGTGATAACCCGCATGTATTTTGTTGTAGATTGTAATCGCTAAGTCATGTGCATCTGGAGGTTGCTCATGTGTGTCAAGTCTTCTTATTATGAACATAGACTCCCCCAAATATCCAGGATTACTGAGAAGATACTCAAAGTACTTATTAAAATGAATGAAATGTTGACACCAATTATTTAAGAGTTGAGAATGGCGTAAAATAATAACTTTCTGGTATGATATGGAAAACCCCAAATTGACATGTAAAAAAAGGCCTTCGTATGAAACCGTGTTGTTCATGCAATTTTTTTTTTTCCGGCCGTTGAACTACTTGTCATGGTCTGGGTTCATATATGGACATCAAACTCTCACCAATGTGTCATCGATGCGTCTGATGCACCCACTAGTAGAAAACTATGCCTAAAAAATATTGCAGTCAAAATCGGTTGCAATTTCTTTGACTAGCATGATTTGCAATTGCTAAATGACTGCAAATTTGTTTTTTTTGGTTTAGCGATTGAAATACCTTTCCAATGGTATATTGCACAACCCCAAATTCCTAAAATTTTAGTTATAGGCACACATATTATTATGCTTCATGAATATGACAAAGTTGCACAATCATTGTTCAGAATTAAATTTGGATGGACAACTGAACACTATACGTTCCTCATTTGTTGGTTGTGCATGATAGTGAATACTCACACAAGCACACAAAACTCATCAAATTTTTTAACAACGTGTGTTTGGTGGCCCTCATGCTAGCATGAAGATCGCAAATGCCAATGTTTGGATTCACACCTATTTGACCGTTTTCCTCCAATTCGTTGGGGTTGAAAAACTTATGTGTTGATACACACATTCATCACCATGAAAGTAATTTGAACTTCAAAAATTTAATTCCGCCAATTCTCCATCATCAATATCATCAATATCATCGCCGTCAACACCTATACCGAAATCTATCCTAACTCTTCTACAAGTAACCCCTAGATTAAATTGTACACAAGAAACGTTATGTGTGAATACATATCTGAATTGAAATCCAGTGATTTTTAGACCATATAAATGAATTTCTTTCAAACCTCATGGTTGAAGCCTTTGTTCTCTTATTTACAAAGTTGTTCAGGAGATGTCGTTCGACCGCTGACCTCTACTAGTTAGCCATTGGAGAATAAAGCCATTCCAATCTCATTTAAACATATGTTGTTTTGGTGTCCATTGTTAGATTCTCATCTAATCAAACACCACTCAAATACATGTGTGCAAATGATTGATATCTTCAATTTAGCCATGTTTACCTTGTTCAACCTTCATATGAGGCCATGTTTACACTAGTGATCAGAGTCTGGGGAGTTCTGTAGAGAAAATGGATAATTTCCTAGCTTCTAGGAGGTGGCTCGGATTTTTCAAATTTACCCAGAAGTGGGCCTAGAGAGTGAAAATTTTATTGGTTGATATCCCCCATATCCTAGTGTATTTAGGCAATTAGCCGACAGTTCTTTTTTCATTTATCCACTTCCTAAATGTCTAAAACATGGGCGGTTTTATATTTTGGTGGTGGATGTTTATTCCCTCCCCATTTTTTTCCCTTTAAGTTTCATTGTCATTCATTTCATCTTTTTTTTCAAGTGTTCAGGGTTAAAGAATGTTGGCATTCACTCTTTAATTTATTTTTCTAAATAATATTCTTAGCAGGAGTTGAACTTGGCAAAGCCCCTACCATCTTAGGGCCAAGGGTGTAGCCTTCAAAAAATACAAGATCCACAAAGGGTCCAAGTATTTTCCGGAGGTTGGTTAGTATTGAAAGTCATGAAATATGCTAACCATTGCCATTAGGATCAGTTGCACCAAACAAACAAGATACATCACTCACATTCAGTATATTAGGAGAATTCAAATAAGAAGAGGGATTAGCATACAAAAACGGTATTTATTATCATTCTTCCAAAGTTGGACAACATCATTGACAATGTCATGTATCCCCTCATTTGGCCTTTCCAAGGCAATTCACAGCACTGCCTTGAGATTCTTATTGCCCAACATATTTCTAACTTTAGTCTTGATCAAATTCTTCACACTAAAAGCACGCTCACACATTATTGAAGGAACACATTGCACATGAGCTAACTCTGCAAGAATGAGGAGGTTGGGGTACCGTGCTTGCAAAGCATGATTACAAGCTATCATGCCCCACAAATCCATGAAATTCTTATCCCCCCATTCTGTAGTGCACTGAAGTTTAAAGGCTAAAAATTCACGCTTACATGTTGCTTGATCCACAAGAAGAGAGAGTTAAAAACTTCCATATGAGTAGTCTACCCCATAATGGCCCAACAAAATATTCAATTAAGAGATACACCAGTTTTGTAAGCCCACTTGCCCTGAAGGCATAATAGTCGGGTTCAAAATCTTAAAGCAAGAAATCAAGTCATCGTTAGTAAAGCGTGCATCAAGGGCATAACAAACAATCTATGCAAAAAAAATTTGGAACATCAATGCCTCCTCCAAGTCCATGCCAAACCTAGACCGTATCATCTAGAAGATGTGAAACATGGATACCCTCACCATAGATTGCAACCTCTTCAAGTATTCACCATTAGGACCTTAATCGAGCAAAATATGATAAACAATGGATTCATTAAAGACATCAACATTCAAATTATAAGAATCGACAATAAACATTATACAAATTTGAGCTATCTTAGTACGTACAATATTGTTCATAGGTGTAATATCCATAAACTTTAGCCAAAATTCTTGTGATATCATGGCCAACGAGTGAAATATATTAGCCAAAATGATAAGATGTAAATATACTTGAATTGATCTAATTTTTCCAAAATAAACTTTGCAAAAAATGATTCACTTTCATCAACCTCTTGGAAACAAATAAGGATAGATTTTTGTGAATCACAAAGATAGTGATTGTCTGCCACCTATACAACCAACGGATTTTGTGATAGCTACCTTAGATTATTTGCCCTTCACTTCAAGACTCTGTTGTTCTTCCTCCAGCAAGAACCACGCCCTCTAACTTTGCGTACACGTGAAATACCTCATCAAAAACATATATTTAAAATCTTACATCAAGATTTTACTTTAGTCATGTGTAACCCAAAAAAAACCAAGTCCCAAAATTTGTCCTTTCCATAAATGTAGTATAAAAATACAATTATTGCCTCCAATATTTCTCCACACATTTCTAAGTCACGTCAACATCCTCAAACTTCCTAGTGCTTAGAAACACTAAAAAAAACTCTCACATTTTGAAGAACCTTTTAACTCACTAAGATCCAAGACCCCGAATGTTTACAAAAAGAAGGAAATGACTAAACACCCTAACTTTCCTTCTTTTAATGTTCTTCCCTTGGACCCTTTTGGGCAATAGGAAGTCTTTGAGGTTAGGACACAAAGGTACCCTTGGCGGCTAAGGTCCAGCCACCGCTTAGCCCTAATCCATCTTTAAATTAATTTTATTCCACCCAGTCATCAACTAATCACTACTAGTACATAAAGAGACTCAACCGGCTCATATAATTTGCTAAGTTTCAACCCCTAACCAACATATATTACGACACCGATGTGGCAGGCCCAAATAAACATATGGTGTTCATTTGAAGAGAATGCTCTATAAATGCACTCACCTTGAAAGTTTTTAATCCCTAATTGGCGTAAATTGAACGGCCTCTCTTCTCTTTGCAGATTTTGCAAATGAGTTTGTCATTCGAGGCAAATAAATGCAATCATTGAAATTGATTCATCCATAACTTTTTCCATAGAATTTGGGCTAATTCCGCTTGGGAAGGGGCCACTTGATCTGGACCTGGGCCGTCAGCTAATCTCATGTTGTCACATGTAGAAGATAGGAAATTTAAATAATACACTTCACTAGATCTACCAAAGTAAGAGTTTTGGATCATATTCTATATTTTTGCCATTGCAAGAACCTAATGCAATGAATACATCCCAATGACTTGCTTAAACTTGTGCTGATGAACTTTTATTTTTCCCGTCTCAAGCCAATGACTGACAATTTTCCTTTGAGTGTGAAGCTCATATGACGATAAGTTAGGAGAGGGAGCATGGAAGACATTATTACGAGGACTTCTAAACATTTGAAGTAAATGTGCTTGCACAAATGTCAAACTCCAGTGAACGGGGAGTTTGTGCAAGTGACTCTAATTGTTCCCTTTATGTTACTCTTGGAACTGCAAGCACACTTTAAGACTGTTAGCTTTAAAATTTTGCCTATGATTGTGAGGCTGACAAAATTGATAGAGTCACCTTCGTGAAGTTAAAGCTGCTTGGATTGAAGTTGGTGGATGCTAGGAGAGGGAGCAGAGCATAGATTATTAAGAGGACTTCCAAAGCTTTGAAAGTAAATGTACTCTCATAGATACAATGCTCCCGTGACTGGGAGTCTACACAGAAGACTCTGTAGTTAATCCTTTTGGTTTGCTCTTGCGATTATGTATTCAAGTACTCTTGATTGGTGGATGAAGACGTGGATTTCAAAACTTAAACAATTAATTTCCATAAAAATGTGGAAAATCTATATTGATAACCTAGAGCGTGGACAACCAAGTAAGCTCATCTAATGACAAGTAGGTGAAGTTGTTGCTACTTGAATTGAGGTTCGTGGATATGAGGAGAGGGAGCAAGGAAGAGTTTATTACTTATGAGGACAACAAGAGACTTTGTAGTTGATCTGTTGGAACCACACATTGCTACTAAATTAGACAGGGTTGTCTATCGCGACGTCCTGCCACTGTCATGACGTCATGACGTGTCATGTCGGGGCGGACCCCTCCGTCACGACATAATAGGGTCCATGTAGGGTCATACTAGGGGGAAGCTAGTAGGGTGGGTAAAATACTTACCTTCTTGCCAAGGTGGCATCCAATGTGGCAGAAAAATCCGACGTGGATGTGCATATTTCCCTTGCCAGGTAAATCATTTTGCCTTTGTGTTTATCATTCTGTTAAAATCAAAGTAGTAAAATATGACAAATGAGGGTGTGGGGGGGAGGGGAACGGAGCGGACGGGGATGGGAACGGGGGCGGGAACGGATGCGGACGGGGGGAACGCCGGATGGAGGGCCGGATGGGGTACGGATGGGGGCCGGATTGGGGGGGGACCAGGTTCGGATTAGGGGGGACCGGGTTCGGATGGGGGGGGGGGGCGGGTTCGGATTAGGGGGAGCCCGGTTTGGATGGGGGGGGGACCGGGTTCGGATGGGTGGGGGTGGGGGGGGGGGTCGGGTTCGGATGGGGGGGGGGGGGGGCGGATGGAGGTCGGATGGGGGGGCGGATGGGGGAGGGGAACGTAGGGAGCGGGGGGAACGGGGGGGGGGGGACGGGCGCTAGTAATTTTTTTCCCACTTTACCTCTACTTTGCTGACATGGCACCATACGTGGACATCGTAAATCCTACGTGTCCTGATTGGGGTAATGTAATTACACAAAAAAATACGGTAAAATTCAAGTTCGTCAGGATAAAGACGGCATCCGGCATAATGTCGTGACAGATACGTGTCGTGACGCCACGACATTATGTCGGGATTAGCCTCCGTCATGACACAATAGACAACCCTGAAATTAGATGAAGAGTTGGATTTCAAAAAATGGACAATTGAGACAATGGGCGATAAAACATCTCGGGCATTACAAAATAGCAATGCCCGAAGAGGCAAGCAAAAAAAAATGAAATATAAACAATTGAAATGTGGGGTTTAGGCCAGCACCGCGATGAGGCGATCAGCTCAAAGCAGAGCAAGGAGTAGAAGATTGGCAATGACTCCAACCAAGAGTCCAGAAATCCAGTAGTCCAACTTCAGCACTCACATAGACTCAAACAAACTCAGTCACTCAACGATTTAGCGATTCAAGATTTCAAGCACTCGAAATGCAAGTTGCGGTGGTTGTACCGCTGCGCGAGTCTACCAATTTGCTCCACCCTAAACCACAAGCTAGCAAGGCAACGGTAACTCCAAGTCTCCAACTATGCATAGTATTTTTTTTAAATTGAAAAATATATGTATGGCCAGCTGCTGTCATGAAAAATGCCTTTCAATCGGTAATTTGTTGTGGATACTCCTAGGGCAATTTGCCTAAATGCCGACATTTTTTTTCTTCTAATCGGCCCATTTCCGAAAACCTTTATCTTTCTTATGGAACCCCTTCCTAAACATTTCTATTTCATTTGGAAATTCTCAAAATCAACCATCCAGCTTGTAACTAACTCCCGGCACTCCCCATTTATTGCTAGTGATCAAGGATCATGACCATTGCTTTCTATATTCTCTCACGGATTGAGAATTAAGTCGCGGTCCTATTTTGTTTACCCAGGGTCACCAAAAATAAGAGTGACCATGTTACATAATGGATGAGAAAGTGACATGGAATATTACATGTACAAAAATGAACAACAGTTAATGGTCACCCAAATTTTGCGGCAAGAGAACCCAAATAAGTTGTCCTGGCCTAAAATGAAGGTGAACATGTCATAAATTATATTTGCAAGAAAGGATATAATTTTAGCAGATTTTCCTTGTAGCTTAATTGTAATGGTAATAAATAAAAGCTACTTTCATGTTTAAGTCCCCTTTACCCAATGTCCCATGACCAAGGCTTTTAATGAATCATTTTAGATTTGTTATGGTTATGGCTTTATACCACTACCATGACCATGAGAAATCCTAAATCATTTAATCTCACAACCCTTGGTCATATGTGTAAAATGGCCACAAGGTTCATGTACAATTTAGAAGTAAAAAGGTTGCACTTCTTATAATGAATAAGAAGGAGGCTTGCAATGAAGGGGAAGGTTACATAACAAGGAAGTGGAAGGTATCACATAAAAATAAGTAAGGGGATTGGTATAAACAAAAAGGCGGGCACATGGAGAGGGGTAAAGTTTCATGACACCTACCATGGAGGAGGTTGAAAACGCATAGAACCATTGTACGACATGGGGATCTCTTTTCCAAGTCAATTTGATCCCTAAATTTGGAGGTAAAGACCATGGTTTAGTCTATGGGGAACCCAATTGGAATGAACTAAGAATAAACTCGGGAAGGGTTTTTTTTTTTGCCACGCCCCCTAGTGGGTGTCTGAACCGAATCTCCTTAAGAGGTGGTGAAATGCATCATGGGAAGATGAATGGGAGTTTATTGGGGTATTAATGTAATATAGGCATTGAATAAATGAAATTACCTCCTTGAAGTGGGGTCATGTCCAGTAGAGCTCAAGATTTGTCACCTTCCCACCTTAAAGAAACATCTCGAACTTCTTTGAAACATGTGTTGCGTTATGTTTTTGGTGATTCCTCCATAATTTATGGTGATCTTGAGCTCTTTATATTTTCTTCTCAATATCCTTAGGTTTACATTTCATGCATAAATTGAAGTGGAAGAATGAAGACATACTAAGTGTTGTTGAGAAGAACAACTAACGATTTGGGTGTGCTTGTGTTGTTAGGAAGGGAAATTAGCCAACATAAAGTTTATTGCCAAGAGTGGGAAAAGATTTGGGGACTGTGTATTTAGATTTGAAAGGGGCTCATGCAATGACATTATGGCATGAGGGGTGAGCAAAAATTCATGAGCAACAAGCAAAAATTCACGAGCGGTGAAGTGAAAATCTATAACTTATGTGACCTAAAACAGTGGATTTCAGGGAAATAAACGAATTTTTGGACTTATTACCACCGTTTTGAGATGACGTGGTGACAATAACTACTCTAAGCAAAGCAATTAAGATTGGTTGATGTGTGGATTATACTAGTGCATGTAAAATGAAAAGGCAAAAATAAATGAGAAGGATTTACGCACACCTACGTAGTAAAGTCTTCTCTATATCCACCTACAGATTATTTCCTACTTTATCACTAGCTCATTTCATGATAGCACCAGGCAATGCAACCAACCGGATTCAAACCTGGGTTGGTGCAGACCTTCTATTAGTCTCTTATAGTGTTCGCATCCATAGGTTGATGTCTCAAACTTTTTGTTGCCATCTATATATTGACTATTTAGGATTGTTTTCCTCCACTCGACGCCATGTTGTCTAATTATCTAATTATGTTAACAATGTTAGTTAACTAAAATTAGTCTGATTCCTAATAGCTAACTTTAATTTTTAATGGACCGTGACCCTTAATTCAAACTGCGAGCTGTATGGGTGGCTCATAGATAACAAATGTGAATAATGTTTTTTGAAATACTTATATGTCTTACTTAGAGTATATCAAATTAAAATAAATTGTTCCAACAACGTACAAAATATGTAAAGAAAATAAATTAGTTCAACAAAGTTTACAATTACAAATGTTCAAAATGAGGATGATATAATTTCAAAAATTTAGGAAATAAATGGAATGGATAATAAGTTCACAACATAATACCATCCACATTTACATGAATCTCACAACATTTTATTTTTGAATGAAATGTTGATTAAACCACTAGGTAACTATCTTGGAGATAAAACGATCAATTCCAAAGTCCCCAAAAAATATACTATGGACATAAAATACAGTTAGCAATTCCGTTAAGAAAGAGACGTTTTATCTTGTTGAAGCTAAGAGATGTAGCATGAATGAAATGGTTTTCATTGAGTTGCATGCCACAAACAATACAGTAAACATAGTACAAATGCTTTCAACTATAATATTATCCGCAATTCTTGAATTTGATTATCATCTGCTGAAAATCGATATAGGAACATTCTGGAAAAGACCCTATGCTCACCTTGTACTCTTTGGCCTCACTCCTGTGCTTAGACACCAAGTCAATGACCGCTCCAATTCCAGGGCTAGGAATAAGAATGACATTAGAAATTTCAACATCAACAAGAGTAGAAGATTCCCACCTACTCAATTGCGCAACAAAGATATCTCGCCTTAAATTGCAATGAGTGGTTTTGCCATTTTTATAAAGGAGGTATTTCAAAGGATCAACTTGTTCGGAAATGTTTTGAATTTGTACAGCAATGACCTCATTATTGCCATAAAAAAGTTCTTGTGCCATATGTTGCCTCTGTTGGAACTAGAAGCCAGTTTCTTCAAGCGTTATAATCTCATGAGCGGTAAGGTTGGTTCTTTTTTGAACCGGCCAAACATGAGGAACATCAATACAAGATTTGACCCACTTGCGTCAAGTACCTTTGACATACCTTGCAATATTGTTAGGGCAGAAGGAAACGAACTGCTCGATATCTTGGTTTTTGCTCCGCATATGTAAAATTCTAAAATATGTAGGGGCAAGAATTGACAATAATATCTTATGAGTGCATTTTTGCCCAGTCCTAGCCTACACCGTAAAACAACTCTTCTTTCCCACAAATGGCACTCGACGAATATGCCATTGTTAAACATCGCAGTCACTTTCCTGAACTACAATGACATGATGGACTGGCTCTGCAACATTGGATGTTTGGTTCCCAATAGATAATGGAAGAACATCAACTTTAAGATCATGCTCTACAAATGCTAAAGAAGAGTCATGCAACTTTGTCTTCAAAGCCTTTGCAGGAGTTTTTGGGTAAGAAAAATTGATCTTATCGAAACGATGTGAATCATCATCCACGCTTGGTTCTATATGAAGGCGTCGCTTGGCAGAGCCAAATACTTCTTCACCAATATATTGTGGGATGTTAACTAGAAAGTCATTTGAACCCGGAAGTTTTTCCATAGCCTTGAAAATAGAAGATAGATTTCATTTTTGTTGGCAATTCGCAGACAAAGTTCTTCCTTTGTAAGACTAGTGCCAGACGTTTTGCTAGTAAAAAATGCGTTATATCTGGTATATTAAATGAATGCGCGTGAAAAATCATCAACAGTTGCTTCATAAATATTGTCCCTTTGTTTTCATGATTGTTTGGTCCAAGAGCCGTGAATTGTTTCGGACAAATTACATAATGGCATCTCTGCCTTCTCCTCATCTGAAATATCCTATTAAAAAATAGATGTACAATTAGGCAGTATTCATATTGCAGGAATACCATAAGCGTGGACACCAACAAGACAATGTGCAAAGAGATATAAATACTTACAAGATGCATATAGCCTCCCCATTGATGATAGCAAAAACCCTAAACCCTAAGCCTACACCGTTAAATCCATGCCATAAGTAGGCTTGAACATCATGAATTTCCGATATCATATCACAAAGAACAATAGTCATCACTTTGCAATAATGAGAGTCATATACATGGCATGCAAAGGTCGTGTAACGCTTGACACGTTTTACGTGGTCAAACATGACCCATGCATCTTGTAAATCACCACTTGGCTGCATTCTTCGAACCAAGACAACCCTTGAGCCAAGGCCAACCTCTGACATTTTGAAAACAAACACTTTGTCTCTCTTCTTTCTTTGGCCTGGAAATCTGTTCACCTGCACAAATAGCCAACGAGTTGTTTCCCGCAATTTGCATACACTATCAATGACACCATTCCTACCCATTCGCTTGAATTTGCAAACATTATGGCGTAGTGTAGGATTTGTGAAACTCTCAAACTTGTACATCACTTCTTGCATCTCAATATCAGATATAAGCAATGGTTTTTCTCCATCGTTGCTAATGAGTTGGTCCCTTAAGAACTCAATGCTTGTTGATATAGCAATTGATGACGGCGATGCTTTGGGTATTGTGAGCCCAATATTGTGTGATCCCCCCGAGACAACAATATTCTCATTTGAATCAATAATCATCAGATATTGATTATTTTTTTACATTGTCTCAATGGACAATATTCACATCGGATTTTATTGGTGGACCTCTTGAAGGTGTGACCAAACAACGCAAAAATGTAAAGTATATTTTTAATTTATATTGAACATTTTAAATAATATTTCTATTAATGTATTTTTTCAATTTTCTAATACGAATATGATTTTTATGCAAAGTGAAAAAAACGTTATTCATGAAGGATTGTGGACACCACCACCTACATTGGAAAATCCAACTGAACATGAAGAAAAATCCATCAAGTATACAAAAATGAAACTCTTGGAGCGAAAACAAAAAATCAATTCAACATTAAGTGATATATGTGTCGTATAATATCATGTGCCTATCTCTTTATGTCGAATGATTGACATGGAGGTGGTAAAGTCTGCTTTGGACGATGATGTAGTAATTTTATCGCATTCTTTTTCTCAATGATTATAATCCAGGAACAACTCATTTTATGTCTCAGTTGATCATAAAGAGGGATACACAATTGATGTCAATATAATCATAGTGAATGTTAGGGATGAAATATGAAAGAAAAAAATGAAGAATTTGAATCGTATTTGACAGATCATGATTTGGATGCTTTCAAAAATTAAATGTTCCATATATGGTATGAAATTCATTGTTTTAAAGCGTGGTATAATACCAAAGAGATAAAAGCGAGTGGTGTTGAATATCATGTAAGCCTTAAATCGATAATTATTGATGGAAGAAAGGCAAATCACTCTATTATCACATCTCTTTGCAATGATATCAACATGTAAGTAT
This sequence comes from Polytrichum commune, assembly GCA_950295325.1. Lineage (NCBI taxonomy): Eukaryota > Viridiplantae > Streptophyta > Polytrichopsida > Polytrichales > Polytrichaceae > Polytrichum > Polytrichum commune. The sequence continues at coordinate 72,030,125 of OX485803.1, forward strand.
TTATTTTATTTTATTTTATTTTGAAATGTTGAAGACCAACAAAAAAAAATGTTGTTAAACCCTTCTTCATTCATACACTCTTCAAAGTGGCAAAATATGGAAGTCAACCACTTGAATGGTGGGAATGAATGATTAATCCAAAGCAAATGGCTTTGTGCAAAAAGAGCAAATCAACATCCAAAAAGTGGTATAATATCACATGAGAGGTTTTGGTCGAACATATTTACAATATACTTTTTGGTGATTCTTTGAATTTTTGACTATGTTATTTCATATTTTTAGATGAATTTTATTATTCTATACTCATCAATAATTTATATTGTACAGAGCGAAATTGAGGACGAGATTGTAAAGCAACTGAAAACTATATCAATTTGAAAGATGCAGATTACATCGGATTGCAGTGTCACCATCGATCAAAACCAAAAAACGGTCAACATTGGTTAAAATTGTAGTCATCGCTAACCCCAAAAAAATGTACAAAGTTTTATTAGTGAAATTAAAAAAACACTATGACAAAAACGAAGACAATGTGCACATGACCCTTGATCGCCTCCATCGTCTTTGTCAATCTCAAGTTGACTCCACAGAGAAAACAAAATGGCTAAAGTTGTGGAATGTTGATGATGACACAAAACATGCTACATTTTTTCCTTCAGAACTTGGCGGAAATGGCGCATTGGATCCATGGCTGAGGAGAAAAAACATTTTGGTGGCAAGTATTTATATTTGAAATTTATTATTTGATATGTGATGTGTTTATGTACTATAAATGTTTTTTATATTAAGTGTTTTTTCTTTATATTATAAAGCTCAAACAAGATGCACAAAAAAAAATCAACTACTATATCAATCATGATAATATAACAGAACGATTGGGGATGGATAATATGACTCCGGATATTCCGGATGTTGTCTCATATATTACAACATGGGAGAAAAATTTGAAGACATGGCATTTTTAGTGGAAATACCCACTAAGGTGAATGCAAAGACTGTGTGGAGGAACAACATATGGAAAGACCAACCAGGTTCTACTGCAATCATGTGTCATATAATTTATTGCTACATTAAATTCATCTTGATTGCAACTGGAAAACTTCAAGGTCGTCCATCATGGTAGTCTTCTCGGACATTTGCTGAAGGAATATTTTGGAACGCTGAACAAAGAAAATGGCCATCAACACATTGTGAAGGGGGGGATGGTATCTGGACCTTTCCAATGGTTCTTTACCAGAAGAAGAATTTTTTTTGTTTTAATATTGCAATGCAAGAGTTGAGGAACAAAGAAGTGTTGGTATTAATGTGGGTGAAATGCCAACACTTCAACAAAACAACCATCGGAGTCCTTCAATCCACATATTCAATTGAGGAAAAAAATAAAATAATCCATGAGGATAATGACGAATAAGATATTGTTGCAGATCCAAAGCCACCAACTGGCCGAATGTCATCAAGATCTCAAATTGCAACTGTGCCAAAACCGGGAAAAAATCTTAATTTTATTCCTAAGGTAGGCTTTGTCAAAGGTGATTGGTACAATTGTCATGTTTTTTTATGAAAAACACAAAAAATCTAGTAATTTCAAAAAGTTAATGTCATGGATGAAAGATGTTTCTTTGGGAAAAATAAACAATGTCAATAGAATTGTTGCTAAAGCATGTGTGGATTTGATTATCGTTGAGATTCTAGATGGAATGCCAATCCACGGTATTAACGAAGGCCAAATTATTCCTTCTTGGATGTAATTGAAGACAAATGAGTGGTGGGAGACGTTGTTTGATTTTTTTGGAATCAATACTCTCAGACAATGGTTGCACGCTTATCATGCGCAATGCAAAGATGACAAGACTCCAAGAAAAAATTATGAGTTATGCACTAGGGACCAGAGATTGTCCAACAAATTTTTTTTTAAGGGAGCATGTCAAATCATTCACGATCGTGAACTCTTTACCACAAGATGCTCCTAATGGTGTACAAACTATTATTTCCAACATTCTTCTCTTGAAGAAACCATCTAGTTCATTTGCCCTTTCAGACGTTGCTAGCTACATTGATCCATTTGTGGACATCAAACAATTGGATGTTTTGTTCAATCAAATAACGAACACAAACATGTGTTTGAAACAATGTAGACAACCTTGGAGGGGAGCTAAAGAAAAAAAATCCTTTGTGTCATGTAACAACTCATTGAAGCATGCTCTCCATTACATGGTCATGTATTGGATTTGATAGTGGGTACAGGTGCAAGTTTTCATGCTGCAAAAGAAAGTGAAAGACACATTTTTGATTTTGAAGCAGATGAAGAAATACACATGGGGTTATTGGATGCTTCATTTCAAAGTTTGAATGTTGAAGCACCCAATGTATCTGTCAGCCCCAAACCCACACCCTTGAGCGTCCTAGTCCCGGTATAGGAATGAGGTCGACATGTCTCAATAGATCCTTACTTAGCCTCCGATCTCCACATTTCACCCACAACATAATTGAACTATTCTCTTTATTTCAAGACACGAGGTACTCAGTATTTAGAAATACTCTCACACCTTGTGGCAACACCAAGACACACTTCTCAACTAAATCCAATCCACACCTAAGCTTCCAACCCAACCTACTCTACTCTCCAATGCAACCCAAGCCTAATGCCAATTAAGCCCTATCACCCTTAATTAGCTTGCCCTAGTATGAGTTGTCTTCCCAATGTCACCCTCAGCCACCCCACACTATTGAGTCACTTAACTAACCTACACTACATTATAAAGGCATTAAGGTTACCCAAATCACACATTTGGTTTGCCCTTGTCCATGAATCATTATGCCTCCTCATCCACCTAATACCCAGCTAATGTTTTACTTAGCCCTACAACCCAGGTCACTAATCCCTGGACCAGTGAGAACTTGACTCCCCTTCGGCATGAGTCCAGCTCCAGCTCCGCTAGACAGAGCTTCCTCCCCTGTTTCACAAACCCAACAGATGCCTACAGTCTTAGCTGGATCTCCCGTGGTTAACCCAACCTGGTGGCGGTTGTGACTTAAACCCAAAAAACGACCTTCCTCTTACCAATCTCTGCTGAACGGAACGTTTCTCTACAGATTTCGACCAGTGAGCTACTCCGAGCTTGGCCAATTCGAATCTCCTGTCGATGTAAATATCCAGCAACCACATTCGATGAAGGACCGCGGTTCAGATTCGTAATTAGCCTCGAAGCTGGTTACACATTTCTCCTATCCACTCCCCCTCGCCTGAATCTCGTAGTCTACTGCCATATTCTTGCATCCTCGAACTTCATTCATTGCCTGATCCAATTACCCACCTCTGGTTTGGCTTGTATCGCTGCATGAGGTTCCAGTGGTAATCACACATGATTCCCTTCTGCGTTGTCAATCCCTACTTCGCCCTCGGGCTACCTGCTCACTGGCGAATTCAACCAGCTCAACCTTAACTTCTGTGTTGGACAGTCCACCCTCTTCCTAAACCATCCCGAATTCCCTGTTTGCTCCCGTTTTACGACCTCCCGACCTCTTCCCACATTGGCACAGAGGCCCAAAAGTCCTTACCCAAGATGCGCACTTTGAGCTGTACCCATACTTCCCACTCCTGGGGTCTGGGCCAACCACCGAATTCCCAACCAGCGCATCTCTACCACCTTCAGCCGCCCCCTGTGGCCGCAAGCCGAGAGAGAGAGAGAGAGAGAGAGAGAGAGAGATGCTTCCAACCGCCTCCACATCCAGTCCAGGGGCCCGGAAAAGGTTAGGGTCCACAGTGGCACACCCCTCAAATGGCCAGTGGCCTCGCCGTTAATGGCCATGAGTCTCGTCCAACCCTTGAACCCTAGCTTGAGGCTTTAAAGCTCAATTCCCACATTTTCACTAACTAATCCCCACTTACTTGCTAATACACTCTCTAAGCCCAAACAACTCTACTTTTAATATAAAATTCAACTTCACAAGAAACTAACTAACTATTCACTCTTTTTATGTTTTAGAGTTTTCATAACAAAACCGAATCCTAATTTTAATGACTTCTAAGATCTAAGACACATATGAGCATATGATTTTGGGCTCATAGTATCTCAAGCACCCTTAGAACCTTCTTCAAGTATTGGTCCAAATTTTGAGGATGTAGCTCCAAAGCAAGGGCGCAAATTTGTGGCCATCAATTTATCCGAGTAAGTTTTCAAGCTAATTACAAATTTCATACAATAAATTTGTATATGTTAATTTATTTTTCAATATATTACTTTATATTGTATTAACTTTGTTTTTTTTTTGCATGATTAGCATTGGATTGAAAGATTGGTTTGCAAAAGTGCCAACACCTCCAAATTTTGGTGCTAACCTACCAACATATGCAAAGTTAATGGCACAACATATGGCCCAATAACAGGAAGTTTCACTAGAGACATCAAGCCAATCATCGGATCTTCATCCTAGACGATTAGCATAAATGTTCATGGACATAGAGGCCCATAAAGAGTAAAACTTCACATATATATTGGATCTTCTAGTTTATTGTGAAGATGGAAAATATTAATTAGTTGAAGATGTATTTTGAGAATTCTCCAATGTCAAGTTTTCAATTGGATTGTAATAATTAAAATCAATATACATCTAATGTTTTGACTCTTCAATGTTTGTTTTTGTTCATGCATTATTCAATTTTCCACAAAATATGTATAAATGTAATACCATAGTCATGAACATGTACCTATAATTTGGTTTGGTTGTGACGAAATTGTTTGTGGTATTTTCTACAAGTTCCATATTATGCACCCACTACATTTGAGTGCGCACATGAATGCACCCATGCACCCATGCACCCATTCATTGCACTCCAAATAGTTGGCCTCTTTTGGCTCCTAAACGTGGTTGTGCTCGTGTTGGCGTTTAGCCTAAAGGTCATGCTCGTATTATTTCTCGCTCATGTTTTGTCTGCTGATCTTACTTGTGTTCTTTCTTGTGTCCTTGCTTGTTTTCTTCTAACGGTAGCCCTTTACTCTCAATTAGTTTCAACCCTAAACCTATGCTATTTCTCAAAGTACCCAAACTATCATTTTTTCCACAAATATTTCATTTGGGAATATTGTGATGTCAGCCCTAATTTGTATGACATCATCTCGTCTTTGTAAATTTTTATTTATTTAAATTTATAGTAACACAAAAATAGGCCCTTGCCACATGGTTATTGAAATTTCGAAGAAATAAAGTTTTACTTTTGATGACTAAAAATTGAACTCACTGCTCATATCATAGCATGCATGGGGGGGAGTGCTATCTTATGAACGGTGAGCAATGAGCGGTGAGCGATGAGCGGTGAGCGATGAGCGGTAACTTATGAGCAGTGAGGAAGATGAAAATTTTGGTAATAGGGCCACCAATATCCTATAACCGTGGAATTGTGGCCTTAAAAATGATGATTTTAGGGTTTAGTAATAAGAGGGTTGAGAAGGATAAACAACATGAAGTCCAAAAATTTATTCATCAGTAGTAGCACTAGACATGAAACTATCTTTTGCCTCATCATCTATATATATTCGAGCACCTTTGCATTGCGAATTGATTTTGGAACTATAGCAAGATTCTTCATTTGGATCCGAATCTTCGAGATTCAACATTGCAATTGCAACATTCTCGGCATATGATGGGAGACGCGGGCTACGGCTTGGACTTCGTAGGAATTGTCTATGTGCCTAAAACGGGAGACATGTCCTCTTTCCAATCGTATTCCTGAAATCAAATCGATGAAACATGTAAATAATGTGAAGAAATAAAAATGAACCAATGAATTGAATGAAACGAATGAATTGAATAAAAATTTATTGTATTAAAACTTACTCACACTCAAATTCAAGCATCTCCTCATCCGAGAGGTCATCATCTTCTTTTGTGAGATCTTGTATATTCTCCTTAGATGACCCCTCTTTCAAAACGTTTTCCAAAAGCGGTTTCAATATGTGCTCAAACATGTCATTATCACCCTCAAATGCAAGAAGATGTCTGCCACATGCGCGTGTTGCTAGGATAGAAGCTCCAGTGGAACATGTTAAATCAACAACGCGTCCATTCGATGGTGTAAACAATTCAATAAGATCTTGAAAAAAAACGCGGCGATTTTTGATATGGCCCCCTCCAAGGTCTTCCCGATTTTTTAAGAAGCATGTTTTTTTCATCCACAAAATTGAAAAGCAAGTTTTTGCTTTTCAATCCAGTGCCAAAAAAAGTGGAGTTTGGTTGTCTCGTGGATTTTGTGGTAGTAAAATCCCTTACCAAGACATGAGCCATAAATGCCGGAGTCTACAAAAACATGTAAATTGTGTTAAAACTATATACAATGCAAATAACACCAAAATAATTAAATAAAAACAATTGTGATGTGTTATACTTACGGTGTAGGTTGGAGACTCCGGATCCTTGAACACCATGTACGAATTGAGGCAAATAAAAGTCCTAAGAACTTTCATGTTGCCGTTGTGTAAGGTTGAATTCAAAACCTTCTTGGTTTGCATATCGATAGCAGAAAATACTATGAGGATGTCATCATCAGACAAGATGGACTTGCACAAGGACATTGTTGCAACCATCCAGTTCTTGACATATATATTCCAAAGAGGAATTTCAGCAGGTCTATTGGAGAGGTTGAAGTCAAGACCGTCGGGAAATTGGAGAAAAACCAAGTCAACGGCAAAGGGAGTCGGACTTCCCATGACATGAAATTCGCGATTGTCATTGAACTGAAATACCACAACATATCACAATATAAGACACAAAATAAAACCCAAATGAAAGTAAGAATATTAGAGAAAATACCAAAACAATAATACTTACGTTTTCAATAAATTCCCGCCATTGGATCCACTCATGAGGGCCTACATCCACTCCTTCAGACTTATTCTTGACAGCAGTAGATCGAGCAAACGAGAGCGTGAGAAAGTTCTTCAGTATGAATAACTCTTTTCTCAAAATATCCGTTGGCGCACGATGAATAGCGTCATATTGCTGGAGTAATGAAATTCCAATACATCGCACCCAGACTTTGAACTTTCGCCTCCAAGTGGATTCTTATCCAAATCATTGGAAAGAACAAACAATTCTTCATGTTGTGAAATTTCCGATTGACCTTGTATTTTGGTTTCAGGAACATGTTTCCTCTTACGACATTTTGTCTCTTTTGGTTCGGGCTCTCTAAGTTTAAGCTGCACAATTTGTGCTTGCAAAATTGCAGTATCACGAGGATCCACATTTTTAGCATCATTTATCTGACGGATTGTCTTATCACGGGGGCGGGAACGGGGGGGGGGGGGGGGAACGAAGCGGACGGGGTTGGGAACGGGGGTGGACGGGGGGGGAACGGGGGGGGGGGGGAACGAAGCGGACGGGGTTGGGAACGGGGGTGGACGGGGGGGGAACGGGGGGGGGGGGAACGAAGCGGACGGGGTTGGGAACGGGGGCGGACGGGGGGAACGGGAGCGGACGGGGGGGGGGGAACGGGGGCGGACGGGGGGGAACGGGGTTGGGAACGGAGTGGACGGGGTTGGGAACGGGGGCGGACGGGGTCGGGAACGGGGGGGAACGGGAGCGGACGGAAGGGGGGGGGGAATTTTTTTTAAAAAAAAATTGGGGCGGACGGGGGGTAACGGGGCGTACGGGGTTGGGAACGGAGCGGACGGGGTCGGGAACGGAGCGGACGGGGTCGGGAACGGGAGCGGTCGGAGGGGGGGGAAATTTTTTTTTTAAAAAATGGGGCGGACGGGGGGGAACGGGGCGTACGGGGTTGGGAACGGAGCGGACGGGGTCGGGAACAGGGGCGGACGGGCTCTAGTAAATTTTTCCCCACTTTACCTTTACTTTGCTGACATGTCATCACACGTGGACATTGTAAATCATACGTGTCCAAATTGGGTTAATGTAATTACACAAAAAAATCGGTAAAATTCAAGTTCGTCAGGATAAAGACAGCATCGGGCATAATGTCGTGACGGATACGTGTCGTGACGGCATGACATTATGCCGGGATTACCCTCCGTCACGACACAATAGACAACCCTGTCTACACACAAAAATATTGTAAGTCAAATATTCCATGACAATTTGACAAATTCGTTCTCTCCAAATGTCGTTCTCTCCAAATCCATTGATTGGTCCTAAAACAAATGAAATAAGTTTCATAAATATTTCAAAACCAGTAGCAACACATTAGCAATAACATTACAAAAACAACAGCAATAGCAACAACAATAACAACAGAATACCACGAACACAGAGAAGAATGACAAAAATTATTCTAGACACTGCCATTTGCACCTTTACATACTGTACGATTAGGGTGGCCGCTCACCCCAACACTACAAGGGCAGACCCTGTGCGTTAACACACAGGGTCTGTGTATCCAACTACAGGTCTACCGAAGTTGGGCGCGAGGTTTGGGTCGAACGACCCAAACTGTCCACACGGTTTCGATCGAGCGACCCAAACCGCCTACAACCAGTTTGGGTCGAACGACCCAAACTTTCTCCGCGTGATTTGGGTCGAGCGACCCAAACCACGTTCACAGTTTGGGTCGTTCGACCCAAACCATGCTCACAGTTTGGGTCGAACAACCCAAACTGTCCGCAATTTACGCCTGATTATGCGCAATTACCCAGTCATCACGAAAGTGCAAACAAACCTTGTACTGCACCTGTAGCTGAGAGAGCTTGCAGCGACGAACTCAGGTCCGACAGATGAGAGAAAAAAGACTGAATACTTTGGGGGTGTGGCAATTTATACTACTCGTCCCTGCAGCCATATTTAGCGTGGCTCTTCGTAGCCCCGCATAGCCACTAGAAAGTTGCCAGCGTAGACCCTGTGAGTTAACGCATAGGGTCTGCGCTGGCAACTTTCTAGTGGCCACTGTGCGTTAGCGCATAAGGCCTGTGCGTACGGACAGGGTCTACTTGCATTTGCAGTTTGGAATTGGTAGATTTGCCAAAACTTGTAAAATCTGGAAAAAATGCTAATGGGGTCCAAAATATATATATATATATATATATGCTATATTATCTAAATCTCCGTAGTTACAAATTCTTCTCATATTTTTTTTGGGTTTGAAATCATTTTCTTTTCTCATTCTTCTATCTATTTCCTTGTTTTGGGCCACCTCGTACATTTTGGGTTTCAGGGCAAAAAACAAATTATGCTATTTTGTGTCATTTTCTAGCTCCTATAACGTATTGCATGAATACTTGAGTAGACATACTTCTCATTTCTTGCATTCTAACCCCGTTTTCAATAGTTTTTTTGCTCCTAACCTCTGAACATCGATTTAAATTCATACAATAGATATTTGTTTTACTTTTAGGCTCTCCTAGTCGTTTTACCTCCCAACTTTTGGCCTTCCTAAATTGCTCTTACAAACCCTGTGCGTTAACGCATAGGGTTTTACCTCCCAACTTTGGCCTTCCTAAATTGCGCTTACAAACCTTGTGCGTTAACGCACAGGATCTCTCTTCCCAACTTTTTGCCTCCTAAGTTGCTCTTACAAACCCTGTGCGTTAACGCACAGGGTTTCTCCTCCCAACTTTTTGCCTCCTAAGTTGCGCTTACAAACCCAAACCCTGTGCGTTAACGCACAGGGTTTTAGCTCCCAACTTTTGGCCTCCCTAAATTGCTCTTATAAACCCTGTGCGTTAACATATAGGGTTTTACCTCCCAACTTCTCGCCTCCTAAGTTGTTCTTATAAACCCTGTGCGTTCTCCTTCTGACTCCTAGCCTTCCTAAATTTCTGTTATATACCATGTGTTGCTGTGCATTAACGTATAGGGTTTTATCCTCTCCAATTTATAACTTCTATAAATTGCTACTACATGACATGTGAATGAACGTACAAGGTTCTCCATTCTAACTTACAACTTATGCACTATCAAATTATGTGAAGGTTGAACTGACTTACCTTTTTGTTTGTCGTCTTTTTTGAACCCGTCTTCAATTCGGACTCTGATATACGATCGTCTACATCTTCTTTGCTCTTTGCACCTTCATCATCCTCCATCGCATCAAAATCCAGTGTCTTCACAGTTTCTTCTACCGTACTCAACAAGTTTCTTTTCCCTTTCTTATTTGCATTCTTCTTTCCCACACTCAGTTTGAACCTTTTTTTCTCGGAAGTGAAATCCAAAGCTTTCCTACGTCTTCTTTTCGGCCTCACGGGTGTTCTCTCTACATCGTCCACCATCGTTGGTGTCTATGATATGTTTTATATCAGGTACTATCATTTATTCTTCCAATGTATCTATATCACAAAATCCGGCGTATATTACGATCACATGTTGTAATTGGCGTTCAATGAACGAGATATTTCGACGCGTTTGTCATTATGTGTTTATTTTTGTTATATCCGCCAAAATTTTCTTACACCTACTATGTTCTATTCATAATGATCAATAATTTATTTTTCCAACCAATTTTAATTCTTTCTACATCTACGTCAGTCCACACATATATTTTTTAAATTTCTACCAATACTTTTAGTTTTTGACGCCATTTTGTGTATATCCTACTCGTAAATATTCTATGACTATTATTGTGTTATGTCCACTTCTGTATTATTAGATGCTATGTATCACACGCTTTCATCTCCATCCATTATTGTATCACACGTTTTCATTTCCATTCATTTCCTCACACAACTCTATACAAAAGCAATATTCACCCCATATTTTTGTGATGTGTTGTTCATATGTTCTTTTGATTTTCTATGGCTACCATTAGAACTCATGGATCTTTTGTTCCCTTCATCTTGCCACTCCAAGATGATGGTCATGTGAGTGTTTCAGAGGAGTTACTTAGTTTGAGATTCAACCTCCAGATAGGAACCATGTATTTTGAGCATGAGATGTACTCTGCAGATGGAGAGGTGTACGAAACGATTTTGGTTCCAAAAAATAGAACTGATGTTGGTTTTATGTGGATCTTAGGACCTGGTTCATTTAGGATGATAGAACTTTCTGAGTCTCAGATGCAAGCTTCAACTGTCATTTTGACAAACGAATCCGGTACATCCACAGTTCAAATTCCCTCTATCGCACATGTTAAGGTGGAACCCCTTGATGATAGTGTGCTTGTGCTATCAGATTCAGAATATGACATTTGTGCATTTGTTCATCTTTCAAACACATCGCCATTTCCATTTAGAAGTGTTCATTCTACTCCTTCCCAACTTCCTATACATGTAGCCAAATTCCCTTGCGGTCTTATGTATAAGAAGGTGGTTCCCCAAATCTCACCTTCTCAACGTCCTCCACTACACCCTTTACCTTCATCTACAGGGTTCACTATGGTTGATGCCTTGAAGCTGACAAAGTCAAGAAAAAGATCAAAGTCCGATCTTGCATCCATTGATTTTGACAGTATAGATGTTCGTGAAGTCAAGTACTTACCATCTTCTTTTAATGGTGATGTTTTGTTTCTCTTGCCTCCTGTGGCACTCAAAGCTCCAAGTACGTATGGTCGCTCAATGGACGGCATGGACAAGATGTGCGACGGTCACCCTTGGTGCACTACCAAACCACGAATATCCAAAATGACTTTGGACTGTCATTCCGGCGCTCTACTTGTGTTGGTCATCTCCAATGTCATAATGACTACTGTGATTATATAAATCGCAATGGGGGCCTCTGGAACAACACTGAATGGGCCGGTTCAACTCCTATCTCATTTGCTGTGGGTGTTGTTCCCCCTATTAAGTCCACTGTCGAGTGTAAGGTATGTCGTTCCACACCTGTGTGCATTGCTTTGTGTAATGCTCGAATCATATACATCCACTCCACATCCGTTGGAATGTCTAGGGCTTGCATTCATTTTGGTGTACATGATCACCCTGTGGCCAATGGCACATGCCGTGAATCATTGGACATGGCATACCAATGCGTTGCAAATGAAGTATTGAAAACACCCACAGCAAAAAATTCAGCCATAATTATGGCGGCGAGCAAACAATTCTTGGCCGATTACCTTCTCAAATCTCCCGCAAATGACGAAGGTCATCACTTGGTTGGTTCATCCCTAGAGGTCGTTACGGACAAATTCAACACTCTTGCATCTCCAAATTGTCGTAACTTTGTATCTGGATCAAAGCGTTTTTTGCGTAGTGGAATGGGAACTATGGATAGTATTATGGCGCTTAAAGACCACTCTGCTTTCAAATTCGTCCATGGTAGTCGGTTCCCAGGGCAGTCAAAGGACAAAGTGTTTATTTTTAAGATGTTTGTAGACCTTCTAGGTAGTGGTGTGGAGCTTGTGAAGAAGATGCAAGTCGGTGGGGATATGGAGAATTCATGGATTATGTTTGACCATGTCAAATGTTTGAAGGACTGGACGACCATGGTTTGCCATGTGTACCACAGTCGATACTATAAAGTGTTGATTATTGCATGTTGTGACATGCAATCTGAAGATGGTGCAGCACAAATTCTCTTTTGGAAAAATTTGAATGCTGTCATGGCAGAAAATGGTGTACCAAACGTAAACTTCAAAGGGTTTATGGCTGATAGTGCTCAAGCTAATTGGAATGCGGTGAGGGCGATTTACGGGGATGGTGATCCAAGTCTACCCATGGTTGCACGTGAGTGTACATGTCTTTTCCATTGGTCCGCAAGCTTGGATAAGGTAACCCAAAAGTATATCAAACCATCCTTGCAATTTCAACACAAACAAATATGCAAGGATTACAAAGACGCGAAAACAATGGACGACGCTGAGACCAAGTACCATGTGATTCGTTCTTGGTGGTTATCATCTGGAGCTACCTCCGAAGAAGGCATCCTTGGCCTTTCAGAGTGGTTGGGATTTTGGCACTTTCGTTACAGACAATGGGGTGGCCATATGCTACTTGTAAGTACATATCAAACTTCATTACTCAATGTAATATATCTTATGTTTTTCTTATCTTTGTTTTTCTGTGTTGTTCATAGGATATGACAATAGAAGAGCGTGCGGGAATGCCAACATGCAACCTTGCAGAGACTGTACACAACAAACAACAAATAGTTTGGGTCGTTCGACCCAAATCTTGTATGCAGTTTGGGTCGTTTGACCCAAACCTTGTAGGCAGTTTGGGTTATTCGACTCAAACGTGGCAGCTATTTTGGGTCGAACGACCCAAACCTAGATATATAATCTATCTTATGTTTGTCTTATACTTGTATTTGTATGTTGTTCATATGCTAATTGTAAGTACATATCAAACTTCATTATTCACTGTCATTCACTATCTTGCCACTGATATATAATATATCTTATGTTTTTTTTATTCTTGTATTTGTGTGTTGTTCATAGGATATGACAATAGAAGAGCGTGTAGCAATGCCAACATGCAACCTTGCAGAGACTGTATACAACAAATGGCTCCAACAGTCCGGCAACAAGATGACTTGTTTATATGAAGCTACAGTGGACGACATGATCCGTGCCTTCATGCAAATTGCAAATTACCGGACATGGTTGAAAGGGGGGTCTGATGGTAAAGGTCCTGATTCGGCATCCTTGAAACTCAAAGCGGCTGCCAGGTGTGGAGATCCAAAAATGTTGGCCGATGCCATAAAGTCTTATCCAGGGGTAGAAGACGTCAACACTAGAGATTGTGCATTGGAAGGGTCAGAGCTCTTTGGTTCCACCAAACGCAAACTCAACCTACCACCGGGTGCTGATTGTGACTCTCATCGACCCGACAAAGTGAACTATTCCATTCCTCGTCCCAACACCCGAGGAACTCGTCAACGCATAGAAGAATCGTTGAGTTCTGCAATTCGTGGTGTGGCTCATACTACATCCGTGTTAGAGACAAATTGTCTTGCTTCCAAGTGGCACATTGCAAGATTACCACCCAACTCAGCCAAACGATGTTGGGCACTGCAGGCCATCACAGGGCTCAGAAAGGAATTTCGCTCTCCCAACAATGTGGAGTATGAATTTTGGTTTTGCCCTGACGACATCAAACGTTGTGTGAGTGGCAGTAAGAAGAAATATGTGTTGGACTGGCCTTTAGTACCCAACACGTGGTCGGTAAAGATAGGTACCAATCTATCGCGAGAGGAGGTTTTGGCACTTGAAGATGCTGGATTTCAACTACAGCAGAGGGAGGCATTGTCTCCTCGTCGTAGGCTTTCAACAATCGCAACTCTCCCCATCCCTCGCTCGCATTTTTCTATGCCACCAAACCCGGACGCCCACCCTACATTCAGGTTTGGGAAGACAGTGCGTCGTAATCCAACAGCACCGCTAGCGGATCACAAAAACAAATGGGAGAGCGCCGGACTCATGGAGGGTTACTATGTGGTTGGGGTCACTGCCATTCCATATCCGGGCTTTGGAGTGATAATCAACATTGTCTCCAAGCATGATATCACATATCATGTCACAATTGGCGACATCCCGCATTGCACATGCCCGGATTTAACAAAATTGTCCTCTCATGCATTGGGAAAGAAAGGAAAATGGGTGTATTGTAAACATCTTTATTATGTGTTTAGATTTTTGTGCAAAGTGGATTACGAGAGTGACAAGTTCATTCATGCACCTACATATACCTATAACGAGGTCATGCGACTACTTGAACTTGCTGGTATTGTAGAGTGTGAGTAGTATTGCAAATGGTCTATTAAGTACCATATATTTGAATGTCAAAATATGACATGTTTTGGTTTGGATTTTTATAATAAAAATCAGCAATGGGCTGGAAGTATTTCAAATGATTCAGTAACTTCATTTCTATTTAGACTACGACCCAACCGTGAGCGGTTTGATTGATTGACATGGATAAATAATAACAATTTTCTTTAAATAAAAAATAATTGAGAAGATTCTACGCACATCCGCGTAGTAACGTCTTCTTGGTATCCGCCTATAGATTATTCATGCTTTATCACTAGCTCAATTTGGGATAGCACCAGTCAATGTAACCAACCGGATTCGAACCCGGGTTGATACAGACCTAATATCAGTCTCTTACACAACTCGCATCCACAGGCGGATGTCTCAAAACCTAGTAGTTACCTACATATTGACTATTTCTAATATCTAATTTCCTTTCATTTGTAGATTCTGGGCCTTAATTCAACCCGTGAGCAGTTTGAATGGCTCACAATTATGGCACCTACATGTACGTATAATGAGGTTATGCACCTACTTGAATTTGCTGGTGTTGTGGAATGTGAGTAGTTGTGCAAGTATTGGTTGTAACTACATGTATAAGGATGTCAATAAATGACATGTATTGGTTTGGATTATTATAATAAAAATCAGCAATGAATTGAAAGTGTTTTAAATGATCCATGGAAATAGGGCCCTTTCACTTGTGCTTCATTTAAAATATTGGCAATTTACAATTGAAAATATGCAATTAATTTGTCAAAATTTTGGTTGTGTATCCTAAACCCGTGTGTCTTTACTAAATTTGGAATCATTGCTCATATGTTACTGCTCATTGCTCATGTGATACTGCTCACCGCTCACCGCTCACTGCTCATCGCTCATAAGATAGCTTCCCTCCATGCCTGGGGGCTCATGTAGGGTATCAATGTATTGCCAAGTGTTTGGCAAATGGCTTTGTCTCTTTGAAGCAAGTACATGCCTTGAAGTAAAGATAATGTTCATCATTAAAACGGGCTCATGTGTTGGTTTTGGGTCATTTACTCAATAACACTTTGAATTTCTACAACTTTTGTTTGAAAACTCACAAAACATATGCTTGATGTGTTAGAATCCCAAGTATTATACTAATAAAATTCATCTAAATTTTTCAAAACCAATAATAATATATTTCACCAACTTTTAAAAAGGACAATTTTAGAACAATCTACCATATGCGGGTTTGATCAAGTGTGAAGTATTTCACAAGCTGGCTCTCTCTCTTACCCTCCTCTTTCTATCTCTAATAATAGAAAAGACTAACCTCAAATTAGTTGGTGGGATTCAAATTTGCACGTTTGAGAAATTGCTAAGCTATGGGGATTTAGGAGATTGGGAAAGCCTTTGATCATGGCCCAATCGTGGATGACGACCTAATGGGGATCACACCCTAATATGGGTTTCACCTACCCCTAAGTAACTCTATTTTACACAACAATATTTTACAATGTCATCTGTTTTAAGCGGACTCAAATGTGAGGTTTCATAGCAAGTATTGATCCACAAGCGTTGCAAATGAGCAAACGTACAAAGCCAAATCGTGAAATGTTCCCAGCTACCTCAAGAACACGAAATTATTGAAGGTGTAACCCGAGTAAGCAAAGGTTGGTTCAATCCATGGCAAATTACTTTTCAAATTTTGCTAAAGAATCACATAGACCCTTCACCCCAACTACGATGATTGTTGAGCCTATAATGCATTGTCCAATCTCTTTCAAACACTTGCATTTTATTATTACAAATATCTATTTTTGTAGCCTCACCAAAGCATAATAACAACAAAAATATCAGTGCTTCGTTTGCACCAACTTGAATGGGAGCCCATTTTGCCTTACCTTGATCATGTTTTGCCAAGCTTCAATGTAAGGTTGCTTTGTTCCTTTCGAAAGTGTTGAGTAAGGGTTGTCTGCCTTAGACACCACGACCCTTTGGCCCTTGGATTCAACTAGGGATTCATGGGTGTCCATGTAAACTCATCCACTTGTGATGGTGAAAACATAGTGGATTTTATTACAATATCCCAATGGCTATTCTAGATGGTTTGACTCCAAAATCATAATAAAAAACCCCAAATAAGTATCGAGGTATCATTCTAAAATGAATAAACTCCTAACCTTGTAGGGGACTTGTTTTTACTCAAGCCCCTTTCATCCATGATGGATGAGTTTACATAGACAACACGAACCTCTCACCCTTGGATTCTAGATCATACAAAGAGTCAGTACAACAAGTCGATCTCGCATAACATGTTAATTAACTTACTTGAGGATAGGAGCATCTTAAACTAAGAAGTTAAAATTCCAGGTAGAAAAAAGAGACCAGGTTTATTGCAAACCCCCCCCCCTCCCAATACTGAAATGAATACAAAACTTTAAAATCAAAATTGTGTTATCGCCCAAAACCATTAGGGAGACTGATGTTCATGTGATGAACATTCTCACAATCTATATGTACTTATTATGCAAGATTTTGAGGGTGTTGCATTCGAACGTGCACAATCTTTCCCACACGTGGAGAAGGGCCTCAATTGCACTTGAAGAATTGGTGAAGTTTAGAATAGGGACATGATGAGTTCATTTTCAGTACCATCCGGCCCGTTTCCTTTGAAGTGGGACACACTGTACATTGACAAGGCCACAGCACCTAAGTTACACAAGAGAGAGCCCCTTTTCCAACTTTGAAATTACAAACTCCATTTCAGAACTATAAGGGCCAGTGACGCGTTTACATTTCACTCTTTGTGGTAAATAGTGTGGGCCACACTATAAAAGAGGAAACCAACACCACAAACATCGGGGGATATTACTGTGGAAACTCATTGCATTCCGACCCACAATATGTAACATTGGGGGTCTACATTGTAGGTTGTAATGTTTCTCTTGGATGAGAAATAATGTGCATTTGAGAGACCCTTGTTACATGTTCATATACAAGATTCAAATATTTAGTTTATTTTCCAAAAACGATCTCAACATAAATGATCAATTTCTCAAAATTTCCTTGTTAATTGCTACTTGTTTGCAAATATGGGTGTTTTACAAAAAAAAATTGTAGTTTCCAGTGAAGCCGCTTGGGTAGGATGGGTATGTGGAGAAATTGATGCAAGAAATCTCCCTCAATTGTAAAGTTCCATACTATTTCTAATGCACGATGGTGTATGATGTGGGCCACACTATAAGTTTGCCCACAAGATTCATCATAAACACTGTAGTGACCGTAGACCATGACCATTGCTTTCTAAATTTTCTCGTTGTTTGAGAAGTGAGTGGTGGTCCTAGTTCACTTTACATGAGGTCATAAAATTTATGATTAATCGTGTCATAAAATTGGATAGTGACATGGAATTCTACGTGTCCATAAATAACTAGTGTTTGCTCGGGGGGTTCACTGGCGAAAATTGTAGAACAACGTGCGATAAAAAATAGGGTCCAATATATTCATTGTAGATAAATTTTGTAAAAAATGTACATGTAAAATAGGGGATTTTAAAATAGTGAAACATGTTCACATGTAAAATACCATCACATATAATATTTTCAGGCTTTTTACATGTAAAATACCATCACCTTATAATCTTTTCTACAAGGTAAATAAACCCCCCAATAAATAGGTCCCGAATGCACGTGTATGCAAAATATGAGGGAGTGAACCCCCCGAGAGTGTTTGATGGCAACCAATATTTTGCAATGAGACAACCCAAATAGGTATTTTCAACCAAAAACAAAAAAACAAAAAAGGTCACACACCCAAAAATCCGTATTTAAACAACATCCACTAATTTGAGATTTTAAGAAAATTGGGTTTATTTAAATTTGGTTTCCATTTAAAATTTTATGTCATAGTCTAAGTATGCTTTACACTATGCCATGTGACCAAAGGTCGTGAGGATAAATGATCTAGGATTTTTCCTAATCGTGGCTTTGGACCATTGACCATGAGAAATCCTAAATTATTTTCCCTACAACCCTTGGTCATGTGTGAAAAAATGGCCCTTAGCGTTATGTGTAAATCAAATTCTAGTTGATTGTGCAATGCACTTCTCTTTTGGACATGTACACCCAATCAACAACATGAAGATGGCACCTACACCTATTTACACATGCCAAAATGTTGTTTTGTCACTAAAACATAATACCTAACCATCTTATGGTAGATAAGAAGATGAGCATATTTAGAGATGAAGGATACGCTTTGTTCGGGTCCTTCTTTATTCTAATTGAACCCATGCATATGTACACAAAGCCATATCCAATGTCCATAAACATGCCCATAATTCATGGATGTCACCATGTTTTTGACTTGTTTTGAATGGATGAAAATAAATGTAACATCATTGAATGCTTTTCTTTTGGGCTAACATATAAATCGTGTCAAGATCAACTCCATCATTTCTAACAAATCATTATATGGATTTAAGACAAAGTCTATGGACCTAAAATTTGAGCGCAAAAAGAGTATGGCTTTATGGTCTTCTAGGGATTGTAAGCAAGTGTAGAATTCAATTGTGATCCCACATTGTTACAAGTTACGTGGTCTTTGGCATGGTCATGGTAAGTCATTCAAGAAGCATTGTATCCCATGAAAACTCTAGGGCATAATCAGTGAGTTTCACAAACAAATGTCCTTATAGGACCACAATCGACTTTGGGGTATTTTACCTTAAATATCACAATATATTGAATTTTAACATTAAAAGAAACTTTAAATAATCTAATTTCTTGGTCCAATTTCAAAGGCTAATCCAATGGGACAATCAACACATATATTGGATTGCTCTTTATTGCCCAGGGAGTGCACTGTTCAAGTACAATATTTATACACGTGGGTGCACAAAAGGGGGTTTATTTAAAACAAGCATGTACAAAATGTACGTACAAGAGACATATTGCTATTAAGCAAGAAGTAGATATACATGAGGCTATAGAAAAATATATGTAAAGTACACATTTATGCGTTTACGCGTTCAAGTCAAACCTGGACCAAGAATCATGTGTTTTTTCATCCACTAAGTAACGACTTTATAACTAAAAATCCATGATTTGATATTATACATATAATAGGGCCATATTTTTGCATTTCCAAACATTTGTACACATGTTATATGCAATTTCTGTATTTGTTTTTGGACCCTTGTGTACGTATGGAAATGTATTTTGAAGCAATGAGATTTGTAAGTATATTGCTTGATTTTAGCAAAAATAAAATGTATACAGGGGTATTTTAATAAGGGGCATGCACGCACGTGATGCTTGGTTTTAATGAATAGTGTACTCCCTGAGCTTTATTGTCAACTGCATGTTAGGACTACATTGGTCCTATGTATTTCACTAGTTTGGACCCATATTGTCCCGCCTTGTTGTATACTTGCAAATAAAATAATGTCATATGCCATCCTAAACCATCTACTCAACATTGTTGCCATCGATAGCCAATCATTTTGGAATTTTGAAACAGAGAAATGCGTTAGTGCCCACATACCCTCACTCTCAATTGCCAAAATGTATATATGCATAATTTAATGCCATAGCTTAAATTGATTTCTAAACTTACAAGTGCTTCACATGTGTTAGTTCAAGCTCTATATAGCAATTTGACATTACCAATTAATGTGTGTCAAGCCAACAACTCTACAAATCAAGTATTTTCAAGCCATGAATTTGTGTTCTCTACATAAACTCATCCATCAGAAAGGTGAAATTGCAACGAGATCGTCCTTTGGGGCATGTTTACTCTAGTGATGAATAACCATGAACACTGCTTTTTAAGTTCTCTCATTGGATGAGAAATGAGTGGCGATCCCGACTCCCACCTTGTATTACACAAGGTCACCAAAACAAAGAGTAGCTATGCCAAAAAAAATACAAGAAAGTGACAGGGAAGTGACATGGAAGTGACATGGAATCCTACATAAGCATAAATGGATAATGTTTGGTGATGACCCAAATTATATTGTGGCACGAGAACCCAAATAAGTTCTCTCAACTAAAAATGAAGGTGACTGTGTTTTGAAAACCTTATCTTTGATAACTTCTATTCCAAAAATTATTATTTATAGCATACCCTTAGATCTCATGAAATATTTATATTTTGTTTCCATTAAAAACACTACGCCCCAATCTAAGTTTGCTATGTATTGTGACCAAAGCTTCCAAAAACAATGTAGATTTATCTTGATCATGGTCTTTGGACTCTTGACCATGACCACAATAATTCTTGAATCAAATTTTCTCACAACCCTTGGTAATGTGTTTAAAATGGCCCTTAGTAGGGAATGACTAGTTTTAGACGGCACGACTCCAAAAATGACATCACATACTTTAAATTAGCCTAGTGGAATCCACTTGAAATGAATTGACCCTCAACCTTACAAGGGGTTTAATTTTTTAACGCAACCTCGTCATCTACAATGGATGAATTTATATAGACACCACAAAGTCTAAGCTAGGTTTACTATAGTTAGGAATCAAGCCTAAAGGCCAAGGTGGAAGTATTTTTTTAAAATCTTGGTAGCCACCTTTGCCCAACAATACCAACATACACGTTTACATTACAATCCTCCAATTTTAAACACATGGACGTCTAAAAATTTGTATGAACAATCCTAACTCTATAAAGCTTCCATATGCTTCAATCCACTTCCATCCGTATGGTCAAATCTACCATAAAGCATTTCGAATTTCTTTAACGAGGCTATGGATTGAATTGAACCATTTGAGATGACTTTGGAGCAATTTTGATTGGGTTAAGTACCCAAACTTACCGAAATGTTTGAAATAAGGTAGAAGCACCTCAAGCCAAAACAACCCTCAAAATCAACACCTTCAAAATCTTGCATAACAATTATATGTTGATTTCGAGAATGTTCACCATGGGAACATCATACCCCCTAATGGCTTTGGGTGCCAACATAGTTTTCAAATCAAACATTTATATTTATCTTAGAATTGGAGGAGGAGAAAAAAAAAACTATAATACACATGGTGTCTCTTTCCCTATCTAGGAATTTTATTTCCCCCCTGGTTAATGCGGTTGCCACATGTATGCCTCATGTATGACAACCACCAAGACAACACCATCCTGCCATGGATACTAAGCTACACATGCAACACTCACGATGTGAATGCCTCGCAAAACTAAGACCGGATATCGTTTACGTACAAGGCATTGCATAGGAACAAAATGGTCCACTAATACCTACACTAGACCTAACCATCCAAATCATTGAATTCACCTTTACGCATGATAGATTCCTTGACCAAGCCATACAAACAAAAGAAGACAAATACAACCCATTAATAAACACAATAAGAGCACAAGGCTGGAATATTAGACCCCTCATAGTTATCACCACAGGAGTAAGGGGAGCCATTCACAAGAGAAGCATAGAACTCCTTGAGAACCTACATATCCCCAAATCACCAATAAAACAAAACAATGAAAACCATCCACCAAATAGCCATCAAATATCTCACATACCAAGTACTTAATAAGAGAAATCTCAACAATAAACAAGAACCATAATATCAAAATAATGTATATATAAGAGCCCACCCAGTGCAAGGTAGGCAGGAAACCCCATCTTATACCAAGAGGATTCTTAAGTAAAGTAGGGCCAACATGCTCAAATTCACGTTGGATTGCCCGACATTGTTTTTTCTTTTCTTTTTGGTCTCTTTTCTTTTGCCAAATTCCTTCCTTCACTTCTAGGTTTGCAGTGTGTCCTATCTTAGATGCAATGTAGGTACTTTACTTCCAAACCACTTCTTACATAACTACTTGAGTTTGTGGCACTGAGGTTGCTCAAGTGTCCATTCCAGTTCCACTACAGACGAGCAAATCGCAAGGTCCGGTGTCCAGTCAAACAGGTCGGGTGTCCACTCACACAGAGCAACCGCTCATGAGTGCCCAGCCTAGCCCTTCCTTACTTTCCCCCTCCCAAAACACATGCAAGCAAGTCTTCATGGCAGTTATTAGGTACTTACACTTACCCCTCTTACTCCCTCGACAATCCGGTAGGGATTGTAGTACGTACTTAATTACCGAAAGGTAAAGCTTAATGATGCTCACGAAGGAGACCACATACTTGGTGGCACTTGCAAGTGCAAATGACTTGATGATTATATGTACTAGAGGAGAACTTGTCCATTACAACCATCCGTTGTGACTCATGATGGGAAAGTGCACAAAGAAAATCATTTTGGTTGTCTCCTGGAGGGTTTTGTTTGTCTATTGTCCAAAAACTGCAATAAAAAACCTCCGGTTGACGATCAAAAGGATTTTCTTAAGTGTATGTTGTTGCCATGAGTTGCAATGGATGGTCGTAGTGGACAAGTTTTCTTCTTAGTGATTACAACCATCCGTTGCAAATTGTCCAGTGTGTTCACAACGAGTAAATTGTCTAGATGAATTAGTTTGGTTGGCGACCAAAGGTTTTTGGTTTGCCATTTGTCTAGATATTGTAATCAAAAACCTCCACTTGACAACCGTATTTACTTATTTATGGAGTCTCTCACTGTGAGTTGCAATGGGTTGGTTGTCATGGACAAGTATTTTGTGAGTGTAAATTTGTCATTGGAATATGGTATTACTTGAATGGTGAATGTTTACAACACATACGGAGGGGTAGGGCAAATTGGGGGAGGGAAGGGTGGAAATATTGATTATTAATTTAGAGCGTTGAGGTTGCTATTTTAAAGATTAACCCCGGATTGGGATTAAAGACTTTGCATTCATCAAGTGAGCTTCAATTGGGATGAATCAATAACCAACCCATAGAGGGCATGTCTTCATTATTATATGTTTGGTAGGTGTTAGGAAACCAAATCACAATATCTGTAGTTATGGAGTTCAAACTTAATATGTTCAAAGTGCAACAATACACTAATCTGACAACATTTACTGAGCAACTTAGGTTTTGTGGTGCGTATGTAAAATCATTCATCCTGGATGTAAAGGGGTTAGAGTAAAAACAAACCCATGTAAGGTTGAGGGTTGATCTATCCCAACTGCACCCCACCAAGTATTTTAGGGTTTTTGATGTCATTTTTGGAGTTGATTTTTCTTAAAGAGAAATGTGTAGACTCTAGAATAGTTCAATGTGTGTTCACCTCCTAAATGGATGAGTTTACATAGACAACATGAATCCCTGGCCTTATGGAGATACTCTTCAATAAAACAAGAGAGATAAGCATGTTACCACATGCACAATGCTACCTACACCTAGATGAATGACAACATAATTTTCTGGTTCATTGAATCATCTATTCTAGATAGACATGTGTATAAATAGATTAAATGTGCAAATCTATTGTTATCCTCCCTATAAGTAGGAGATTATCTACTTGTGGCCATTTCAAGGATGAACACTCAATATTATAAGTACCTTTATCGAGCATTCAACTATACCCCATAGTTTTTATATAATTTATTTCTTTCATTCATATCCGTCACTTATACATTACCACTACCCCTCCCTCCCACCCCCCCCCTTAACACACAACTTAGCCATGTGTCAATCATCAAGAGCATAGCCAAAATTTAATGGCTCAATCTAGACTATCCTTGGAATCCAATGCCTCCATCATAGCCCACACTCTAACCCTTGGATCCACCCACGATCATCGCATATGAGCCCAATTTAGAAGAATATCCCAACCTTAAAAAATACCAAGCCCTTAACACCATCTAATAATTCCATATTGGATTGCTTTTGATGGTATCATATGCTATTTACATGAGTTCTTTTTTCCATTTTCCCCATTCTCCATATTTCTCCATATTTTGTAGTTTTTAGCCTACTTGAATCAAGCCCATGCTATCATTGATGTTGTGTAGTTTCTACACACACCTTGGTGACCCTTCATGGGTACTTGCTTTGGAAATATTGGAAAAAAATGTTCAAGACGACATTGGGTTCAAGATGACTAGTAACTACAAGTAGACCCCACAAAAAGTTGGAATTTGGAGCCCAGATGTATTTGTGCAAAACCTTAATGGAGTTACACCTATCTTGATGCTTGGAGGGCTAGGTTCTCTTCCATAATCTATCATGTTTGTTGCAGTCATACCCCCACTTCATCAAGTATCCACCCCTTCTATGGTGCCCATCATTGCAACCAACAATGATGTCTCTTGCCTATGCTCCGCTATGCTCACCAGATGTGCCCACCTCAAGACAACCAGTTGTGCCTTCACGAGCCACATATCCCCTCTTTCTCTCTCTCCTCTACCCCTCACCCATCCCTTGCCTCTTCCTCACCTCTTGCTCATCTCTAAACCTTTCACTCAACCAATTCTCATACCTTATGACATTAACTTGATTTGTCCATCTTGAACCCCAAAAATATTTAGTGGAAGTATGTTGGTGAACAAAACTACTTAATTGTGCAAGATTGGGTAATTTGTTATCCCTTTGAAATTGGGAGTCACATTTGAGGACATTTAGACCATTCAACCCTAAATGCCAAAATGATTTCTCGCTATAATAAGTTCTATTGTGAATAAATCTTGTGTATCTACCAAATTGTTGCAGATTTCATTTAGAATTTGTTAGCGTAGTTTTATATGTCAATGTTAAAAAAAAGGATAATACTAATTCATATTATTCTTTCAGAAGCAATTACCAATGACTTAAATATTGTTGTGGGCATAAGATAACTAGTTACGATACTATCCAACTTCTCTACAAATCCATGTACTTTTCACCCTTTGAAAAAATTCAAAGCAAGTGTAATAAAATGCAAGGATCTTAGCATTGTGTAAATCACAATAGCATAATGTAAATCACGGTGTTCAACAAATGTCAAAATTTGACATTCTTGTAGGATTTATTTTCTTGTGATCATTGACTTGACCATACAAAGATAGGACAACTTCCATGGAAGTCCCACAACTATGATGGTACATATCCTAGAAGTTTCTTATAGGATGATATTAGGGCATCTATTCATCCATCGACCACTTTAAGACCTCATTCTCATTAACTTTGGGTATTCGGATTGAGAACCTGTTTGGGCTCATGCCCTCACGAGCTACTTACATGTGAAAGGCCACTCATATTGTGCATTGCGTATTTATGTTGACTAGGGAGAGAAGGTGCCAATTGATAAGGCTTACGTGAAAGAAAATTGATTGACCATTGGGGTTTGGCAAGTGCACATTGCTTGGACTAAGAGCTCGTATGTCAATGCCCCTCCTCCATGGTCAAGTTTTCCTTTCAAAGTTGCACTTAGATCAAAAATCTAACAAATAAACAATGGTTGACTGTACTATTGTGGAATGAACTCTATCATTGCCATTACAAGGTTATAATCATGTTTCAATGAATAGAAGAGGTTGAATAGAGTTATTCGTAAAGGATGGCAGATGAAACAATGGTTTAGTCCCAAACCTTGAGATTATGAGAATTGACAGAAAGTCACTCAAGTTTTTTTTTAATGCTTATGTAATCATACATAAAGAATGGTGTCGGGTTATTAGAATTGATTTTCTAGCTTGTTCTACGGTCTAATCTTGAGAATATGACACCTCAATTATACGACACATTTCATGTTGACCAAAATTTTTAGTGTTAATTTACCCTAATATTACGACTACAACGCTCATCATGCGACATTCTTTTAGGTCCAATTTATCATATAATAGAGGTAATTAATGCATGCATGTGATGGGATCCACACTAAAGATTTTCCTTGGGATCAAGAATACATGGTGAATGTATCAATGGGTTGACTTAACCCAAGTTCAGTATTTTGAAACTTGGTTTTAAAACAAACGTTGCAATTTTTGAGTCTTTGGGTTTGGGTGGAGGTTGAAGGGTTGAGGGATTGCTAGAATTGTAGAATATAATCATGTATTTGTGGATTTCTCTTCTTGATTCAAAATTTGTCCTCAAACCTAAATCTTACATCCCTCTGGATTGGAAATTTTAATCCTCACCGACTTATACTCCTAGATTTGCCCATGCTACTCCTCCACTTCTTGGCTCCATAGGTGTTGGTAGTTTTCAGTGGTGGATGCTTTCCATTTCAGTTATATTTTCAACAATTTTGGTGTTGATGACCATGTCTGCACATTAAACAACTTGCGCACAAATTTGGTAAGCATTGACCTCCTCCGCATTGGTTATGATAATGAAAGATGTTTACAATATGGACAAGAATGGTTTATTTTATCGTGCCCAACCAAACAAGACACTATCGCAAGGAATGTTCATGGGCGCAAAATTTAGAAGGATTGTCTCACTTTTGGTCTTGTTGTAAACACAACATGCCCTTACAAGTTGAAACCTATGATTATTTACAAATCTCTACGCCCAAGATGCTTGGAAAGGTGGTTACCAACATATTATGTGTGGTGGTTTGCAAACCAAATGGCATGGATGACATTGGATGTATTTAAGAGTTGGATGATGGGCCTTAATGTACATTTCAAATCTGAAATGCAGAATGTACTTTTAATAAGGGACAATTATGCTACTCATTGGCTCAAGTATGTTGATAGGCATGAACCATTTGGTTTTTCAACCTTGCAGTTCAAAAATATTACTATTGCTCTCTTACCACCTAATGTTACAAATGTGGTACAACCTTTGGATCAAGGAACAACCGCTCCATTCAATTCAATAAAGAAGAAGCTTTGGGAATGAGTTCTCTCGCAATTTGATTCTTCTACTACTCATTAGGACTTGAGGAAAATAGTGCTTAATGTAAGGCATCTTATTATGTGGTGCTCTCAAGTGTGGAGAGAGATAAATTCCTAAATCATACAAAACAACTTGAGGAGGTTCAAGATTGTACTTGTAAATTGGAGTGCCAATTTTGCCATGGACGATGAACGTGAGAAATCAAGAATGAAAGAAGCAACAAATGATTTGGCAAGTCTCATTTCCTTTTTGAATCTTGGAAGTGAAGAAATGCCTATTGTAAATATGTGCAATTGGCTGGAGAGATTGGTGGATTTGCCATGGGGTGGAGAAATCCATTTGGATTCATATTTGAATGAAGAGCCAATGGAAGGGAATGATGTGGATGACCAACCAACGCCAAGCTTCCTCAAGCCCATGGGCATGCCCAATTACTATCAAATTCTATAGTGGAGCAATCTTTGGAGTTTTTAGTTGTAAATGTGATGAACATGCAATCCTTTATGAATAAATTGAACAAGATGCCAATTTCCAACATCAACAAGCATCATCAAAAGACAATAGATTCTTACTTTCGTAGTGTGTTATATGGTGAAGACATCATCATGAGATTTTAGTGTATTTTAAACTCCATATCGTGTGATAGTGTGGACATGTTTCTTTAGTTAAAGTGTTCTTTGATACTTATGTAGCTTTATTTTGCATTGAAAGAGGCCATTTTCTTGAGAAACCTTGATAGTACGACACTTGAGGCCAAGATGTCATATTATGCAGAATATGACATCCAAATAATACGACACTTTCTTGCATGACCAAACGTGTCATATTAAAGGGGGAGAACGGTACTAGGATGGGTGGGTGTCAACCACAAACCCCCACCCTTATGCGTCGTAGTCCGGGTGAGAGCCTATGGCTCACATTCGCTTGTATGTTCCCCTTTAGTTTTTAGAAACACCAATCCCAATCCTCCATCCAATTTAACACGAAACGCGCATAACTTTTATTCTCAACAGGAAACAAGGTCATCAGTATTTATAAATATTGGGATGCCCCAACCACACTGTCTCACCCACACACCATCAAATCCAATACTAACACTTAAGCCTAACACTCACTATGCTGGCTCACTGCATCAACCTAGTTTACCTTGACCCATGGTTCTTTGAGCACAGAGAAGTCCACCTAGTTGGTATCTCCCTTGATACCACTTCCTCATAAACCCCTCTTAATTAGTTACCCCCCTAAGTATCACCCACATTTCCCTATTCCTAACAACCTGCCCTTAAACTAATCATGGCCCCCCTCCTTCGCTCTGTCTCACTTCTGCACCATCCTTCCCTGGACCGGTAAACCCCCTAGCCCACAGTGAGCTGGGCCGGTCTCCCTCACACCTCAGAACTCCAGGGGTAGCCGCCTGTTGGCCTCGTTCAATCCACAGTCCAAAAAACCGAGATCTCAGAGTACCCACGGAGCTCCTGGAGCGACCTCTGCCGCCAGCTTGTTCCCTGGAGGGTCAGTCGTTTAGCCGAATCTCATCCCAAGCTCTCATTACCTGATGCCGCCTCACCCAGGCACCGCCCTTAATCTTCAGATCACGTAGGTGAATTCAGGCTAACCCACCACCCGAAAATCTACATTCCCTCGTGGGATTACCTGGTGGCTGTCGCTAGAAAGTGGCGCTGAATCATCTTAGTCTCTCTCCTGTTCTGCCGAAACAGGAATCACTCTCTGATTCTTTTTGTTCTTCTCCTCCACTTGTTTGGTTGAGGCGGTCTGTCTGAGAATTCCGAGGTCTTACAATGTGGCTTCAGGTCACCCCTCCCCTCTAAATTCCGGCCCAGTGTGTGCTGCCCATTCGCTCCTCATTCAGTTGCAGTCCCTTGGGAATGAGCCACACCCAGACGCAAGCCTGACTGCCCTCTTTCACTGCCAAAATCTCCTACCCGGCAGCGGCGCCTTCCGCCTCCCTCCTTAGCATCCTCCCTACTCCCCACCATGTTTATGTAACCATTCCCCGCAATCGTCCCAGGGTGGGTCACAAGGCATCTCCAAGCACCTAGCTCCTCTGCTCGAGCTCCTAGCTCCCCTCTCGGCATTCAGGTGGCCCCCGCACAGATCCAATCACCGAGCTACTGCCCAGGAGCCTCCCCCTTCGGCAGCGTCCCCCCTGCACGTCAGTACCCGAGAGAGAGAGAGAATTGAGAGCGTCCTCCCACAACAGGGAACCCATTCCGAGGTTCCGGAAATTGAGCAGTTACCTAATCCGTTGGGGAGCCCCCCCCCCCCCCCCTTGAATGAACAACAACTTAGCCTAAAACCGGTTGGTGCTTGCACACTCTCAACCACTTGTAGACCCGAAACAAACACCAAATCATGGCCTAAGGCCTTACCCTCTATTAATGCTAACTGAATCTTGACTTAATTAATTATCTAACTCCCTTGATTCTACGACTAACTTCCAATTCCATTCTTCTAAGTAAAAGTCCAAGACTACTCTTATATCCTCCCCTAGATCAAATGCACTCCCTACACCAAGATGTCACTCTTTTTATGTTTTTGTTTGCTTTGACCACATCAAAGCCTAAGTTCTAATGTACTTCTTGAGTCTAAGTACGCATGTGGGCACCAGTTTGGGCTCACAGTGGGCCAAGCTAGCCTTGCATAGACCAATCCGGGATATAAGACAACATGCCCCATGTGCATACCTTATTCTAGATCCTAAAATTCTCTCAAAGTTTAAGAGGTGAAAAGAAAAAGACCCAAAACTTTCACCCAATTTCCGAAATGGGCTCTTATACACGATGAGTTAACAAGCTCTTAATAGAAAGTCTTCTCAAAGAAGGATCAAACCCATGGTTTCATCCCTCTTTGAAGGACTTTATGGATAACTCTAATATCATGGATATTTCCAAAAAGTTGGGGGCTTGAATGAATGGAAATCTATGCAAAAAGATAACCACTATTTTGCCAACACTAGTATGAGCGGAGGGTCTTAGGTTCAAAGGATACCGCTTTACCTAGTTAGGAGGTGGATACTTTCTTATGGCCATAACACAAAATCCTAAACACAAATTGAATCCCTTGAACTACTGACCTTTGATAAATATAGTATAATCTCAAAGTTATTATTTTATTATTATTTTATTTTGGGGGGGAGGGGGCACAAGTTGAGTTATTAACATGGTCATTATTCCGGTCATTCCAATTTGTCTCATTGAACAATCTATTAGCCCTCTGATAAAATATTCTTGTGCATGTTCTAGATGTTAGTGGTGAAACCAAAACTTTATTAAACATTTGGTCTTGAAACTTGGGAACAAGTTTGCTCTTTGAAAGACCACTTTCAGTGTATATTTTTGACAAAAAAATTGCAAGTTTTTGACATTTGATATGCAAAACTTGCACAAAAATAAATTGCACATCAATTGACATGCACGGTTTAGATTCTGACATGTAGTGTGACTTGTGAAGAAAAATACCACACGTCAATTAACACTTTAGAAATTGAAATGACACGTACTACTAGGCATGTGACATTGAGGTGATATTTAAGAAGAAAATGTAGATGTCAATTGATATTCATTTTCATTTTTGAAATCGTCACGTGACACTTTGAATTTGAAGTTGAATGTCAAATGAAATATGTCAAACATACACATTGGCCACTTTGGTTGACGTCCCAACATGTGTGTAGTTGAGCATAAATTTATCACTTGACAACCCAATGCAATTAAAATGAAAACCTAAATAGTGTGCATCCTATAGTTGAATGCCTACCACATTTACTTTTTGAAATATATAGAAGTGACTATGATGTCATATAATTCTCAAGTCTCAACCTTGCTTGAGAAACCCGTTTTGGGTTCACATATGAGCTCACGGTTATGATCAAAGATGAACTCTCTCTCTCTCTCTCTCTCTCCCTCCATTAGAACATTTGATTGTAAGCTCTTACATTAATATACCTAGCAATTGTATTCTTTATAAATAAGACGATTATATATTCAGGAGATCCTAAATATACATACATGGAAAGTGGTCATACTTACCATGATGGAAATATAATAAGGATGTAGATGAATGGAACAAGATAACCATAGTTACAAACGTGACCCATGTCTCTAACCCATGGTAAAAATAGGGTTTTCAAGAAACTTACCATAGATAAGAACTCCAATATAAACCCCTAACCCTAAAAAAACCTCATTTTTAACCATGCACGCAAGTGTGAGGTGAGGTTGGCTTTGTGCATACTCACTGGAGTAGTAGATACGTGGTAAAAGTGAGAGAAATTAGGGCTAATCATCAGGATGAGTATTCTATTTGGAGTGACCCAATTATGGCCAAGGAACGGGTTTGAACACCCATATGTCATGTTGCTATGAGTGTTGTTGTTTGAATTACTACAGTGCATTCGATCTAGTTTAAATGTGTGCAACATGGATAACAATTGGGTCATGTTATTATTTACCTCGTGTACGTAACTAATCCTCAAATGTCTGTTGGTTGGTTGCATGGGCACATGTGAGGCATGCCCTTCACACCTTCAATACAATGATGTATTATGATTTTGACATTTTATGCAAATTTATTGATTGAAGTTACTAGGAACATTTCCCTTGTAAGTACTCCATACATGTGGTGGATTAGCTATATATGCTTTGAGGTGAAGCAAGAAGATAGGTGATTAAACTTCCAAGGTATGGAGCAGTCAAAATCAAACATTTGTTGTTGGATACCATTTGATAGCAAATACCCTAAGAAAGGTACATATTCTTGCAAAGCAAATTAGGTTATGGCACAAATTGTCTATGTTGTACAACACATCCAGTTAGGCATAATTGCAAATAACTTTATTATGCAAAATGTTATTGTGTTATCAAATAAGAAGATGCAAAAGAAATAGAAAGAGTCTTGTGGAAATACCCACCCACCCATCCTTGTTTTGCAATGATGAAGAAGTTGAAGGATTTGGCATTTGAAAATAGGAAGTTCAAACTTTGTAAATTTTTGCAAAGTCAACTCTCTCTCTCTATAGATAGATAGATAGATAGATAGATACACACACACACACACACACACACAATGTTTTTACCTTGCTTAAATGAATCGCACAAATAATAAAATATACCCCAAAGGACTAATTACTTTAGGGTTAGGTAAGTCTTACCTAACAAATATCCATCATTGATCTTATACCATGAATCTACATACAAGGATAGTTACCTAATTTTATATTAAGTGAAAGGAAGCATGAGAACCTCTTTTCAAAGGTTAAGCCGCATGAGTAGTTGACCCTAAGTAACTTATGGGATTAGTGTAAAAGTGTGCGGCCGTGTGGGAGGTGTAGGCTAATTGCCTTATTCTTTGCTCACGCAAAATGGCTAAGGAACAAGTAGAATACTCAATAGCAGTTTGAGTATGTAATGATACAAAATGTATGCTTATGTCTTATTTGATTGTGTGACATATATAACAATTGCATTCTGATGCTATTCATCTTGTGTACGTTACTAACCCTCTCTTTGGATTTGGTTGGTGGCATTGGCATAGGTGATGCAAACCCTTCACAAATTTGGTTTGACGGCAAGTTTAGGTTCTTTATTTCATCTTCTTCAAAAATAATGTGTGTATAATGCTTAGGCATTCTATAATGATGAAGAATGCATAGCAGTATTGAACTTAAGAGTGAACTATCGGAGCATACTTTAGACATAGCCTTCATGCTTTTTTTGAAATTTGACTTTGTAAGCCTCGGATATGGAATGCCAATATTTAATACAACCTTAGGTGTTTGAATGCTCAAGGTTTTTAACTACTTAGACATATACCAAGATGAAATAGTGGCAAAAGCATAGAGATAGATATGCAATGATGTCATCCTAAGGGATGGTCCCACCCACCCTCCCTAGATTTGCAAAGGTGAAAGGAAATGCAATCTTGACTTTTCATGTACCTGGTACGAACAAGACTTTTTATTTACAGGGAAGAGCATTCTTGCAACTAACCGCTTGTTCACCCATTGAATCTTCACTTTGACAATGAATAGGCTATTCATACAAGCTCCAAAAATAGCGAGGAAAGTGGCTACCAACACAATTTAGATTTGCTAATCATCTTGCACTAATTATGTGCTTCATGTCCTACAAGAAGTGGGTGTAGAGAGTAAAGTGTTTGTTTAAGACCCGCCTACCTTAGGACCACTTCATACACGAGACTGAGAGCCATGACCAATACACTTCAAGCACTCTCATTGGTGGAAAAGGCGGAGCCGGTCCAAATTCACTTCACAATACACTTAAGGGACCAACGGAGTATGTGAATGCAAAATGGATGTAAAGTCTACGTGGATCCTACATGGCATCGAATGGATCATGCTTCATGATCGCTTGGACCATTTTCAAAAACCACCTCTTGGAGGTAGGCCTAACACAAAACGGGGAGATCATGACACTCCGAACGCTCACAACCGTTGATTTATTCTATTGTATCATGTATGAGGACTCGCATGAATAGAAATCCATTGAAGTAGCATTTGATTGAAGGCCTAGTCACATATGACTTCACACTACACTTGAGGGTCCGTGACCACACTACATGATTTTGTAGGTGTGTTGGGACAACCTTTGGACACTTTCTTTTGGGCTCTCACAATCTCATGGTCATGGCTCTTGGCTTGTGTGTGAAGTGGCCCTTAGGTTACTGTTACTCATAATTCACGCACCTCCACCCCAAATGCGCCTCGGCTCTACTTCAACTCTTTCAATCTCAGAAGTAATCAATGAATTTGAGTGTATGGTCACAGTCCTTCCTTCCCATCATGAATTTATAATGGGTCATGGTCATACTACCATCAAAGCTTGCTTCTAATTTGTTATTACATATTCAAATCGCACATTATTTGCGACATGTCACTCCCGCATTGGTGAGGACTTGAATGAAATTCACATGGCGGGCCCCAATTGACATCGTCAAAACTTTGCATATGTTGGTTTTGTAAGCGAAACGTGTGAAAATATGGGCCATGATTTGTAAAGCCATTGTTGAATTTGTCATCCACAATTTTGGTCCAATAGGGTTGATAGTCTTATCACCGATTCCCCTAGTTATATTAAAGAATTTTATTAGGTAGCATTGGAAACACGCCAAGTTCCCCATACATACATGACCTAGAAAACTGAGAAGAGGAAAGTGGATGATGAGGTGGTTATTGACCAACAGAGAATCGCTCATTTTAGAGTATAAGGTTCTCAAAACTTGTCATAAAAGTTTCCATGAAGGCATAATATCATCCATACTTCTTAGATTATGTTCCCGAGTTGATTAATTATGACTAATAATCAACTTAAGAAAGAGGATGACTTGCCACTCCTATTTGAGTTGGTTATCAATCATAATTGATCGTCTCCTGAACAAAATTTGGAATTTATGGATGATATTGTGTTTCCATGAATGGAACATAGAGACAAGTTTTTAATGACCCTTATGTTCTTGAATGAGCGATAATTTATGGACTTTAATAACCCTTATGTTTTTTAATGAGCGATAATGAGAGGATTTTATAAGTTATTCATGGACAACCAATCGACTTGGGAACATGATGTAAGATATATGAATAGTGTTGTGCCTCCATGGATGAAAACGTGTGACGAATTCTGATAACCATTCTGCTCTTGGATGAGCGATCGGGCCATGTGCGGAAATAGGCCCCCGAATCACAGGGAACGTCTAGTTTCCATACTCCGGGCACTGTTCTGCCCCCTTGGGAACGTGGGAGCTTGACGGGGATATAGGAGGCATAGTTGGAGGTAGTTACCGCGCGATATCAGGAACCCGCCCCACGCAAATAGGTTGTCTCTTCTCTTTCCCCTGTTCCAACTCCGACATGCACTATTTTCCGGCTTCGTTCCTCGCCAGCACCGATTCATGGACTAATTCTTGCGCGTAGGAAGTATTTGTAGTGAAATTTCCTCTGGTTCGTAGGTCCTCTCCCTTGTGCTGCCATTTACAAGAAGGTTTGTTATTTCTTGACTGCGAAGCTTCGACAACTTCCGTGAGGGCGAGAGTTGTGTTCCTCTTCCTCGCGTTGTCGGTGCGCTAAACCGAGGTAACCGATTTTGGTACATCTCCATTTTTTTGGATCTTCGCAACAACTATTGGAATTGAAACCTTGTCGAAAGGTTTATGTTACCAGTCAAAGCAATTTTGAATGTCTTCCTTAATCAAAGGACTAGCATTTGTAACATAGATTTGAGCCTTCCAATCACATGGACATACAGTCGTTTCAGTACGTAATTGTCGAGGAAGTGGCAACTTCTAAGTTCTGCTAATTTGAGTTCGCCTGTGTGCTCTGCAGGTGAGGGCGACGACGTCGTGTAACTTAATCAATATTCCTGTGAGCATGGGGGTCTCATTAGGGAGCGGATGACACTAGTGAACGGATTGCGCTCGTTCATCTGAGATTTAATTGGACTTTCTGTCTGAGAATCGATAGGGGAGCGACGACGTTTCGCTCCGTCTGCATTCATATGATTCCCGCATTCAACTTGGTGAGCTCTCAAATTCACTTCGATCAGAATTTGCATCCGTAGGCAGCAGTTTGCAGTTGCTTGTCAGTCCCCGAGTTCATCGCCATTCAATTGCTGCTTCTTATTATGGTCCCTGTTCCTCGCGTGAGATACTCTGCTTAAATTGAAATCAAAATGGCGTAGGCCTCTATCTACACGGCTTCCTGCATCGGAGCACAAATAATCACTTGCCACGAGCTTCACATTGATTATACCGATTTTATACCTTCACATGGAGAATCATTCATCACGATAGATTATAATAAACACCTACTTATGATAGTTTTTACTTTAAGGACGACGTTTGCGTATGTGCTGCTAACGTTCCAAATTACTACAGGATTGACAGGACATTCAGTTTTCTTCTTGTTGGAGCCTCCAGTATCTCCACCATGGCAGAAATTGACACAACAGCACCGTTCGCATCCGTCAGAGATGCGGTGAACATGTTTGGTGAGCGTTCTCCTGTTAAAACACAGCGAATATTTCCAACTGTCAATGCTGCAAATACAGAGGTAACTACTCCTCGCCAACGCTTACTTACTGACCTACTAAGGAGACGTAACCGTGATCTCAAATGCTTTAACAATACAGTTCTGTACATTTTCATAGTTCTAGGAGGTGTATATTTAGTGTAGTGGAATGCACTTCATTGATAAGGTGTTTGTGTGACATTCTGTTCGGCATTCTGCTGAGTAGACACTTCAGTTTGTATGTTATTTACGATTGTCAGTTACATTTCGAGGCAATTTTGCTATGTCTCTCATTTTTCCACAACATAAGCATCTCAAAGGAGATTGTCCTTAGAGAAATTCATTTATCAGCTTGGGAAGTCACTAGAAGAACTCCTCCGCACATGCCTGGCTATGGCCTGATGCCCTGCTAATTACAAATTGTGGCAGAAAATCATCTCCCTCGAGACCGATTTGCATCAAACGCGACAGGAACTGGCGCAGATCCAATTACACCTGGCAACGGCAGAGAGCAAAGCAGCCGGAGCTTTGAAGGAGTTGGCTGAGACGAAATCCGTTCTGGAGGAAAACAAGAAGAAAGCAGAAAAGGCTTCTGCATCGACAAATTTGGCATGGCAGGCTCACTTGGATGCAACTTTGGAAAAGCTTGCACACATGTCGACAGAAATCGAGAATCGAATCTTAAAGACAAACAATGTTGAAGTGGAGCTGGAAGAGGCGAGAGCACAACAAAAGAACACACTCTCAGCTCTCAAAGACGCGGAAGAGGAGAATAGTAGGTTAAAAGAAGAAATGGTCAGTAAAACAAATGCTTTAATGGAGACCCAAGAGCGAGAAGCTAAAGAACAGGCCAACCTAGCTGCGCAGAGGATAGACGACCTCCTCAAAGATCTGTGTGCATCTAAGGATTTGCTTGCAAAAACTGATCTGGCTCGACAACGAGCCGAAAAGGAATTGCTGATGAGTAGAGAGGAAGAGTCTGAAAGGTTGAACGACGCATCTACCACAGCAGCTGTAGAAATTGAGAAGTTGAGAAGCGAATTAAAAGATGCTGAAGGAAAGCAAGAAGAAATTATTGCTGCCGTGGAGAAGCTAAAGGATGAACTCAATTCCACAAAAGAATCTGAGAAAATGGCGTTAAGAAGAGGATCGGAAGCCAATTTGAACCTTCAGAGGATGAAGATCGATGTTGAGGATGGAAAACTGGCTCAAGAGAAGGTATGATTAATCAATACCTTCTCATATGAGCATTTCCTCACATTGAACTCAAAGCAGATTTTAACTGTGCAGAGTCTTTTGACTCTGCATCTAATATTGCTAGTTACCTCATTCACTCAAGATTTTTGGGTTCCGTTCTCTACACAAATATTGTAGCATGTGATCATAAATCTGTCATTGCCATACCAGAAGTGTTTTATACTATTGCCAATTGACTACTAGCCTACATGCTTTGTTTTAAGGAGATGAATAGAATGATGTTTATATGAGCTTCGTTGTTATTTATTTAGTGTTTTCCATTGATTGAAGGCCAGGGTGCTACTTATTCAACTGGATGAAACAAATGTAAAGTTGAAGACTGCAACAGAGCAAGAGAAGAGCTTGTTGGCATCTTTAGCGTCACTCAAGGCTGAGCTGAAAAATACCAACACTGAGCTTTCAAATTGGAAGAAAGAAGCTGAAGAGTCTTCTGCAGAGATGGAGGAACAATTGAGTCAACTTCAACGTGACTTAGACGTTGCCCTTCTAGGAGAGGATAAAGCCAGAGCATCTATAACCAGACTAAATGATGCATTGCACCAGGTTAGTGAAATAGTCTCATTGAAATTTGTGTCAAGCAAAAATTTAAATATTGCAGAAGAGAGGCTGTACGAAATGATTCTTGTATTTCGTTGTTTCAATCACATCTTCCGATATTAAAAATATCCTGAGATATCACTGCATGCCATTGTTCATATTCTTCAGTAGTACCGCTCTCAACGTCATAAGGACCGAAAGAGTAGGTGAATCTAGGGGTAGAGTTTACTCAAGCTAAAGAGGTCCTTTGTAAAAAGGAAACCAAAGACTTAGAATCAGTTTTCACCGAAGATGATCGTTTTTAAAAGCTCGAGAAACCAAAATTGTTTAACATTTCTAAGTTGACGTTGTAGTATATAAATGGAACGCCGACACTTGTAACTTGGAAGTTATAGCTAAACCTCTTATAATTTTGAATAAAACATGTATTCTACAACCAGATGAGTGCAGAAGCAAATGAAGCGAAATCTACTGCAGCCCAAGCGATGGGGGAAGCTGCACAAAAGAAGCTAGAATTGGAGCAAACCCTGGCTCATAGTTGCACGTTAGAAAGTCGGTTGCAGGCGGCATGCAGGGAGAAAGAGGCAGCACAAGCATCCGAAGCATTTGCTCTTGCAGAGGTTTGTAACCTTTGCAAGTTAGGCAGGGTTTGGCTCTCATCGTGGGAAATATTAATTGGAAAGCTTAATGTCTAAGACCATTCAATTAAACCTCATCACCTTAAGAGGAAATTGAACTGTCTCTCAGTAGGATTTTCTGCATTGGCTGAACCTACATCTGGACATGGACACCATTAGTATTGATGTTTGTTTTCATTTGTGTTAGTGGATTCTGTTCATAGCACATCAATATCATTCTAACTGGAGGTGCAAAGATGACCTCTTCCAGATCAAATATTTGAAAGCAAGGACAGGAGTTGATGTAGAATTCAAGAAAGATGGACCAAATGTGACAGTATCTTGTCTCGAGTATGAGACACTACAAAAGCAGGTGCTTGACTCAATTGATTTGGCTAACAAACGAGTAGCAGCTGCTCTAGCCCAGGTTAGTTCTTATGTATGGTTTTCATTTTGTCAAATCTTATCATGTAACTACTTGGGGAAGAGAAGGGGGACACATGATGCACATTTGAAAACTAGGTGGGAAAAACCATAGTTTTGAATCTACCTCTTACTTAAATTGAAGGCGTGCATAGTCTACCATGAACATACCCTTCTTTTCAGTCTTCTATGCTGGAAGCTTAGTTCGTTGTGTCACTTGTCTCTTTATAACCAATTTCTATACATCTGATAGCCTCACAAATAGATTGGATTCATGGCAGCCAGGCTAAGGGTCCTGTAAAAACCTATCCCCTATAGGTTTATGGCTAATTCATTCCAAATTAATCTCATCAGACTAATTTGGGGTCTTTGATGCTTATTCTGGGGTCGAATATTCTTCAAAGTCAATTCTGAGTTATAAGATGTTCCAACACTTCCACCAACTTACATGGCTGCCACAAATCCTTGGCCCTCACCAATAGGTACCCTCCTGGAAAATACTGTGCTGTGGCGGTCGATTTCAAACATATGTATATATTACACGCCTTAAAGAGAGTAACCCGAATGTATGCCATTGAGGCACACAATTTGTTGGGAGGGATTTATGGATAAGTATCCATGTATTTTTTTTATAAGCTTTCAGTGAAGCCTGCTTCTGAGTGGTCAGCCATCTCTCTGATACTTCTGATCTCTCTCTCTCTAATTCTTGTCTTTGAGGCCCTCCATATTTGATGCAAGTCCATACCCCCAGAACATAAACCAATTAACCAGCTTTGAATTGCTAGGCTGATGCAGCAAAGGCCGGAGAGTTAGAGATGATCATCAAAATGGAGGCAGCTAAGAACTTGGTAGATGCAAGCCAAATAGCCCTGAAACAGTCTATCCAAAGAGCAGAGGCAGCCGAGGCTGCTAAGTCTGCAGTTGAAAGGGAGCTTCGGAGGTGGAGATCGGAGAGTGAGCAACGGCAAAAAGCTACTGTTGCAGCAGTGATACAAGCAGTTGGCTGTAACGGAACTGAGCAGAAGAGTCATCCTGTCGGGAATGGGGAAGGCCCTCT
This sequence comes from Polytrichum commune, assembly GCA_950295325.1. Taxonomy (NCBI): domain Eukaryota; kingdom Viridiplantae; phylum Streptophyta; class Polytrichopsida; order Polytrichales; family Polytrichaceae; genus Polytrichum; species Polytrichum commune. The sequence goes on from OX485803.1 coordinate 72,070,361, forward strand.
GTACCGAAGGACCTTTGCAAACCCTGAGGCCGTTGCAGAATGTCAGAATGCGGTCCCCATCCGTGCTCCACAACCAAGAGAGTCGCTTGCCCAGGTGTTACAGTACAACTTCCCTTCAGATGAGAAGGCAAAGAAGAACAACATCTCCACAAAGCTGGGCTCTTACTTCACCAAGAAAGTCAAATAAAAGACATGCATTTTGGACTACATAAGCGGTCAGAGGAGAGTGGCTGTGAACGTCCACGTACTCAAGCCGTTTGTGGGTCATTACCAGTCTGCTCAACAACAGAAACTGGAGGTTATCGATGGAATGCTCTTTGCCTGGATGGAAATATATGGGTGAGCTGTTCGACGTGGTCTCCTCTTGGATGAGTGACCCGTTATAGTTTCCTAACCCATCTCTCCTGAATTCATATCTTTGGCCTAGGGCCATCAAATCAATTCTAGTCTTACAAGAGCCATCTCTTGGCAGAATGACTATATAGCGAACCGGGTTGACCTTGTGTAGGAAAAACGTTCAACCACAAATATCTTTAGATCCAACAAGAGCCTCGATGCGAACCTGGAGGTTGGCGCAGATGAGCCATTTTGATGTGGAACAAGCATTTGCAACGACATGGATGCATAAAGTACACGGAGCTTCGGAACAAAAATATCCCAAGTGAACTCAGAAGGAATAGGCATGTGGATGCACATGCCATGACATGCCGCTCTCTTTGCAGGCATGGTTATATGTTAGTGTGTGCTACAAAATAACACATACAATAGAGCTCTTTGTAAAGTAAAGGAGATGAAACCATGGGTGTAGTCCCAAACCTTGAGTTCATGAGAACTAACACAAAGTCACCCAAGTTTTCTTAACGCTTAAATTACCACACACAGAGTGGTGTCGAGCTATTAAAAGCCAATTTTTTAGCTTGTCCTAACAGGATGGATGGACCAAGCTAGCCTTGCATTGGCCGATATGAGATCTAGGACAGTGGCTCTCATGTGCCTACCCTATTCTAGATCCAAAAATTTCTCTCAGTTTGTGAGGTTGAAAGAGGAGGTCCCAAAAGTTTCACCCAACTCTCAAAATAGGCTCCAATATATGATGAGCAAACTTTCCCTTAATAGAAAGTTTTTCCAAAGAAGGATCAAATCCACAATCTTGTCCCTCTTTGAGGGACTTTAAGGATTGATATCTTCCTGATGTCAACTCAGCAATTGGTGTCAAGACCCATGTTTCGGATTTGCAGAATGCCTTTCGATGAATAGCGAAAGGATTCATGCATGGCCTGAATCCACAGGTGCTGCTTAGAGCAAAGGCTCAGCTGACCTAAATCGGGGTCTGAATCTCTCTTTGTAGAAGAAAAAGAACATTATTAGATGCTTCCGCAATGACATTAGGTAGTCATGTCACCCAGTGTTTAAGTTTGAAGTGTGCACATGCATTTCAATGTGAAGGGCTTCAAAATAATCACACTTCACTCAAACTTTCAGAGTTTTTTGCAACACTTCATAAAAAAAACTTGATATTGGCCATTTTCTATTGAATTTGAAAATAATATGATGTCTCACTATATTGAAGAAGTGCATGCAATAAAATGATGGACTAAAATTATTAAGATTCCCTACATAATGCATTTAATCATCTTCCAACTCCAAAGGCAAAAACCCTTTGGTGTCGTGTAAAAAAGTTTGCTAAGAGAAAACACAAAGTTTCTAGCTACAACTAGCATAAGCCAATGATGGGGAAAAATCAAAACTTTAAATCCAAAACTCTAGAAGGAAACATGGGAGAGAGAAAATGAGAGAGAAAATACGTTGGGAGAGGAAGACTCCCCCCCTTTTTTGTATATCCACTCACACTTTAGACAACTTTATAGCTTTAAACAACTTTCTAACTTCAAGTAACTAACTCTAGACAACTCATTATCTTTAGACAATTATGTAACTTTAATCAACTAACTCTAGACAACTCATTATCTTTAGACAATTATGTAACTTTAATCAACTAACTCTAGACAACTCATTATCTTTAGACAACTATCTAACTTTAAACAACTAACTTTAGACAAGTCATTGTCTTTAGACAACTATCTATCTTTAGACAACTATCTAACCTAAAACAACTAACTCTAGACAACTAGGTGATCACTCCTAACTTTTTTTATTACGTTCCTCTCTATGAAAACAAACCAAAATAACAATACCATATTTTTTATATCATGTAAGAATTTGCCTTATGACGCCGGTTTTTAATCAATTTTCAAGTCTCAAAAATTCTAGCCCAATCCATATTTTCCATCGGAAGACTACATAATGGCACTCACATCACTGCATCCAATGTTTCAAGTTTCAATCGACTTCTACAATCACTCTTCATCCAATTCTATTTGGAAAATCCACGTTCACATATAGTTATGCTTGCCAAGCCGAAGTTGCAGAGTTGAAATTGCAAGAGTTATAGGAATTTGGAAGTGTCTGCTAGAGTGCCAAGATTAGAGTCCACTTATGTTTCCATTTGCAAATTACAACCAGTGTACTTTGTGACAAGCATTTTTTGGAGAGGCCTTCAATGTGACTGGTGGATCACAATGAATGGATCATGATTAATTCCAGTAAGTCTATTTTATCATTAATAAGGCTTAATTAATTTGGTGAGCATACTTTCTTATTTAATTGGTCTTAATTAGGATTAATCAAAATTAACTAGACTTAAATACATTCAATCACACTTAATTAGTTCAAATGCGTATAAATACTTTGTGAAAGTAGAAGGTATTAACTAAAAGATCATAGTATTCAACATACTAAATTTTAAAACACTAATTTTAGTTCCATTTTAGAATGAAAAAGATCCTTTCAATGGCAAGTGACAAAAATCATAACCTCGGTGCTAATGAGGGTTTTATAATATTTTGACTTCCAAGTTATTGACATACTTTAATGGCGGTTTCACTTTGAAAATGAAATCCCAGTCAATTGCTTATTTACTCAATGGAAGTGAACATATATATATTGGATTTTGGACCTTGAAGGTGAAGTGCACTCAACATGGGATTTGTGGATTAGTGCCCTTCAAGAATGCAAGGGCAATGGTGTTTTTTAAGTCGGGCGGGCGGGCAACAGTTTTCGGTTAGGTCTAGAAAATATGGAAGATCAAGGCCGGGCGGTTGCCCCTGCCCGAATCTACCTCCCCTATAAGTTCGTGGGGGGAACTTTAACGTCCCCCGTTGTCTACCTCAAGCTAGAATCATGCAATTGAGCCATTTGCATGGCTATGTGTCTTCATGTGGCAATGTCCAAGAGGCACAATTGACATGCATAGACGAGCGCAAGAAACATGTGGCCAATAAAAATTTGGAAAAGACGACCAAGTTGAGAGTCGAGTCATATGCTCTCTCATTGTATAACTTTCCAAGGTGACATCATAACATTTTGTTTCAATAATATGCCTTTCCAAGGCATCTCATTTGGCACCACTAAGGTAGAAAAACAAAAAATGGTCATAGTCAAAGCACCTACTCCCAATCAAGACCTCATGAGGAACCTATAGGGTGCCATAAATTTGATCGTAATGGGACTGCATTTCAATTAGGCTAAAATCAATAGTGTCATGACACATCATGACCTTAGTGTTGGTACTAAAGTGAGGAGGAGTGAGAGGTCAAAACACACACTTATGGTAGACTCTAGGCATTGGTAATATATTCAGGCCAACTTTTGCTTCAAAAACTCATAATAATATCATTTGAAGGAATAAAACTATTGAAAATTTTGCAGTCCTCCTGAATTCTATCTTCCTGCATGGGAAATTTTTGCACCACCTTGTAATTCTCCATGATTGGCACATAATCTCTTAAGTGATAAGTTATGGACGCCTCTACTCTAATGACCACTACGGTGCACTAGACTAGGGGTAGAATCATTGTTATGTGAACACATAATGACTAATTATAAAAGTGGTGGCCCAAAGACGATGCAATGATTCATTGGATGGGTGTTGTACCACACCACTTGCAGTCACTTGTGGGTGCCATTGAGTTAACCTTTTGTGTGCATTCGTACGTAGAGTAGGATGTTTTTGATGCTCAATTTAGGGAGACTCTATTGTACAAGTATGTCTCCTCGTTGGGAAAACGTAGTTAATTATCTGCATGGAATAAAATTATGAAACAACTTGCATTCTCATCGTTTCCTTTACTTCATCTCTGGAAAATAATGCACAAAATTCAAGCCACACTTTCTGGCCGAATCAACTTATTCTCATCATTTTCCATATATCCATCTTACCAACATCATAGTTCACCATGATGAACATACGGCTAACGGGCTCACATTCATGCCGGTGCATGGATACGGGCATTACTTTTACTTTATTTTGTTTTGTCTACCTTACCATAAAGGAGAGTAGGTGAACGCTACTTGGGAGTGCATTAATTAGTAACCGCATTAGAAAAGGTTTGAACCTTGAGCACAATATAATAACCAAAATCACAAACAGATTCATCCGACACAGGGCAAGTGGGTTGAGGTGTTTATCACATGCTGGCATATCTTGATATTTGTGCAATGATGGGCATGTGTTAATTTTGTGAATAAAATAAATGTGAGAATGACTCAACAAACGATTGTACTACATGGGTCACAGAGATGTGTGGCACACAAGGAAAGCCGTTCGGTAACAAAATCCGGATGAGTTCATCAAGAGGGCCGGATGGAAGTTAGTTTAGGTAAACATTTTCGAGTTGTTGCGTAAGACCCTTTTGTCCCCTCCTAGCTATTATAAGCTTTTTCTATTTACAAAAAAACCAAATAGGTGGTATAGAACCATCATTAACATTATTCAACTTTGTTAGCCCGTGCGGCGGGCCCAGGTGTCCAAACAAGGATATTCCCATATTTATCCCAATTAGCTATAGTCTCCGCCTATGTTCGGGGAAAACCGACGGCTAGTTCATTATCAGCCGATGGATTTCCCCTCATGGCTGGTTCAAATTTCCAACCATCGGATGGCAATCTGACTGTAATTTCAATCCTCCGGCAATTAGCCGATGGACCAGAAAATGTCCCGGAAATGTAGCCGATTCTTCTTGTGAGTACTGGATTTCAGCCAGAAGCATCCAGAGCGCTATTTGTCTGGGACATCTGATGATGCACTTGAGGAAGTACCCTAAACCTTCAACTTTTTGAATAATGCAACCTTTCCATGACCAAATCCAATTGCTTCTATGAAGAATTGGGGAACCCTTGGCCTTCAAGCGGTGAAGGCATTGCTAGGTTCAATTCCTGCCAAGGTTATTAACTCTTCAAATTTAAACTTTTGAACATGCCTTTCTTTTCACTTATTCAAGATTTTGTACTAAGAAATGATTTCTAATAACTTTTCATACATTTTTTAAACAATTAGTGCCGATATGAATTCCATTTAATCGGATATTGGCCAATGAAAATATGAAAATATAGGCAATTGGCCGATTGATTTTACGAAAGACCGGCTCTTGCCGATGTAAATTGGAAAAAATCCGACCCTTCATAGCAACTACCGGCAATTAGCCACTAAGGGCCGCTTTACACTTAGAGGCCGGGCCAATTCGTTGTGTAAGAGGCTTGAAATCCTCATTTGTGATTGGTCAAAAGGCTCAAATCGGCCCCAACCCCTTTACATCTAGAGGCCGGGCCGATTTGGTGGTATGATTTTTTAAATTAAAAAATGTATGTTATGACACGGCCCGAGCTTGTTGAATTGGGTGCACCCAAAATGGAAGGCCAATTCTTGGCCTAGAGGCCAATTCTTGGCCTAGAGGCCAATGTCATATTCCACTAAAAAAATCTTCTTAAATAAAGTATAATTTTTTAAAGTGAACTAGATCCATTGGATTATGTGGAATCTAAAGGCTCTATCTTAGATTATGCTACATCCGTTGGATTAGGCTAATTTTTTTGAATCAGCTTGGCTTCTTGGCCCGAGGGCCTTTACATATGGGAAAATTGGCCCCCGGTATAATCTTATTATAATGTGTAGTAGAGGCCGGCCTCCAACCCAAAAAAGGCTGAAATTTTGTGCAATCGGCCTCAAGGGAAATTGGCCCGGCCTCTAGATGTAAAGCGGCCCTAAGACTTCAAAAACTTCCCGAACTCAGGTCTCCGCATGAATGTGGGTAATGGCCCCGGCACGGGGACCAACAGTTGTGGCCAAGAAGCCACCAATGTCAAAGGTGACATGTTATAGAGATTCTAGGCCGGGCCCATCCCTTGCATGTGGGGGTCCCACTGCCTATTGGCGGACGACTAGTGACATATTTGTTTTTTGAGTGAGGCTTGCCATCAGGACGGAAGCCGCCATGTCACTATGAGGTTGTTTACACTATGGGCCATGAAGTTGTCCCAAGGTGTTGTAAAACCTACGATTGGCTGTCGAACTCGTCCCATGACCACTTCAGTTTACACCGAGGGGAAAACAAATGGTCGAGTGACCATGGAGTTTGAGGTCCCCAAAAGACATATTGTAAGGCCTGCATTATCCATCGACATGGTCCAACGGGTATTGAGGTGGGAGAGGCAAATGAGGTGCTTTGGTAGAAAAAGGTAGGGGCCCATGGCAAAGAAACATTGCTATAATAATTTCGTACGTGAAGACAAAAAACAGTCGAACTTGATTTTTATTTTCAAAACTGCCTTTTTTGGGCATACATTGTAACAAACCAACACATTCACTTTTTGGTGCATGGTCATTCCTCTTGATCTACATTCAGTGTACACCTAGTGAGGAACTTTATGAACGGATTTTTTAAGGAAAACATACCATAGAAATTGGATCATGAAGTTAGACGACCATGATGGGAAAAAGACCATCTTCCATGATCCAACTTCATGGTCCATGGTGTAAACCAACCCGTAAGTGACTTGTTGAATTTGATTGGTGGGTGCCCACGAATCAAATTCAGCAAGTCACCTTGCTTGCATGCATATATATATATGTATGTATATATATGGGGCTGCCCAATATATGTGGCCACTACCTCAATGGCCTGTGGGCCTAGCCTGACTTTAATAGCAATGTAAGGAAGCGAGTAAAGTGCTGCTGAATAGTGAGTCGTGAGCTACTTGCGGTGATGCACCACAAAAGCATATAATCTGGCTCTACAGTAGTGAGTTTATGTACGCTACAGTAAATAGAATATTTAATGTTTGATTATGTTTTAATGTTGTTACCACCCTACTAACCTCCTCACCGCTAATTTTCAATTTTTTTGACAATTAGTGTTAGAAGATATGCTAGAAGATATACTAGAAGACATGTTGGAGTTCTCTTTTTATTATCGTTATTTTTTATTTTTATTTTTTCCCATATCTTTACTAACATTGAATTCAAGGATGTAACTTCCATATATTACCATAGTTGGTATTTAGTGTTTGATTTTACATTTAATGTTATTGACTTTCATAGGGTTGTTGAGATTTAGTGTATGCGTTTGTATTTAGTGTATCAAACACTAAATATCCTATTTAGTGTAGTGAGTTTGATGATGTAGCAAAGCATTGTTTGGCTTGGTACACTAAATTGGATATTTAGTGTCACCATTTCTAATTGACTTGCTCAATACTAATTGTGAACCGCGGTGTAGTGTCACCAACACTAAATGTTAACCCAACATTATTTGTCATTCCTTGTAAAGTTTTGGGGGGATTATAGATTCACAGTGTTGCAATTACTGTCACTTACCAAGTGATTTTTCATCCAAATTCCAATCATCCATGACGACATTTCATCACAAGTTGCTGACAAGAGAAGGTTGGATTTTGACCCATGGAGGGACTCATCCATCACCCGTGGCAATATTTGTTCACTTATACTTAAGAAGTGTCATCCAAACAATTACCATAGTGACATTAAATACCATATGTAGTATTCATATTCAAATTCGCATTTCGATATAAGTAAGGTATATGGGTGTCATTTGATTCATGTTTCACGTTCTCTAACTTCTACCAATTAGATTTACACAAAAAAAGACTTGTGTTGCATTTGCAAATCTATGATGAAACATGTGCAAAAATCAAATTCAAAATTGGACATCCCCTACTTTAGTCATTGTTATTGGATGTGCATGTTTGATGATAATTCAACTGGATACATAGGTCCCTAAAAATTATGTTCACAAATGAGTGTAAGTAGTGATTAATATTTGAAGGCGTAGTCCAATCTTTATTAAACAAGTGTCTTTTATGTTGTTTGCTCTTTGATCCTCACTAAATTATTGATCTGTCACATATGGGGGTCCGATCAAGACACTGAGCCATTTGAGATTCCACCACCTTATACTCTCTCTATTCCAAAATGATAGTCCGGTTTATATGTCCAGCTAGAAATTTGAGGCTCAAAGTCAAATATTTTTGCTCCAAACTTTCATTGTCAAGAAGTCTTTCGACACTGCAACTTCGGGGGGCGTTTTGGAATAGTTGTTATTTTCTATTTTAAGAGTCACACTTATAACTACCCGGTCAATGGTCAGTGGGCCAAAACTCGCCAAAGTTAGGAACACAAACAATCATTTTGGGACAAAGGGAGTATAAATGATAGTACAATGAATATAGTATTAAGTGTCACATGGTACTTTATGCCACTGTGGTGATGTTTCTAATGGCATCTCTTATGAATATATAAGGGCCGGTTCACACTATGGCCGTCGAAGTTGAGAGGCCGTGGGATTGAGTGGCCAAACTTTGTTGAGAGTCCAAAGAAATGAGCTGAAAATAGTCAATAAAATATAGTAAGTGGCGCCTTTGGCTGGGCATAGTATGAAGCCTCCAAAGGCTAAGCCCAAAGTCCTAACCTTTGGCCATGAACTCCCACGGCCTCTCGACTTGGACGGCCATAGTGTGAAGCCTCCAAAGGCCGAGCCCAAAGTCCAAACCCAAAGGAGCATCCCACTTTATTCCTTGCTCAAAATAACCCCTCCAATCTAATGGTCAAGATCTTGTCAATGATTGATATTCTAATGAAAAAAAAGTTCAGCCTCTCGACGGAAGTTTGGGTCGAGCATTTTGCTCGACCCAAACTTTGCTCGAGAGGCCGAACTCTTGGCGCCATAACTTCCTAAAAGTGCTGCCACCTAGGCTCTTTTGAAGGCGAAGTCCTTTGGACTTCGGCCTCTAGTGTGAAGGCCGAGAGGACGGACTTTGGACATTTCTGCATTTTCATTGGTCCAAACGCTTCTCCTCTCGAAGTTTGGCCATAGTGTGAACCGGCCCTAAGGGTGCGAGTATTGTCATCCCAACTTACTTTTACTTCAACCCAATGCCAATTGTTAGAACAAAGTTGTTATATATTTTTATTTTTTATTTTTATTTTTTTTGTTTGCATCTTGACGTTTTGGTAATGAATTGTTGTCATGGATGATTGAAATTGGGATGAATTACCACTTAGTCAGTGACGATAATCGCTACATTTTTAAATGCATAGGGCCCAAATTCTTTTGCAAGGAATGGCAAATAATGTTGGTAGTGCATGTTGTGTTTGTGGGCGCCACACGGGCGATTTACAATCACTATTGATCAAGGCTGATAGAATTAGAATTAGTGGCACTACATTCAATCTTTACAGTACCGAGCATGAGGTAGTTTGGGATTGACTGGTTATTTCCCAACCAGCCCATATTTCTTAGGTTGTGAAGCACACAATTAGCACAAAAATGGTTGGCTTGAGGCCTTAGCCACTTTGCTCATAATTTTCAGAGCTTATGTGGACATTTCATTCTCTATCAAAGTGACGAGGGAAGTGTCATATAGGCCCCTTTGATTTTGTTGACTATTGGGCATATTACGGTTATCGTATTTTAAGCATGCAATTAAATTTCTTTTAAACACATGTCTTTTGGGCATATGTTATTGGAGCCACACCAAAGCACATGCAATAAAAATACATGTGTCATAATAAGATAAGCAAATGATATGGATTGCTTACCTTGTCATGTAGTTGGTGAACCTCATATGAGTTTGTGTGGCATTGTCAAGGTGAAGATCCTCATGTTCATGAACCCAAAATGGATCATTGGGCCCAAACATAGTTAGATTGGAGTAGAGGTGCCCATAACTCATCACTTGAAGGATTTTGTGTCAAATCTGGAGGGGCATAAGACGGCGCAAATCTCTCCTATGTAGGAAAATAAAAATCAAGAAGGTTGCAAATTTCTTAGTAATTTTATTCCTCAAATTGAAATTATTGTGAATTTTGAAACCAAAAGTTGGTTTGAACATATTGCTAGTGTCTAGAGTATGCCACAACCGCTCATTCCTCCTCATTTCAACACGCAAAACCATGACATGTGCCATGGCGCTATTGGTTTTGCCATGTTCAAAATTTAGTCCCAACCTAATTGAAACTCTTATATTATGTAGATTTCCGATGGGACCCTAATTGGCAATATGCGCCTCTACTATAATTGGAACTCCCATGATTTAAGATGGATGAGGCTAATGTGGACACCTCCAATTCTTTTGAGTCATCCAACATATGGTTTCAAACATTAGAAGCTCGAGCATGTTAACACTTACGAATTAAGATCAAAGAATTTGAAATCGCTAAAATCAGAGTTCATGAAGGTGTTGATCTACGCTCTAAGATCGAAGATTTTTTGCTTCTCAACATGGTTTTATAAGAGGGGGGGGGATGATAAAATAAGAGAGTTTGCATCTATTTGGGAGGAGAAATAGCCAATAATTATTTTGCAAAGAGAAATAAATTCTAAGGAGAATGTAATTATTGTCCTAAAAATTGCTACAAATTATGAAGTGTAAATTTTAGGATTACAAATAGCTGATCTATAGGTTAACCCATAACAAATCATCTCAATGCCACTCATTGGCTATGACAATATCCGGAAGTTGATAGAAAGTTGGTGTGATCGGGGCTTAAATCGGGAGAATAGACTGTTAGTTACAAATGAACTGATTGAGTTTGAGACATAACCGGTTGAAGTTCGAGACTTCAAGCGAATTACCGATCGGTTAAGAAGAATCGATGGAATGTTCCTTTACTTCAATAAAGAAAAACCCCAAAAATATAAAAATACAACTGGTTGGACTTGAAAACACCAGGACCTTGACTGATTATATCTAAAATCTCCCGGAACATTGCCTCCTTGCAACCATCATGTGGTTAACTACATGCGAACATCTCCAACCCACTATTATCTAGAATCTGGTGGGCGAGAGGCCTACATGGAAACTTGCCCTAACTTATAAACAATAAAATAATTAATTACCACATCCCTTGCCCACAATGTAACGTTCTCATAAGGGCTGAAATGGTACAACATCTGGATTGTATATCAATCATCGGACGGTCAGGAATGCTGGGTATGAGCATGTCCATAGAGTATCCTAATCTGCTCCCAGATGATCTCCAGCCCAGCCTCTGGCTTTGCAGGGCACAAATATCCATCCTCTTTAACTTACTGTTTTCCTGAATTGCTTGCTGTAGTACATGTACATTGGATGGAGTGTTCTTCATGCTGAAAAAGCGGAGGCACAAGGAAAGCGAGGATTTCGTGTGGGGTCACATGCACATTTCGAAAGGTTCTGAAATGAAGTTTGGTAAGTCAAGGTAAAAGAATTTCAACATTCTTTAATTTTTAGGAGCTTGGTTTCAAGTTTGGTCCCTCTTTAATTGGATAGAATCATCCGTTTTCAAATTTTAATTCATGTGGAGGCCGCACACGTTAAAAAACGCCACTTTCGAAACGGAGCTTGGTAAGCCGAGGCAACAAGAAATTTTGGCTTTCACAAGTGTCTAACTTCGAGGAGCTTGATTTCAAGGTCAATCCTTCTTTTATCGGGTGTAAACGTCCGTTTTCAACTCCAATCCAAAACGGTGGTTTTGGAATGCTTGAAACCTCCGTTTCCAAGTGGAGTTGAAAATGGATGGTTTTAACTCAAAAAAGGAGGGACCAACCTTGAGACCAGGCTCCTCGAAGTTAGGCACACGCGAAGGTCGAAATTCTTTACCTTGGCTTACCACACTCTGTTTCGAAACCAATATTTTTAAATGTATGTGGCCTCACCTTCAAAACGATAATTATGCAAGGCTTTTATAACCTCATGTTTCTGATCGGAGTCAAAAATGGATGGTCTTAACTTTATAAAAAGGGCCAACTTGAAACCAATTAGGCACACATTAAGGTCCAAAATTCTTTTAGCTCGACCCACTCATCTTCGTAAGAAAACCGGCGTTTTCTGAACATACAGTATAGTCCACCCTCTATAAATGTTACACCTATAAGTGTTAACCCTCTCTAAATGTTAACTTTCTTCTACTCCCCACATATTGCACACTATAAATGTTAAACGTGTTAACTATTAACAAAATGGTACTCCCTTCTTTGTAAATTTGACTCTATAAATGTTAACGAATGAAATGTCACCGAAGAAGATGTATGGGATGTTTTAGGCTCTATTGGTGGGACTTCTAATGTCTCAGATGATGATTGTGAGGGAGAGGAGTGTGAGGTGGAACCCATTCCATCTTATAGTGACTTGCAATCTAGTTTTGGTACCATTAGAAGGTACATGGAATCACGTTCATGTGATGTGTCCAAGTATGTGGGTTTGTTGGTGCAGATTGAGAAATATTTGCAAGTTGTGCATGCAGATGAATCTCACCAAAGAACCATTGATTCATACTTCACCCGTGATTTGTAAACTTGATATTGAATAAAGTTTTGATTGGGTTTGCAATTTTATGAATGGCATTCTCTCACAAGGACTCTTCACAATTGCTTATATTTATAAATGTTAAGATTTGTATATTGCTCAAAAAAGTAAATTTATAATTGTTAACTGTTAACACCTCTATAAATGTTAACTTTGATCCACTCCCGAGGGTTAACATTTATAGAGGGTAGACTGTATGTGGAAGTTCCCTCAAGTTTGTCAGATGCGAGTCTCCGAGCCGGAAGGGGATGCCGACATCTGGCCAGACCCCTTGACGTCTTTCCTCGCTCATCGCGGACTTTGATCAGCCACTCCGACATGCTATCACCCTAACTTTAATCTGTTGGTGACGATCATTGACACTGGTGGCCATTGTGTTGGCAGGCTTAGCTTAATACACCATCATCAAGTAAGTGCATAGTGGAAGTCATCAGCTTATAAGAGCCGCGATGGCAGGTTCATCATCAGGCGTTTCAACTTTGTGGAGGAGGCGAGGAGAAGGAGAAGATAGGCCGGGCAGCAGCTTGTCTCCCTTTGTTGTCTCCCTTTCATGCCTTCGAGATCTTTGTCTGCGTCGAGTTTTACAGAAAGTTCAGATTCCAGGTTTCCGCGGCGACTAGTCGGCGCATGCAGCATTAAATGTTGCCTTTCTTAATGGGTTTCCAATCTATCAATTAATCTGAACCTCGTCTCATCCGAGTCCTGTGCCGCATGTGATGGTGTGAGGCTGATGGGTTCGGCTATGGTGACGAAGACCGGAATGTGGTAATGTGGTCGAAGTGATTAGAAGAGTTTTGGAGCTCTGGAAAAAGGTTAATTGTGAAGGAGCACTTGCAACGATGACATGCTTGTTCTGTAGAAGGACGTTGCAAGGAATGACGGGGATTGGTTCACAGATTCGGTACTAGCAAGTGCTTGGAAAAGGAGTTAATTGTATTCAAGAAATTCATCGTTCAACTTTGGAAAGCAAGTTTGTGGTTGGCAACTGTGTTTTGGTGGAAGAAAGAATTATGTCGTCACCCATTGGGATCCCAACGCCGACTCGGGTGACAAGCTCGAAGCAGGTGATTATGTCACCGGCTTCGTCGTTTCCCTCTAGGGGAAGCTACTACCGTACTCACAGCTTAACGGAGGAGCAACAAGCGTACTCTTTGGCTCGATCAGGGAGTTACAGATCTCAGTATGCCGCTGACCGAGCTGCTGAGTCGGTGAGTGAGCCTCTCCTGGCTTCGAACGAGAAGGATGTGGACCTGGAGGCCACCAAGTTAGAGAACGCCGGGTCTAGGATGCGTTACGACGAGAGCGAGAAATGGAGCTTGCAAAAGGAAGTGCGGCGGCAGTGCATGCTGGCAGGGCCCATGGTGTGCGTGAACGTGTTTCAATATTCCATCACGGTGGTGTCGGTGGCTTTTGTTGGCCACCTCGGGGAGCTGGAGCTTGCAAGTGCCTCCATTGCCACTTCACTCGCCGGTGTCCTTGGTTACTATGTCCTGGTATGTATAATCTCACACCGAAGATTCTGATTTTCCCTTTTTCGATATTGACAACCCCCTGCTTCTTTCTAAGAGAGTACGTGTCCTCTAAAACGTTCGGAAGCCATCGAATTACACTGGAGAGAGAGAGAGAGAGAGAGAGGACTAAGAAATCTGAGTGTTTGGGCTTAGAGCATTTTCTGAAGACTTTAGTGCAAATCTGGCAAGAGACACAGTCAAAAGATCGAAGTTTTCTCCTTGACATCATCCGTGCATTGAGTTTTGTGGTTGAGGTTTCTTATGTCTGTCTGTCTGTCACTCTCTCATTCTCACAGCTAGGACTGGGGAGCGCATTGGAGACTCTATGCGGGCAAGCGTATGGGGCAGGTCCCCAGCATTACCATCTGCTGGGAGTGTATCTTCAAAGAGCGCTGGTGGTGCTTTACATTGCATGCATTCCCATCTCCTTCATCTTCTTGTACATGGAAAATCTGCTGCTGCTGTTGGGCCAATCTCCCGACATTTGCAAAAAGGCGGGCGAATACGCTCTGTTTCTCCTGCCCAGCCTTTACGGTTATGCCCTGCTGCAACCGGTGGTGAAGTTTTTGCAGACCCAGAGTGTGGTGCTCCCGATGATGATCTGCTCGGCATTAACATTGGGCTTGCATGTTGGCATTTCGTATGTGCTCATCTACGTGCTTGGGTTGGGGTTCAATGGGGCTGCACTGGCGACGAGCTTGTCGTTCTGGCTCAACGCTATCTTCCTGACCTTGTATGCGAGGTTCTCAGGGGTGTGCGAAGACACATGGAAAGGATTTTCGAAGGACGCTTTTGTAGACCTCCGCGAGTTTCTCAGCCTGGCAATTCCGTCTTGCATCATGATCTGGTAAGCAACAAGTTAAGAAATGTGTTGAATCTCGTAATTCTCTTGTCAAGCGACAATTGGTTTAGTCGCATCTTCAGAGGCATATCCCAGGGTAGTAGGTACCAGTGTTGGTCTGAAATGTCTCTTTTTGATACCATTCGGGTATTTATAATGAGGATTTTTGGAATGCAGGAGGGTACAGGGTATGGGTATTTGATGGTATTTTCGTTTTTGATATTATTTGGGTCTATATACCATGCAAGAACCTTCAAACCTAGACAAAATTGTCCTAATATCAATAGTCCTAATATCAATATGGTTTAGAATGATATGGATCCAAATAATAATTCGGGTATACAAAGATTCGCTTCCCTTGAGGTACCCACCAAATATCAATATTAGACTGGCATCACAATTTTGTTAGCCACAGGAGGTCCTTTGATACCATAATGATATCATGCATTCACCTATATATATAACAGACCGACTTTGGTAGGAAATCTGTATGGTCAGCAGTGGAAATTTGGTGATAGTAGATGCCTGTCATTTGCTTGTCGTTATTTCTTCCCGGCATAGCTACACTCAGTAGCCAAACCAGGAACCATCATGGGTGCTGCTCCAAAGTTTCTTCAAGATTGTCATCTTCCCTAAGACTTTGTTTCGGTGTGGCTGCTGATGACCGGCCTCGTTTGCTCGGGATTGGGAATCAGATTATATTGGTCTGTGAACGAGAACTGAGAAATGCAGGCCTGCCATAGCATGTTTGTTTCACGTGGAACATTGTTGACATGGAATTATGACATGCTTGTGTCATGATCCCTGTCGAGTAGCCACTACCAAACAAGGCTAGTTCCTAAAGAAATTAGACAAATGTTCACCTCTTGAAACTCCATAGGATGTATAGGACTTGAGGAATCTGGTTACCTCGACTATCTAGAGGTTTCCTGGTCTAGACTTCAGGAAGTGGGATGTTGAAGCCGAGTCCTGGAGTTTTTTTGTATGTCCTCCCACAGCTGTGTGCCAGGATTGTTGCATACTTGAGAATCCCATGTTGTACTTTTGACAATGGATTTTGTCACAAGTGGTGTCGGGTTACATCTAATGGGAGATTCTTGCGCTGTTGATGTTCTTCACAGCTTGGAGTACTGGTGTTTTGAAATACTCGTCATCCTAGCAGGAATTTTACCCAATCCTGAACTTGAGCTGGCGACACTCTCTGTCTGGTGCGCATTCAAACTAAGAAAGGATTTCCCATTAAAAAACGATGCTCTGTTTTCATGAAACTGCCCAGGTTAGGGTTAATTGGGGGTTAATTTGCATCAATGCATATGATTACAAGGAAATCTTGTGCAGAGTCATTTTGTCATTCCATCACACTTGAGAGACGTGGAAGCTCGGAATCATGTTGTAATTGGTACAATATACTTCCATAATCGTGTACTTCCCTAGGCTTCTTCTATAGTGGAGCTGATTTGGCAAATTTGTTGTGCAGTTTGAGTACAACCTCTTTAAACTATATGATCCCCTTCGGCCTCAGTGCAGCTGCCAGGTTTGTTCTTCCTTCTCTCTTGTTTTGTTGAGCTTTGCCTTTTGATTCCCTTAGGACATAGGCAGTGCGTTGAACCCAGTGTTGGTCTGGTACATAGGTCAATGCATGGGATCAATAATAAACATCAATAATGATATGAAAAAACCTACCCATTGGCATCAAAGTTGCAATACCAATCAGATACTGATATTTGGTGGGTGTTTCGAAATGAGAGAATCTTTGGATACTTGTGTTATTATTTGGATCAATACCATTCTAACCGTATTGATACTAGGGCAATTTTACCTAGGTATGAAGGTTCTTGCATGATAGTTAGAGCCGAATGGTATCAAAAACAAAATATCCTCAAATACCTATACCCTACTCGCATAAAAAAATAAAATGTAAAATTCTCATTACAGATACCCAAAATGGTACTCAGAAAAGGCGAGAGCAGTCCAGCACTTCCTCACCTCTTTGTTTGTTGCTGCAGCACAAGAGTTGCAAATGAGCTCGGCGGTGCCAACGGCCAAGCGGCCAAACGAGCTGTGTGGGTAGTGATGGGCCTCTCCTCCATGCAAGCCATAGTCATCTCCAGCTTGCTTCTAGTGTTCCGCCATCAGTGGGGCTGGCTTTTCAGCAGTGATGCGGAAGTTGTGAACTCTGTCTCTGCAATAATGCCCTTCCTCTGTTGCATTGCTCTTCTAGATGGCATTCAAGGAGTTCTTTCAGGTGAGCACATACTTCCAAGAATCGCAATTTTGGTGAATACTGCATTATTGAGGAAATCAAGCTGAAAGCTGTGGACTGATGTTTCAACATAGCTGTTTATTTGTGGTTCATTTGATTGTTCCAGTTCTATATTTGTGTTTATTTTTTCATTTCTCCATTGTGACATTTAATTGTCTACAGGTGTTGCTAGAGGATGTGGGTGGCAAGAACTTGGAGCTTGTGTCAATCTGGGAGCATTCTATGGCGTGGGTGTTCCAATGGCGGCGGTGCTTGCCTTTGTATTTCACTTGAGCGGCATGGTACAGTGTCCGAGAGCCATCCAATTTACAGTATATTTGGATCCTTAAATAACAAATGGCTCCTGCAGTCGTTGCTCATACAGGAAAAGGATGAGGAAGCTTGTGAAGCTACAATTTATGACAAAGATTTGCATTGGATCTAATTTTATAATATAATATTTACTAAAAAACACTAAGATATTGACGTCTTGATAAAAGAAAAGTATTTCCCGCCCACATGGCTCAAGTGCAACTTCTGATTGCACTACTGCAAAGCAGAAGTCCTCTTGAAGAAGGTTAATCTCTTTATGTATGCACAAAACTGTATTCCATTTCTAAAGCATGTAAGTCGTGGTGACTAAACTACTTGGGTGTCAATTTTCATACATGCTATGGACAACAATCCACATGTTGCTTAAAGTTCACCTACAAGTGACGACTCCGCCCATGGTTCACATGTTTAAATGAACCAATGACCAATGACCAATGACCAATACGAGATTGTTTTGTCTCCACTTCTATTTCCCCCACTTAAAAGGACCCCTGTCTCGCATTGGGATCTCCTGTTTAATGGATAGATTTGATTCCTTTAAGGCATATGTGGCTATCTAACTATGACAGGAATCCGTGAATTATCTTTATCAGTCTGCAAGGGCAGTTTTTCTTTGTCTAATCAACTGGGGTGGTGAAATTTGCAGGGACTCTTTGCAGGTCTGATCTGTGGGTTGAGTGTTCAAACACTCATACTTGTGTATATTACCATGCACACGGACTGGAACAAGCAGGTGTTTAAGATACTTGTTCACAACTGCATTTTAGAAATTTCACATGCTGTATATGTAATAGCCCACTGGACAGTAGGACATGGAATATTAGTTTGGGTCGTAGTAATGTTAGGAGTTTTAACTATCAGCTATTCCCCAGCCATGTGCTTAATGAGCCGATTTGAGTAGATTCAGATTGAGCAGGTTGGTGTTTGTTATCATATATTTCAAGTTGTGAAGAAAGTCAGTTGCTTGAACACTGATCGTGCCAACCTTGGGGTGGATTTGCAAATACAGGTGGAGTTAGCAACTTCTCGTGTAGAGGGTGATGAAATTTCATATACAGAGGTGTGTTTCTCACAAACGACATCAAAGCTGATTCGGTCATTTATTTGTGCACATCAATCTGAGCGCACAGGAACTGGCTTGCTATCTTCAATTACTTAGATTGAATATGAGATAGTGCATGACTAGGCCAGAGAGAAAAAATCATGGTGCAGGTTAGGAGCATGTTTGAGTAATTATCAGGTTGTAATAATGGCCTGGTAAAACCTTTCTGACCTTATGCTTATTTAATCTGGAGTTTCATTTTGAAGTCGAGTGGGATGGGGATGATGTGCACAATCAACTGCACTTGTCAAGAAAGCCCATATTGACATTTTTAATTTGTTGTACAGGCTGTTGAGAAGTAAGACCATGACCCAGCTCTGGTGACCGCAGTTCTGTATACATTCGACACGACAAATATTGTAAACTATTGACTTAAAAAAGTAGAGACAGTGAAATTATAGAAAATGCTACCATCTTCATTCCAAGACCATACTTTTTGTCCCATTCCAACCAATCAATCATTTACAAAGTTGAAGCAATAATCAGCTATGATATCTTATCCTGAATTAAATAGTTTTTGTTGCAAATACCATTAAGTCTTGTTAAATGACACGAAGTGACAAATACTTCACGGTACAGTGCAATGCTGAGGAAAGCTCAATGCAGCATAAATACAATGCAAATGCACTAAGAAGCTAAAAATTCTCTTAGTTTTTTGAAGATTCCCATACAACAGTGATGTTTGTACTTTCTGTGATTTAGAGTGTTTATGAGAGCTCAGTATCTCATGGTTATAACTTTAGTACCTTTCTCAATGGTCAAACCAGTTTCAAGATTTATGCTTCCTGAGAGACTCAGGCTGAGACTCTTCAAAAGTCCTAGCACTAGGGATGGAACATCCTAGTGTTGGGTACTAATATGGACTTGGAACAACTACAGTTGTTTGAGCAATATCAGTGTCTAAAATACTGCACTACAGAGTTTAGTCTTATGTTCGGGGAAAACCAACGGCTAGTTCATTATCAGCCGATGGATTTTCCCTCATGGCCGGTCCAAATTTCCAACCATCGGATGGCAATCCGACTGTAATTTCAATCCTTTGGCAATTAGCCGATGGACCAAAAAATGTCCCGGAAATGTAGTCGATTCTTCTTGTGAGTTACTGGATTTCAGCTGGAAGCATCCAAAGCGCTATTTGTCTGGGGCATTTGATGATGCACTTGAGGAAGTACCCTAAACCTTCAACTTTTTGAATTATGCAACCTTTCCATGACCAAATCCAATTGCTTCTATGAAGAATTGGGGGACCCTTGGCCTTCAAGCGGTGAAGGCATTGCTAGGTTCAATTCTTGCCAAGGATATTAACTCTTCAAATTTAAACTTTTGAACATGCCTTTCTTTTCACTTATTCAAGATTTTGTACTAAGAAATGATTTCTAATAACTTTTCATACATTTTTTAAACAATTAGTGCCGATATGAATTCCATTTAATCGAATATTGGCCAATGAAAATATGAAAATATAGACAATTGGCCGATTGATTTTACGAAAGACCGGCTCTTGTCGATGTAAATTGGAAAAAATCCAACCCTTCGTAGCAACTACCGGCAATTAGCCACTAAGGCTTCAAAAACTTCCCAAACTCTGGTTTAGTCTCGATTTCCACAGCATTTGCCTACTAATATTAATATGCTCATTTAACTAATCCCTTCACATTCCCATATGTTTCCTCGAGGGGAGGATATGTAGTGGTGCAGTGGGCCTAGCTTGCTCAGGTAAAATCTTACTTGGTAGCAAATTGTGGGCCAACACTTGGACCTCTGATGCATGGAGGCGCACAAGAAATATACTATGATATAATTTGTATGTTCCGTCTTGTGCACAGTGAAGATGAATGGCACAAGTTTTTAGCTCTCAGAAAAGTACATATTTAGCCGCCCATATGTATCAATTGTGCATTTCGTATGAAATACACACCACTGTAATAGGTCCTTTTATCCACTAAATGTTCACTTGAATGTAGGTCCAATGGAATGCTTTGTGTAGTAGAAGATGCTAAATGTGAAGGGTGAAGGGTTTTAGGTCGTCATGTAAGTCTCCGTGGCATGGTAAGTGGGTGCCTGACATTCTTTGACAATTGACCAAACTAATTAGTATGTTCTTTTAGTTCAGTGTAGAAACATTTGGATTTTGAACCTTGTAAGGTGTGGTTGCATTGAAGCGACACTTCCAACTTATAATATGGTTTTAGGTGTGTTAATAAAATCAATAAAATCTCAAAAAAGTACATTGAACACGCAAAATCAAGACAAACAATCAAGGGAAAATAAATAAATTCATATGAAGCCACAGTTAAATAAAAACTGGCAGTTTGCATTGATAGCTTTGATCAACATATAAAGGGGGCCTCAACCACAATGGCCAAAGGTGAGAATGGTTTAATCCTAGCTTCTTGGACATTGCCTAATTTGGCCTTAGACAGTAGCTACAGATGTCAACATGCTAGTTGCTTGCTTTGTCCTTATAGATACAAGTTGACTTACTTGTCGCTAGTATGGCCTACCAAAACAATCATCACTAGGTAATGTGCCAACCAATTTGTATCCTTGCACCGCATCTTACAGTCCACACACTTGCTATGACATTACCCTAACTGTACTTTTCATTTAGCCACTTTAATCTACCATCTATGCCAAGAGCTTGACCCACAATACTAAAAAACGCCCATTTGAAATCTACATACTTTGAGAAATCCTAGGCTCAATCACTATATTCGTTAATTGGAGACTTTTTCATGATTTGGAGACTAATCAAAGACTTCGAGTCTCATATTGTGTTTAGTGCATGTTTTGATTATGATATAGATACTTATTATATTTAGAAATATATATACTCCTCATGCATGAATATGTAGAAAGTTCATTACCAATGTTCTCCACGTTCACAATATTGCATCCCAAACTATGAGTAAAGTTTATTTTGAGACTTTCCAAAGTCTCCAATTAACGAATATAGTGATACTCACCAATCCTTGACTGCCCAAATACAGATAGGTGAGTGTATACGAGCAATGTGACTCAATAAATTTGAGACATTAAGGGATTTCCCGGTTTGGCATAATCCACATTTCAAAATTGGTAGACTCATACAAGTAATCTCAACAGTTTGTCTCAAAAGCTTCAGACTCTCAATCACCTTTGAATTGAAATCTACCTAATTGCTCAATTTCTTACTGACAAGCACGTATCTACATACCTTAGCCTTTGTCAATCCCTTAGGTAGCATGCAACCTAATTCCATTCGAATTGAGGCAACAAAACATGTAGGTTATACATGAGAGGGAGAGTTGCATGAGTACTTCTCCCACTTGTGTACTTGGGAATGGCAGCTGTAGGCTAAGATTGGCTTGGACACTCTTCTAAAGCACTTGGTGACTGAGGTCGTTGGCAAGGCAACGCTAGAGAGGAGCTCAATCGTTGGTGTGATTTGTTGGTGACAAGCAGGTGCTGGCTGAGAGTGCAGTCAATGTCCACCTCCAACACATGTGCCTGGCCTTCTCGGAAATCGTCCCGTGAATTATCATCAGAAGAACCACCATGCGACATAGTCTCCTTCCAATGTAGTCTTAGCAAGCAATATGAAGGCTTGAAGTGGGTCCTCGGGATCAAGAGGCATAGTTGCAGGACCCATAATTCAATTCATTCTTTGAGTCTATGATCTCAATTTGAGATGAAGGTTATTATGTTGGCCATTTTGCCTAATTTTGAAGGGCTTAATGTCTTGAATTGTAACCCAATTTTGATGTTTCATCACCCACCTACAATTGTGCTATTGAGCTGCGTGGTATTGAGCTACATGCTATTGAGAGATGTTGCAGGTGGGTGGCAAATTCACCAATATGTTTCGCCTCTCACAACCAAGCAACACACACAAAACCCTTGGCCCTCATAATCATACAACGTCCACGACCTCCTTCACAAGCGCCCAACCCATTGCCGCGAACAACTAATGTGGTTTACTTAGACAACACCAAAATACACCCATAACTGCCTAAAAATAGTCATGATTACCCTATAATTGGATAGTCCCTGTCCACATAGAGCATGTATGACAATCTAAGCGTGCCCAATAGGTGTCACTTTTGGTTAATGTCCACACCTTAAGTTGTGTGACCATGGATTCATGTCAAAGCGACATATGTATCAAACTCAAAAATAAGGGGAGGAGGGGTTTTGCAAGTTTTATCATTTCAATGCATATTCACTTTCCCAATGGTTGAGTTTACTTACACACCACAAAGCTCAAACACAAGACAAGTGCATGAGTAATAGCTTTGTCCCAGCCCGTTGCACTCTTGCTTATTAATTAGCATCCCAAGCCACCCCAACCCGAGAGCCCATGCAATCATATAACCCCCCATGCCCATGCATACATGCCATATGCATGTATGTCCATGCCCCCATTCATACATGCATGGCCATGGGCCTCCATCCCATGCATGTATGACCATGGCCGCCACCTTGGCTCCAAACTCGTAGCCTTAAATAGCATGTAGCTCAATAGCACAACTTAAGGTGTGGAATCCATGGTTACATAAATCCATGGTTTTAACTCGGTGAATGAACTCTATGACCGAAAAGCATCAAGAATTCCCTTCCCCCCAATATATTCTGTTGCATACCCGGTTGCTGTCTCCAAGACTCTGTTTGTACTACATTTGTCGCTGATTCAATCTTTGAGTCAGGAATTGGAGAAGACATCAGCAGGCTGAGCTAACCTGTGATTGAATTTTGTATGTTTGTGGATGTCTATCTCATCAGTTCCAAGTACTAGGTAACTGGATCGAATCACTTCTTATCAGTACACACATTCCAAAACAGATTAGCATCAATTCATTGTTGTAGCCCTGAGTACATTAAAATAAGTTACTGACACATGTAAGAGTCCAATCCACGTGGATATTTTAGCTTTAATAGACGTCTCACTATTATGGTAGCCATTGCAGCACAACCATTTGTATAGACTAGATAACAAGCAAGAGAAGAGAGTGGATGACTAACCGTGGGTATGGGAGAGCAAGGTGTCCTACTCGACATGGTTATTGGTTATAACCTATCAGCTCACGAATATATTATGAGAATTATGGATGATATTGTACCTCCATGGATATAAAGTTGTGACTTAGTTCTGATAAGCATTCTGCTCTTGGATGAGCATTCGGTTATGTCTGCAGTAATTTATACTCGAAGATCAATGCAAGGGTGAGGTGAGTAGTGATTAATTGACTCTGTAAATTGCAGTCAGAATTCAATGCAACACATAATACTCATCAGACACATAACATCATTCACATCCGTATTACCTCCAGTTTTGATAAGACCAGTATGATGTCGTTGTTCCAGTGATAGGATTCAGCAAGCAACTTGGAATATATTAAACATAGAGAGCGGTGATTACATAGCATACACCCTGACTACTTTTGCATACTCCTGTGACAGTCAAACCTGTTTGACTGGTGGAATCTTCAGGACACAGCTGGTGGATTTGCTCTTCCCAACATGGTCATAATCGCTGCTTGAATCTACTTCAGATACATTAACCTTCTGTTACCTAGCGGAGTCAACACGGTGGTGTAATCTTCCTTCCTCGAGTAATTCATTGACTGAATTGTGACCATGAGCTCGACGATCGGCCTTCTATTCATTGATCTCCACCATTGATCAATTGTAGCACATTCATAATGAACACGAGACCGTGCAAAATATTCGTTCAAGAATTTCACAGCTGAGAAGTTCCACTAACGTAGATAAGATTTGACAATACTTCTGATCTGTGTAACACGTGCTTGAACCTTCTGGGACCTCTATCACATCAGCTGCTCGAGGTAGAACTGGAGGCAGAACCGGAGGCAAAGGGTCAAGGTCTCGTCTAGCATCCTTATGTGGTATTCTCATGAAGAAATTTCTTCAGACTGACTAATTCCGACAGAAACCTCAAGGCTTCTGGTCCCTAATTATAAGTAAAAGGAACAGGAGATGATATCAATAAGAATATAATCAGCTTGACCACGCGAGATTTAGATACTGCTACTGACCACTTGTTATACTGGTGTATTGTCATTTTGATTCCAGCCGTATAAAGTGATTTGACATGGCCAGTTCCAAGTATACCTACATGAATTAAGCAACTGAATTAAGTAAATGGGCTAGCTTTAGGGCAACAATTCCCCCAGGTATATTATTTAGAACTTAAATTCAGGAGGTGTACTCGTAAAATTGCGTACCGTTCGAAAGTTGTTCAGGTAATCTTAGTTGTTCCTTCAGTACGTAAAAACATTATGCAATAGAATGTACAATAGAATTTGAACCCTAAACCCTAAACTGAAAATTGAGTCGATGTAAGGGAGCTACTGCGGGGTGCAAAGAATCTGCCCCGAATCTGTTCAATAAGCATTTGATGATAGGGATTTCTATCCACGCATGCAAGATTGATTACTTAAGTTCATGACATGTGGAGCGCATAAAACTGAAATCACGACTGCTACCAGGTTCCGACTTCATTGATCATTGGGCCTTGCCGTTCCTTCCCGAGGTCCTTCAAATTCCCGACAAAAGTTTTACGGCGGTGGACCCTGGTTCATGACCCGAAGTATGCCCCTGGCTCGTTCTTCAACCTCTCCAGTATGGAATGACAAATGTGGATACATACATGTGTCATATATTTCTTTGAAATAACTAGCTAGCGACCCTACGTCGAAGAACCACTGTTCAGGAAGACTTCAACCATGTGCCTTTAGCGTGAAGAATTTTGTATGTACAAGTTGCAGCACTTTTATAGGAATAGCCGATTGAATGGCGGCCCCTTGGGCGTTCAGGGTATAGGTCGACAAATTTTCTTGTATATTAAACCTTTACTACTCGTGACACACTCGTGACACACTCGTGGCACAGTTACTTGCATGAGCTTGCACGATAGAGTGCTTGGAGGCTGGCAGACCTCGATTGTCAGCGGACAAATTAGCTTGGAATTCACCATTTTCTGAATTCGATGTGACAGGAATTGTCTAATTGTCACTCAAACCATACGAGTATAATATCCTTAATCCACCGCAAACTGAATTAATCCGGAGGATTTCTAGGAATTTGACTCTTAATTAAGCACGTGTGAAATTTGCACATTGCAGAAAGGATTCTTCAAAGTGGGGCTATGAAGTATTGCAACAAATCTCCATCAGCTTTACGTACCTATTAAAATTACTAATTTTCAATTCATCTGCATGGACGAATTCTTTGAGTACGTGTGCACAGTGAAATGCTCAAGAAGCGTACTTAAAGGAAGCAGGAGTGTCCGATGTTTCAAACAATACGAATTGCTTGTGCTCTTCGATCTAGCGGGTGGGAGGAGCCAGGGACATCGATCCATCAGGCTTTCTTTCATTCTTATGCGGAGCTGGTGGGTGAGTTGGAGCTGGCCATTGTAAGTCTCAGCGTCTCACACTTCATGATGATGTTCGTCTTTTGTCACTCAGAAGAAACCTATTTGAGCTTCATTATGTTTTAATTCACCTCAAGGACTTCCTCAACTATGAACCTGTCTCGTACTTGAAAGAACCGTTGATGTACACCATCCTAACGCCACATATTCATTGTTGCTTACCGCACCTCAAGTCAAAGACTCAGCATTGAAAGTAGCTGGTGATTGACTATCCCATTCAAAATTTCTTTTTACAGTGTATTTGAGAATAAAACACATTTCATTTTGCACTAGAGTGTCTCCTCTACAACTTAATTAGAGAAAGATTTCAATCCTTATTTCAAAATGTAGTACTACATCATGGTCCTAATTAAGTCTTTTGTCCAATTGGACCACCGAGTTGATATTAGAATCTATTTCAATCCTTATTTCAAAATGTAGTACTACATCATGGTCCTAAGTCTTTTGTCCAATTGGACCACCGAGTTGATATTAGAATCTATCTCATGAAGGCCTCTACTGTCTGCACTCCAAGTCTACTCTGGGGAATTGGCCTTTTTGTCACGATCTTGATGTGATTATAGTCCTCCCAGGCTTTAAAGCCAATTTTATTTCATGTGCAGAATCTGTCCAGCTGTTTTCGCGTGGAGAACAGCTACAGGCTTGGAGAACTCCAGTTTCACAGGATAGATTTCTTTCTCATCCACCTGTAGTCATGGCCCAGTCTTCAGGAAATCCCTTCGCTGATCTGTCTCCAGAGGATCTACCGGAATGGGCCAGCGCTCCAGAACTTGTCAACGCCATAGCAGAACAGCTTGGCGATGAGGCTGGACAGACTTTTGCACAGATGCTCGAAAATCTTGAGATTCCTGATCGAGTGAACGTTCGGGAGCTTCTTGAAGAGATTGAGGATTTACTCGGTGACCATCACTTCGATCACTTGCTCCATGGCTCTCGGCGTGGAGAAAGCTCAGCTCCTAATTGAGGATTTTGAACTTTGTCAATCATGACATAGAACGGATACTTACAATGGTTACAGTTTTATTTACTAGAAGGAAAAAAACAAATGACAAGAAAAAAATATCGGTGTTTCTTGTAACGATGTGAATGTGAGCCCATAGTCCTTATATTGATCATGGTTATTCATGATGCAGGGCAAGGTGTTTTTCCTTCGTTTCGGAAGTTGGGTTCCGTTTTTATATGTTATAATAGTAACGTATAAATAATATTAGTGTTTCAAATAAATAATCCCAATGAGAACCACATGTATGTTATCTATGCTCCATGGTCTTTTTGAGATCTACATTGCCAAGAAGTTGTGAATGTCAAACATTTTCCTGGCACAAGGTAGACGTGTCTATTTTGTTCATTTATTTTAATTGGACACTTGTATCTGGGTGGTGTGCATCTAAGAACGGAAACCCAAAAAAATGTGTTTAAAAAATATTGGCCTATCTATTCAATTTATTATTATTATTATTATTCTAGGTTTGATAGGATCAACATAATTGATGATGCCTCCATAAGCACATTATGACTCCGATACTTTTGACTTTCAAAATTCGTACCAGAGACATGGGCACTCAATAAGCTCTTTTGACTTCAAATGCTAAAATCTCTTATCGCATTCACGGATCACTTCAAAATTCCAACTCTGAAATCCAAGTTCAAATTCAAGTCAAACATCAAAACTATCCATATAAGATATGCTTATGTTAAATCTTTTGAGATGGATGTCAAATACATAAATGTATTATCACAAGATAAAGCACCCTTAACCAAATAAAACTTTTAAGAAAAACCATTCTCAAAAATTTGCAGTTTACAAATTGTGGTGGTCATAACACGACTAAGGACATAGTTGTAGATGAGTGGCTGGTCATGATACCCCACCTATTATTATGATAAAAATAATCAACCAAAGCATAATGAAATTCATGGTCTAAGATGTATCTAGGGTTGTCTCACTCTTCACAAAATCAACACCAAAACTAGGAGATCTACTCCTAAGGATTTCATGTAGCCTTATGATTTTTATGGGCACATGTGTTAACCAACTGTTTTATATGGGAATATTATGGTGGAAAATTTTAAGTGACTTTAATATTATGATGAATTGGTAGCATTTTTAGAACTCTAAGTTCAATCCAGACAACCCAATGAATAAATTGAAAGAAAGACTAGTAGTGGCAATTCATGAAGTGGTAGCCCAATTAAATAAGGGGATATTGATAAGGCATAATTTTTGACATAATGGCCACCCCCGGGTGCACAACTTCCATATTATTCGCAAAGTGCATCGGCATTAAAACAGCTTAGAGAACAACTTTTGTAAAAATTATATCAAATTATAAAAAATTAAAAGGACCAAAAAGTTGGGTGGAGACCAAATAAAATAAAATGATATGTAAAATATTTTTGGTTGCATTTTTATTTTAAAAAACTCCACAATGTATATAAAGAATTGAAACACCTTTTAAAAACAACCTTGTAGAGTGTCTAATTTAAAAAGATCCACATGAGTAGTTTCCTCTAATTAAAATTAAAAGTAATTGGATTTTTTATATAATAAAATATTTTCAAATTTTAATAAAAAAACCCAAAAATCTAGGTAGTTTGGCCTATGTCACTTGTATTGATAAAATTCATATAATTAGGTTTTGAATGCAATTATATGCTTCAAAGAATATTGATTTTATGTATATAATTATATTTTTGGATTCCTTGTTAATATGGCTACAAGAATTTCCTACATTAAAATTTATATATATATATATATATATCTCACTTGAGATTGGACTAAAATGCATTATAAGTGATTATAATCAGCGCCATATAATATTGGAATTGCGTACCCGGTGTCGGGTAGAGAGGGTTCCGCCTTGGGAAAGCACTGGGCTTCTGGCTGCAACTAGATTTTATCGGATCCGTCGAATCTTCTGGTCTTCAATCGAGTCTTCTGGTTTTCTAGTCTTCAATTTCTTCAATTTCTTCTAATCTTCAACCTCTTTCCCGTCGACCTATCCTGTTGCGGCTCTATATGGGTAAAGGGTAAGGGTAGTGTGATAAGAAACCACGGGCTTCGGACGGGTAAAACGGGACATCAGAACACGAGTTGACGTCCAAAAGATTGGCTCCTAAACTTTCAAACCCACGGTGACCAGCAATCGCGCCTCACCAGTGGAAACGACAGAAAACAACCTTGTGGGTGATCAATCCCACTTCGTTGTCACAAACAACCTTGTGGGTCATTAATCCCACTTCGTTGTCACACAGGAAACAAATTACGATGCAGAAATGAAATGCAACTAGCCTCCAAAACCGGCTTGGAATCACACACACAAGAAAAAGACAACGTGCCACAAGCAACCACACATTCAAGTCTTGAAGCCTTCAATTCTTCAATCTGTCCGTCTTCTATGGTCGGTCGAAGTCTCAGTTCTTCTTTTAAGAACCAACAGACTTCCCTCCACTCAAACAAGCACAAATCTTGATTGCTAACTTCCAAAACAACAAGTGAGATCTCTCATGAATCACAAATCCCTCGTATTTTATTTCATATTCTTCTCAAAACAACTCACACCGTGAGCTTCGAATCCACTTCTCTCTTTCCACAACTTCTCTCCCACAATAATCACATAACATCTTTCCTTCACCACCTCTCCCTATCCATGCGAGAGACAAAGTTTAATCTTATCCTCATCACATGGCTTCTAATCACCCATTGGTCCAAAGTAACTCAAGATAACTAAAAGACAAAAATAAACTATGAGTAAATAAAAAGGTAATCTATTTCTATCATTTGGTAAAGGTAACTAAGAGTAACTATGAGTAAACATAAAGGTAAGCAACTTCTATCCTTTGGTAAAGATAACTAAGAGTAACTATGAGTAAATAAAAAAGTAATCTACTTCTATTCTTTATTATTTTTCTCCAAGACCAAGAATCACAATGCAATATTAAATACGTACACATCTATATAGTGTACGTATTTACATCACGACACCGGGGGCCACCTCCTACCTTGTTTCTTATGTGGTAGATTTGAACACAAGGATTTTTTTTGCCCTCATAAGGAAGAAGCCCAAGCAATGTCCAGAAATAGACAAGCACAACAACCGCCTAAGCCAAAAGTTAATCCTCAAGTAGAAGAGGTAGATGTCAATATGGCGTTAGCAGTCACCACGCAAAACAAGGTTTCAGAGGAAGTCGCATTCAAAGATAGGGAAACCATTAAAAAAATTTGCTAGAGGATTGGAAATGCAAGGATTATATCAAAATAGGTTTTTTTTAGGCCATTCAATCGTTACAATCAGAGGAGATGGAAGGACCTAGTCAATTTACTGAGTGGGCAAGACTCACGGTGGTGGAGATACCCAAATTAGTCAAGCAAGATATTTAGGTAGAATTGAAGGAGGTATTGTCAGATATAGGTTCGCAAGTGCTAGACAGTAAGTATACCTCAACCCTTGAACAATTTATGTAGTTAGCACAAGTCCTTAGACGGCATCTTACTACACCATCATTAGTGAAACTTGCTAATCGAGTAGAGATTTAACATTATGAAAGAAACTGTAGTTGCAAGAGCCATTGATCATCATATTGTAATAATTCCAGTACAAGTTGGACGGAATATGGCAGAAGATCTTTTGCCAGATGGGATATCACGCATTAATATCATCACAGTAGACCTGAGAAAACAATTAGGTTTGCTAACCCCAAAACCCACACCATATAATTTATGAATGACGGATCAAACTATGGCTTAAACGGTAGGATTAATTAAGGACAATTGAGTTGGTATTCACAATATACCATATACCGTAACATTTACTGTGATAAACAATAGTGTGAAAGATGACACTTACTCAATGTTATTGCACATGCCGAAGAAATTTGAAGGCCTTGAAAGAAGGAATGTTAGGAACATAGTAGGCTTGTTTTGTTATTTTAAATAATAACTTATAGCAGTAAAGGAATTAATCAAGTAGACAAGATCTTGGTATGCTAGCCCAATACCGTATGACCTTGGTAAGGATATGGGATTATAAGAGTAAAGTCTGGGATAGTGTAAGAAAGAACCAGTTGGGGGGTTATACCATTAAGGGCAAGGTATGAGAGGTGAAGGAGGAACTATCGAATAAGCTATCTAACTACCGGATGGTTTGGAATGGCAACGATAGGAGGTCATACCCTCCTCCAGACTTACAATGTTACTAGGATTGTGGAGTAAGGTAGCCATGCACAGAGAGGACGGTAGGTAATGAATATAGACG
The DNA here is from genome assembly GCA_950295325.1 of Polytrichum commune. Classification (NCBI taxonomy): domain Eukaryota; kingdom Viridiplantae; phylum Streptophyta; class Polytrichopsida; order Polytrichales; family Polytrichaceae; genus Polytrichum; species Polytrichum commune. Next base: position 72,101,779 of record OX485803.1, read on the forward strand.
TAATTAAGGCTAAAGTGACGAGGAAAGGGTCAATACCAATAGAAGGGGAGGGATTGGTAGCAATCCTAGAACTAGAGTCTTGGTGACTGAACATAATAATTGTATGGTTGGGAGATGGAATTGGAAGCGGTAGTATCAAGGGGGTTAATTGGTAATATACTATAACCGGTAGCTCAGTAGTCCAGTACGGGGAATGATGATAAGTTGGTAGGACTTAGAGAAGCATGGGCGGTATAGACATGATTACCGTACTATGGTAAAACTGTTAGGTTGTAGAAGGGTAGGAGGGAGTCGAGTATGATAAGAACAGTTGATTCTACTAGGGGTAGAATAAAATATTCTACAACATTCGTTGTCATTTATAAAGTTTTTTCTTGCTTAAATTTTTTTTGATTTGGCCTCAGTTGACTACTTTGTTTTTTACACGCTATATTGTTGAATAAATATGCTCATAGTATGCTATACTTGTTTATGATACAATGCACATGTAACAAAAATATGTGTTACATAAGAGATGCACTCCATATTAGGCACCACGGGCCTTGGCTTGGTGGTTAGGGCTCATGACCCCCAATGAGGAGGTTGTGGGTTCTATTCCCCATGCCGGCGTGGTGCTCACCACCTTAGTCCACCCAACTATGGTGGGGGGTCCTTGGACCTTGTTGTATGGGTACCTCAAAGCCCTTTGGGGGGATACCATGTCCGGTATCTTCAAGGCACTAGTGGCTAGCTAGGAACTTGTATAGTGTGGCACTATAGTGTCCATCCTCGAAAGGGGAGAGTAGTATTTGTCCCAATATCCCCTTGTCCAGTGGGCATCGGGTCATTGGCATTACGAACGGACACTTTATTCACGCCGGCCCCTTGCTTGAAAGGGGTTGGAGTTTCTATCTATCTATTTGCACTCCATATTTGAGGTTGATTTTTTCCATTTCTATTTTAGCCTTTTAGGTCGATCTGCCAATAGAACTACATGTTTACAATTTCAAGCGTACAAAATTCATGCACAAGTCTACATTTACTTAAAATTTTAAATCTTATTCCCCTTCTTCTACATTAAAAAATGACTCTTTATGTAGTATTGATATGTGGAGCATCATAGGCACATGCTTTGGTTGCAATACACAAATACATGAACTTTTACAAATAGTCTAGAATACGAACAACATCAATAAATAAAATTGCTTATTAGTAACTCATTTGGTACGAGATTTGATTTGATTTAACTAGACTCAAGCCTAGGGGATGGACTCTTCATTGGAAACCTAAATGATGTGTGTGGGTGATTATAAAATAAAATCTCTTATATACGAGAAATCTATAGCGTCAAATAAATGTACACAACATTATAATGTTAATTTGGGATTTTTTGGGCATTTTGAGACATTTACAAACATAAGAACATAGATAAAATCACACAGATATTGGAGAATGTTGTAAGATGCAAATACTTTCAAGCGGGTATTCATATCAAGAACCCAATTAAGAATTCATATCAAGATGGTTTAGGTAGGACAATCCAAACATTAGACCATATTGAAGGGGAAATCGTATAACACTCATATCATTGCAAGTAGAATATACAACGTATGGCATTAATTGAATAGCATACTAACGCCACAAATCCATTGGATAGTGTGACCAAAAATCATCATGCCTATGCGCAATGTCTACACCTACAATGGCCTCTAGAGCCTTGGATTAGGTAGGACAATCCAAACATTAGACCATATTGAAGGGGAAATCGTATAACACTCATATCATTGCAAGTAGAATATACAACGTATGGCATTAATTGAATAGCATACTAACGCCACAAATCCATTGGATAGTGTGACCAAAAATCATCATGCCTATGCGCAATGTCTACACCTACAATGGCCTCTAGAGCCTTGGATTAGGTAGGACAATCCAAACATTAGACCATATTGAAGGGGAAATCGTATAACACTCATATCATTGCAAGTAGAATATACAACGTATGGCATTTAAATTGAATAGCATACTAACGCCACAAATTCATTGGATAGTGTGATAAAAAATCATCTTGCCTATGTGCAATGTCTACGCCTACAATGGCCTATCTAGCCTTGGAGACTGCATCTTTTTCTTTTGCCGCCGATTCTTTTGCTCGCATGGCTTCAACATTCTTGAAAATCTCCGCACCGTGACTATAGCCAAGGTCAGGACGTGGGCCCACCATAACATTTTTTGGAGTCCATCAAGCGCCCGATTTATAGGACGAAGAATTCGAATACGATGAAGTGGACTCTCTTGCATTTCTGGGCATGGCGTACAAATGCTTCAACTTGATGGACACACTGGACCGCGGAGGTTTAGGGCTAGACGCAACCTGCAACTCATCAGACCGGCAAACATGTGTTACTTTGAAAAGAAAGACCCAAACATGTGACCTAGTTCTTTCAAGATAGACGGATTGTAATGTATGGTTTAGCCATGCGGGGGTTGGTTTGTGGGGGGTCACCTTGGCATGAGGGGCACTCACATCCGAGTTAGCTTGGAGAAGCAAAACGTCCCGCAAAGGAATGTGGAGGGGTCCACTCTTTGTAGGCCGAGCGTCCATCTGCAACCGCCGTTGAACAATCCATTCACACTATCCTAAGTGTCCATCTACAAAAATGTTTGTGCGCCGCCAAAAATTGAGCATAGTTGCACGTGGGGATAGGGGCGGGAGGGTGGTGTCAGCCCTAAACCCCCAGCCTTGTGCATCGTAGTCCGGGTGAGAGCCTATGGCTCACATGTACTTAATTAATCCCCTTAGCCTCGGAATCCAACTCCCAATAATCCTCCAATACGAATATTGAACACACAACTTTTATTCAAGATTGAGAGGTAACAAGTATTTAAAAATACTCTCCTTCCTCTTAGTCATTGCCACACCACTCACAAGCCTCTAACACACAACCATGGGATAATTAACTAACCAACACAATATCCCAATGGTCTTGGGCAATGCCAATTGTACCTTTGGCATACCCCTCTTATTAACTCACTATACTAATCTATCCAGCCCACCCCCTAGCTTCCAACCTTTGGCTCCACCTATCAACCTCACTCACACTGCTACCAAGGTGAAATCACAACAGTGCACCTAATGCTCTGCCCAACCAGCACAATAAGCTGGGCTTAGCTCAAATGACCGTAGTCAGGGACCCTTACTGTTCCAGCCACCTGGCAGCCCTTGGGAGCCCCTTGGATAGCTTCCCGACTCGGCCACTGTGAGTTAGCCTCCAAGGCAGCTCTACCACTGATTTGAGGCCGCAACTCCCCTCACCATACCCACCTCCGCTGCCACATGAGGAGGAGAAGTGGCAAGTGCCCAATTTGGGAATTCTTGTAAACAACTCCAGCAGCTGCGGCAAGGTGATGCCCACTTCCACTTGTCTCTTCCCATTGGTTAGAACATGGCAGATTGGTTTGCATGCAGCTCAAAATTCATTTAGATGCACCTAGCTTTGACTGTAGCGATGATCGACTCTTCGCTTGCTGAGAATTCAGCAACATTGTCCAGGCTTACCATTGTCGAGCCAGGTGAAGAATGCTGGTGGCCAATGCAGCTCAGCTGCTGCTGAGAGATCTGAAACCATTGTCAGCAGCAATGCAGGCTAGAACTCCTCACCTCTTTCGACCATCAGTGAACCTTCCTCAGATCCAGCAATGTGTTTTCACCCTTGTATCTACGCCGAAATCCCTCGCCTAATGCCCTAACTTCCAGCCTAGTCGCCGAACAAGGCCCCAACCTCACTCCCTGTAATCACCTTCACTCAGTCAACACTGGCAAGAACTTCTTTGGCGCTTCTGCACCCACAACAGCTCCTCAAATCCGCCCAAACTCTGCTTCCGAAGCAGCCTCCCCTGTTACCAACCGATTCAGGGTTCACCCTTCACACAGAAGGCCGTAAAAATCACCATGTTTGCAATCTGTATTGAGCTGGTGGATCCCAATTTACTTGTCTCGCTTACACTCATCGTCGTCTCTCTTCCTGCTTCTGCATCCTTCGACTGCCCCAGTCCTAACAAGAGAAAAAAAACCGGGAGAGAACAGGGCTTCCGCCCACATCTTTTCTCTCTTCTCCTCCAGCCTCTTTCTTTCTCAAAAACCGAAGAGAGAGAGAGTTCGGCACACTGCCAACCACTCCAGGGGACCCCTTCCAAGGATCCGGAGATCCTGGTTCTCATCCATAGGCAATGAAGCCCAAGCCCTTTATTGAACATCTCCAAGGCCCTAAACGGCCGATTTCAATGCCTCAAGTCTCTCAAGCTTCCATCACTCACTTAATTACACACCCCACACTACGTTTTCCTCCTTCGACATTTTAACAATTCACCTAAAATACTCACCACCTCACATCAAAACACATTTACTAATCTAACTTTAACACATCATTTTTTTTTTATCGTTTTTGAATATTCAATGTCAAAACAAAACCTAAGGTTTAATGTTTTTTGTAGATTAGGAACACATGTGGGCACAAGATTGAGCTCACAGGTGGACAAGGGGGGGGGGGGGTAGTTCCTCATAGCTAGGGGGACATGACCACACCAACAAGACAATGGCCTAGGAAGTTTGGGTCAATCAACCCAAATTGGGAGGTCTCAGTATATTACCTCATCTTGGTCATGTCTGGGCGTTGCGGAAGGCTCCACCATGTCTGTTGTCCCACCTCTCTCTCCACCGCCTTCTCCGACGATGTGAGCAACCTGCTCCCGCGAAGGCTCAATATCAAGCCCTTGTCCTAAACCAACCTCCGCATGTGCATCATGCATGCGTTCATCGATTTGGTTAGGAATAGAAGTATTACCAGGCCCTTGCGGGCCTTCAACATCTAACATGGTTATGTCTTTTTGACACCCATGTTGGTCAAGGGGAGACTGAGATACAACATGCTTTGGGTTGCCTGGCCCAAACCCTCTTGTATCGGGGGAGTCACCTTGGGGCACTACAGGGGCGAGCGGGTTTGGGTCGGGCGACCCAAACATTTTGGGGTTGTCCTGCTGATGAGGGGGGGGGGCATCACTATGGGCGGCCGAAGTGGTGGGGGGCCCAAAGGGAAAGAAACCCTGTGGATGTGCCAAATGTTGGGATTGTCCACCTGCTGGACCGGGGCGTATGGAACAAGGTGGGGCCACATCATGTGCTGGAAAGTGAAGGACGGTTGCGGGACGGACTGCTAAGGGATGCTCTGTGGAGGGAAGTCAGGGGGCAAGTGTGGAAAGGAGCTCAAGGGAGCCACCACCAAACCTTGCGCCCACATCCTTTGTATCACTTGCGAGATCAAGTCCACGCTATATGGAGGTTGTGCCATCGCCCTTTGTCGCTCCCGCTCCAACATGAGAGCCCTCAATTTTGTGACTTTGTTCCTCACCAAGGGTTCTCCTGCAACAACCTTCTGCAAGCGGATGCGTTGCTCCTCGTCCCTCAACATCTTCTCATTAGCCTCCTGCACAATGAGGACTTCGGGTTTCACCCTCACCATGTCGGTGAATGTTGTGGGGGAGGGAGGATCCAACCTGAGCCGTTTGGTGAGCTCCATGTCGTCCTTGTCCTTGTTACTTATAGCGATGGCCTCCTCCATCGCATAATCGCCATAGAGTTTCTTGCCCTTTAGCCTCTTCCTCACCCTGAAGGTGGTTGTCGCATCCCTGGAGTACATGTCCCTCGCATTGCCCACCATGAGGATGCGCACCAACTTACTTTGCAAAGTTGCCATCCGCAAAGTTTTCTTCCATTGAGAGGTTTTGGGTTCTTTTGTGAATCCCGTTGCCCTTTCCTCCACCTCACCACCTGCTACCCGGAACGCATTGCCCGAATGCAATCCAACCAGAGGTTCGGGAATTTGGAGTGGGGCCCTCGTGGCGATTTCTTCGGGGTTGATATGCCTCGCCTTATCCAATGGGTTTTCACCCCCCTAAACGATTTCCTCGACGTAGCTTCCCGGGATCCAATTGAGGATGTTCATCTTCTTCGCCAACGACTTCTAGGTTTTATAAAATAAAAAATCACCATTTTCTATGTAGGAGTAGATGTTCAACCCCAACATCTACACATTCCTAGAACATTAGTATTAGAATTACGCTCATTAAATTACACCAAAAAAAGAAAAAGAAACAGTAAAAGAAAACCAAAACAAAGGGACCCACCCCCGGGTACGCAACTCCCATATTATACGCAGGGGGCATCGTACTTAAAACGGCTTAGAGGACGGCTTTTGTAAAAATTATATCAAATTATATCAAATTAAAATGATCAAAAAGTTGGGTGAAGACCAAATTAAATAAAATGAGATGAAAAAAAAGTTGGGTAAAGACCAAATTAAATAAAATGAGATAAAAAAAAAAGTTGGGTTGCATATTTATTAAGCCTCCCATTAAAATTATAAGCCACGAATAGTTGCCTCCCATTAAAATTATAATTCATTCACAATGTTAAAATTTTATTAAAAAATCCAAAAAGTTGGGTAGTTTGACCTATGGTACCTGTATTAAAAAAAAATCATATAATTAGGTTTTTAATGCAATTATATGCTTCAAAATATATTCATTTCCTATATATAATTACATTTTTGGATTCCTTGTTAGAAGGGCTACAAGGGTTTCCTACATTAAACAAATTGTATCACTCAATATTGGACTAAAACGCATTATAAGTGATTATAATCAGGACCATATAATACGGGAGTTGCGTACCCGGGGACCCACCTAACAAAAACAATACTAGTTTGGGTCGGTCAGCCCAAACCATGAACCAACATTCAAAGTTACTTACCATGGCAGCGTAGATGGGTTTGGAGCCCCTAAAGATGTTGAAAATATTGTCTCCTCTCTTCATTAGAGTCTCCATTATCCATAGGTAGAACTCCATCCGTAGCTCATCGGCAAGATAGTTGGTGTTACGTGCCTCTCCATGAGGACTGTCCAAAATACCATGGGCACAAGGTGTCGCAACCCTTGCTAGCCCCTTAACAATCTTGCCCCATTTCCTTTTCTACCACGGGTTACGAGCGCTAACCCTTCGCATTCCGCCATGCTAATGGTTAGCTCCTCCTACCCCGGACCTTATAGTTCATAAGAGGAGAACCAACCCTCCTACATTGCTTTCGAGACTCACCCCTTAATCGGTAACTAATTCTTAGATGTGGTCTTCCATCCATGGAAGTCCAATCTTATGTTGATCATCGCGTTGCCGGAGCAACACTACAACAACCCGAACCATACTAGGCAACTATGGCCGCACATTGGGCCAAAGCCCATGGAGGTTGTGCCGTTCGGTCTCGAGTGGGTGAGGCCACACCACCTCACCCATATAAGCCTTTAGGAATCTAGGCAGGACCCCTACTCCACCGTCAAGAAACCTCTTGTCTCTCTACCAAGAGTTGGGGCCAAGTAGACATTTTCCCTTAGCCGCTGAGCCTAGAAGCCCCTAGCAGCTTCAGACCATCATAACTTCTTTATATGATCTCTGATGCTAACAAGAAACCACTCCATCTTCATCTATGTTTTACGTAGATGCCGATGGACTCCTCATTTGCCCCATTTGGGCAAGTATTGAGGAAGTTATTCCTGTTCAAACTTTGGCAGTCCCGGGAGTCACTCCCACGCCACTGCTATACCAGGGCGCTGTCCCGGGACAGCGCCCCACTCAAATTGCCATACTCCTAGCTCACACCTCCGATTGAGGTGATCTTGAGCATTCTAGAATCACCACGCCACGAGTTGTGCATAGCTCATGGCCTTATCCTCATGCCTCCTAGTCTCCGTGAGTGGGAGGCGTTCCCAACGCCCGGGGCCCTCACCCACACTAGGATCACTTGGGCCCTCTCACCAATAGTGCCACAAGTCCCGGGTGTCACTATGCATGTGGTTGTGTCCATGTGGTTCACATATCTAATGCTTGCTCCATATTTGGTTGTTTTTTTTTTGTTCAACATAGTTTGCCCCCCTATGTGACACCCCTCTCCTCGATGGCCTTTCCCGTCCCCCCTCGTCCCCTTCTTCCCCTTCCCGCGGCGTGACGGATTCCCAGATCCCCTCCCTCTACTAGTTCTCGGCGGTGGACGCAGCCTCGACCATGGATTACTTTCGGGACGTCGACATTGACGACGGTGTTGTGAACAACCCGCTCCCCAAAGTTGTCGCCCGTGCGTACGCCCCGTCGCCCTCTCCCCTCTCCAAGGAAAAGCGAACGCTCGTTCGGTTGGGACATGTGTCGCCCTTGAGGGATGACGCCATCACTCGTCGTGGGGCCGAGCCAACGTCTCTGCATGGAAGCTCCCCAATGCGACCCCTCCCTTGTCGACTCCACTCCTCCTCCCGCAAACTCGTCCGCGATTGTCGGCCCTCCATGCCTTGCTTCCCCCCCAATTATTCAACAATGTCACTGTTCAATCGGTTCCGGATGCTCCCCTCAACGCCCCCGCCATGCCCATCATGCCCAGCATCGACCTCACCAAAGCCAAGGTGCCCTTCTTTGTCCCCTCCCCCTTTTTCACCGTTGCTTTCCTCTTGTCTCTACGTGCCGGGAACTTTACGAGCGCCCATCCCAAACCGCCCTCATTATTTTCTCCACTTCATTCTTATTCTTATTTTCCTATGGCATTATTTCGCAAGTGGCTCCCCACTCGCTTGGTGGCCGGCCCTCCTCGACTTCTTCATTGGATAGGCATGCCCTCAAGGCCGCATCTTCCAAGTCCAATCGTTGTCTGGCCCTCCAGAGAAGTACAAGACGTTCCCTCTCATGAACGTCCTCGTATTCCACTTACAATACCACCTCTTACAATTCGGGAGCGCGTCCGGATATGTGGAAGAACGACACATATTCTGATCCAGTCAACAAACATGGATACAGTTGTGGGCCGGAGATTTTCAGAGCCATGGAGGCTGCCAAAAACAAGGACATAGCCATGACAAAAAAAAGTAGTGGGACGTGCAAATGAGACTAGAACCGTCTATTTGATACCTAAATGCGTGCAGGGGTAGAACGTAGTGCTTGGTTATTTATTATATTTGAAGGTCTTCAAGACATTGATGGTATTTCCATTATATTTGTATTTCAAGCCCATTGAGTGGATTCAATTTGCAATCGTTCTCCTCATATTCCCTTCCATTGGCATCGATTTCTCATTTCATACGCAAATGCTTTCATGTATGCTTCACATTATTTTTTTCACTTTGATGCATTTATGTCTGATAATTATATCCAAAACTATTTACATGGGATATTTATGTTGTCATTATTGATCCAGATTTGAAAATCGCGTCCTTAAAAAGGTCTCAAAATCATCAAAAAATCTCCGATTACCGAATACAGTGATCTTAACTCCTTATTAATGTCCTATGCAACCATAATATGGTTGTGAACAATTCGCTCTAACCCTTTGACACTAATTCAAATGGTTTCTAGAGATTGTTTCAAGTACTCCTATTGTTCATGTTCAAGTTTGTTGTGTCATGCCACGTGGATAATTTTGATTCAAAAAAATTGGTTATTTTATAGTTATTTCAAATATGGGAGTGTGCACTCAACTAGTTTACAGTGGGACTATCACCACCGCAATTTAGGGGCAAGATATCTTAAACATATTTTTTTGTTGATCCCTATGTGCAAATGATTCCCAATAAATTTGAAAATATGCATGACACTCAAGCGCAACATATCCTAAACATCTAGTATTGGAATTCTTAGTTGGACTTGTATTGGTGGGTGTAAATCCATGTGGAAGGTGTGTAATTGTGGCACTGGTGCCTCAAATTGCAAAGCTTCTCAAAAAGTCACAAAATAATGATTTCAAGATTTGTGAGCAATATTGAGTAGGTATATTGCCCCTCTTTTGAATGAGGGTAACATTTTGTCATTTGGAGACGATTTGAGTGGAGGTTTGATAAAAAAAACCAACCCCAATTTAATTTCTAAAATGTTGCCTCTCAAGACCAACATTAAAATCTATTATAATCTCCTACATAACGGAACTTCAACATTTGAAATTTGGACAATGAGTAGACACCTCTAACTTGCAAACACCTATACGGTTGGATTTGTCAAAAAAAACTTTAGATCTTTAGCTACGATCGCTGAAATTGAGGGAAAGTGACCATGGGAAGTGAGGGGTTAAGGAGAGTTAGTTGAGTTGCTTTGACCTTTACTCCGATAACCGATTCCAACCTATGTTTGGGGAAAACCGACGGCTAGTTCATTATCAACCGATGGATTTCTCCTCATGGCCGGTCCAAATTTCCAACCATCGGATGGCAATCCGACTGTAATTTCAATCCTCCAGCAATTAGCCGATGGACCAGAAAATGTCCCGGAAATGTAGCTGATACTTCTTGTGAGTTACTGGATTTCAGCCGGAAGCATCCGAAGCGTTATTTGTATGGGGCATATGATGATGCACTTGAGGAAGTACCCTAAACCTTAAACTTTTTGAATTATGCAACCTTTCCATGACCAAATCCAATTGCTTCTACGAAGAACGGGGGGACCCTTGGCCTTCAAGCGGTGAAGGCATTGCTAGGTTCAATTCCTGCCAAGGATATTAACTCTTCAAATTAAAATTTTTGAACATGCCTTTCTTTTCACTTATTCAAGATTTTGTACTAAGAAATGATTTCTAATAACTTTTCATACATTTTTTAAACAATTAGTGCCGATATGAATTCCATTTAATCGGATATTGGCCAATGAAAATATGAAAATATAGACAATTGGCCGATTGATTTTACAAAAGACCGGCTCTTGCCGATGTAAATTGGAAAAAAATCCGACCCTTCGTAGCAACTACCGGCAATTAGCCACTAAGGCTTCAAAAACTTCCCGAACTCTGATTCCAACCCTCAATATTTTTACAAACTTTGCCTATCTCTTGTTTGTAATCCTATTATCACAACGGAAAGTGAAGAATCAAGATTGTAGACATACCTGTATTTTTGGTTATTATATTGTGCCCCTTTGCGCCCCCCCCCCCTCTTTATATATTAGCTGATAATAATGTATTATAAATATACACAAACGCGAGACTTCAGTTGTATCCGCTGCCACAATTGCATAGAAATATATATGTAGTGGAGTTTAGAATTCAATACTGTATAGGTGTGCTCCAAAGTCCTATGGCACTTTGTGGTTATCATGTCAACGTGGAGTCCGCTTTTCCTCTGATGAATGTCAACATGAAAGAGACCATATACTGTTGCTTGAACACAGTAGTCTATGTTGCATAGTGAGTTATTCAACAAAGTTCACGTCAAATCTCAGTCCGTGACGCCCAGTTTGGTTTCCTAATACCTACCAAGGGGGTAATAGTAGGAATTGACTTAATAGGTCAGTTGCTTATTCATCCCAATTTAAGTTAATTTAAGGTTTTTGATCCCAATTTTAGGGATTGTTTTTTCTGTTTAAATAAAAATTTCAACCCTATTATAACCGTAATCAATGTTCTCACTTTCCCTTCCCCTAGTTCACCCTCCCCTCAATAGGTGTTGTGAACATATGTCCCATGACACCTACCTACGGTGCAATAAAATTGTCCCTTTCAAGTTTGTTATTAATGCATTTCAATTAGCTTTTACTACATCAAACTATATTGAGGTTGGACTCTAACCTTGATTTAAGAGTCGATTTAGCTAAAAACATTCTTTATGGAGGACTACAATGTTTTAGTGTGTTGTCATCACCCTCCCTCTGGTAGGCCGCGTCATAGAACTTTGCATGTTTCATCTTAAAACCTAGTAAGTGTATCTAGAAGGTTGCTTATGTGCCCATAAAGTGATGTATGGTTCAACCCTTTGAGCATTGGAATATAGTTTTCACGTAGAATTTAACATGGTCTTGACCAATGTGAAGTTAACACGTGGTAATTTTACCCAAATAATTTTATTTTGTGTCAAACCATAGAATAGCTTACAATAACCTTGTTACATATACCAATCACACTAAAGTTGAAAAAATATGAACCAACAAATTTGTCTTTAGCCCTTAATCATAGTGTAAACACCCCATAATTTGACCTCTCAATATCAATCTCCCACATGGTTAGATCTTGCTCAAATCAAGTGGTTTTTAGGAGTTGATTTCCCCAAACATAGGTATTGAAATTAACTATAACCTTCAAAAGCTTGGCTATAAAAAAATATTAAATGGTCCAAATTCCTTAATACCTATGAAGCGCTCATGAGTCACATCTCAAGAGACATTATGATAACTTATTAGTACATGACCATAGTATCATGCTTGCAACTTTCCACCTATCTAGGGTTTCTGTAATGCCATCAAATCATATCTCAAGTAAAAAATTCCTTCCATAACATTACTTAGCTAAGTGTGTATCTTGGGTGGGGCTGGGAATTAGCAAGATTCTATTCACAGTTATACTTTGTTTATTCTCATAGCAAAACATTGCGATGGCAGATTTAGGCTGAAAAACTTAGGTGAAGTAGTGCACTAATATTATTAGAATAAAATGGTTGATAGCAATTGAATAATTTTATGTCATCAAACCAATGAGATTTGTGATTTAAGATAAATTATCAAATTTTCTTATAATTGTAAGAGGATTGTAGGTATTGATTTTATGTATCTTGAATTGTATGGAAGTAATATTTTATGGTGCTGCACAACTTCCTATTTCTGATGTTTCTTGAGTAAACCATTGGAAACATGTTAGCTCAATAACACAACTTAGAAAACGTTTTACCCTTCAGGCTTTGTGAGTATTTAAAAACTATCAAAGCAATCAACTGTTTGCATGCTTGAGACAAAAACTAATTTAATGGCAAATTAACCTTTAAGAGTCTGAGAGGCCCTCTCTTCCAACATTATTACATGCAGAATTGTTTCTTTGAACATAGCATACTCTATTTCTTGTTGATTAGGTCAGAAGTGACCTTATGTAAAGTTAACACATTTAGCAAGTGCACTTTAGGTTCAAAATTATGATGTACAAAGTCATATTTTCAAGCCATACATTGGACCCCTTAGACCTGTAACTAGTAAGGAGGTCCACCACAAAGGGCCAACCGCCAAAGTTCAAATCCATGTAAATTAAGCTTAATATGAGGCAACTCCGTGTCCATAGCATCTCGTAACTCTCACCCAAGTTGCACATCAATCAAAATGTTGTTGAAATGTTTTACAACCTTGAATCTCAGCAACCAACAAACTTGTCGTCAAAGAATGTCAAGTCATGCTAAGCTTTGAATCCTTTGAGGAGGTAACTATGATTTTTGACCATTTGATGGTACTATGATATATGTACAGTAGGTACTCACTTGTAAGCCGCACAATTCAAGTGTAGCTAAATTAAGCTAGGAGGTTTTTACAAATGCATATATTACATGAATTAACTTGAGAGCTGAGGGGTTTATCTTTTTGATCAAACTCACCATTACATGACATGTTTGTTACAGACACTAATTTGAATGCACTGGAAGGGTCATGAAAAAGAAAAAGTCTAAAATATGATAACACTTGTCTTTGAGGAATGTTAATGTAGTATCACATTTCTCAAGGTGAAGACAAAGAAAGACTCCACTGGGTCCTTCAATTAAGATGAAAAAATTGGATGATAAAAGTCCAACAATGAAATGAACTTGATTTTCAAGTCCGGGAAGCCGAAAGGCTTATGGGACAATAATTTTTTTATGTCATGAGTAGTAAGGTAGCAATCTAGCACCCTGGATGAAAACTTAAATCAAATGTAAGCATGAATACAACAAATTTGTTGGAAAGATTACATTGATTCACCGTATTAGTGCGTGTTACTATTCGGAGTTATGCAGTGCAATAATGTCTTATAGGGGAGTTCAATATTTACTAATGAAATTTTGATAGATTGCTCGGACATTATAAAACGTAAATGAATTTTCTTGGTAAAATATTACATTCTCGTTGAATAGTTATAGCACTGCGTAACTCCAAATAGTAACACACACTCATTGGGATAATCAGTGTACCAAACTGCCAAAAGTCACTCTACAGCAAAGTGGGAACTGTGAATCTTGACGTTCTGTGTTGTCAATGGAAATTGTCAATCCTGCGTAGTCTGCTGAAGTGAGCTCTGTGTCATCCAATTCAAAGACTCCTGGATATACTAGCACGGATGAACCTTAAATCTTGCAATCATCGAATTGGTCTTGGAAGACTCTCAAACTACCGAAATAAGTCACCCTTGCGTCGAAAGTAAGAGCGATTGGAGAATGTTGACATGCAGGAATTTAATGGCATGAGCCTGGTGGTCTTTTTTTCCACTTGTCAGCTTCTTCATCTCTTCCTCAGTTCTTATTCAGTTCCTGCAATTCCTGGTGTGGTTGGGATCTAAGGCGACACCAGCGTCAACCGAGAGGTCAAGTGCTTTCAAAGGAGACTTCGTAGCCAAGGCACCCGATGGAGCATCTCCATGACCCACCAACTGGGCCCTAAAAGATGACAGGGGTGGGTCACTCCTCTTTCTTCTTCTTTTTCCTTTTTAAAACAATGAAATGAGACGCTTTGTTGGGGCTCTCCTTCATTGCCAAACAGCACACAAGGCCACCGCGGCTCAAAACAGGGAGAGAGGGCCACACCACTTCTGGTATCTAGTGTCACATGCGTAACAGTGCCACTTACATTATTTTGAGACATATGCTAGGTTATACTAATGATCAACATCTAAATCATTATTAATGTCACCTCATAACACTTGACATTCAAGTGTGATGCTTGAATATGTTACCATAATGTTATGAGGGGTATGTATATGTTACACAATGATCTACAAGTTAACTAAAGTGTACACAAATGATACTTGGCACTAGTATGTTCAAGAATAATATCTTCCTCTTGCATACAAGGTGACAATTGTGCACAACTTGGCTGGATGAATTTAGAAAAAACTTCGTCCACATGTTGCTTGCTCCATGAAAAAGGGGAAATCCCCCAAATGACCTCATGTGACCCCCTCTAACTTTGAGGGGGACTTCATCTAAATTTGCTCCAAAAAAACCCAAATTTTTGAGAGTACCTCATTTATCATCCACTTAGCATAAAATTTGGCAGAGTTGCCAACTTTCTAAACTTGTGACATGATCAAAATGATCATGAAACGAAAAGTTTCAGAGTTGTCTCTAGCTGCCCCCGGATGAAGGCCATGTTCATATGTCAACTTGACCTAGAAAATGTGGTCCGATTAACTCCCACCAAGAATATATAGTAGTCTAATTCACATCCACACGGTTGGTTGAATTGAAGAAGACAGATCCTATTTGGCTACATAACAGAAAGGTTCGGCCAAGCACTGGTGCTGGAGGTGGCCGAAAATGGGATGTGAAGGCTCGAGCGAGCGTTTAGGGGTTAAGCCCCACAAAGCTTCCCAGACACTGAGCCGATGTGGGACCTAGGGCGAGGGAAAGAGCAGGCGCAAGAGATGTGACGCGGGAAGCTCCGCACTTGCCACCCTAGCTACCCTCCTCGCATCATTCTTGCTCTCCTCCGACGGAGCAGCAGGAGCAGGACGAGGAAGAGGAAGAGGAAGCGCAACAGCCTGCGATCTCTCTCTCTCGCTCACCAGTTAACTATGTCCTCGCCATCCCACGCCCGGCCTGTGAGATTGTCAGCCGTTATTGCGGGACTGGCGAGTTTAATTTATCCTTTTTATACAACCTTCGGAGGAAGACAAGGAGGATGGGAAGAAGCCGCAGCTACCTCGCATCGAGCGAGCTCACAATTGGACATACTAATAAGGTATTCATGGACTTCGAGGAGCGAGTGAGTAAGTAAATTCGTTGGAGTAGCTGGAGTGGCTCCCAAGAAAAGTGAGGCCTATAATAAAATGGCACGCGGGGGAATAACTAGTCATCGGGGGTGAATTGCATACGAAGGTGTGCAGATTGAGCCAGGAGGGAACTTTAACCTTTGCCACCAGATTTTTAAATACCAGAACTTCCTTCGCGGATGAACAAATACCGACTCCCGCCGGCAGCAGGTGTCGAGGTTTCGGAAACACATGCAGGAATGCAGGAGCCAGTCATTGATAGCCATCACGAATCCATCGCTTGACATTCAAGCTCCAATTTGCCCCGCGCTACTAAACTACAATTCCTTCATTGTACCGGATTGACATTCTGTAACTTGATTAGTACTGAAAGTTGCGCGAGTAGCTGATAAATCAATATTATTACTCCAGTTCATCAAGACTCAATTTGATAAGTTAATTACATGCATGCAGATTGTTTGGAAAATCGAATTCAATGCTGTTAGGCACGTGTAATTTGGAGTCAATCCCTTCTAGCTATAAATTGGGCCTGGACCTGAAGCAGGTCATCCTACAACTTTCAAACCTATCTCAAAAGGTTAGGTTCTGATCTACTTAGAGCTCACAGCTAAGTTAGCAGATACATACTCAGGAGGATTTGTAATTCTTTCGGTGCTAATTTCACAAGATAGGCAGTGCTTTGTCAGATCTGGGAGTCATGGATCCCCGGGAAGTTTTCGCAGACTTGTCCCCTGACTCCTTACCAGAGTGGACCAGTGTGCCTGAGCTTTTGTACACCATAGAGACTGAGCTCGGAGATGATGCTAGGCAGCAGCTGGAGCAGTTGCTGGAAGGGCGTGACCTGCCTGACCGGGTGAACGTGCGGGAGCTCCTCTCTGAAATACAGGAGGAGCTCGGTGAACCCTACTTCGACCATTTTCTCGATGGAGACCAAGATGACTACGATGAATAAATGACAACTCTCTTCAAGTGCTCAGAATGAGAACCACAATTAGGGAAGACATTTTTGTAATTTGATAGCCACGAATTGCACCTGAGGAATTCTTAAGTGGGCTATAATAATTTAGGTAGAAATCTTGTAGGAGATTGTTGTCGCGGGCAAGGATCGGAGCCAAAATCTCTCAATCGTATCTAAATTGAGTCTAAAGATTTAATATCAGAGAATTATTATAGAGCCTTCAATTCATTTCAATTCACTTCGATTCATCATTATAGTCTCTGAAGGGACTAGGGTTGTACCTTCAGATGATTTTGTTGATTTTGGAATAAAACTGTGTACGAGTTCGCCAGAGATTGACGAGCTGTTTACAATCTGAGTTCTTGCACTATTTGACCATGAGTTGCAGATTTTCTCTCTCATAGTTAGAGTCATTCCTCAGACTCTTGAGCTCATCATGTTCGTACTCACAATGAGGACATCCGTGTCGAAACCCGCAAGAGCAAACATGCGGCTGCAGATATTGCAATAACATTTTAGAACAGCATCTGCTGAGACTATACTTGGAGTGTGAAAATGATTGCTCTGATAGCATATTCCAAGTCTTGTCACTGATTTTGGGGACAGGGTTCCCATCTCTTTCTTCTCACCACCTTATCTCTGGGAAGCTCTTCAAGAATCAAGTTCGTGCAATTCTGCTCTTGTCCTGTGTTATCATAAACGATTCACCGATGACGATAGTCTCCTAAACACTAATCTTACAAGTACATGATCTAAGTCTAGGTATAAATCAAGTTGTTGCAATGCGTCATAGCGATTCCTACAGTATATCTCACGTCCGTAGTCCCATCCATATCTCACATGTCCGGCATGCCTCTGTCTTACCAATACTCATCAACACACTCAGACTGATGCTGCTCGCTTTCCCTCCACCTTGTCTCGGCCATGGCTGCACGCGGTTTTGTGAACATATGGAAGTACTAAGACCTCAAACATACCAGACAACAGAATTGCGACATTTCCTTCTCCTTGCTGATGTTGAGTGCATACATAGCACTGATGCATTCTCACACAAACCCAATTAATTCTGTCTTAGGACACAAGGTTTGCTACATGCAATCAGGACACAAACTCAAATAAATACACCTCCGAAGTACCAATTACTAGCAGAATGGCTACCAGAGGAAATCACACCAAAGGCCAAAGATTGTATCATAGCAGGTGGATTTCAGGTTCCAAAGTCAAATTGCAAAATGTTTTCTTTCCCAGACTATGGCGTACACTCGGTTTCTGAATCTCAGTTATTCCTGGAAGTCCATTGCAATAAGCACAGACTGAAGCACGTGGCATGGTGTAGGTCGGAATCATGAAGCAGCATCAAAATTAGACCTGTAGTAGAGACCAAAGGGCTACTACTTTTATCTCCCACATAAGGGATCCGACCAGCAATTGAGGATACCTCCAAATGCAAAATTAAGAATCAGAGCTCATGAACTTGCACAGCAGCCACCATTCTTGCAGAAGGCAAAAGGCAAAAGGCAAAATTTGAACTGGTCTTTATACATGTGCATTCATTACGCTGCAGCCGGATCGGCCTGACATCATTGTGAGGATCCCCATCAACCACCGCATTGATGGGAATTTGCAACTACCACGTACGATACATATGTTGCGTAAATCCATAAAGCTGGGACAGTTTACAAAAACTCGCCCACCCTCGAATATACTCAGTACTACTCGACAAGTTGACATGCTCCACCCAACTTGTCATTTCACTGCATTGCCACGAAGAAGGAAGACGGTCTTTTGATTGCGAATTTTGTGTGATGGTGGCTCGTGCGGAGACTCAACATCCTTCCCCCATCTGAAGAATGATCGTGGTGGGGGAAAGCGGCATGGCAGGTGGATGTTATCCAAATTGTGCCAAAAAGGGGTTACGGAAAGTGGAGGATCATGGGATGGTCAAGCAAGACCCCCACAGCTCATAGTGCCATCTCCTGCCTTTTACATGATTAGGAATGAACCCTTGCCCTTAGAATTTCCCTTTCCACATATCTCCTTTATGGGCCATCCCCACATCGCGAACTAGGTCTATGGTATTGTAGCTACCTAGAGGAGACTTAATGATCAAGCATGCGTGCATACATATAGATAGATAGATATAGTTTAGGGTCTTCCAAGTTTGTCTAATAAGTTAGTTTGAGTGTCATATATTTGAAATAAGTTGAGCCGAATGTTGACAATCAACTCATAGTGGTTGAGTTATAGAATAGTTATCACCATGCATCTCTTCGTATGGTCTATGCATTCTAAACACATTTTCATTGAAATTAGACTTTTTGGATGTTCAAAATTTCCACATGACGAGAATTTTTGGTTGTTGAAATTGAAATTATTTAAATGGAAAAAAGTATGTTTTTGAAAAAGACAATAAACTAGCTAGATTATTTTGTCTATGAAGTGTGTTTATTTTTATACATAGGCCATGGATTGTATTATTGACCCCAACAATTTGGGGAGAGTTGATTTGCACTGAGAAGTGGTGGAGTTATTTAACTCATGAGACTACAAAAAATTGTCAATGGAAAAAATAATGAAATTTAAGATAGATAGGTCTAAAAATTGCTTCTTGAGGCAAGGAGATATATGAGTTGTCAACTAAAATGAGCCAATTGGGCCATTATGGGACAATCCTTTTGTCACAATTGATGAGATCTTCCATATTACAATTGATTATTTGCATGATTTTATAAACATGTGTGGGTGTATTGGAATGGTTGAGTTGTATTTTAAGAACCCTCAATGGGTATTC
This sequence comes from Polytrichum commune, assembly GCA_950295325.1. NCBI lineage: Eukaryota > Viridiplantae > Streptophyta > Polytrichopsida > Polytrichales > Polytrichaceae > Polytrichum > Polytrichum commune. The sequence continues at coordinate 72,121,289 of OX485803.1, forward strand.
TCTCGTACCAACTAGCAATTATTACGTTCCCATCACGTTCCCTACATTAAATTGAGCGGACCAATTGGCTCATTTTAGTTGATAAGGCCAAGTTTTTTTTTGTGTGATATGTATTGCAAATAAAATATAAGTTGTATGCATGTGTGTGTGTATATATATATCCCTTTACCCTTTTTGGCCAGAGGGTGCATTTCAATTAACATGGAGCTTTCATACCACCCCTCGTGTTGAAGGCCATTCAATCCACTATCACCAACGTATTTTATGCTCACCCACTTTTATGTGGAAACCAAGTTACCTTGTTATGGAGATCTTAGCAGCAAAATCATTTCATTTCAACAAAAATTTAAAAAGATTCAATAGTCACAAACTTTTTGATGTTTTCAAGTTGGAGTAATGGGTGCAAATCTTGTTTATTCTAAATTTGGATGTGAGGATGGATGAGAATGTTTAATAAAATTAACATCAATTACACATGTTTAAAATACGCAAATCTAAGGATCCAAATTTCCAAATTTGGGATCCTATGCCTACCCTAAAGCTAATCAAAACTCATGACCAGATGATGAGTATCTTTCCCAATGAACTTAAATGCTAATTTTAAGACATTGTTGGTTTTAGAGTATTGCCCCACACTTCTAAAGATGGCTTACCTTGTAATCGCCACCCCCAATGAGCATTAAAATTTGCACCCTTCTTCAAATCTTAGTGACCTTCTACGACCTATCCGATTGGGGGTTGCATACGTAGTTGCAATAACCAACTCCAAGGTCGCTTTTTTAGAAAAAATGAAAGGTAAAATGTTGGGCTTTTTTTGACAATAAAAAAATGAATCTCCCTCAACATCTTCAATTGAATCTCTTTATTTCTTATAGTAATCTTATAAATTCAAATAACAATGATTGTTGTTTGCACATAGATAGGTTTAATAAGTACAAATCAACTTTTAAAAGTTGAATGTCAATAATCACCACACTAATTAAAATTACCATTTTTTAAAGAATTGTATTTTGTATAGTTCACATTCCTACTTCCTAGGATCACCTTGGTGTCAAGTACTTCAAACTTAATGCACTATTAAATAGAAATTACAAACATTTGTTTTAATAATTAGAGGCATGTGTTTTTTTTATGTTGGCAAAAACATTGCACAAAACCTCACAATATTAGGTTTGGAAAAATTAAATTGAACTAGAGATACGTATTGCGCATATGGAATTATTTTATCTTCAACACATACACTATGCATATACAACACAATTTGAGGTTTTGAATCCAACTACTAAAATTTCAATAACACATGGTTTTAATGTTTTATTTTTTACTTTAATTTTTGATAGCTATTAAAGTTCAATAATTGCTTCCCAACAATTGCTTCTAAGCTTAAACTTTAAAATTGATAAAAATTTACTTAATTTTCTTAGTATGTCATTTTTTTTATTATAAATGTCCTTGGTTTTTAATTGCAACAAATGTAGTTAAAATAAATTTAAGTTCTAAATATGAAACCTCTAGTTGGTCTCTAAATTTTTTTTTCCTAACTTGGAATATAAATGTACAAGTTATCCTTCCCCAAAGTTCACTTACCACATCAATCACCAACCAACTATGGTGGCTAAATAATTTTTTTTTTCAAAACTTGTGAAGAGAAGAATCATTGAATTATCGAACATTTCTTGTTTTAATTTATTGCCAAATATGAAAAAAAATGTGTAAGATTAAGCCCGATGTGGATCCCTAAATTTATTTTAGCAAATCAAAGATTGTGATACTAAGATGGCTAATGAATATCATGACAATGGTATTATGCATGTACATACTTTGATCTTGTTATATACGAATGATCATCTACAATATGTGAAATTCATGCATGTTTGTAATTGAAATAAATTCATTGGTTTTTTTGGTACCACAATCGGAAGATTAAATTAATTATGATCATCATAAATAATTTTATAATCAATTTTGTATGATAATGATTTTTAATTTTTAAAAATGGCAACGATCAAATTATCACATGTTAGAATATAATACATGTTTCCACATGTTTCCATCCAGCATGATACATTATGTTTATTTTATGTTGAATGATATATTCTCAACACCTCCTCAACAATATATACCTAGTGTCAACATCATATCTTAATCTCGTTTGATATTGGTCTCCCGGGGGCGCAACTCTCATATTATATGCAGGGGCATCACCATTAAAACGGCTTTGAGGACGGCTTTTGTAAAAGTTATATCAAATTATATAAAACTAAAAGGACCAAAAAGTTGGATGACGACCAAATTAAATAAAATTAGATGTAAAAAAATTGGGTTGTATATATATATATTTTTTTTTAAACTCCACAATGTTTATAAAGATTTGAAACACCTTTTTTTTTAACCTTGTAGAGCATCTAATTTAAAAATATCCACACAAATAGTTGCCTTTAATTAAAATTAAAAGTCATTGGCAATTTTTATTTTTTAATAAAAAAATCATAACATTTTATTTTAAAAAACCTTAAAAATTGGATAGTTTGGCCTATGGTACATGTATTAAAAAAACTCGTATAATTAAGTTTCAATGCAAATATGTGCTTCAAGGAAAATTCATTTCTTATATTAATTACATTTTTGCACTCCTTGTTAGAACAACTACAAGATTTTTTTACATTAAAAAAATTTATATCACTTGAGATTGGACTAAAATGCATTATAAGTGATCATAATCAGGGCCATATAATACGGGAGTTGTGTACCCGAGATTGGTCTTCTTATTAATATGCCTAGTTGTCAAACCTAACGTAAATAGTCGTGTGCATTCACACATTTGTTGAGTTCAAACTTTAAACAAAGAATCATGTTACAACAAGCAACCATCATAATGCACATAAATTAAAACGTGTGTGTGTATATATATATATACACACACTAGAAAATCATCAAGATCAAGATTGATGTAGAGGCTATCATGTCTACTATTACATATCCTATCATGGCAAGTCATGAAGATACCCTTAAGATATCTAAAGATTTGAAGTTTTTTTTTTGAAAAATCGAGTCGTATAGATGATTACAGGTTACAGGTGACTACTCACAGTCCACATTTCAAATGTTGAAGTTTTGTTATGTTGGAGATTATAATAAGAATGTCAATAGTGGTCTTGAGGGGCAACAATTTAGAAATTAAATTGGGGTTGGTTTTTGATCAAACCTCCACTCAAATCATCTCCAAAAGACAAAATGTTACCTTGTTCAAAAGAGAGGGGCAATATACCTACCCAAATCAACTCACAAATTTTGAAACCATCATTTTGTGACTTTTTGGAGCTTTGCAATATGAGGCAACGGTGCCACAACTACGCACCTTCCACATGGATTTACACCCACCAACACATATCCAACTAAAAATTCCAACGGTAGATGTTTAGGATAAGTTGCGTTTGAGTGTCATGCAAATTTTCACATCGATTGGGAACCATTTGCACATAGGGATCAACAAAAAAAACCACAGTTAGAGTACATCGCCCCTAAACCGCGCAGGTGACAACTGTCAAGCAGGCATTCATGTACCAATTCCATTGTAAACCGGTTGAGAGCACACTCCCACATTCGAATCAGTCCAAAAACATCTAACTTGGTTGAATCAAAACCATCCACGTGGCAAAACATAGCAGACTTAAACATGAACAAGAGGAGTAGTTAAAACAATCCAGAATCCATCCAAACTAGTGTCGAAGGGATCAGAACAAACTATGCAAAACCGTACTATGGTCACACATGACATTAGGAGCTAAAATCAACTACATAATATTGTTATCGGTTTGTACCTTTGATATTCCACCTAGGTATTGTTAGTCGTTAGGAAACATTTCATCCACTTCGGCCTCACTAAGGGCCACTTCACACACGAGGCTGAAGGCCCTTGACCATGGTAATGTAAGAGCTCTCATTGGTCGAAAAGGCGGAGACCGTCCAAGTTCATTTCACACTAGGAGGTGAAGGCCTAAAGGCCCAAAGAAAAGTTCGTGGATGAAAAGTCTACATGGAGTCCTACATGGCTAGTTGTGGATAAGGGTGCATGGTCTACATGAATTTGCGTCAAACCCACCTCCAAGAGGTGGGCTTGACGCAAATTCCGGGAGACCATGACTTTTTTAATATTTTTTCCAACAGGACAGATTTTAGGACAAACTGCATGGCAAAATCCAAGACAGATTCCACGACAGACAAACACCACCAAGTAGTTATCTTAAATTGATAAACTTGGAGACATATTATATTAAACCAAATCCTCCCCTCTTTTTCCGCCAACAAAATATGCAATGGTCCCGCAACATGGTTCATTCTCACTTCACACTATGCTTGAGGGCCAAAGACTACATAAAATGGCTTTCCCAACACCCATGGTACGGCCTTTGGATGAGAGTCAAGGGTCCTCACCATTACAAGGTCACGGCTCTTGGCTCATGTGTGAAGTGGCCCTAATCCATGGGAGGCCGTTATCCTCCTCCCATACGACCTTAGTGATCCGTGGGAGGGTCTTATCCTCCTCCACGGGCCCACTATGGCTCGGGCGTAGAGAGGCCATGGCGTGGGAGCCTAGCTCCCTTGCCTTGTCACTCTTGGCAAGGTTCTTGACAAGTTGAGTGAGGAGAGAGTGGGAGCTTATAAGTTATATATATTGGTGGGTGTCACATACTTGACTTTGACCTTCGTCGTATGTTCCATTCTTTTGCACTGTGTACCAGTGTCTAGGGGAGAGTTTCGGGCATAGTCGGTCAAGACCCCAGTGATTCCAAGTCCAAGTGGCGGCGTTTGACATCTTCCGGTTTTCCCTTTAATGATTTGGGGTATATTCTACAGAGTCCTCTCAAACGAGCAGTAATTTTCCTCACGTCTTGAAACTCAACCGGTTGATTCTGCTTCTTCATTGCAATGTACCTATTTTTCCGTCATGGATTTGGGTGATGGTAGCTCGAATAAGTGAGTGTTGTTTGAGAGCGTTTCTACGTGAGCAATGAGATGTGTCTCCTTCATGGAGTTGTGAGAGTAGGATTGAATCATATTAATATTGTCTCTAGCAATTGAATTATATTTATCGAATTGCATATGATGTGCTTTGTTTGAAGATCACGTGTATGGCATGACAAGAAACATTTTACTTTTTAGGTGTAGGCTATATGTGGTCATGTTTTCAATGACCTCTAATGAAATTTCTTTCTCGAATATTTACACGAAATCATCAACTGAAAAAAAAGGGATTATGTTTAAGTGGAAGTTCAAAGTTAAATACTATGTTTTGGAACTAGGTGCACTGGAAAATACACTCTTGCAAAAAAAAATTCTATATATATATAGAATTGTACCACAATAGGACCGCTATATAGGTGCATGCATGGTATATCAACAATGACATATTTGACTACTATTACATTTTCAAATATGTTTGGTGGTTATGTTTGATGTTTGGTGGGTATCTCAAGGTGTGATCAAATGCCCAAGTTTTTATTGGGATAGATTTTCACCAGAAACACTAGAAGCCAAAGCTAACAAATACAAGCCACTAATAGGAAACATTGCTGCTAGAGGTTGGAAAATTGACCGGCTCACTGTTATTACAGCAGGCGCCAAAGCCGCAACACACATCCCATCAATGAAACTACTTGAAGACAAATTTAAACTACCTATGCCATCCATTTGAAATACCTTTAAAAACATCAATACCATTGCCATACAATACGCCATGTCCATCCTCCTCCACAAAAGAAGACTAGAAAATCACCAACCTCTACCTCAAATACAAGACACCCCCCCCCCCCTAGTTGAACCAAAAAGTTATATGTGAAAAACGCCCTCTCCACACAACAATGAGCTCATGGCTTGACATCTAAACTCCGCACAAAACAAGCCCTATATTAATTAACCCTTATTTGTGTTGGTTTTTATTTGTTACTGGTTACTTGTGACTATAGTGTCTACTCTTGAAAGGGGGAAGTAGTTCTTCACTTCTATTCCTATGTCCCGTGGACATAGGTCTAGGCATGGAACAAACATACACTTCATTCACGTCGGTCCTCTACCGGAGACCGAAGTTTCTCCTCCTCTGGGATCGACATCTTGACCTATGACAATTTTACCTAACTATGAAGGTTGTTGTGTGGTATATATCTAGACCTGAATGATATTGAAAATTATCATGAAAACTGGAAAATCTTTAAATACCTCATGAAATCATCATTATAGATACCTGAATGGTATCAGAAAAGATGACACTAAATCGTACCTTTGCCCAAACTTAAATAATTCTATATTCTGTGCATTAATTTTAAACTTTATTTTGAGCACAACATAAATTTAATTTCCTTTGCAAAGTTTACTATGATGTTAAAATATAGAGAAGCATTAGCATTATCAGAAGGACCTCAAAAGTTTTTAAAACTCATGTACTAGCCTTGTATTATGGGAGAGTTTCTTCAACATTAATATGCTTACTAAAGCGCTTTTTGGTCCACCTCGAAAGGCCCATGTCATGGGCACATATTTTTGAAATATAATCTCCCTGGATGGTCCTTAAAAAAAAATTGTTATAAATTTTTACTCTATGGAGAAAGTAATTACGTTAGACTTGACATAATGATTGTTACCAATTTCAAGCATGTTGTATAGCTAATATCTTTGACCAACATATCTCAATTCAATGCAATTGCTATCAAAATTCTTGAATTATGATCAGTTTTTGAAAGAAAATACTTTTAAAACAATTTAATGAAAGTCAATGACAATGATGTGTGTTCCAACCTTACTCGTACATATAGTTTAAAATTCAGCTTTTGCAACTTCACATTGTTAAACTTGTGTGTACCCTCACCCTTTCTAAATAAAAGAGATTTTATGGTCCATGTCAATTTTGCCATGACATCAAAGTAGACCTTCAAGTCATTATTCTAAATATAACTTGGATTTGATGTTAGTTCCCAAGCATTTTAGAAGTTAATTCTATGTTATTAGACCCTAACCTCCATAATGTCACCCTATGCAATCTCACTCCGTCTCTTATATCATGAAACCCTAGGAAACAAATGTGCTTGCTTCAAATCTCCCTTTTTTTTTTTTTTATCACATATCCCTCTCACATATCACAGGTTTTGATATCAAAACAATCCACCAAAAATGTCAAACCACATAACATGCACACATCATATTGCCATCATTACATTTATTATCATTATTGCAATGTTGACTTCGTGTTAATCTTTAATGTCACATGCTACACTAATTCTCTATTGTCACGCATCCATATTAACATTGCAGACCTCCTTAGTATCACGTGCACTTTTAGTTGCCATAGACGTGATATTATGGAACTTAACGTGTATTATGAAGCAGGAAAACCATGGATCGACCCATCAAGCCTCAAAAATACCTCCAAAAGCCAAGCAGATTCCGATGCTTCTAGTTTCTTACCTTCCCAAGTAGGAGGCTGAACTATGCATGCTGCATGGACATGGCGCATGTTAGTCAAAGATTCCATGCATCCTATGCAGTGTCGTAGAAGGTAACTTGGTTGTGCCAAAATCCAAGGTAAAGTCTAACCTCACTAGTTCATACGACACCCTCAATATTACGACACATTTTTGAGCGACCAAACTTTTTAGTCCAAAACTCCCTCTTTCATACAACTACGACACTCGATAATGCGATAGTTAGAATCTCCGTTTTGTCATATTAAAGAGGTAGTTTATGCTAAAATTATGTTCATCTATGTTATGTACATCTAAAATACATCCATTTTCACTTGGAAACTACTTGGGAACTTCACTTATCATTGGGAACTTAATGATATTAATTAGGGTTACTAGTGTAGAATGGATGATGATTAGGGTTAGAGTGACCTCCTGCCTAGTATGTTGCCTTGTACACGGGTGATATAGTATCACTAGTGTCTTGATGCTAAACGTCATGCATCATTGTTGTCTAGTTTCTTATTAGAGAACTATTCTATTTAGGTGTTAATGAAATTATTGGTTTTCAAAAGTTAGTAGAGGATTTAGATAAGATGACAGTTGCTAACTTGGGTAGGCAACACTAGAGATCCTTGGACTCCTATTTCAAGAGTTCTTGAGAATATTTGTATTTGTTTCGAATTATAAATTATTATTTCATACCATCTATATTGCTTAAACTCGTTGTATAGTTGTTTTTAAGCTCATATCACTAAATTTTTCGTATTCCCTCAATAGTACGACAACTTTATGCCATTTGTCATAGTAATTAGAAGGCGACACCTCGACAATACGATTTTTTTGTGTTTCCTAAACGTGTCATACTAAATAGGGAGATCAGTAGTGAGAACAAACAACTTTACTTAGAGAAAAATAAATAAATAAAATAAATACAGTCTATCATCTCTATGTGTTATTTTACTATAACTGTTACATTTTTCATACTCTCTTGAAAAATACACTAGTAAGTGTTCTCTAAGTGTTATACGTTACTTTGATATAGAAAAACTAATCTCTTCTTTGTTGTATAAGTGTTACTTACACCAAAATCTATGAAGTATATAATTTAACATTGTAATATATGATCACTATTTAAAGTGATCATGTTTGAGGTGGAGAGTGAGCCAATGTTAGGTAGAGTTAGACATTGGGTAAATGCAAAGAGTGGTTGAAAGTGAGCTGAGCTACCGATTTGATCATCCAAATTGACTCACATGTAAGCTTAGATCCATATTGACTTCACATGTACGCCTTTCATTAGGGCAATGAGGAGTTATATTGTTCATTCTCAAATTTCTCTTGGAAACTTAAGAATTTGTTTGTCGAGTCATTGGTGTGTATCGATGTTTGTTTCTTGCCTTAGTTTCTCTTCTGGTGACTTTCATTTTTGTGAATGCACATGTGTCAAGTGCTATTCACTTGGTTTGTTGTCAAATTGAGTCAAGTACTGCAAGTGCAAGTTATCACACAATAAATATGGTATTTAGTGTCACTTATTAGTTGAAATTATGTAGTGCTATATCTTTTAACTATTAATGTAATTTTTAACCAAGTAAAGTTGCTAGTTTTCCTATAATGTCCAAAAACCAATTTGACATTTTTTTGGTAAAATATGAGATATATAGTAAATAGATATTACGTAATTCCAAATTGTAAGTGATACTAAATACAATAATTAGCGTAGTACGTTCTGTAAGCCTTGATTTTGCCATAAGACCAAATTTATTATAGAGATCCATTATCTCATGTGTTCAAGTATCATCAAACAATATTTGACTCTTCTTTTGGTCACTAAATAAGTGTAAGTTTAGTTTTAATAATACATGTGAAGATGTTTTATAAGTGTTACAATTGACTTTTTTTTTACCACATAATTGTTGCATTTATAAGTGTTATTTTGAATTACATGCCCTCTCTAACTATTACTATGTTAGAATTTCCTAAGTGTTACTAATTATATACTTCGGAGAGGTAGCACTTATAGAGGGTAGATTGTATAGGGTTAGTCCAACATTGAATTGGCTTAAATGGGACATATCCAAACTATAGATAATTCATTGCGTTTTCATCTAGTAAGTACAAGCAACTCTTATAGATCCACTAGAATGTGCAAATGTATTGGGGACCACATTTCAATATCCTTAACATATTTTTCTTTTATGGATGGAGCCTAACACCTAAGTAATTGCCATGGTAGGGGGAGGGGCTTCACTAGAGGCATATGTCACATGTGTGTATCACCTTGAACACCCTCGTATACAACTTTTGGGTGGACCAGAAAATGATAAACATACAAAGTCATAGTGAAGAAAAAACATGATGTATACCACACAAAATTAAAAGAATTAAATAACACCATGATACCATATGCATACAAGAAAAGAATAGGCATTGAACAATAGGCCTCCAATATTTGTAGGCAAAAACACTACATTATTGCTTATTGAAGTCATGGAGGACTCTTTCATCCATTGCAAGTAGTATGAATAAATTGGTTCCTACCATAGATGTCTTTTTGTAGCCCATGTAAAAAATGTTGTCATGTCTACCATGATTAACACTTACTCTAGACCCTCAACACCTCAAAATCAAACCCCAAACCTCAGGGTTTTGGGTTGGTGACGAGCAATGATGGTGGATAAACCATTCATAGACTTGAGGAAATTGAACATGTTGGATGATTATCTCAAGCTTAAGCCTTAACCCAGTCTTCTATTAATATCTACTATAATTGTATGTTGTTTTTAATGAATTTACATAAAAGTTTAATTTACCGTAATGCATCTGAGACCTATGATGATATACCTTCAACTCCAAGAAAATAATATCCAAACCCTATGTATATTTTGTAAGACATACTCACAATTAATACCCCTACAATGCACCCCACATGCTACAAGTAAGAAAATCCAATGCACCCTCTGGGAGATGTCTAAATCCATCTATGCTAATTCTAAAAGTTGTAAATCACAGTAACATAATAGGATTAATGTGGATAAATTTTTGATGTGAACCACTTTATATTCAAAGTTGGAAACTGAACTTACAACGGTCCCCATTACTTCCACCATTTTGTGTGATTATAATTGGTCATAAACATGTCTAATATCAATACAGGGACCACATGACCTCAAACGGTCTTCTAAGGGGCATTCTATCATTAAACTAAACATCTTATTTAATGGGACATTGAAATTGGTGTGCTATGTTGATTAGAATGGTTTGTGTGACTTTGTCATGTAACAACAAGTTTCATAAGATACCCTCTCTAGATGCTAACCAACAATTGCAAGATGATTGAAGTGTGTCAAATCATATGAACAATGTGGGTCACACTAACTCTCACATGTTAGTGTATTCTAATTGTCTTACAAAATGTATCAATGTCACAATTTTTGATCTCTTATCTTCAAGTACCAAATAACTATCTAATGGTTAAAGATCAATGATAACACTATAATACAAGTTGTACAACACATACTAGGGAGGATTGAAAAGGATTTACAATTCAAGGCACCCGTGTTAGGGAGTCTAAAAACATGTTCTCATGTAGATTCACAACTAATCAATTCCAACTTAATCTCATTGAGAATGGGTTCGCACTAGGGTCCAAGAACAAAGAAACTTCAAAATTAAGCTCCCCAAGGCCATGCATATGTCAAAGCCAATTTGTTTATACTTGGCTCACCAACCCATTGATTCTTTCACAAATGAGATTTTTTGATTGTGTGTGACCGCAATTGCATGTTCCAAGCAACACTAGTACAAAAGGGAAGGGGGGGGAGATAAGGGGCCTTGACAAGGCACTATGACTTCGAAGAGTTTGTTGTTAAAATTTCCCATGCACTTGGGGAGGGTTCAACTTGATGTTTGATTTTCTTTTTATATTAGGTTGATGAATATATATATGGCATCCATACGATTGAAATGAATGTCAAAATTGTCAGCAATCTCCACCTAATCAAAGTGGAAGAATTTTCCTTTGGAAATTAACTAAAATCCAAGATAAATCGATTCGACCACTTGATCAGACTTTCCTTTATTGGCTAAAAGTATAAATCCTATAACTTGGTGGAACAATGCAAAAGGCATCATGTAGTTAACCTTGTTGCATTCCTGAAGTATTTTTTTATAACAAATAAAAAAACATTAAAGATTTCAATTTTAATGAGATCATGGTGTAAAATTGATGTAGACAAAATTATACTCGAAGACCTATGGAACTACTGTGGAGCGCATAAATGAAAGCAAAGGTGAATACCACTGAAGGAACAAACCTTAATCTTAATTGATGTGCCATGATCATATATTGAAGACGGAGAGAGGAAATTATCGCATACAAGGATATTCTCATTCATCCAATTTAAAAGCCTTGAAATAATATGCAGCCGAGAGGTTATTATTTTTTCGTTTAGTTGACACTTGAACTAGCTTTGGAGATCATGAATTAGTCTAGTCCAAGTCATTTGAGATGAATTAGCCACAAACTTATAGGGGGTTGTGTTTTTAGGCTGGATGGATGAGAGATATGTTGGTATGTGATGAATCTTCTCTCCATCGAAGATGAATATTGCAGGCTATATTAAAAATCACATATAAGCATTATGTAGGTACACGTGTGTTATTTGGATAATTTTCTCTTTGCACTCACTTCTCATAAGATATGAAACGTGTAATTGGTGCGATATAATTAGAAAATCCAAATCGTGCATGAAGCCATTTGCCTCATAATTTTTGGTGCTCATGTGATCTTATTCTTTTCAAAGTGAAGATTCTCGTGCTCATTAAGTGGTCATATATGTCCCCCCCAAATCATGTTCCCTATTAAGCTTAGAGTGGTGAACATTTTCTGAAGATGTTGTCTAATCTCTTTATAAACACATGTCTTTTTGATGTCTAACCTTAGTTCCACACCTAACCACATACCACTTAAAGAGAGGTCTCCATGTTATTATTGTGTTGGAATTGGTGTAGTACGCAAATGGCAGAGTTGGTCTAGAAGTTCTTGTATGTAGAGGATATGCACCCAATGAACTGAGGATGAGATCCTGAAGTGTATGTGGCCTCCATGGACGACCAAGGCTAGACACCCACCTTTGTAATTTGGGCCCCACTTGCATTACCAAAGGTAAAGGGAGTTTAGTAAAAACTTGACTCCCATAGATTTGTGGTTAATTCATCTCAAGTGTGGTCCTTGTAGCCCAACTCAAGACCTCTGGTGCTAATCCTAAGACAAATTATGCCAAATAAAGAAGATCACATACATATCACCCTAACCTCCATAATGTCTCCCTCTGTAATGCCACTCCCTCTCTCATATCCCAAAACCCTAGGGAACAAATGTGCTCATTTTAAATCTCCCTCGTTGTTGTCACATTTCCCTCCCACATATCATGGGTTTTGGCATTAAAGTGATCCACCAAAAAATTCAAACCGCATGCTCGCACGCATCACATTTTCATCATTGTCATTATTATCGTCATTGCAATGTTGACTTTGTGTTATTCCATAACACCACAAGCTGCACTAATTCTCTATTATCACGCATCCATGTTAACACTCCAGACCGTAATATCAAGTTGCACTTTGGTTGCGAGAGGTGGGATATTGGGGAGGCTAGAGTGTAATACTCATGGGGGCCCGGCTCGATTTCAAAGAGGAAGGAAGGATCGATGCAGGAATCTTGGTGGTCCCCAAATTAGTGGTGCTCCAGCCTCCTGGCTCCATGACATCACAAGCTCTCGCTTTGACCAATATGTTCACTGCAATAACCAACAAACATGCAGACTCAAGAAAAACAATCTTTTGCGAACTAATAAAAGCCGCAATAATCCAGGTGACTCACTCCCAAGCAGTGTTCAAGATTGAAGCCCTCATATGAGTTTCATTTTGAAGGGCTCTAAAATTTGAGCCCTTCGGTTGAAGGGCTAGTTCAAATTCAAGACGTCAATTCAGTAATATAGAAATAAAATATAAAAAAACTCATATTAAACTTATGCATGATTTATATGGTGCATGCTTCCAATACAATGTGAAGAATTAAGAATCAACCATCTAACTCCACCATCTAACTCTACAAACCTTTAAATTTGTAGACCCAAATCAACATTGATTTCACATTGATTGAATCACATCACACTACAACATTGACTCAATGCTTACCAAAGAAAGGGTTGGATTCCAATCTTTTGCAAGACCTAAAAAGTTGAATTCCAAGTCAAATCGATGTTGAATGAATCATTTGCTAGGTGTTGAGGTTGTCACTGTAGCGACCTCCACGACTGTGCTTCCTTCCCCTAATGCACTCGCAGCTGCAATTGCACTAATTGATGATCCTTTCAGAACCCCACCATCATGCTCCACCACTACCAGCGTGCTGGCCTTCACCCCACAAAAAACATTCATTCGTGATTAGCCTGTGAATTACATCACAAACCTTTAAATTTGTAGACCCAAATCAGCACTGATTTCACATTGATTGAATCACATCACACTACAACACTGACTCAATGCTTACCAAAGAAAGGGTTGGATTCCAATCTTTTGCAAGACCTAAAAAGTTGAATTCCAAGTCAGATCGATGTTGAATGAATCATTTGCTAGGTGTTGAGGTTGTCACTGTAGCGACCTCCTCGTCACTATAGCGCTACAGTGTTGACGGGTGTAAAAATTTTGAGGACGTCAAGTGAAGTTTTCATTTTGAGTTTGGGGTTGCATTTTGAAGGGCTGTTTTGAGAGAGGTATATTTTGAAGGGCCAAATCGCGTTTGAAGGGCATTGAAGACTTCAATCTTGAACACTGCTCCCAAGCTCCGGCACTGGGGTTGGCTGCACCCTCCTGCAAAGCTGCCACACAAGGAGATCCACCAACAGGCATGCGGGGTGGCAGCTGGGCCACATGCTCAAATCAGACTGGTTGCAGGTTAGCTAATGTATAAGCTTATTCAGGTTGGAGAAGGGAGGAGGAGGAGGAGCAGAATATCAAGATCTAGAAGTGGAACAACTTTACAAGCTCCTCCAGGCTCCGCCTAAAAGCAAATCAGAAATCATGCAGGATATGTAATGACAGCATCCAGTGTAGTACCGTACTCTGCCGGCCAACTGCAGCAGATACAGAATTAATGATCTCCTTTTGTCGATCTAAACAACGCAAAAGCAAGGCGGAGCACGAGCAGGTTCATGCCCCGATCCCACCAATGTTTCCGTCCGGTTCCAGCCGTGAAATTGCTGGGGATCATGTTGACAATTAGATGCTGGCCCACCACTTTTCACACTTTTACAGCCGGAGATGCCGACGGATGGTGCCAGGAGTGGTGGGTGCGATTAGCCCCTCCAGAGGATCCCAAGCTCCGCCACTGAATTCGCCAAACCCTAACCTACTTCAATTTAATTAGCTACCAGGGATGGAGATTCATCCATGTGAGGCTACGGCAGGTGGGCCAGATGCATCATTGGTGAATTCTCCATTGTTTCTAACTTAAGCAGGGCTCAAGATTTTGTGCCCTGGCCACAGATGTACAACTTGAGCTCAAGCTCGAGTTTGCGAAGGTACACGAATTAAAGCCCTCACATGTGCCTTACATGGTAGAATTTTAATTGGGATGGATTTTCAAGCTCCAGCCCAACTTAACTTGAACTTGTAGAATTTCCAACAAGTTCGATGATCATTACAAGCTCCAAGTTCAGTTTTGTTCGGGATTGAACTTGAGAATCAATCCATAAGAAACTAGGAGGCGCCTTGAAAGCTCCCACCATTTGTAGGTGTCCAAACAAGTTCTTTTACCTTGGCCCACCAAACTTACCAAGCTTGTAGAATTTCCAAGTTCGATGGTTAAAAGCTTTAATAGTTCGGGATTGTTGGGGATTGAACTTGAGAATCGATCCATAAGAAACTAGGAGGCACCTTGAAAGTTCCACCAATTTGTAGGCGTCCAAAAAATTTCTTTCACCTTGGCCCACCAAACTTGCCAAGCTTGAGTTCGAGCTCGTCATGTGTACTATATCATCAACAGTCATGCAGGCCCGGTGGGGCACTAGCCAGACAGGTGGTAAAGATCCAAATCGTTAGGAAGCGGAATTGGGGGAGAATTAGCTCCCAAAAAGCTGAGTGTGTGTAATTACTTCTTTATGTCGTACTGGCATGTTCACCACTTGGCGTAATGGCGTGCGTCACATGCGTTCCGCCGCCTCTTACATCCTTACAGGTTAAACTGCAACTTTCGGCTCAGCCCCCATTCCAATCCTTGTGGTGCTTAACTTGCAGAATTCGTTTCTAAGAAACTGTAAACTGTGGGTTAATTAATGTTAGGGTCAAAGCGAGTTTGCGGTGTGGGTTGATTTTGGAGGTGGTCCGGTTGGATGTGGAAACTATGTTATTAGGGGGCGAAGGAATCGAGGCAAGGAGGAAGAGATTGATGTGTTTTGAGAGGTTAGTCTGCGCTGGGAGCTCATTTGAGCATGAAATTGTTCGGTTTTGGTGAACAAATTGCCCACACATGACCACGTACTTTTGAACCTACTCAAGTGCTGCTTCCAGTACATTAATTGCGATGACTTCGATAGGTTGACGAATTTGGCATGGAAGTGGACCTGTACAAGTAAGCCGTGACGGGTGGACACGTGCAAGCAAATTCGGAAAAGCAACACTTACATAGTCTTCGATAATCCCGAATGTCTGTAACCGCAATTGAGTCAGGGACTCCGGTCCTGACTCCTTACGTGCGCCCCAAGGTTGCAAGCAAATTTGTGACCAAATTGACAAAAGTTGGGAGTCTCAGTCATCTTCAGTTGTCATTTCAGAAAATTTGTTCAAATTTATAATAATTACAGAAGTTGATCCTCCTCAGTGCAGAGGAGGGGTCCTCGTCTTCGACCGGGCCAGCACTAAGGAATGATTTCTATCATTTCTACACGGTACAGACACGAGGCATGCAAAAAAATTCTTTCCTAAACCTATGTGCTTCTCAGCAATTTCCTCCTCGTGTGGAGGCAATTCCTCTTAGTTTTGTCTCCTTCCGGTCGGGCTGTTTTCACATCCTGGGTTCTGAATCCCGAGCGCTAAACTAGCAGCAGTGGATTGTGAGTCTTTTGATGTCTGTTCCGCAAGTGGAAGAAGAAGAAGAAGAAGAAGACCTCCTCACATCTGCCGGTCCGCTGTAGATTTTGAATCTGTTCAAAACTAAAGCCAGCTCAGTCTTTGCAGCATTCATATGCAAAACTAGCCGCAGCAGCAAAAAAAAAATCCAGAGTTGTTTGTCAGGGTGAATCAGCTAGCAGATTTCAACTTGTGCTTATTCCTGAGTGGTTCCACTCTCGCCGTCCTCATCTTGCAAGATGGATTCGAAGTAGGTGCTGCCCAATTCATCCTGGATATCGGACAAAAGCTCTCGAACGTTGATCACTTCGTTGGGATCTCGCTCCTCCAAAGTCTCCTCAATATGGACCCGGACTTGCCTCCCCAACTGCTCCTCAATGGCACTCAGCAACTCCCGCAGATTCGTCCATTCGGGAAGATGATCCAGAGACAAGTCCTCGAAAAGGTTGTCCGCCATATTGAACCCCCCTAAAGATATCAGTTCTCAAAGGTTACAGACTTCCTCCACCCCCCTGCCTAAACCAACCCCCAAACCCTTGTTTCACTTTTTTCTTCTTCCTGCTGCTTACTACTTTCTATTCAGAGCATGTCGCCAACTTCTTTTCTTGTGAATGCGAGCTATATGGCATTAGCCGCACGCACAAGCCAATAATGTAATGGAAAGTTGCAGGGCTGGAAGATGATGATCTTTCCCCAGACTTTCCTCTATAATAATTGTCGACCAACAAAATAGTCTAGGACATGTAGTACCTACACATTCAGTGCCTTCCCTGCTGAATCTAATGAAACAGTCAAATCTTGATGAAGCAGAGATCCGGCTTATATATGGACTCCGATCTCTACCTAACACTGGAACAAAACTCAGTCTACCACATCATGAGCAAAGCATAACACTTGATCTCTCACACAAACCCAACCCAAACCCAACAGGCTGGAATAACCAGTGGTTGCAGCTACACTAGTTTCTGCCACGTACCCAGTTCGTAATTCCGTGACCCAGGAACTACAGTTGGAGAAAGAAACGAAGTTGGTTACTTATAGTACTAGTACTAGTGCTGCTTATGATGATGATGCGGACTTAGGCTACTGTGACGAATGTTGTGCACAAGAATTCGGTCGAGTATTTGCAGACTGTGACATTGACTCAATTTGGAGACGTTGAATGTGCATGCATCATGTGCAACTGCTGCAACAACAAAGATCTCTCGGTTTGCAACAGCAGGCTCCCTGCTCTAAGTGCTAGTACTGACTGATCAGCCAGTGAGTCCGGAGGAGCTTTTTCTCACTTCTAGTTCAACCTTGAAAGTTCTAGATGACTAGACAGGAGTAACTGCAGTCTCCGAGACGTGAGTGATGATGATGCACTTGTGATGAGGAGCTCCGAAATGCAAGTGAATTTGCAACTGCTTTATAGGCACTCCCCGGCCTATCTCATTGGCTCCCGGGAGATTGTCTACCCCCGGCACTGCACTTCTTTGTCTGCTTCAAATTAATTGCTTAACAACCTTGGACCCTAATTGGGTGATGATGATCATGATAGTTATAGCATAGTGATCATCAACAGACTACATGCATTTTCAATTCCACTCGCATTCCGTTGAGATTCCGTGGGCCCTAGCCTGCTACTTCCTGATGAGTCCCTTGCTCATTTAACTAATTTAGGGGGTTCCATGACAACCTTGACCAACAAGCTACCTGGGAAACAAAAATAGGAAAGCACGGAGTGCCCCCCCATAATTCATGTTCCATCAGTTCTCCGCATGACCCCTCCCTCCCCCTAGATTGCCAATATAAGTAAAGGCCTCACCCCTTTCATTCCCTCATTTGCCTTTACCTAATCCAATGAACCAACGATAATGCATGGTGGGTCAAAGACTAGTTGTTGTATTGAGTAGCGACAGTGTTTCAAGTCTAGCCTAGCTAGTTCACATCATGGGGTTGCAATTGGCAACCACACACAACTCAAGCTCAAGCTTGCAAATTTGGTAGGCCAAGGTTCAAGAATTTGAGCCATTACATGTGTCTAAGGTGTTGGAGCTTTGTCCCTCAAGGTTGCTCCCCACTTTTTTGAAGTTTGATGATTATAAGTTCAAATTTAGGTTGAACTTGAAATTATAACCCAAAAGGTTGGAACCTAAGATCCACCATTTTAGGGACATGTAGCAAACAATTATTGGGGGAAAGCTCAAACTTTCAAGGTTCTCAAGCTATGTGTGGTTGGCCCTAAGGTAGGTTCAAGTGCCCAATTCCATCGTTGACCCCAATTTCAACACCTATTTTTCCCCAAAGTGGGTAACTATGTAAGTCTTCATTATGAACACTATTTTTATTAATGTATGGACTAAACACACATATTCTCATTGGTTGAAGGACTTAGGGAGACTTGATGTCCAACAATCAACATTGTCCACTTTGGAGGTGGAGGGTAATGTGGCTAGGAAGGATCAAACTAGGGTTGTGACTTTGACCACTTCTATGAAAATTAGATTTGCTTTGTATCATGTGATGTCAATGTTGTTCTACTCATAACATAACTACTAATCCAAATAAAATATTGGATGATTTGTCTCGGTTAGGTAAAGAACAAATGCTCAAAGTGTCCACGATAGGCACTACTACTTTTAAGTTACATTGAAGTTGGGCCTTGGTGGCTCTTCAATGGTGACCTAATTGGCATCCTCAATAATGTGCATCAACAATAAGCTCATGCAGGTTGGAGAGCATAATTTGCAGACTCTATTAATAATGATGTATGTCCTCTAAAGTACAACCTTTATCATTACATTATAAACTTCTAAATGCACTCACCCTCGTGTCATTCTCTCCACCACACCGACATAATGAGGTATACTTTGGGCATGTTGGACATCAATACTGTAGTAGGTTGAAGTTTTGTATTGCTTATTAGTTTGCCAAATCTTTTGAGCATACGCAATTGGGTATATTTTCTTACTCCGTACATCAGCCTAGTTACATTGCAATTATTACAGTAGCTTAAAACCACAATGATTAGGTCCAGTGTTTAGTTAAGTAATCGCTTAAACTTTCTTAAATTGTTGCAAGGGAATTCAACAAACGCAACATATTAAGTGTTATGAATGACCACTATGCAGTTTGCAGCCCACAAGACTCAATTTCTGGTGTGGATGCACAGGGAAGTAAAGTAAACACATGACATTCTACAGTACTTGACATCATGTGAGCTACCCTACTCACAAGTCAGATTAGTTGTTGATTTGTTTGCCTAAAGTGACACATGTCATCATGTGGTTGATTGGAACCTGTTAAGAAATGACATGGAACTTAAATACAGGCAGGAACGTTCCCAGTCAGACGTGAATGCATGGTACTTCTCCAACATCTTCAGCACGGAAGTGGCAGCACTTGGAGGCTCAGAGACACCAACACATAATAATTTTGAGAGTGTTCGATTTCTTGAGGAGCACTCATCATTTCTCATAATGCGCTGTCAGAATGGATGAAGGCTAACCAAGACCTAGGGTCCACAGTGCCAACTAAATAAACTCTAAGGGCAGGATGGATGAAGGAAGGAAGGAAGGTGAGCAAGAAGACAAGGTGCAGGAGTTTACACGGCAATTTACCAACTTTTTGTCCTCTGAAGGAAGCTTCCGTCCCGAGTTGACTTTGTGTGAGATTTTCTATTGCCGTAGGGAGTCCCCTGGAAACTACCTAGAAGGACGATGTTCACTTTCCACCTACTATACTTAGTAGCAGTTTCTTTGTGAATTACCTTTTATCCATTGCAACATGCACATGAGTAATTTCCTACATGGGAACATCCCCGACCTTGTAATTACCGGATTCAAGTGATAGCATGCCAACACTTATTGGTGTGGGCCATTAATGAATGGTTCCTACCAGCACCGGTTATATTCAATGATCATCATTGGATAATTTGGAGTTAAAATGGCCCATGCTGGTAGGAGATGTTTGATGGTCACCCACACCAGGGTAAAAAGAGGTCAGGAAAGTAGTTGCTTCCACCACGTTCTACGAGCGTGTTCCATCTCCCTCAATATTGCTTGTCTCTCATGTTTTTGCAACAATCCAATTTGGGAACACGGTAACTACCTTGAACTCCAAACAAATGATCACAGGGTAGGTTAGCTAGGCCACATGTTCATTGGTAGCGGGATTCTCCAAAAAATGTAAGCACAGTGGTAAATTATCGTGATATGCCCACTTGGAGACTCATAACTTTAAATAAAAAATTGGGCGCTCCACACCTTTATGTCAGAGGGTGCAGCAATTATATTGTTATTTAAAACAAAAAATTGCGACTTGGACACGCTGTGCTATGGCCAAAGGCTGAAGGGTCTGTGTTCATATTACAATTCATGATCTATAAGGCTTCATGGCAAAATAACCATGGAAAGAAAAATACTGACACTCCAAAAAGGGCTAATGGCTGGAGTACAAGCTAGACAAAAAGTGTGGGCATGCTATTATAGTATGGGCCCATGCCAGCTCTTTGCACCCCATGCGTAACAACATATCATTGTTCCGTGATCCACCTGCTTTCTCAAAACAATGGGGAACAACGGGGCAATGACCTCACCACCACCAAATTATCCATTGTATATGTGATGTGGATCAACTGCAAGTAGGTTTTTAGTTCATGTCAACTACACTACATTGTTTATGGTATTTAGTGCCATGTACTATATTTGCCAAGGGCCTAAAGTGGATGCCTAGAGGTCTTAGAGTGTCGCGTCTACTAGTTGCCAACATGATACTATTTGTCAACAAAACAACTTTTAAAGAGAAAGTTTATTTGCATTATAATGACATTTACCATAGCACATTCACGGGGAGATCACTCCATTGTCAAGTTGAACACCATGTGCGAACAAAGTTTGCTACCCCTATATTACATGCCATATATAATTTTAAAATTTATGATATTTTTTCTACATATACATAACCATTGATAGTATTTTTTTAATATTTTTAGTCATCTTCATTTTTGCAGTAATTGTTTTAGTTCAACTTTGCATCATTCTAGCTAGAAACGGTATGTTTTATATTAAAAAAATCATCAATTTTATTTACCATTTTTTACTATGTAATAGGTACCGTGTATATCTACTCATAAAAAAGAATTAATAAAAACTTGACCCATTTTGGTGATGTTTTATGTAAAAAGTAGGATTCTTTACATGTAAAGTATTCGCACATGGTTGTTTAACTTTACAATGGAGTGACCTCCCAATGAGCACATTGGGACACTTGACATGATACTTTGCGTTTTAGAATGCAAGGGAAAATAATTATTGAGCATATTGATTGGCAAGTGTCATGTGTTCACATTTTAGAATGTAAGAGGAATATATTCTTGTCAACTAATATCAAGTGTCATTTGTGTACATTTTAGTCAACTTGTAGACCATTGTTAACATAGGCATACATCTCATAACATTGTGGATCATGCTCATTAATAAGCGCACATGAACACCAAGTGTCGTCTAGCATGGATCCCTCCATAATGGCGACTGTCCATGTTTTAGTTGACATATATAGTATGACATGGAACATACGAACGCCCGTTCGTATATATACCCAACTCAAACATACGTGGAAATGTATACAAACGATTGTTCATATATCCCAATTCATATTCTTTGTCTATTGTGACTTTGATCGACATAAATCTTGTCTGTTGTATAAACGACTTAGATTTCTTAAATTTATATCATTCTAACATTTGCCATGGGCATACGTAATGTTCATGGACACCGATGTATATACTCGTATATTATGTTCGTATGTATATGTTCGTGTGCTTTGTCCCATGCACATTTCATTAAGAAAGGGGGTGCGTTTTACAACCGTGCATTCATAAACATATGTCAAAATCATGTCCTCTGTTGGTGTGCAGCCACCTCCATAGAGAGTGCACAAACCATTTCAACGCCTTTCAAGAATATTATATATGACACTGGCATGGCCATGTCTATTGATATGGGAGAATAAAGATTGTTTGCACATGACATTGTACTATTTCAGAACGCTCGTTGCGTTTATGTATGAATTGAAAACCTCCAATGGTACCCAAATAGTTGTTTTTGAATTTCGAGCCATATGTATACACATATAGTGAGTCCGCTCTTGTATGTATGACATCGGTGGTGGGGTTGGTCATTCCATGGTGGCTTGTTTAGGTGGGATGACAATGATATGGAAGATAGTGCATTTGAATTGTCGACGAATGCATCGTCCTCTAATAGTGAATGTGAATTCTTTTCCCCGTCGGCGGACTCTACTAACAGTACAAACGTGTTGGGTGTGTCTAAAAATACATCCTCCCATGAATCTTTGGAAGTGCATGAACAATCTCAACATTCCGGGGTTGACCACGCTGACATTCCATTGTGTGCCGGTTTCCAAGGGAGCAATAGGTGGGCCTTGATGTTGTTCTACTTAACGAGCTTGGTGTTCCGGTGATAAATGGCATTTGCAGAAACTCCAATTCCCGTGAATGTGTTCAACTTGATGCCAATCTCTTTGGCCTCGATGATGTTGGCATTTGCATCTTGAATTCTTTGCTTCTGTTGGAGGTCCCATTGACGTGGAGATTTTCCTTGCGTCAATGGCCCCTCCGTTGAGTTCCTCATGATGAAATAAGCTTGTGGGATCATGGGCAGCAGTATAAACAAATGCAGTCAGCTTTGCTGGCCACAATACGTCCTCGCAAAGGTCTGCGCAAATACGATTCTAGTCGCGTGTTTCGCAGAGAATATGAGCGTAGACATGATTGCATACTTGGAGATGACTCTATCCGTATCGTGTCCACAAAGGACTGTTGCGCGAAGAAATGTTGTCAATTTTTTCCGCGTGAAAAAATTAGGTCTCTTCATCAAGAGATGTGGCTTGTGGATTTTCATATGAGGTCAGCAAAAAAATTTGAGGTCCACAGAAAATTGCACATTGATACCCATGGCCATAAGGTGGTTACCCTTGAGAATGTGGAAGTGTGTTGCACAACATGGTATACCATCCATGCAGTCTCCAAGGCTGATTTTTATAGGTTTCGGAAGTATTCTTCGTTGAGTCGCCGCTCTCGATTTCATAGCAACTCAGACACAAAAAAACCTAGGGAGGCTACAATGCAAGCCTCCGCGACACTCTCCACCATCATAGTGCCCTTGGCCGATGCAATGTCTCACAAGATGAGGACATTG